>CM022092.1:3176302-4376302 GCA_011114355.1 Carex littledalei | reverse complement strand
TAATCCATAAGGTAGTAATCTAGGCATTTCATAAGATACAAAAAGAAAAAAGAAAAAAAACAGAATAATAGAGTTACTGATTCTTTGAGTCAACAACAGAATTATGATTTGAAAGTTTATAATCTTATAGCTCCAGATTTAAATCTTAATATTCATATTAGAAAATACCAGATATGCCCATAAATAAATATAATAAAATTATCTTTACGGCGTAAAAGAAAGTCACAAAAGCTTAAAACCCATAAAGAGGGGATCAGAGCTTCAAAACACCCAGGAGAAATAACGAAAAAGCATGAAACTGGAAAAAAAAAAATGAAAGGTTATAAGGATTTTATAAGATAACAATTAATCCATAAGGTATATAAATATATAAGTATTTTAAACAAGAATAACAGAGTTACTGATTTTTTAAGGATAACAGTAACTCTGTTATTCTTGTTTTTAAGGATTTTATAAGGATTTTAAACATGTAATCTGTATTAAAATGTGTTTGAAGATCAAATTTTACATTTTTTTGAATTTCTTTACTATTTATTAAGTATTTTACAAAACTGTTGTTTTTTATTGGTCCAAAATTATCTAAAAACAACAGTTTTGTAAAATACTTAATAAATAGTAAAAAAATTCAAAAAAATGTAAAATTTGATCTTCAAGCACATTTTAATACAGATTACATGTTGAACGGTTTGGATCGATTGTTTGGACTTTCAAAATCACAAAACTAAATTGTTGTAAGATGTTGTAACTTTCAAATGTTGTAAGTGGATCCCTCCTCAATATATAATAGTAATCTAGGCATTTCATAATATACAAAAAAAAAACAAGAATAACAGAGTTACTGATTTTTTTAGCCAACAACAGAATTATGATTTGAAATTTTATAATCTTATAGCTCCAGATTTGAATCTTAATTTTCATATAAAAAAATACCAGATATGCCCATAAATTTAAAAAAATTATCTTTACGAAGAAAAGAAACTCAAAAAAGCTTAAACCCCATAAAGAAGAGATCAGAGCTTCAAAACACGCACGAGAAATAACTAAAAAGGACCACAAATTCACAACAGATTGGAAATGAAATTTCACCGACCTAAATGCTACGGTTAGCTAACGACAAGGAATTCTGATAAAACTAAGAAATAAGTCATGTGCGATCAGATTATTAAAATAAACAAAAGGCAGAACAGATTATTAAAACTTAGACATCTGATAAAAAAAATTATGTGCGATCAGATTATTTTGTTTAAAATAAACAAAAGGCAGATTTACACTTGAAATAAGTCAGATACAATTTTTTCTCTGAGAAAACTACGCAGAAGAGATCAAACCGATCTTCCAATTTCAATCAGAAACTTCTTTACTGAAAACTTCTACTTGAAAATTGAAAAGGAAAACAGAAAAGAGGATCAAACCTTGGTATTCACATTTACTCAGTAATTTGCTCAGCAATCTCAGACTGATCTTACAATCGTCTACTGCCACAATTCTCATCCCCACTGGGAAATTCTTCCTGTCTAAAGCTGACGCCGCCGCAATTTCTTTTCTCTGTGCGGCCATGCTACTCTCACCTATCGCCATGCTACTCTCTCCTATGGCCATTCGTACAAACCCCAATGAAAGAGATCGATTGCTTGTTTCGGAAAGCAAAGTGAAGGAACAGAGCAATCCCTATCTTTTCAAAACCTTTACACTGAAATTGATAGGTGTTGTTTTTAAAGGTATTTTCAAGAGAGAGAGAGAGAGATTGGGGAAATGGCAACGGGGAGAGAGAAAGCGCTATGGTTCATGCACGCACATACAAGGAAAACTTTTCTCGCTGCTTTTGGTTCTTTTCAAACATATATTGCTTCTTTTGTTATATTTCTATCTAGTTATCCTCAATATGCCATGACACCCTCAAATTTAGTGATATCTTGAGAAAAAACTTATTAAATATTTCTCATCATGACTATGGAAAATTACTAAACGTGAATGAGACGAGCAAAACTGGATACAAATATTATTATATCAGAGGGTTATCAAGACAAACATGTTTTTTGTTGTACAAAGCAAAATATGTGGTTTTATGGGTTGCAATGTAAATGACAATTAGGAGATTCATAAACAATGTGATAGGGATCCAATTAAAAAAAAAACATGAATATGTTATACGTCCATGTTTGTACATGCAAATTGAGGCCACGGGGCTTAATGTCAGGCATTTGCTTCCACATGTTCAATTTAAACTGTAATGTTTAGAAGCTCCAATTTTTTATCCGCAATTGATGCCGGATTTGTAAAGGAGCATTGCATAGAAATAATGTCTGATTTTTATTGTCAAGAATTAATAGATCATATATTATCACATTAGTTATGATTGAATTGCAGTATATAATCTAATAAGCTTCTAAATATTTAAATGTAAGTGCTTAATTTTTTTTTAAAAAAATCTAAATAAAAATTACTATCTGTATTTAGTAAAAAGAGTACTAAAATTATAGCCGCTAGTTATATATCTCATGCGGATATTACAAATGAAACGTAAGATATGCACGTGCGATCAATTAAAAGAGCTACATGATTTTAGCGGCCGACAACATAACGACAAGAAGATAATGAGTACGTCATCTTAAATTGGTCGTTATAACTTTTATCATCATAACTGCTACGACATAAATCACGTGAAGAATAAATATTGACGTCATCATGGTTTTTGCTTTAATAAATATTCTCATAACGTTTAAAGACAACAAAAAATTTATCTAGGTTTAACGTACCATATAAGCTCACATAATATAATTTTACATTTCATATTCTAACAGTTGGTTCTTCTTATGATATTTTCGAGGTGCTTTTTTTATTTTTTTTTAAGAAGCGATAATAAATTTAAGACAAGCTACAATTTAAAAAATCAATAATATGTTATAGAGAAAAAACACTACAATTTGAAATATTTAGTTAAAATACAAAAAAAAATTGTTAAAACTCAAGATTACAATTTTTTCTTTTCATCTAAAGCTTGACACATCAAGCAATCATTGATTGTCTTAGGCCTAATTTTGGTATGACATGGGAGATCCTTATCCGCTTGTTCTCTCCCTCCGTTGATGCTAGTGGGAATTCTTTTTGGCACCTTATAATAAGCAACTTTCCTATGAATAAATTGCACCACTGCTAACATTATAAATTAGTAAATAATTATCAAGATAGGTACGACAATAATTAAGAGCATATCTTTGACTCCTTTCATCATGAAACCAATTTCGTGTAGCATCTCTTGTGTGGCTCTTTATGTGGCTACTGATAAAATTGTAAAAACATATAAAATAAAGTAGCTAGTGTGCGCAAGGTAACAGCGTCCAAAATTTGTGTGCGCGGATATAGATACAGATGTCCGACACGGCATATTTTTAATTAAGAAAATATAATACTTCATTTTAAATATTAACAAAAGGTGTGTTTAGTTAATTTTTGTATTAATTAAGCTTGTTGTTATATTTGATTTTAAATTACAAACAATTACAAGTTTTAATTTTGAAATGAATAATGTGCTATATATT
The DNA here is from genome assembly GCA_011114355.1 of Carex littledalei. NCBI lineage: Eukaryota > Viridiplantae > Streptophyta > Magnoliopsida > Poales > Cyperaceae > Carex > Carex littledalei. Next base: position 4,372,763 of record CM022092.1, on the reverse strand, counting down.
ATGTCATTATATAAAGCTTTGACGATTAAATTTTTTGTATGTAACTTGTTCTAGTCAAGAATAAATATTATTTTATTTTATTTGCATGATACACAAATTGATTGCAGTACTTTGTTTTGGCCTTTTTGGGAGTTTAAAAAAAAAAAATATAAGACACAACACACAAGTAATATTACGCAGTTATACTTTTTTGGCTTTGAATGCATGTCTCAAAGGTTGAAACAAGCGAATCCATATCCTCGACGGTACCGTAAAAGATTCTCTTTTACAATTAACTATTTACAGTTTAAGATTAACTCTCAGCCGGTTTGAGATTCGGGCTGACTGAGGGGGAGTATTATTGGGCTTTGAGATTCGTGCCAAGATAAAAAGAACGGTCCAGATCAAGTAATTGTAAAAGATTCCCTATTACGGTACCGTCGGTGATATGAATTCTGAAACAAGCACAACCAATTGTCTATCTGGCGGTCTCCCGTGAGAACAAGTGAGGCGGCCAACGTGTCCAAGGCGTATCGATGATGTGTCAAGGACATGTCTCCGATTGTGTCCTTCGTGTAATGCTGACCGTACCAAACGAGTTTGTCCAGGTGTCTGACACGTGAAAGATACGAGTGGGGTCCTATTACATAAAGGGGGCGCTTTTAATAGCCTCCACCCGAAAGTGACGTTGGTGACATTGATTATGTATGTGTTCGCTATACGGATTTTAAATACACAAAAAATAAACAAATGTGTTCACACTTCCTGGACAAGAGACAAAATTGTTTTATATAAAATACTCGTCCCTACCAAAATGCAAAGTTGACGTAATAATAATCATTACAACTTAGTTCTAATTCTTTTTATTTTGCTTTACAAAGTAGTTTTCTCTTTTGCTCTTTGGAATAATTTGTTTCGGTCCAACTTCGTTGCAACCCTGTAGCAGCACCATGTCGTTTGTTGTTGGTACATGTATATTTTTTCCAGGATCTTCTTTTTGTGCTTTGTATCTTTTCAACCAGTTTTGATACAGTTGTGTACACTGATGACGCAACATTTGTTATACTATAACGTTTTCAAAAATAAGGGAAGAAATGAGGCGACTTCCTCGTTTGTTTTAATTTTTAATTCTAAGTATATATACAGCGACGTAGCTAGAATTTTTATAAAATATGTAAAAGAATTTACCGATACAATTATTAGATTACAGACTTCTGTGAATTAATTAATTCAAATTGTGAACTGTTTAAGAGGAGATAAAATTTTCTCCAGAAACAGACAACAACTCGATTTAACTAAAATCTAAATTTGACTCCGCCCTGACCATATATTATGAGAATGCAGATGTCTTCATTTTTCCAAAATTTTATTGTGCTTTAATTATTTAAATATTTAATATTATAAATTAAATAACAATACCATATTATCATTTTTTTAAATGATGTATTGCAAATATTGCCAACTTCATTTTAACGGACACCATGAGTATGAATAAACATGGTACAACTTGAGATCACCCACATTGGAAAATGTTACAAAGAAATTAAGTGATGTAGACTGTATCTGGTCATTTACTTTTTATTTGAATTTGAGATATTTAAATTTTGAATTTTAAAATTTGAAATAATATGGAAGCACAGCAAACCAAAGTATTTGTTATTTAATATTAATATACCCCCTTAAAATTGGGGATATTACGTTATTGGTATTTGGTGGAGCGTGCCTTCGAAATTTAATATCTGGGTTGCGTCATGATTCGTGCAGGATATATATTGGGCGGTTGATATGCATTCAACTCTTCCCTCAAAATGCCTACGGGCTTCTCTAAAAAAATGAAAAAAAAAAAAAAAAACTCTTCCGTCAAAATTGTGAGCACCAAAACGTGTTATGTATCGTGTAGCGACTCAAAATTGTATCTAAAGTAAACAGGTGGAAATAAAAAATGTGCAACAACACAAACCAGCGCAACGTGGGCATGACGGAGATCCGTGCTGAAGCTCACTGGGGATGTGCCACGTGGCATGAATCGGAGGAGCCAGTTGATCTCGGCCGTATGTTCGGAAGACTGGAGGGGGGAGATCTAATGCAAGCCTTCTATCAATTCTTCATCCAATTTTTTTTTTTTAACTATTTGTTGTTGGAATTGTGCTTGCAAGCATAAGTAACAATATACATGATTAATTTGCGAATAATTCATGTTTTGTTTGTTTTTTTTATGTTTCCGAATCGAACTCCGAATAAAATGCAAAAAAACGTATAATACGTTTTATTCGCGAATAAAACGCGAATCACGAATTATTTGCGATAAAAACACGAAAAAAAACGCGAACTTTTTTCTTTTTTTTTTAAATATTTTTTTGGGGGTTTTTTAGTTTTTTTTTTGCTTCGTTGTTGTACATAATCATTCCCGAATTATACCCGAATCACGAATTTTTGACCCCGCCGAACCGAATCCGAACTATTCATTTGTCACTATGCTTGCAAGTGTAACGCCAGTACGCCATCAGTGAAGGCAGTTTACCAGCGACCGGTTTTGTCCATGCGTCCACAGAATACAAATTTTTGGGGGTTAATAATTATTTTCCAATCTGTTTAAGTATTTTAGTTTTACATTTATAATACATTATAATTTCAATTAGCGAAACTTGTTAAGTATTTAATATATTTTTTATAATGCATTTTTTGCATCCATAAGATTCCATTTAACAGTAGTTATACACGGTGATATGACAATTTTAATAAAATCGATAAATTAGATATTGATCTACGAGGAGGGATCAAGTTACAACAAAGTTACCACAACCATTTTTTTCATTTTCAAAGTCTAAATTGTCGATCCAAACCGTTCAACATGATTATCTAAATAAAATGTGCTTGCAGATCAAATTTTACATTTTTTTGAATTTTTTTACTATTTATTAAGATGGGTACAAAATTCAATGGTCTGAATATGACTATTTTTTGTAAAATACTTAATAAATAGTAAAAAAATTCAAAAAAATGTAAAATTTGATCTGCAAGCACATTTTATTGTGGAGATCATGTTGAACGGTTTGGATCGATGATTTGGACTTTGAAAATGAAAAAAATAATTGTAGTAACTTTGTTGTAACTCAAAATTGTTGTAACTGGATCCCTCCTCTTGATCTACATCATTGTAGTTAAAATTGTATTTTTCACGGAGTGAGGCTATGGTGCTATGCATAGCACGGATGGGGTCTGTGCTACGGCTCAAAATTTGACTTTTCAAAATCATAACGGTCGATCCGAACCGTTCAACATGATTATAAAATGAATATGTACTTGCAAACCAAATTTTACATTTTTCCGAATTTTTTTACTATTTTTTTAGATATGCTGTTTTTGGATGGTCCAGAATGTTCAAATCAAGTGATTTTCAAAAAAATAGTAGAAAAATTCGGAAAAATGTAAAATTTGGTTTGCAAGTACATATTCATTTTATAATCATGTTGAACTGTTCGGATCGACCGTTACGATTTTAAAAAGTCAAATTTTAAGCCGTAGCACGGACCCCATCCGTGCTATGCATAGCACCGTAGCCTCACTCTTTTTCACGTTAGTATTGACAATTTACGTACAAGTGAGAGTGTGAGACGAGGATGCTTCAATTCAAGCAACGTGCGCCAATAAATTACTAATTCGTGGCGGTATACACACTGACACACATAAATTATATAAATAATGTAAATTAAAAATATATAATCTTTCAAGAGTGAGTCTATGGTACTATGCATATCACGATTTGGTCCGTAATACGGATCAATATTTTTGTTTTCAAAATTCTAACAGTCGATCCGAACCGTTAATATGATTTTCATATGAATATGTTCTTGCAGACGAATTTTATATTTTTTAGAATTTTTTTTACTATATTTAAAGATAGGTAGAAAAATCCATGTTTTTTAATGGTCCAGAATTTTCAGATCAAGTGATTTTCTATCTATCTTAGAAAATAGTAAAAAAAATCTAAAAAATATAAAATTCGGTCTGCAAGTATATATTCATATGAGGATCATGTTGAACGATTTGAATCGACCGTTAGAACTTTGAAAACGAAAATATTGATCTGTATTACGGACCAACCCGTGATATGCATAGTACCATAGACTCACTCATCTTGAGTTCAATGAGAGAGTATTCAAATGCCTTTAATTTTTGTGTCTCCACTATAGATCTATTTTTTAATTTTCTAATAACAAAATTTTAAAACTTGCATGTCAAAATAAAACCGTTAGTTGTGATTTACATTATTTTCTTTACATGCACATACAAAATTTATTACTTTTCAATTTTGCTTTTATATGAATCAATGAATTGAAAAATCAACGTTCAGAATTTATCCATATCGATATATTTTTGAAAGTTATTGATACCGATCAAAATAAAGTCGAAATACCATAATGTTTTATATGTACGTAGAGAAAATAATATAGGTCAAATCTTATAATTTTATTTTGATATTTGAGTTTAAAATTTTAAATTATTTATGTTTAAAAAATAAAAAAGTATGATGGAGACACAAAAATAAAAACAATTAGACCCTTTTTTTTTTTTAATTTATAATTTATACACAGCTTCATCATAATTTTCCTAGAAAAACTTGATCCATAATTGCGCCAAAGAAAACAACGGAAAAAACCTACCGCTACCTTACCCTTCATGGCTTGTCTCATGTTATAATAATCAAAGGATATGTGCATGGCTCCTTATTTCCCGACATTGCGGCTCCTGACATTTAAGGTAATAAACAGAAAACTAAATGCCAAACCAATCTTATTTTCCTTATCAGGCATATCATTTTGGCCCTTTCAAATTTCAAAATGATATTGTTTGTTTAACAAGCACATGAGAAACACAAAAGTACTCATATTTGAGAATCAGTATTTGATTTAGTGGCAAAAACAATCAGAAAAAAATAATATTAATCTCCGTGTGAAAGATTATAGATTCGAAATCCAAATGAAACAGAGACTTGACCCAACTTTACTCAAAAAAGTAATCATATTTGTATCAGTAAATGACAATTGATTACAGATCAAAAGTTGACATCAGAAGGTAAAGTCAAATGTAGATAATTTCTGTTATCTGTTAACAATCGTCTAAAACTTTTTTGTCTGAGACTCACCAACTAATAAAAATCCTCTATCTGAATGAATATGTACAAAATGTTCACATGTGTTAATTTTATCTAAATTTTTTTTTAGAGTGGTTCCCGTTTATCTGAATATTTTATAAATGATATATTTGAATAGCGATCGCACTTCTGATAATTTAATGGGCGATCGCTGAACGGGAAAAAAAATTGCACCTTTTTTTTGCAAGAAAAAATTTAGTTATATTAAGTGAAATATCAAAAGATATAAAATCCCTCAATTTTTATTGGCCACGTATATTATGTCTTAATATGTACTCCAATTACAATTTACTATGTATTGTTCAATCTTGCAAATTTTTTACTTGGACATAGTACATTTGTGACATATATTTTTGGGATAATTAATGGATATATTAACAGTCATTATTGTACAACAACTGTGATAATTGACAAAAAAAAATATGAGTGAGTCTATGATAATTTGCAATGCGTATATAAGTTTGTGCTATGGATACATATTTTTATTTTTAAAGTTTAAATGTCAATCTGTATAGTTCAATATGATCTTTCTATCAAAATGTACTTGAAGATTAAATTTTACATTTGTTAGAATATTTTTATTAATTTTTAGATAGAAAAAAATCACCTAATCTAAAGATTATGGACCATCCGAGAGTACTGATGTTCTATCTTCTACAAAATAGTAAAAAAATTCTAAAAAAAATATAAAATTTGGTCTATATGTATATGTTCATATGGAGATTATGTTGAGTAGCTCGGATCAATTATTTGAAATTTAAAACTAAAATATAAATCTATAGCACCGATTATATGCGCATTGCAAAGTATCATTGTCTCACTCCAAAAAAGATTATTAAACTAAAAAATTAAAAGACTGAATATGGACTTTGTAGGTTATGTATCAAATGTAGAGCACTTGAGTTATCTTGTCACTAATTAAGTGTCGATAAAATCAAATCTGAAAATTAAAAATTGATGGACTCCTATCAATTAATTTTTGAATTCTACTAAATTCGATGCATAACTTATCTAAATTTTTCATTTTGATAATTGATTAATTTGTTGTTGCGATTGTCAAATAAATTTGTTTTTGATGTAACTTATACCTAGGTATAGGGGTGTCTGATGGTTCGGTTGTTTAGTTTAAACCAAACCAAATTTATTTCGGATAAAATAGTTTGGTTGATTAATTTATTTAGTTCAGTTCGGCTTAAAAATTATAATAAATTGATGTTTAGTTGACAGTTCGATTTATAAAACCAAATCCATCGAAGAAACCAATCAACCGAAATACTCATAATATAAAATACGCAAAAAAATCCTGTTAATACTTGTATTATTAGCTATAAATTATAATTTACAGTTTTATTATAATTTGATGTAACGGAATTAACTGAATTAAAATTTGATTTATTTTAGTTCAGTTTGTACGATTGACCAATTTAATCAGTTGGTTCGGTTTATATCTGCGTAAACCGAACTGAACCAACCAATTGAATATCGTTAAAGGCTAGGGAATATTCAGGGAACAGGACAGGGCTATGCGACTGTTGGATCGTATAATGATTCGTGTGAAATGTAAATCTGACGGATCGCATCAGCTCACTTTTGTACCTTTTTGTTTGCACGACGTCATCCGTGTATACTTGTGTGTAGCGAGAAATTTTTGATAGCCAATGCGTTATAATCATATAAATGTACTTCGCAACAATGGTCTGCACAGAAAGAAGGCGCAAGAATCTGCGCATATAGCGGGCCAACCATTCGCGACCTCCAGCCAATGGGAAGCAGGCACGTGAGATGGCCTGGACGACTAAATGCGATTTGGTTCGTTTTTAACTTTTTATGAGTGCGTATCCTCTGAGATATCTCATATTTTGCGTGACCGACGTGTCAGGTGCCTATTCGGGGATAGCGCAGGGGCCAGTATTATTTGAGCATTGAGATTCGTGCAGAACGTATTTGAACGTTTAAGATTTTTCAGAAAGTCATGCAAAATATGAGATATCTCAGAGGATGTGAATTCCGTTTTTATGCCGTGCGATCCATTTCGTTAGATGGAACCGATTTTCCTTTTTTTTTCTGTTGCGTAACACAATATCTAACCGTGTAGCGATTACTATTAGAGTAGAGACAATCTCAATGAACCAAGCAATACGACCTATTTGTCTCAAACTGCCACAGGGAATCAACCGCCGCCGAGACCTATTGTCACATGGTCGATTGGTCCATCTCTGTGTAGACTTCATGTGACAGGACATTCTAATTGCATGTTTTTCAGAATTCACATCCTCCTCGGTAGTGATTTGCTCTCGGGTACCTCGGGCCGGGCAGGGCAAAACCCGGGACGGATAGCGGGCACAACGGGTACGGGTACAACGGGTACTCGGGTACAACAGGTACTCGGGTACAACGGGCACGGGTAGACGGTTTTTTTTTTTTTTTTTTAACAGTGTGGGACCCACCCGGTTTGTGATTTGAACCAATTACTATTTGTGGAGAGGGAAAATTTTTTGAAAAAAATGGGTTTTCGGGTAGCGGGTACACCCGGGGCGGGTTCGGGTACATGGGTATTCGGGTTCGGGTACGGCGGGTACGGGTACGGCGGGTACGGGTACACCCGGGTTTTTTCCAAAAATAGGGGACCTGCCCGTTTGAGACCCGTACCCGTTTACCCGGGTATACCCACGCTCGGGTACGGGTACCCCGGGCACCGGACACGGGCGGACTGGGTTCGGGCAGCCCCCCACGGATTGTGTCAAACCACTACTCCCCGGTACCGTAATGGGGAATCTTTTACAATTACTGGATCTGGACTTTTTCACTTGGCACGAATCTCATAGTCCAATAATACTGCCCCCTGTGCTAGCCCGAATCTCAAAGCGGCTGAGAGTTAATCTCAAACTGTAAAGTAAAGGGAATCTTTTATAGTAATGGAGAGGATACTTGTCCTGTTTTTCATCCGTCTGATTAACATCAGATGGCACAGAATTTTAATTTAAAAAATGATTCTTGTGCCGAACTTTTTAAGGGAAAAAAGGCAACTTTTGTTTTCTCAAATTATCAAAACATAATGTGCAAACTAAAAAAATAATCCTTGCATTTTGACATTCATCAAACACCATATTAAAATAGTTTTACTACTCGTTTCTCCTTTTAATGAGAGGATCTCAATTCTCAACTCTCAAGTGATAAAAAAAAAAATTCAAAAAGTTAATGCTGATGACATGTCACTGAAAAGAAAATTATGTCTTCCTGTTCCAGCTGTTATCACAATTACAAGTGTGTCATCTTTTCATTTATTTTTTTCATATTTTTTTAACACAAAGCTGAAGTTTAATTTTACCAGCCATTATGCACCTACACTTTCTTCTTAATTATAATGTTCATAGGCAGTCATTAAAAAAATTGCTCATGATGAACTTACTTTTCAAAAACTTTGTCGAACTGTGAAGCATTACAAATGGTTATTTACTTATTAAGGCAGTTAGTCAAGAATTAAACAAAATTGGAATCTAATAATGCTACTTTCGTATATATTTTTAATAAGTTTTGGTACCTGAAAAATAATTGATATAAAGAAAAATACTAATGAACTATCAACCTATTTCTTTTTTTTTTTTCTAAAGAATAATTTCTTAGTTTGCAACAATTGATATCATATTTTTGGTTGAACAATTGCTATCATCTTGAAACATATTGTAAATTCGGAAGGGAACATACTGTGTCCCCGGTGCAATTTTTGTTTTTTAAAAGGTCAATAGTCAAACTCTACCTAATTAAATGCCCCACTTAAAGCAAGGTTAGGTTAATCTCGTATTTTATTCTCAACCCTGCTCGTTGGGGCCCTTTTGATGTCCTCGCTAATCGAAGTTTCTTTAAAAAAAAATGGCTTCGATTGTACGGAATTCTTCTCCTGAGCAGATATGCGCCAATTTAGATCGACAGAGATCATATTGAGACGAATCTGTAGAAAATAATTAGGATTTAGGGACTAAATAATAGCATCAGAATTAAGCTCATCATATGCTATTAGAAGGAATAAAGGAGCAACTAAACTTAGAAATAAAGTTACTCAACTTTTTTCCTTTTTAGTAAATATAGGCTACAGTAGGCTACAGTACTATCATAGGCAACCGTTAGAATTTCTAACGTTCATTTTTCTTTTTCTTTGTTATTTAAGCAACACTGTATACTCATAATCAATACAATAGTGAATTCACTTTCAACAATTCTTATCTTCCGCAATACTCTTAAAATCAACATGGTATCAGAGCAACTTTGATCCTGCTCCAAATCAAACGCCAAATAGGCAACTCAATCACTGGACAGATAACAAGAACTGTACCAGTACAACAAATCATCAAAAAAAAACCCAAGCTCAAATAGAGCAATCTCCATCAACAACAACAGCAAATCCTGAAAAAACCAAAAAATCCAGAAATGGCACAACAAACAGAGAAGCTCACGGGTGTGCTATTGAATGGCAAAAATTACCATCTCTGGTCACGACAAGTGACATTTGCCCTCATTGGCAGAGATAAATTCGAGCATGTCACTGGTGAAAAATCAAAGCCAAAAGCTACCAAACCAGCTGAGCCAACAGAAGAAGAAAGAAAGGCAATATCAGAATGGAGAAAAGGCGACAATTTAGTCATAAGCTGGCTGCTGGCATCAATGGAACCTCACATTTCTGATCTCATGACCTACCTCGACACAGCTCGAGAAATGTGGGTCAAAGCCGAAACTATGTTCGGTAAAAAGAAAAATTACTCTCTTGTCTACCAACTTCAACAAGAGCTTCACCAATTACAACAGCAAAACCAATCCGTAACCGAGCTTTTCAGCCAAATCCAAAAAAAGAAGGATGAGATTAGAGTGTACCGTCCTCTCACAGCAGACCTCGAAGAAATCAAGAAGCGAGATGAACAGGACGACATTTTCACCTTCCTGGCCAAACTCGATTCGAGCTATGAGGGGGTCAGATCACAGATCCTCCTCATGGGTGAACTGCCGTCACTCGACGAGGTTGTCGGAATGGTGGAAAGAGAGGAGACAAGGCGCGTAGTAATGAACCCTCAACCGATTGACAACCCGGAAGCCAAAGCCTTCGCCGCTCGGCCTAACCCTAGACCAGAAAATCGGGGAGAAAGCCTCAACCGCTGCGATTTTTGCAAAAAGGAGGGACACAAGCGCGAAGAGTGCTGGTGCCTCTACCCCCATCTTCGGCCAAAGGGAAGGCGCGGCGGCGGCGGCAGTGGTTTCGCTAGAGGGGGAGAGCAACGGCAGGGGTCTTTCCGTGAAGAGAACAAACAAATGGAGAAGAAAGGATACACGGCGCAAATGGAAAAGGGGGCGCGGGTTGAAGAGTCTGACCCGCCAGTGAAGGAATTAAGAGCTGAGGTTGATTTGGATCAAATGAGGCAGCTGTACACGCAACTTTCTGTGCTGTTTGAAGATAAAAAGCAAAAGGCCTCTGGTATAGTTACAAATCTCACTCAAAATTTTTTAAATTCAAAATGGATACTTGATTCAGGTTCAACTGATCACATGACCGAAAATAAAAACTTGCTTAGCAATTACAAAAAATTTGGAACCAAACAATTTGTAATTGTTGCAAATGGTGAAAAAATGGAAATATTAGGAAATGGTTCAATCACTCTCCTTTCAAAAATTATACCAAATGTTTTGCATGTAGAAGGTTGTACATCAAATTTGTTATCCATTAGTAAACTCACACGAGAATTAAATTGTGAAATTACATTTACATCCAAAAATGTGATTTTTCAGGATTGGATAACAAAGAGTATCATTGGTGAAGGTTTTTTAGAAAATGGGCTTTATATGTTGAGTAAAGAAAAACGCAACTTCAATATTAGAAAAGAAGAAGAATTAGGCACTCTTTGGCATAAGAGAATTGGGCATCCCTCCGACAAGATTTTGAAATGTATTTTTGATTTCAAACAACTAGATTGTAGTAGTTGTGAAATTTGCAAACTAGGAAAACATACGAGATTACCGTTTAGTTTATCCTATTGTAAAAGCAAAAATCCTTTTGAATTAATACATTCGGATGTTTGGGGTCCCGCTCCAATTGAATCATACAATGGCTACAAATATTTTGTCATATTTATCGATGATTTTTCTAGAATCACATGGCTATACTTATTAAAAAATAAAAGTGAAGTATTTTCTCAATTTCAAGATTATTATAATTTTGTAGAAAATCAATATGATGCAAAAATTAAAACTTTTAGAAGTGATAATGGAACGGAGTTCATAAATCAAAATTTTACAAAAAATTTCAAACAAAAAGGAATTTCGCATCAAACAACTTGTGTTTATACACCCCAACAAAATGATGTGTCGGAAATGAAAAATTGACATTTACTAGAAGTAACAAGAGTACTTTTATTTCAAAACAATGTTCCAATAATTTTTTGGTCGGATGCCGTTCTCACCGCAACATACTTAATTAATTGATTGCCAAGTGCCAATTTAAATTTAAAGAGCCCACTAGAAATCATTTACCAAGAAAAACTCAACATTGGTCATTTAATAGTATTTGGATGTACATGCTATGTGCACAAAAATAAACAACACAAATTAGACTATACATCAATCAAGGCTATTTTCTTGGGTTATTCATCTCAAAAAAAGGGTTATAAATGTTATGATCCGGAAAATAAAAAACTATATATTTCAAGGGATGTGACATTTCAAGAAAATGAGCCATATTACAAAATATTAGAAAAGGAGACCAATGATAAAGAAAAACCAAATGAGTTTTCATTTCCATTTTTTTACAATTCCGAAGAAAAAAATTTGGAAATAGAAAATGAAAATGAGATAGTTAGTGCAAATGAGGAAGAAGAAGAGACCTCTCAAAGTGAGGGGGAGGAATCCGAAATAACACCATTAACACCATTGAGAAGGTCAAACCGAACACCTCGACCTACAACTAGATTACGGGATTTTGTAACATATGAGGTAAAATATCCAATCCAAAAAGTTTTGTCTTATGAAAATATCACATCCCAATATCAAACTTATTTGACCTCAATTTCCAAAGAGAATGAACCAAATAATTATGAGGAAGCCAAAAATCAACCAATATGGTGCAAAACAATGGAAGAAGAACTCCAAGCTTTACAAAAAAAAATGAAACTTGGGTAGTCGTACAACTACCCGAGGGAAAGAAACCCGTAGGATGCAAATGGGTATATAAGATTAAGTTTAATAGTGATGGCACTATTGAAAGATATAAAGCACGATTAGTGGCAAAGGGTTACACTCAAACGTATGGTATAGATTATCAAGAAACATTTGCACCTGTAGCCAAAATGAATACCGTTAGAATTTTATTCTCTATAGCGGTAAACCAAAATTGGACCTTACATCAAATGGACGTCAAGAATGCCTTTCTTCAAGGAACACTTGAAGAAGAGGTGTATATGACGCTTCCACCCGGTCATAAAGAAGAAAACAATTCTAATCTAGTTTGTATGTTAAAAAAATCAATCTACGGGCTAAAGCAATCTCCACGGGCATGGTATGGCAAACTAAGCTCATATTTAAATTCTTGTGATTTTAAAGTTAGCAATGCCGATCACTCCTTGTTTACCAAAATTAGTGGTACCTTCACAACCATAATTTTAGTATATGTAGATGACATAATAGTTACCGGAAACAATTTGGAAGAAATAAAAAAAGTAAAACGGCAATTAAAAGAAAAGTTTGACATCAAAGACTTAGGTTTACTCAAATATTTTCTAGGAATAGAAATAGCACATTCATCCAAAGGACTATTTATTACACAAAGAAAATATACACTTGACATATTAAAGGAAACCGGCAAATTAGGGAGCAAACCGGCATCTACACCAATAGATAGCAAATGTAAACTAAATATAGAGGATGGTGAACCGTTAGAAGACATAAACCAATTTCAAAGACTTGTAGGAAAATTAATTTACCTAACGGTAACACGACCCGATATTTCTTTTTCGGTAAGTCAAATTAGTAAATTTATGCATGCACCTAGAACACCACATTTGGAGGCTATACATAGAATTTTAAAATATTTAAAAGGGACACCCGGGAAAGGAATATTTATGAAAAATAACAATTCTAATGATGTGTGTGGCTATTCCGATGCAGATTGGGCCGGTAGCTTTGATAGGAAATCAACCACCGGCTTTTGCACGTTTGTAGGCGGAAATCTAGTCACATGGAAAAGCAAGAAACAAAGTGTTGTGGCTCGATCAAGCGCCGAGGCGGAATATCGGGCCATGGCATCAACTTCAAGCGAGCTAACTTGGATCAAACAACTTCTTGCGGATTTTGGAATTAAAATTCAAGAACCAATGAAGATGTTTTGTGATAACCAAGCGGCTCGACACATAGCAACTAATCCAGTTTTCCACGAAAGAACAAAACACATCGAGGTGGATTGCCACTTCATTAGGGAAAAAATTCAAGCAAAAGAAATTGAAACTCCGTTTGTAAGAAGTGAAGAACAATTGGCGGATATCTTCACCAAGGGTCAAGAACCGAAACCATTTGAAGAAAATTTAAGCAAGTTAGGGTTGATCGATATCTACACGCCTAACTTGAGGGGGAGTGTAGAAAATAATTAGGATTTAGGGACTAAATAATAGCATCAGAATTAAGCTCATCATATGCTATTAGAAGGAATAAAGGAGCAACTAAACTTAGAAATAAAGTTATTCAACTTTTTTCCTTTTTAGTAAATATAGGCTACAGTAGGCTACAGTACTATCATAGGCAACCGTTAGAATTTCTAACGTTCATTTTTCTTTTCTTTGTTATTTAAGCAACACTGTATACTCATAATCAATACAATAGTGAATTCACTTTCAACAATTCTTATCTTCCGCAATACTCTTAAAATCAACAGAATCAAAGAGTGGTTCCAGTTTTGTCAAAGCTGACCGATTTTAATAGAAGTCAAATTAAATCAAAATTGTCAAATATGTATAATAAAGAAAATATTGTCAATATATTTCGTAAAAGTAGGTGAGAATCAAAACTTTTAACACTGTTTCTCTACAATTGTTTTTGTCGATTCATTTATTTACAATCAAACGTCTAAAAAATATCTTATTTTTAACACCAAAATTTTTATAGTGTTCCGTGAAATAAACTATGAACGAATGATAAATGAAAAAATAATTTGCTATATTCTACCAGTGTTTTCGAAGACTTGACACGGAACGAAGATAACATACTAGACAAATTACAAGAAGATTTAGAAGAACTAGATGTAAAAGAACCTCCTTTACCTCCAAGATCAAGTTGTTTTCCATTATAGTAATTCTGATCTTAAATTTTTTTTACGATTCATTATTTCTAACACATTAGGTTATGAATGGAACAAATTAGAGTAAGAAATTCAGTTCATTTCATTAGAAAAGAAAAGAAAAGAAATGATTGTGAATTGAATTTTTCTGATCAAAACAAAGAAGGAAGAGAATCCAATTTGTATCAATGAAGAAAAAGCCTTAAAGTTAACTTAATTTACAAGAGATGCCATTTACCTAATAGTTGGATTTGACTGTAAATAACAAAAGAGAAGTTCTCTGCAACAACAGAAGTAAAGCAAATCATACAAAAAAAAAACAAAAATAAAGCACGAAGAAGAGCGATGAAGCAGAGAAGAACGACGAAAGCACGGAGAAACACTCTTTATTTGAGAGAGCACGACGAAAGCACGAAGAACGCAGAAGACGAGGTTATTTTTGTCTTTTTTGTTTCCGTAAACCAATTCTCGTCAAATCTCATCTATTTTCACGTGATTCCCCAGCGTCAAGCGTCAATTCGGGTTGTTCAAATCGCGTCGAATCGAATCATTTCTTCTTCGTACTTGTCTTTTGATCACGGTAATTCGTGAAAATGAGAATTCTTCTCTCGTTTTGGAGAGGTAGGGTTGACTCCGATCGCAGGGTAACTCGTATTGTCATGAGAGGGGCTTGGAACTCTGGATTTTCAAATTTTGTCATATAGGTTTTAGTAGTCAAACTTATCAATTTTAATTTGAACGGTTATAAATCATGTTGTGGGCATTAAGGAGAATTTCAAGATTGATACAATTTATTTACACTTTTAGATACTGACTCCCGCCAAATCTCAATAATGATTCTAATTTTTTTAATTTATATATGCTCACTTTTAAATTTTAGATCAAGTTAAATCTATTTTAAATCTATTTGTTTCATCTATATTAGAAAAACAAGTCCAATTTAATAGATTTTCGATCAAATCTATATTATTTTGATACCTTATAGATTAAACCAATAAGATATATAGAAAAATATAGAACTTTTCTATCAATAAAATCAATGCAACCTTTTCTCGAATACTAATTTTCGTTGTCGGAATGAAATTAAAAAAATAGCTCTGATATATATAATATTTAATTTTAATAACCTTTTCTTGAATAGTAATTTACTAATTTTTGTATCCGGATATTTGTTCAATATGAAATTAGAGTAAGAAATTCAGTTCATTTCATTAGAAAAGAAAAGAAAAGATATGATTGTGAATTGAATTTTTCTGATCGAAACAAAGAAGGAAGAGAATTCAATTTGTATCAAACAATGAAGAAAAAGCCTTAAAGTTAACTTAATTTACGAGAGATTTACCTAATAGTTGGGTTTGACCGTAAATAACAAAAGAGAAGTTCTCTGTAACAACAGAAGTAAAGCAAATCATCCAAAAAAGAAACAAAAATAAAGCACGAAGAAGAGCGATGAAGCAGAGAAGAACGACGAAAGCACGGAGAAACACTCTTTATTTGAGAGAGCACGACGAAAGCACGAAGAACGCAGAAGACGAGGTTATTTTTGTCTTTTTTGTTTCCGTAAACCAATTCTCGTCAAATCTCATCTATTTTCACGTGATTCCCCAGCGTCAATTCGGGTTGTTCAAATCGCGTCGAATCGAATCATTTCTTCTTCGTACTTGTCTTTTGATCACGAATTTTCTTCTCTCGTTTTGGAGAGGTAGGGTTGATTCCGATCACAGAGTAACTCTTACTGACATGAGAGGGGCTTGGAACTCTGAATTTTCAAATTTTGTCATATAGGTTTTAGTAGTCAAACTTATCAATTTTAATTTGAACGGTTATAAATCATGTTGTGGGCATTAAGGAGAATTTCAAGATTGATACAATTTATTTACACTTTTAGATACTGACTCCCGCCAAATCTCAATAATGATTCTAATTTTTTGAATTTATATATGCTCACTTTTAAATTTTCGATCAAGTTAAATCTATTTGTTTCATCTATATTAGAAAAACAAGTCCAATTTAATAGATTTTCGATCAAATATATATTATTTTGATACCTTTTAGATTAAACCAAATGCAACCTTTTCTCGAATACTAATTTTCATTGTCGGAATGAAATTAAAAAAATAGCTCTGATATATATAATATTTAATTTTAATAACCTTTTCTTGAATAGTAATTTACTAATTTTTGTATCCGGATATTTGTTCAATATGAAATTGGACAACTTTTTACGGATATAGATACGAATACGATTTTCAATTTGAAAGTGGACATGGATAGAAATTCGGATTAATTATCTGGATCTATTTTTTTTTTAAATATGGATATCCGTTTCAAAGATCCATATATCATTTTAAGTTCTATTTTGAAAAAATTGTAAAGTTTCATTATGAACAAATTAATTTTAGATCAAATTTCTCAGCTATATCTACTTATGCTTCATCTTTTATTTAGATTTATGATTTCTTAATACATTTGCACTTATAATATAATAAAAATCAGTGATTAATTTTAACTTATAAATCTATTATGAAATATTATGTAGTTAATTTTTATGAATGTATATATTATGTTTGTATCATTTTATAAAATATATGATAATCTTATTTTTATTTACAAATTATGCTCGTATTTGAAACCATATTTATTTATTTAATATATTTTAGCTGTATCTTTAATTATCTAATATTCAATTCTTATTTGTATTCGAATTTGTTCCTATCAGAATTTATATCCTAAAATAAAAAAAATTGACGCGAATATGACGACACTAGCCCCACTATATTTGCAAAGGCTAATGTGTTTTGTGTGCGTACAATTAATTATATTTTATTCTTTGATTAGGTCAGAATCAGTCCATGAATTACTCATCTCCTTCTTAAAATAATCCGTTCCATGCTTGTTCCTTTGGTTTCTTCTATGTCTTGTCCCCACGTTTGATGATACTAATCAAGTGCCCACGCGTTGATGTGGAAATTAAAAATCTGTTTTGATCGCTTTTTTTAAATATGATGTTTGTAATGTAATGAATACTTTGTTAAATTTAATGTGTAATTTGTACTATATAGGTACTTTGTTAATTATCTCACATGTGTGATGTTTTTTTTTTCTCACTTCTCTTCTTGTGGTTAATCGTGACATGACTTTGCAATCTGTAAATGTATTTAGTGCTTATGTACATAAAAGTATATGTTCGCTCCCAAATGAGAGGTACAGAGCTTCACTACAGCCTAAGCTGTAGAGTTTAAACTCTATTCAACTCTTAGACGAAGGTTGCAAGTGCACAACCCTGTCGTGTAGTTAGAACGGGTGTCGATCCTCAGGGACGGTTCAAGTTCTAGACTTCTACTTTCCCCAATTAGGTACTAGAAGTTTGAATGTTTGGGGTGTGTTTAACTAATCCTAAGTTTTATGAACAAATCAAATTGATGTAACAAAAGAATGTATGAACAATTTCAATTAACAATGTATGAACAATTGATGAATCAATTAAATGTTTGTATTTTGTACTATGGTATAAAAGGGCGTTTCAAGGGTTTCAGATTTCATCTTCAACTTTACTGCTCAGGACCTGCCACGCGACCCGCATGCTCTCGCATGCGACCCGCTTGGCCTTAAGCACCCTGAACCTAGCACGCGACCCGCAAGCTGTGGCTTGCGACCCTCGTGATGCGACCCGCGTGCTAAGTCACGCGACCCGCGTGCTAAGTCACGCGACCCGCGTGGTCCCTTGAGCTGAGTCTGCACATGTCAGAAACTTGTTGTTTAAGTCGTGTAAGGCTAGATTGACCGTACCTAGTGTCACTGAACCTCAACTTTCGTGTGTTGGCTTAGTAGACCTGGTTTGGAATTGCAATTTCACCTTCTCAGGTTTAATCAAGCTGTTTGATCTAAACCTAAGTTCTCAATTCTGTTTACTAAAGGTATCCACAAGCTGAGCAAGAGCAAGTGGAAACTTTCACCTTTCGGCTACTCATTGACCTCACCTTTCGGTTCTCAGACCTACCTCAAGTACTTAACCTAATTTGCAAGAAGCATCAAGCCTTTGGTACAAGAAGAAATGCCTAAGGCATTCAACAGTAAGCAATCAAGAATCAAACAATTCAGATCAAGCAATCTCAAATAATACAAGAATCAAAGAAACACGAAATAACAATAAGAATCAATCCATGTGCATCATCAAACAAAGTATCAGACTACAAATCCAAACCCTCGAAACTACAATATCTACTCAGACATCAATAAAATCAAAACAAGAGAGAGAGAAAGAAAGCAAATCATAGTGAGAAGGGATAGTGAAGAGGATTGAAGCTTCAGATTGAGTCTTCTTCTCCAAATCGCCTCCTCTTCAGCTCCAGATCAGCTCTCTCCTCTTCAGCTCGCCTCAGGCGCCCAGGCCTTCGCTTCAAATTCGGATCTGAACTGTCTCTGGTGAAAATCGTGGATTAATGGATGCTCCTTCTGTTGCCAGGCCTGCTACATATATAGTTTCCTTCGTGGGCCCTAATTGGGCCTGGCTCAGTTAACTCGACGCGACCCGCATGAGTTTCCATGCGACCCGCGTCAGGTGGCAAGGATGCGAGCTGTGAGGGTCGCGTCTGAGGTCGCGTCTGGGCTGCGATGCGACCCGCTTCAGAACTCTGCCTTTTTGCCTGTTTTTCGCCTATTTCATGCAAATCAACCACAAAACTGCAGCAGTACCATATTCTATTGATTTTCAATATAAACTATGCAATTTAGTGGTCAAAATCATAAGGTCTGGTTTGGAAACAAGACGAAATAATAGATGAAATATAGACATATCAGTATACATGACAGAGTTGATTGCTTTTCTAAAAATTAAAGACAAGGAAACCAAATGTTTGTACATACATAAGTATAAAAAGAAGAATTATCAAATCAGTAAAGAAATGAAGACATGACCAATCAATTATCAATCAATCCAAAAATTTCTTAAATTATATTTAAAAAATAAAAATAAATCAGGACCAATTAGAAAATCGAGTATATGACAATCAAGTAAGGGCCTTTAAGAAAATTTCCGAAAATAATGAGGAAAGAGAAGGAAGCGTAGATTATGTGAGATAGAGAGCACCGGAGAGGTGTTGGCGAGTACATGTCTAAATAAATAAAAAAATAAAATAAAAAGATGCATTAAATAATAAAAAAAAAGACAGACTATTTGATCAAAGACTGATATTCAATTCGAAATTTCATCTTTTAATTACACCGTTGACGAATCAGCACATCTACATATTTAATACAAGATAAGAGATTCTACTATTTTTGTTGTAACTCGTAACTAAATTAATCAGTGTAGTCAGCTTGTTTCTTATTTTTTTTTTCTTTTATTTCCCTAAAGAAAGAGAGATTATAAGTTAGTATTGCATTCAGACCTCAGACTATTGAAGAACAAGTATCCTCTCCATTACTGTAAAAGATTCCCTTCACTTTACGGTTTGACATTAACTCACAGCCGTTTTGAGATTCGGGCTAGTGCAGGGGCAATATTATTGGGCTTTGAGATTCGTGCCAAGTTAAAAGGAACGGTCCATATCTAATAACTGTAAAAGATTCCCTATTACGGTACCGGGGAGGATGTTAATTCACTATTGAATGGGGCAAATGAGCAAATATTACACGCATGAGACCTTTATTTAATTTAAGGCCGTGAAATTTCTCGAAAAGAAAAAAGATGAATAAAAGCACAAGCGCAATAATTCTAAGAGTTCCTTTCAATACTCTTATTATTTGGTGCCAAATGGCTGAAATTTATGGCAATTATGTCATTCTCATCGCCATTAAATCCATGTGGACTCATGGTCTATATCTCCTGACTCTTAACTTCCCATCTGTAATAACAAGATAAAAGAAGGAAAAAACAGGGAAGAAAAAAAGTTCCCATTTGTTTGCAAGTTTACTCAAGCAATTATTCAAAATGGAAGAACATGTATAAATGATAAGTATCTTGGAAATACAGATTCCATTTAATCATTCTATGGTGGGGCCTACATCCAAACCATATCGGGTTAACACATCACAGATTTCTTCAGACAGGGAGAACTATACACGTTAGTTACCAATTTTTATAATCCAAAATAGTAAAATTGACAAATCCTACTTTGAATCTAGAAAACGTTATTAAACAGTTTTTAAACAATTGTTTTTTCTGATCCATTGACAAACTACTAATGCCATTAATAATGTGAAGCCAAATGGTATTTATCTCCATCCAAGTCATTTTAGAAATTCCAGCTTCACAACTTTATCCTTTTATTACCAACCTATAAAAGACCAAACTTTCTCAAACAGACACCCCCAAAAAAAAAAAAAACGGCCAAAACAAAGCACAACACCTCTGCAACGGTGGATATCAACACAATTCACTCCAAGGAGCCTCTCCTACCAATACATGAAGAAGCAACTACAACAAACAACACATCTTATGTACTAAAAACAATTATAACCAACAACTATATACAAATTGCATCTGGACCCCTAGCCTAATTTGTTCTTTGTCAATGGTCCAAGTTCAAGCCGAAACATGCTGGGGGTGCTTGCCTGGGTTTGTCTCTGGTGGCTGACAGAAGCGGTGCCTATGGCTGTTACATCTATGTCACCACTTTCCTTTTCCCTTTGTTTGGTGTATCGTCGGCCAACAGTGTGGAAAAGGCATATATGGATGATGTTATATACCTGGTTCTAGGTTAGGTTTATACTGGCATTGGCTATAGAGCACTACAATATTCACAAACGCCTTGCTCTAAATGTGAGTGAAAAATATGATATTCATTAATTCATTATTTTTTTGTAAATTTACAAATTTACTCCAGAAATTAGGGTAATGTATCAGTATATCTGGTGTATATTCTAATTATTTTAATTTTATGATGTCCTTATGGAAAATAAATTAATAAGAATCAACATTAGTGACATAGAGGAAGGTTTCACGATTCAGGACTCAGATTTTAAAACTAAATCTAAATGGCCAAACAATACACAAGACATGCAATAAGTACCATATACCGATTATTGTTAATTTAAACTATTTATGAAAAAATATATATACTCACAGATAACCTCCCTCTTCTGTGGAGACCCGCTAAACCTGTCTCTCCTCCTCGGCATTTGCGGAACAACAGCCTTTGTCAGCATGCGGAACTATTTCCTTATTTTTTCAATAAGTAAATAAGGAAATCAAAGATGAGAACAACCACTTGGATATTTGTTCTTGTACTTATAATTCCATCACTGGGTCTTTATATAGAGGAGAAATACAATGCATGTTTATTTTTTTCCGAAAGACCAGAGTAAGTGAACATTTGAGGAAAGATTTGTGTGAAATTATTTTTGTTTTAATGAAGCTGGAAGATTTAATTTCAGGTGTAATCCAGTAAAGAAATAGTAGTAATACCTTCAAAATAGTAGTTGACAACTTTGAGCAAATGGAGGGACTTCCTCTATTTCAGGACTGGAAGGACATAGCAAAAATGTTAGTTGAATTCCAAACCAAATTATACACAGTAATGTACCAGCAGCACAGACAGACAAGCTTGAAAATGTTTGCTTATAATTCATGCTAGAGGCAGAAGAAACTTATTAAGGCCTATAAATGCAAATCAGAGAAAAAAAAAGATAAATGACCAGTATCGCTACTGGACCGGACAGACATGTTACCAAAAACTAAACAATAGACTTTACTTGTTTCACTGCAGACCTGGAGTTAGTAAATTGTCTTGCGTTGAAGCCCTTTGGAGGTGGCCCACCACTTTGGAAGACTGTTTTTAATCTGAAATCATAATATTAATATATATATTTCATACCAATTAGATGATGTTGAAAATAAGAAATAATTCGTATATAGCACTATCGAAATGTAAGCTTACTGGAGCTGTGTGTGACACTCCCCCTTTGGCAGATTTTTTTCTTCTTGGACATGCTTATAATCTCATCTGGAAATTACAAAAGAAAGTGGAAAATAAGTATGTACAAATTGAAATCAATCATAAAGTCTAAATCTAGGCAATCTCCTGAATCTTCCCACAATTTCATTGCACACATGTCTCCAATATAATCTTCCATCTGGTATAGAAGTCTTATTCTGGACAAATAAGCTCAAACTCTTTTTGAAATCTTGGCAGAGGCTGCAAAGTCGTGAACGGGGCTCGAATATAAGCTCATACTCACTGTGTCAATGAATCCAATTCAGTCAGAATTCTTAAAAATAGAGAAATAAAACCTAAATAGAGGAAGTAGAAAATACAGTCAGACGGAGTATCTAGAAAAGATTAGTAAAAAAAAGTGTACCGAGAGTCATGACGATTTTTTTTCTCAGTAAGAGCAATAGTATCAACTGTCGGGGGTTTAGTAGCCACCTATACAATAAGAACAGTAATACAAAATCAGTATTGGGTCCAAATTAGTAAAAAATTCGACGAAAACAAACTAATAATATCTGTCTATATAAAGGATACTTGTTACTGTCAGGAGCATAGCTAATAAATTCAGTGCAATTTTTTATATAGAGTACAATTGGAAGGTTATGTACCATTATACCCGCGTCAGCATAAGCTCCACTTAGATCAGAAGTTCCACCTCTCAGTTTGACAACATCGATGGTTGGTAATTCATATTTAGAGGCAAAATCAAAGTCGCGCGAGTCATGTGCTGGTACTACAATTATTGCTCCTGTACCATAACTGCAATTTCAATAATATTCAACAAAGGTCACAAAAATAAAAAATTATAAGCATAACAATTAACTATAAGCAAGGTCATTTGGTAATTTAGTGGTCGTTAAATTTTCATAGATTAATGACAAAAGGCTGGAAAGATATGCGCTGCCAGAACTATTTCTACCACATGTCATTACAATTGACACACACACAACCACACACCAACCGATATCCTCAGTTGAAATTTGAAAGGGCATTTTCGTCAAATGAAAATACATACATGTTTGCAAACAGTCTCATATAGTTGTGGAACCCCACCTTGTACAAGCTTATCAAAAGTGTTGTTGCACGATTTTGATAACCTTTCTACAAATCGTGCCTTAGAAACCCTGAATTATATACATGTATCAACCCGTTATATACTACGTAACATTATTAGAGTCTCGATTGAACTAAACTTAAAATAAAGCACCACAATAAAGAAACTTAGAACAAAGTATTTCACCTATGATGGGTCTCAGCAATGCCCATGAGATTAGATCAAGTGATTACCTACCTATCTGAAAAAATTGTAGACAAATTCTGAAAAATATAAAATTTAATTTCAAGTATATTTGCATATAGAGATCATGGGAAGTGATTCAGGTGGCTGTTTGGGCTATAAAAACAGAGATATAGAGCCATAGTACGTACCAATGTGCGCTATGCATAGTACATGTTAGTGGTAGTGGGTTCCTGTGTGCTGAAATTTAGAAAAACCAAGATAATATAATAATCCATGTCATATATTTATAAAAATGCCTTTATAAAAATTAGATACAGTACACAAAACAAATCTTCTTTAAAGCACTGCTGACACGGCGCAAGTAGTGTGGCACAGCTCTCTTTGAGATATTCTTTTACCACATCTTTTTTAATCATATCACCTTATTTGTGCAAATTTCTTTCTGAAAAGCACTTGATATGCTTGTTGTAACTATTAAATGTTTGCTAATTAAATGAGATGCAAGTAAAGAAGGAAATGTCGTCAGCGAAATATGCAGATTTTTATTTAATTTCAACGAAAAGGTAGATGACTTGATTTTAGTGGGAGTTTCTGTGATGCTTAATTCGTTTACTTAAATACCTTTCTGAAATCTACCTTCGAGTTTTTGAGCTATGTAAGTGTGGTCAAACTCATAATGCAGTGGATATTACTCATTACATATACATAATTTGCAAAAGGCGCGACCCAGATATCGTTACCTATCATACTTATGTTAACTCCATAACAATTGTCTACAAAAAAGAGAAGAGAAAGGCGGAGAAAACCTGTCTAGGGCAGAGAAACTTGGTGGGCCACTTTTTTATCCTCCCAAGCAATGGTGCCTATACTTGTTATCTATGTGTTCCTCCAAATCCAGCAGCATGTAACCATCAGTAGTTATTTTTTCAGTTTCGACTAGTACTACAATAGAAGAAACAATATAGTCCAATAAGAAATTACAAAGAGAAAGTTAAAATGAATCTTCAAAATAAGAACCAAGAAAAATTAAAAGAAAAATAATAATAATAATAATAATCTCAAATACAATTTCTTTTGTACATTAATTGGAATTATATATATTGGCATGCTTTGAAATTGCCAAAATCACTTAATGCTAGAGCATCAGAAAATAATCAGGGCAATCAAATCTTTGTTTTCTTATTTCTTATTGCTAGCAAAGCAAATCTTTGCTTCCAATAAAGGTTTTTTAAGTGAACAGGAAATAATTTGAAATACAAGAAAGAAATATATGAGAAAATTAACAAAGCAAAATTAGACATTTAATTATACAGGTCACAGATATACACAAATATTCATTATTCCAATTAAAAAAAATGCAACAACAAAGACACAGGTAAAAGAATGAATCTTACTGAACAAACAATGCCAGTCTATTCAATGCCAGCATGAATAGAACACAATTATTAGTCAAAAATACCAAAAAAATTATAATTGTAGGGTACAAAAGTGTTTCTTCTGCAAAATCTTTTGAAAGAAGAAGCAACAAAACTAAAGCTTCTCAATTAAAACAACAACATATCGTGCTGATACCCTCAGAAAGTTAATTCATTATTACTCATAGACAAGTACCAAAGTGTTCCTTCTGCAAATGAATCTAATTTGTATTCCATCCCACCAACTTCTCTATTTAAAAATTAAACAAACACAGAGGTAAAGCATTTTCTTTTAGTTGTCATAACTTTTTTGCCTAAATGTTAGTGGATGAAAAGCATGACTTGATCCGTTAGGTATCCATGATAGTACCGTAATCTAAGAACCAGTAAAGTTTCAAAGGCATTTTCTTGTTTTCAGATTTGGAAGGCAATTTTCATTAAAATGGTTTCCACTGAAATACCCAGAGCTGATAGCAGTCTCCAGTGGTTGATTCAAATTCATGTAGAACTCTTATTTAGATTTAAGCAATAAATAGAAATAGTTGAAAGAAAATTATATCAATGATGGTTATATTCATAAATTACCAAGATAGAGTTCTAACATAGCTATTGTTAGAACCGAACTCTGCTACATGTTGTACCAGATTTGGGTATTGCCGCTCATTTCCCAAAGGTGTTAATTTTCTCAAAGTATGTACTGAAACCGAGCTGTTGTTCCAGATTTGGGTACGTAAACCGAGTTGGAAATACAATTTGCAGTACCCAATTACATATCAGATTTAGGTACCTAAAAGCCTTCCATTCTGAAACAGCAATTGGTACCTCATATGGGAAGAAACCATATCCTGGTGCCATTTATACATGTATGTTAATTTAATTCATTATGCTTTTCCTTTTAGGTAATTTTTGAAATACCCTGTATAAACAACAATGACTTCTTTCACCCAAAGAGAAGTTGTGATATAGACTGGCCATCCAAAAACAGTGATTTTCTACCCTTATAAAAAAATAGTAAAAAAATTTCTTAAAAATGTAAAATTTAGTATACAAGTACATATTCATATGGAGATCATGTTGAACGGTTCGGATCGATAGTTAGGACTTTGAAACCAAAAAATTGAGTCTCTAGCACGGGCCAATATGTGTTATGCATAGTACCATAGCTTGAGTCTTTGATTTGTGTATGGTAGGATCTGAGTCCTGAAATTAGATATTTACATAGAGAAGCCTAATTCAATTTAGTCCTTTTGGAAGTTTATATGGCACCAAGTAAAACTCAAATTTGCATTGGTCATTTTATTTTTTTTGCTATATTTTGTTTTTCAGCACTAATTGAATTATTTTATGGACCCAAATATGATTATAATCTTATCTGACATCTGCTACAACAATATATATGTATCTGCATTCCCATTCCCTTATTTCTACATGATTCAGATCTTTTGAATATTTATAATACAAATGAGTATCGGAAATGAAATTGAAACTTAGTCAGTATCAGTAACAGTTAGATATTTTAAGCTTTCAAGTGACTGTAATATAGGGCCTGTATTTATCAGTATGTCTTAAGTATCAGCAACAGTTGGATATTTTTTCATGAATTTTGCCCCAAACATTTATGTCATAATTTCACTTGCTGATGTTGCCTTAGTGGCAGGGAAGATAGTGAAATCAAGAAATCATTAATTTCTTCGAACATATGAGTGGAGACTAATAGTAAATGGAAGATTACAAAGCATAGTACAACGAAATTATAAATCCGGAGAGAGAGGAGTGGTATCCTATTTAATTTCTTTTTGGGGGAATTGTGAAATTGTTCCTATTGTAAACCTTTTATGTAGCAATCTTTCCAACAGGGAGGAGTTCACCTTAGTAAGAGTGGAGAAGGTGATCTTCTTCGGTTTCAATTCTCCTTTTGTATTTTACTGCTCTCGAGTTTGAATTCATCTAGTACTGATAGTAACATGAATTTCTGCACACGTAGCAGCATCAGTACTGACATGGGTGTGTATCATACCAACCATTGCCAACCAAACACCGGCACATCAACCAGGTGTTGAAAGAGAAGAAGAATGTACAATCTGTTTTGTGGAGATTTAACAACATTAGACCCATTCCAATTGATCAGACCAGAAATTCTCACCGTCCCATATCTACTGGTACGCACTAGCAGCAGATTGGCAAATGGGCTCAATTTCTCCTCTCCTGTGCAACCAAGCCTCACCTAGCCCAGAGCCCCGGATGTTGCTAAAATTTTGCTCTTGACCTGGACAATTCTATATACATTTGGCTTTAGCCACAATTTACATGCATTTGCAATGGCTAAATAATGCCATGGAAAACAAAAACAGGTCAAGAAAAATGGCTAAGACTTCAACAAATACTAGAACATTTCATTCATCATTGTTTGATGTTTATGTACAAAGGTGATACTCCTTCCATCTAAGTTGTCTCCATACATTCAGATGTAGAAACCAAGGATCAAACACATTTTAACCACCTGCTTCTTTTGCTATTGACCTTGCTATCTCTTACACCATCAAGCAAAACCTCATATGAACCGTAGGTTATATGCCCCTTCTTCATAAGCTCTTCCACTAGTATTTTTGGTGCGGCAATTTCTCTTTTGTCAGTACTCATGATTGTATCGACTATCTCCGGTACCCACCCTTTTTGTACCATAGTTTGAATCACACCGACTGCATCTTCTATTCTCCCATTTGCGCATAAACTATTTATCACCTGGCCGAAAGTTGCCATAGTTGGAACAAACCCTGAATCGACCATTGTGATTAAGTATTGATAAGCATAGTCTACCATGCCGGTCTTACAAGTACCATCAATTAGTACCCGATATGTATATGCATCGGGATAAAACCCATTTTGTATCATCTCACTCAAGATTTTCTCAGCCATTGGCAAATTCAACTTACTACAATAAGCATTTATCAAAGAATTATATGTAGTTAGTGAAGGAGAAAACTTCTGCTCTCTCAATTTCTGGTACAACTGATATGCACCTTCTGGGTCAGTCCTACAAACACCATGAATTAAAGTGTCGAAAATAATACCATCAGTATTCAAACCTTCATTTTTCATCTTCAGTACAATCTCATATGCCTCCGCAATCTTCTTTGCTTTACAAAGTGCCTCTATCAATATATTATATGAAATGGTATTAGGGTTACAACCTTTTGGTACCATTTCTTCAAATGTGTCCATTACCTCATTGATTTTACCAGCTTTACACAAACCATTTAAAATTGAGTTATAAGTGACAACAGTTGGTTTCAGGCCATGTGCCCACATGTCACTGACCAAAGAGAGAGCCTTGTCTAGCATTAGTCCCTTGCAATATCCGTCAATTAATGTATTAAATGTGTATAAATCTGGTACAAGCCCGTGAACCAAACAATCATTCAGCACCACTTTTGCATCAGTAACATTACCCATTTTACACAAACCATTGATCAATATGTTGTATGTGCGGATATCGGGTTTGCACCCACTGTCAGGCATTTCGTGAAGAACCTCTAAAGCTTGCAATACAAGGCCTTGTTTGGAGAGCCCCTTTATGAGGGAATTGTACATGAAGATATCGGATGTAAACCCACTAGCTTGAGCCTTGTTAAAAAACTCTATAGCTCTTTTAAAATCTCCTTCTTCACAAAACCCATGAATGAGGGAGCCGTAGGTCACATTATCTGGTACAAACCCTCTAAAAGCCGCATCCTTTAAAACCTCACATGCATCTTGAACCATGCCCTTCTTGCAATACCCATCAATAATTGTATTGTATGTAAAGACATCAGGAAAACAACCTGAATTAAACATCTTAGGTAAATATTTCACGGCTTCACTGACCCTAAGCTCCTTGCAAAGACCATTAATCATAGTATTGTAGGTAGTTACATCTGGAGTCATACTCTTATGCATGTTTTCCAGTAAATTCACTGCATCGTTTAATCTATTTCCTTTACAAAGACCCAAAATCAACAAATTGTACGAGAACAAATTTATTTGCAAACCTAATTTCATAACCACAGCTAAAAGTCTCAAACTCTCTAAAACCTCTCCTTTTTTACAAAGCACATGCAAAACCTTGTTAAAGTCCACCAAATCAGGAAATAACCCCTCGCTAAGCATTTCGCCAAACACCTCCCGTGCATCAGAGTAAAAGCCATTTTCCAAAAAACCACATGCAACCGTGCAATAGGTTACAGCACTGGCATCGTAACCCCTCTCAGGCATGTTTCTCAACAGCCTTAGTGCCATGTTGGGCCTTCCAGTCAGACAAAACGCCTTTATGCGTACCGTGTACGTGCACGTATCTGCCCCGATTCCTCTGTCAAGCATGCGCATGTACACCTTGTGAGCCTGATCGAAATATCCACGATCCACCAATGCATTCATAATCACATTGTAAGAAACCACACCTGGCTCACAGTCATAAAATGGCATTCTCTCGAACACATCAACTGCATTCTGTAACTGGCCACCACGTGAGTAGGCACGCATGGCAGCGACGTAGACTGGCTCGTGGTAAGATGGGTTGGTGTGGCGCTGGCGCATGTGGGAGAGCACGGTGTCGACGTGGTGGAGTTCGCCATGAGAGGCGAGGTTCTGGAGCAGAGACCTGTAGGTGGAGATTGGATGAGGGGTTAAGGAAGCGGTGAAGGCTTCGAACGACAAGAGAGCGTTCGTTTGGGTTTGGATGAACGTAGAGATTTGTTTTGAGAGGTGCTGGCGTGGCATGGGGTATGGCAATGGTAGTTTGGCAGGGGCTTTGGTCGATGTAAAAGACACAGGATGCGACTTAGAGAGCGATTTGGAAGGTGTTGCACATGGTGTATGTGGCTGGTTTTGAGAATTATTTCCTAAAAAAATAATTAATAGATGTCAGCAGGTCATATATGAAGCAATACCATCTCCGTACCGGTACCAATCCAGTTTCAGGTACCAACCATGTAATGCATTGGTACAAACTACAAACCACCTCAGATCGGTACCAAATTAGTAAACAAGGAAACAATGACAGATAAAAACTGAAAAAAAGAAATAACATGAGAAAAATCTTTACCTTGCTTTACTGGAGATTTCAAGCATTGATGTCCCACTGGAGAAAGACATTCAATAGCCCTTTCATCACTTTTATTTAAATTTGAATCTTCTTCCTCTGTAATGGGGTCGTCTTGAGACCTCACCGTTAGACGGGGATACACTACAATACACAAGTTATAAAAGATTGTAAGTATATGAATTAAAGGGAAAGAAAAAAAAAAAGGAATGCTACTTTTGGAACAGATTATGACTAATATTCTGATTTAAAAAACTTCAATATTCAAGATGAAGTTGTAAATTCAGCAAAAGACCTTGAGTATTATGAATAAATCAATAGCCTTAAGTATGACCAATAATTTTTTGAAAAATTAAAAATATAAAAAGCCTTAATTTTTATTAAAACATTCTATCAGTACCGTTTATTTGTAACTCTTGTAAATAAGAAATATGTGAAACAAATCCAATAGTCGCACAAAGCAGAACCTGATACTTGAAAAGGCACCCAAAACAATTTCCATTTCCCCATTAACAGAAGAACAGTACACTAAGCAAACAACTAGTATTAACAGAAATACAACTAAGTACTGTCATGCAGTAGTGCTGAATAGTCGATAATCAAGTAGAAATCCTATCAGTTCATGGTATAACCTTAATGGGTTGCATTCAAAATCGAGCACGAGCTAGTGAGTTACCAGTTGAAAAGACCAGTTGAAGAGAGATAGCGAGGCGAGCGCGAAGAGGGGGCGAAGAGATAGCGATCTGAGGAGGGAGACGGTGCGCAAAGAGAGGCGAGCAGAATAGATAGCGATCTGAGGAGGAGGTTCTCGTGCGCAAAGAGAGGCGAGCAGCTTGGGAACGAAGAGGAGGGAGACGGTATTCGGCCACTCGGCTCGGATCGGAGTGATGAATTTTTTCGAGTTCGAGCCGAGTTTGGACTAACTCTAATTGAACTCGGCTCAATTTGATTCATTCAAAAGTCCAACTCAAAGACCATGAGTCATCCCTACTCGTTTAGCAGGCCTAGCGTACAGCTGTTAAACGGATTAATGGGCAGATATAAATATATAAATCCAACTCAACCCGTCATCACTTAGAGATCCATGATTCATTATGTCCTCCAGTTTGGTAAATCAAGTAGTTTGACAAATAAAATAGAGAAAAAGTAAAGTAATTAATGGTTAGCTTACGTACTTTATTTTTAATTTTTTAGTATTTACTATTTAGTGATGAAGTAGTGTAAGACTAAAAGAAAGATAATACTGAAAAGAAAAGAATGGGAATTAGTGTTAAAAAATCAAAATATCTCTAACAATTTATATTGGTTTATAATGAAGATTAGTAATAAATTGTTGTAAACATCTATATTTGTGAATTACAAAACTATTTGAAATCATACATCGGTTATTATTTGATATTATAGAAGTTTTAGCACTTGCATTGTTGCTTTCTGTAATTTTGTTACGTTCATTTGTAAAATATAACTAAAAATTTAAAATTATAACTCAAGACTATGGTTACTCAAAGGTCGAGAGTTCAAGCTCTTCTCATGATTTCGCAGTTTTTGCGAAGCTTTAAAAAAAAAGATTGATATAAATAGTTTAGACTTAAATTTGTTATTAAAATTCAATTTGATAAATTTCGGGGGGACTCCGGTGAACTCAAGCTAGTAGTGACTATACCCATACTTTTAATTCACGATTTTGACAAATCTATGAATTTCATAAAATAAATCAAAATTTATGTGGTTGGTACAACATATATTTTGTTTCTATAAAAATAATAAAGTAACGAGATTTGATGCATATTTTTCTATTCATCAAAAGAATTTGACTTTTAAATTTAACAATCGATAAAATCCTTAATATATTTTGTTAAATGACAATCCTTAAAAATCCATAATAAAGTTCATGGATGAATTTAATTTTAACAATCATTAATATATTTTATTAAATGACAATTAAATCGTATATCGATAAACATGGTACCCATACAATTAACAATTCATCCATGAACTTATTTTTTCAGTTTTCAAGTATTTTTTTAATTGACTCGATACCAGTGATATCTTCCCCCGAAGAGATCTCCAAGTAAACAATAGCAGCAAACGGGGAGCTGTTCGAATAATTTAATTTCATAAATAAATAGATTATGTGTTCAATAAAAAGCCTATTTTAACCAAATTATTTGTAGGGAGGAAATAAAGAAACAATTAAAGCTAGGGAATCCGGTTTTTTTTTATTAATATCCATAAATAAATAAAAAATTACAAAAATATCCAAGGGTTTTGAGGATTATTAAAAATGTCTAAACCGTCAAGATTCTTGACTTTCTTTTCTCTTTTAGGACCGCCAGGAATCTTGACGGTTCTAACAGAAAAAGAAACGTCAAGAATACTGGCGGTTCTGAATTTTTTTATTTGACATCTTGGTACAGAGCCAAACATTAAATGTTTCACTTCTGATTTTTCTAATTTTTAATTAAACAGAAGGTGTTATGATTTTTTTTTATTTTTTCTATTAAATATTATAATTTTTTTTATATTTATTTGAAAATAGATAGAATACTATTGAATTGAATTTTACTAGAAAAATTGCGACAAATAATCCGGATCAATATTTTTTAATTACTAGTCGAAGTACCCATAAATATTGATGTTTATCCTAAAAGTTACAAATTTACCTACAATTATGTGTTAATTACTAGTCGAAGTACCCATAGATATATTGAGCCTATAAATAAAAAATAAAAGTAAGTCAAGCGAAACATTAGGTTTTCAAAATGTAACAGTAAACAGATTTGTCGAACTCCAGTTAGATGTTAAGCAACGCTTTATTGTAAAAAGAAGTAATTATTGGTTTTGAGAAACATCTATATATCTGTTGAAG
The DNA here is from genome assembly GCA_011114355.1 of Carex littledalei. Taxonomy (NCBI): domain Eukaryota; kingdom Viridiplantae; phylum Streptophyta; class Magnoliopsida; order Poales; family Cyperaceae; genus Carex; species Carex littledalei. The sequence goes on along the minus strand of CM022092.1, from coordinate 4,339,790 downwards.
AATAATCTCAGAATTTAAATTCATCATAGATTAGGGGTATATATGCAAAAGTGTAAATAGGGACAGCTGTACCAAACAGTAACTAAGATAGGTACCAACGGTAAAAATTCTAACCGTTGAAGCAAATGTAATATAAAGAGAAACATCTCTACTGTAAAAAATAGAACCAAGAAATAAGAAAAAAACATTGAACAATTCTCCTCAGCTTTGCATCTCTCAAAAATAACATGGTATCAGAGCATCAGGTTCTGTGACCGAAAAATACAACATCTCACAGTACTAGTAAACTGGTATTCACAACAAAATCCATAACCAAAAATCAGCAAAGAACAAATGGCTCAAGAGGGGCAACACAAGGCTACCAATACCTCCAAGCTCACAAATACTTTGCTCAATGGCAAGAACTATCTTACATGGGCAAAGGCTGCATCTAGAGCGCTCAGCGGTCGAGAGATGCGAGAATACATCACAGGAGAAATTACCGAGCCAAAACCCGCAAACCCAAATTTGCTGACCGAAACCGAAAAAAAGGCAGCAAAGAAATGGAGAACCCACAACGACAAAATCATAACATGGCTTACAAATTCCATGGAGCCATCAATCTCAGAACTCTTTCTACTTGCTGACACGACTTTTGAATTGTGGCAAGCCGTGAAAGACATGTACGGGCAAGAGAATAATTATTCCCGTATCTACCAACTCAAGCAAGAAATTCAGCAAGAAAAGTAAGGCAATAGAAAGCATATAGAGTACCTTGGTGCTCTTCAAAAGAAAAAAGATGAGCTCCGATCATACCGGCCGCCAACCACCGATTTGGCAATAATTAAACAACGGTAGGAAGAAGATGACATATTTGAGTACCTTGCCGGTTTAAATCCCAGCTATGAGGCGGTGCTGGCCCAGATTATGAACACCCTTCCCCTTCCTTCTTACTCCCAAATCAAGAACATGATTCAATAGGAAGAGAGCCGAAGAGAGACAATGGGTGGTCCACAACTCACAATTGGAGAAGGACATGAAAACCACGGCTTTGTAGCAGCAAAAAAATCCAATTTCCAAAATTTTGGCCAAAACCCTAGATCTCAAAATTACTCAAATCACAGTGAAATTGAAAAGTATACAGGGTGTAAGAAGGAGGGACATACACATGAGAAGTGTTGGTTTCTTCATCCCCATATGAAACCAAAATTTTGGAAAAAGGGGATCTCCGGAGGAGGCAAAGGAGACTGGAACAAAGAAAAAACAAAATATTGGAACGAAGGCGGAGGTGCTGATCAAAGAGGGGGTGCGGAGCAAAAAAGAAATTGGGCATCACGTGGGGCCTACGCTGAAATGTTGGATGTATGCGAAGCAGGAGGGATTCGCATGCTACAGACCGGCCCAAAACCAAAAAACTCTGAATCCGATCCATTTAAAGGATTAGGCGCTGGAAATACAGCATATTTCGCTGGCGGGTCAGATTCAAGCCGAAACGGGTCAGAAGGTGCAGCAGATCAATTGCAGTCTTTAATTCAACAGATGTCTGTGCTGTTGACTCAACAAAATCAATCTAAATTTTCTGGTATTTCTTCACACTCAAAAAATTATAATTTATTAGATAAAATAATTATTGATAGTGGTACTACGGACCATATGTTTGGTAATGAAGCACTTCTAAAAAAATTAGACATTACCAAAAACGATCAATTTGTCTTTGTAGCTAACGGTATGAAGGATAAAATAAACGGTATAGGTGAAACTATATTTTGTAATAAAAAAATATTTAATGTACTATATTTAGATACGTTTCCTATAAATTTACTTTCGGTTCAAAAATTAACGCAAGAATTAGATTGCGATGTAATTTTTTCTTGTAAAAATATTGTATTTCAGGACCGAGAAATTGGGACGAAGATTGGTGAAGAATTTCTTGAAAATGGACACTACTTTTTGAACTCAAAAAATTATTTTTGTGCTTCCGCTAAATCCATTGATGTTGGACTTTGGCATCGAAGATTTGGACACCCTTCCGACAAGATTTTAATTTTATTTTGGATTGTAAAAATTTAAATTGTGCTAATTGTGAAGTTTGTAAATTGGCAAAACAAACAAAACTTTCTTTTTCTCATTCCAATAGCAAAAGTGAAGCTATGTTTGATTTAATTCATTCGGATGTATGGGGACCGGCCCCAATTGATTCATATAATGGATTTAAATATTTTGTTATCTTTATCAGTGATTTTTCAAGAACCACTTGGTTATACTTACTAAAATAAAAAAAACGAAGTCTTTAGTAGCTTCAAAGAATTTTTCTGTCTCATAGAAAATTAATTTAATACAAAATTAAAAATATTTAGGTCGGATAACGGAACAAAATTTGTAAACAAAAATTTGGCACATTTTTTAAAGAAGAATGAATTATACACCAAACCACTTGCATCAATACACCCGAGCAAAATGGAGTGTCGGAAAGGAAAAATAGGCATTCGCTAGAAATGACAAGAACATTGATGTTTCAAAATAATGTTCCTAAAATATATTGGTCGGATGCCATACTTTGCGCCACACATTTGATTAATAGATTACCAAGTTCAAGGTTAGAAAATAGAATCCCACTAGAAATCCTTTATCAACGAAAGATAATCTTTGATCATTTAAAAATATTTGGATGTACAAGCTTTGTACATATTAAAAGAAAAGACAAGCTAGATTTTGTATCAACAAAAACTATTTTTTTAGGGTACTCATCATTTAAAAAGGGGTATAAATGCTATGACCCTATTAATAAAAAATTATTTATTTCTAGAAATGTTACATTTTTTGAAAATGAGCCATATTTTAAAAAAATGAGAGAAATTCAAGAGTCTAATCAAATTCAAAATGAAACAATAAATTCGGTAACACCCTACATTTCTCAAAATAATTTAGAAGAAAGTGATACAAGTGATGCCGAAGAAGAAATAGATGATAATAATGATATAAATGAGACCGAAGTAGGAAATAATTCGGGACTTAGACGAACATCTAGAATATCACAACCATCGAGTAGACTTAGAGATTATGTAACTTATACCGTCCAATATCCTATACAAAATTTTGTTTCATATAAATTTTTTTTGCCTTCATACCAAGCTTTTCTTGCTACTATAGAAAATGAAATAGAACCAAAAAATTATCAAGAGGCCATCCAAAAACCAACTTGGAATAAAGCCATGAAAGAAGAGCTTAAAGCTCTAGAAAAAAATGAAACATGGGTAATTGTTCCATTACCAAAAAATAAAAAACCCGTTGGGTGCAAATGGGTGTACAAAATTAAATATAATTATGATGGTACCATAGAACGGTATAAGGCAAGGTTAGTGGCCAAAGGATTTACACAAACCTATGGCATAGATTATAATGAAACATTTGCACCCGTTGCAAAAATGAATACCGTTAGGGTTTTGTTCTCCATTGCCATAAATAATGGTTGGGATTTATATCAAATGGATGTTAAAATGCATTTCTTCAAGGAACACTTGAGGAAGAAGTTTATATGACCCTCCCACCGGGTCATGTAAAAGAAAAAAATGCTAACCTTGTTTGTAGGTTAAACAAATCAATCTACGGACTTAAACAATCTCCAAGGGCATGGTATGGCAAGTTATCTCAATATTTAATTTCTTGCAACTTTAAAATTAGTAATGCCGATCACTCCTTGTTTACCAAAAATGAAAGAAAAAATATAACCCTTCTGTTAGTATATGTAGATGATTTAATAATTACCGGAAATAATTTAGAAGAAATTAGAAAAATAAAATTCCAATTAAAAGAAAATTTTGATATTAAAGATTTAGGGTATTTAAAATATTTTCTAGGAATAGAAGTAGCATTTTCAAACAAAGGCCTATTAATTTCACAAAGAAAATACACCTTGGATTTGTTAAAAGAAACCAGTAAATTGGGTTGTAAACCGGCCCCTACACCAATAGATAGTAAGTATAAATTAAATACCGAGGATGGTGAACCCTTAGAAAATATAAACCAATTTCAAAGACTCGTAGGAAAATTAATTTACCGTACGGTTACTCGTCCAGATATCTCTTTTTCCATAAGCCAAATTAGTAAATTTATGCATTCACCAAGAACACCACATTTGGAGGCCATAAATATAATTTTAAGATATTTAAAAAGAAATCCCGGTAAGGGCATATGGATGAAAAATAATAATTCTAATGCAATATGTGGCTATTCCGATGCAGATTGGGCCGGTAGCTTTGATAGAAAATTCATCACCGGCTTTTGCACATTTGTAGGCGGAAACTTAGTCACATGGAAAAGCAAGAAGCAAAATGTCGTGGCACGATCGAACGCGGAAGCGGAGTATCGAGCCATGGCGTCAACCGCAAGCGAATTGATATGGCTCAAACAATTGCTTAAAGACATGGGAATCAACATTGATCAACCCATGAAGATGTATTGTTATAATAATTCAGCACGACACATTGCACTAAATCCCGTATTCCACGAACGGACCAAACACATAGAAGTCGATTGCCATTTTATTAGAGAGAATGTCCAAGCCAAGGAAATAGAAACACCATTTGTTCGGAGTAAAGATCAACTAGCGGATGTTTTTACAAAAGGATTAGAACCTAAACCATTTGAAGAAATCACAAGCAAGCTAGGATTACTCGACATTTACAAGCCTAGCTTGAGGGGGGTGTTGAAGAATAATTTCAGAATTTAAATTCATCATAGATTAGGGGTATATATGCAAAAGTGTAAATAGGGACAGCTGTACCAAACAGTAACTAAGATAGGTACCAACGGTAAAAAATCTAACCGTTAAAGCAAATGTAATATAAAGAGAAACATCTCCACAGTAAAAAAACAGAACTAAGAAATAAGAAAAAACATTGAACAATTCTCCTCAGCTTTGCATCTCTCAAAAATAACAATATCCCGTAGAAATAGTTGATAACTAAAACTTTTCAACACTGTTCCAGTGTTCCTCTACAATTGTTTCTAATGTTTGATTTGCATTTAAGATATGTGCATAGTTACAATCAAACATCTAAGATTTACTTTCATTTTTAGTCGGCACAAACTACATAGTGTTCCGTGCAACATACTAAAATAGAATTATAAATAAAAACCAAAAAACAAACTGCTATGCTCAATTACAATAAAAAAAACATCTAAGAAAATCGACATATATCACTTGTATCACATCTCCATTGGCAAGGCGGAACTAGACTTTTGAACTATGGAGGTCAAATATATATAATGGTTAATTATATAAAATCTTTCTACAGAAAATGGAGGTCATTTTTACCATTTCATAACATTTTACTGTAAATTATATACAAAATTATACATTAATACAAAACTTTTTTACAAAAATAAGAGTCAATTGACCCCATACTGCCTTACTACATCCGCCTCTGATTGTGGGCTTCTCATATTGACTCCCACTATCATGTTCTAGACTGTTTAATTTTTCAAATTATGTCATATAGTACTTAGTAGTCGAAATTATTCATTTTAATTGGAACAATTTATAATCATTGTAGCTTGCAAATTATGAAGGAGAAGTTCAAGATTGATATAATTTATTCTGCACTTTTGCGTATTCACTCCCACTTAATTTATTATTGTAAAAAATCTCAATATATAATGATTCTAAAGCTTTGAATTTATATATGGAGTGAGGCTATGGTACTTTGCAATGCGCAGGTTGGTTCGTGCTATGAATTTATTTTTCCTTTTTCACAGTCCAAACAGTCGATCTGAACCACTCAAACATGATCTTCATATGTAAATATACTTGGAGACCAAATTTTATATTTTTTATATTTTTTTACTATTTTCTTAGATAGGTAAAAAATCATCTTATCTAAAGATTATAGACCATCCGAAATAAATGATTTTCTACCTATCTAACAAAATAGTAAAAAAATATACATATAAAACTATAAAATTTTGTTCCCAACTAAATTTTCATATGAATATCATGCTGAATGATTTAAATTAACTATTTGAACTTTAAAACCGGAGATAGAGACTGATATATACTTTGCAAAGTACCATAGCCTCACTCTTTATATATGCTCACTTTTAATTTATAGATTAAGTTAAATCTATCTTAGCGTCCTTATGAGCAAAACAAGTCCAATTTAAATAAATTTCTGATCATATCAATATTATTTTGATGCCTTTTAGATTGAATCAATAAAATGTAGAAAAATATTAAAAATCTCTATAATCAATGAAAATCAATGCAACTTTATCTTCAATGCTTATTTTTGTTATCGGAATATTGTCTCAAAAAGCCAAATTTATGAAGGTCCTTATTAAATTATTATTTTCTACAACACTGTGCTTAGAAGTCTAGATGGATCAAATATTAATTATCCGTCTATATTCGGATTCATATTTGAACATTTGTCGGATATGGAAACATGTATATTTGTTTTACAGTTACGGATACAGATATAAATTTCAATTCAAAAGTGGTTACGGGTGTTTGATTCGGATAATTTCTAGGATCTGGTTTTTAATTTAAAACCGGATATCCATTTCAAAGATCCATATATCATTTTGATATGAGCTTTGAAGACTAATGTAAAGTTTTATTACAAACCAAATTAATTTAGATCAAATTACTCAACTATATCTACTTATGTTTCAAATAATATAAACAAAATTCCAGACATATTTTTCCACAACCAATCTATTGGATTCTATTTTAAAAAAAATGATTATCTTGTCCGAATGAAATTAAGCGAACCAATCACACCTGGGTAGTCAGGGGCGGAGTTAATTCATTGAATGGGGTCAATTGACTCCCATTTAATTTTAAAAAAATTAGACTTATATACTATTTTAAGTATAATTCAGAGTAAAATGTTATGAATACTATAAAATTGATACTCACATCATGAAAATTTTATATGATTGACCTCATTCACGTTTAACCCCCTTGAAAGCCTGGCTCCGTCCATGTGTGTAGTGCATGAAAATTTGAGCTCTAGGATTATGGACCCAAATTAGGTGCGACATTTTGTAATTTATATATTTATAATTAACTTAAGAAATGAAGTCTGAAACTTCTAATAGGAACTTGGAAGAACATTTCTTTTCTTATTCACAGAACTTATTACAACTCAAATCTTGAATCCAAGAAAAAAAAAAAAACCCCCACTAAATCTTAATACAAAATTCCTTGTCAAAGACACCCTGAACTTGTGACATTAACTAAAACAGTAGAATCACACTAGCTATATATGACATCAACTATTTAAAGACACAATCTTGATGAACCAAATCAAAGCAGGAGAGTTAATAATTTTCATCACTCAAAAGCCCAGTGGTGTTCCTGTCGAATCTTCTCTTCCTCCTCGGCTGTGTAGTCGTTTGTGATGTTGAAGGCCTGACGAATCTCCTCCACCCTCATCCGCTCCATCTTGCCGGCCACCTTTTTGCATGTCACTTTCAGCAGGCCCTGGATGTGCAGATAGTTAGCTGCATTGAGAAGGCTGAGGAGCGTCTTCAAATTGACACCTCCAAATTGCTCGTCCCAGATCCTAAGCTCCTTGTCAGAAATCCTTGAGGAAGCCTGTGTGGTGCTGCTACCTTCCTCGATAGTCTCAGTCTCCGCCTCATCTGCTGCCTCGACACACTTCTCGCAATACTTGATCACCATTTTAAGGATCTGTGCATTGACATTGGGTATGGGGATGGGGTCGCCCTTGGGGTCTATGGGGTCTATGGGGGAGCGGGCTTCTATAAAGCCACAGATCGTTGTAGATTGCTTCGCCACTGTTTCAGACACCACCAACTCCGTTCCGTCGCTGCTCTTGAGCGTGACCTTCTTGTCGGTCATGTTGTCCGACATTTTCTTACTGTGGAAAGAGAAATTGAGAGGAATAGAAATTAAGGAGATGAGTGATATTTAGAATCTTGGTTGAGTTCTAGGTGACGCTATGATTTTATATACCAAGCATGATACCTCTGCCTCCGTGTTTATCAATAGATCATTTTCTTTTTCTGTGTTATTGCGGCCCAAAATACCAGTTGGTTTTGTTTCCTTTATTTATTTTTGAGGGGTGGAGGGGTGAATTATTGTATTAGCTTAGGATCCAATGCTCCGTTGTACGAAACAAATCAAGAAATGGTGAACTATTGTGTTAGATAATTGTCTAAATTGGAAATAAATCTGCTGTGATTCTTTGAGAATCACAGGATCCTGTTATTCCAAATCCATCCCTCTATTTTTTGGAATGCACAAATCTCAAAAGCTGTTGTTTTCTATACACAAATCTCAAAATACTTTGTGGCAACATGCTTCGTAGTTAACAATCTAACATATGTGTTTTATAATGGTAGAAAGAATAATGTTAACCTTTTTTTTGAACCATTTGATTATTTGTAGTCTTCCATTATAAAAAAGACCAATATATACATAACATAAAGCAATGAATTTCTCCTACAATGTAGAATGCAATCTTACAAAATCATATCAAAATGTGACTGCATATTTTATATTGAAAAAATAAAAGATGCGTGCTATAATTATACCAATGAAAATATTTATCTTAGCTTAAATCTGTGTGAACCATCTTAAATTTTGTAGTTAATTATTGTGAAAGAACAGAATAATTTTATTAGACCGATTAGACCGCTATTTTAAATTGGGCTGTTTTGCAATTCTAAGAAGTGGATGGGTCTCTCATTACGGGCTAAAAATCTGCAAGCCCAAATATGGCTAATGAACAGGCACACGGCAATGTAGAAACCAATTGTAACTATTGTAATCACTCCGCAGAGAGAGATTCAACAAAAAGTGTGAAAAAGTTTTGGGATCAGGCAAATGAAAACTGAAGTAATATATCACTGTCAGATTGTATATTGGATGATCTTTAATGATAGTGTGCTTTTTCTAGTGTACATATTTTCATAAGATTATATTTTACTAGTTCTTATTTACAGCATAGAGCTGTAAAAGGCTAAAAGCAAAGGACTTGCCAATGGAACCTGGTAAAACAAAGAAAATAATGAATTCAATCAAAAGAAATAATTGAAAACGTCATTCAGCCAATATTACTAAACCAGCTACTAATGGATGATCTACTGGTACAACCAATGGATCGACAAACCGAACTTACAGCCAGGTCGGTGTCAACTAGAAACTTTTAATCATTCTTAATTCACGGTCTAATTTTAACATCTTATATGAATCAATAGTGATTAGAGCATTGTTATAGACAATTGATAGGCATTTTATACCAACATGAGAATACTTTTATATGTAATAACCATTAGACAATAAAAATATTGAAAAGAAATTGATCAAGCAGAGTATACTGAAAAACATTGCTAAGGGAAATTAAGTACAAGAGAGAGTTTGCATGGCTAATGTGTGCAAGAGTGCAAAAAACAAAGAGAAAAGAGAAAAGTCAAGAGCAGAAATGTCATTTTGCCTTTCGGTTGACCTTGAGGTACGGCAGTGCACCTGTTATATTGTCATAGTCACTTTTGTGCACTTGTACCTGTTAGGAAAGAACAAAAGATATGCTCAGAAGAATTATTAACTTTTATTATTTAGGGATTTACTATACTTAATTTCAAGAACTTTCACAACTCGATAAAGTACATACTAATAAATGAATATAGTTCAAAATTCATGCCTTCTTTTTTATCAGTCTAATTGAGGCTAAAGAAAACACAGAACTAAATTCGGACTGAGAAAGCAAGCTTAGCTTAAGAGGATTGGTACCATCCTGATCTAATACCATACAAATACAGCTTGGTACTCATTAGTTATACAGTTATACTTTGATAAGCACAAAATACCCACATTTTATACTGGAATTAATCACATGGTTAAAAATCACTACATATAAGCCAGCTTATGATTTTAAAAAATGCTCATTAAGAAAGAGTTGAATAAGCACCCAAAAAGTGAAGAAATAAAATATGTACCATTTTGGAGAGGCGGTTCTTCCTTTTGGTATTCTTTTTACCCAACAAGTGTTGTTTACCAGCACGCCGTCTCACTATTTTTCCCGTACCAGTCACCCGAAACCTCTTTGCTGAAGACTGAAATTATAAAAAATAACAGTAAATAAAATGTATCCAAAACATTACTGTAAACACTGGTGCTATCTAGTATTTAGCTGCCAAAAGTTTGGTTGACCATCTAAAGCAATAAAATGGGAGTTCTCCTTGCATACTGTATAATATGATATCCATTACCAACCATAAAAATGATAAAGAAACCAACATTGTGTGCGTGCATAAATATAAGGAGGTACCACAATATAATCAGAGGTTGGCAAATAACAGTAACAGAATTTTTTTTTTCTAACAGTAACATCAGAAGCCAATGCTTTCGAAAGTAATGATAGCAGGTAACCTACCTTGGGTTACTACTTTCCAAAAAAAAAAAATCAGAAGCAATAAAAAGTAAGTTTGGCTTTTAAGTATAGACAAGGAGATAAAAATAGTAAACAGTAAAATTACAAGGAACATCATTTTGTTAATTTATATTTTGGTCCCAATAGTACTGTCCAATTTCTGGTCACTTAATTTAGTTTTCTTATCTGTAGTCTTTCTGAATGTGATAGCTGATAGCTGTGATACACTTATCAATTGGCTCAATGTTTTCACAAAATTGACATTTCGCTTCAATTGTAATAACACTTGTATGCTCTAGCAGTTTGAGTATAAATAACCAATTTTGTAGGCAACGAGCAAAATGTAATTTTATTTTTGCAAATATTAAACAAATCAACGTCTTTTAAAAAAATAAAATAAAATAAAAGGCTATGTATTATCTAATTTGGAACGAGGCAACGATTTCCCCCAATCAGTAAGAGGAATTCTTCTAGAGCAAGCAAAGTTGTACCTCTTAAAGTCACCTTGCACTTAGATTAGCAATGAATGAGTAAAATTAGTAATGTAGATAAGATACCTTGTGAGTCTTCATTTTGTATTTCTTTTTCTTGGCGGCGAAAACTGTGAGCTTTGAGTGCTTTTGCGTGGGCATAGAGAACAGAGAAAGATTATTTCCCAGCGAAAGAGAAGAACCAGCGAAGGAATTGGAGTGGCTGGCGATCTTCTCCAAATGGAGAGCCGTTGGAGCAGGAAAAGGACGGGAAATACGACTGCCATGGGAGCAGAGAGGAGGAGGTGGGAGAGAAAGGGATAACCTACTGAAACACATTGATAAATTCATTGTTAGTATATTTCTCACTTCCTTCTTTTCTTCTGATCTTCTTTAAATTTATGCTTTAATTTTCAATCTTATCTGAGAGTGGTTCAGCTATGAGCGAAGAAATTGGCCTCAAAAGTTCATAGAGAGGCTCGTTTCTGTGGATAGAGCAAGAAGAGATTGCGCAATTGCCACAAGTTCGAATGAAATTGAGAGTCCATTAATTTTACCATGGGCCAGATGCCAAGATGATAAACAATGAAGCATGAAGGCCCAATAACAGCCCGCTTAGACAAAAAGAATATTGGATTTTGCGGCACCAAAACATGAACTAAATCAGACGGTATTTGAATCCGTGTTTATTTCTTGAATTTTTTTTTTAATTCTTATAGTTTCTTAATAGAGATATGTATATTATATATTCCGATACGAATATCAATGCAATAAAAATATTGTCATGATACGTAAAAAAATAAGTTAACCGATCCTTTTTCTTTTGAATGAATATGCTACAAGGTTGGACTTGTTCCAAATATATCTACATAATTATATACCAATCAATTACAACGAACTACTTCATATCTATGAATTTAATGAAGGTGATAATTATATGGCACCCTCCCAAATTCCATAACTTCTCAATTTGTAATAATTACCTCCTAAGTCTTAATCTTACTTCGATTAATAATTTTGAATATAAAGTAACTATATGCCCCCAATAATTTTATTCTTATTCATTTCTGTATGAATTTTACTAATATATAGTTTTAATATTGATTCAATTTACGTAATATTATTTTCTATTATAATTTTCAAAATATAAATTAAATATATAAAATTTGGTTGTCCATGTTATATATTTTTTCTGTGAAAATAAATTAAAGCATACAAAATGAATTTGAAAACATATATAATATAAATTATTATATTTTTTAAATTAGAAAAATACTAATTCTTAAATAACCACACTGTACATTCTAGAGCAGTACGTTTGGTCATTTCTCATCTAAAATTAATAGTTTTGGGTAAGATTAATATTTTGAGGTTACTTTTTATTTGTGGTATTAAAAACTCATAGTATAAAAGAGTCATTATGGTATTAATCCTTTAATAAATTCGCACTTGCATGTATAGTGAACCAATTAGGAGGAAGGGGAAAAAAAAATGAGCTCGCTATTAGGCATTAGCCGGACAAGTATCCTCCCAGGTACCTGACTCAAGCAAATTACAGCTGGCCGGCCCAGATTAATTCTATCTGGGCCAAACTCAATCCGGTGCCTAATGTGACTTAGGGGGTCTGTTTTGAGATTGTGCCATGTTATCTGGGCCGGCCAGCTGTAATTTGCTTGAGTCAGGTACCTGGGAGGTTGTGAATTCGGCATTAGCCTGGCTCCAGCCCCAAGCCCCCAACTTTAGTCTCGAGAAGTAATTGAAGTAAACATTCAAACAAAAAGGTAAGCGAATTTATTGCCTTGGTCAAAAACTGTAACGGTACAGTAGGACATATATGAAGTGGATTCGGATTCGGATTCCAGATATTGTAACAGGCAACACAGCAGGAAATACATAGTGCTGGGGCCCACTTGTCAGCAGATTGTTACAAGCAACACAACAGCAAATATGAAAGAGAGTAGAGATCGGGCGCCAGACGCCTCTCTGCATTGTAATTTTGTTGATACTTGGCATTCTTTAGCCATGCAAAATGCGGAACAGACTCGTCAAGTCCTCTCCATTTTTATATAATGGAGAGGTCGTTGTAGGTACGGATCCGCAGTCTAATCATACCAGTACTGTTGTATGTTAATTTCAACTAGATGCAGGAGCATAGAACATATTCCGATAGATTTAATCTGAATCGTTTTTCTAAACTAGCTTGATTGGATCAAAATGGACGTCTCCAGTGTTCAGAAACCGAAGAGGAAATGGACCACAAACTGTGTGTAATTTCTTAAACCCCCCTCCCCTTGTAGGCTTGTACAATTAAGAGTCACTGATAAATGCTAGCATTCCTTTCCTCCTCTTGCTTCTTTATCTTTTCTTTTATTTTACTTTCACAATTTTATTTTGATCCGAAATGCTGAGGGTGCAAACGATTCCGCCAACACATCTTAAAAGAGGTATTTGCTTTATAGGCAAGGTCCATGCATGACTGTGTTAAAAATCTTGCTTGATTTAATTTATTTTTGCATGAATTGGTAGATTGATTTAATATTATCTTTTCTATTGCAGAAGATCAAAGAAAAAGGGTACTGGTTCGCGATGACCTTTTTATTGGTAAGTCTCATCTCCTATCTTTTTCCTAATTAATTTTCTTTTGATCTAGTTTTCTTTTTACCTGAATTTTAGAACTTGCATGTGAAAATTATTCAATTTTTCAGGCCAAGCGATTGTGGCTAGAGCTTCCTCTTTCCATTGCATAAGGTGAGGAGAAAGAAATCAAAACGAAAATAATTTTTAAGTAAAGTGATTTTTTTATAAACATAGAAAATATTTTGTAACTAGACATGACACTTGAACAAGTGTTTTTTTCTGGCAAGATTTTGTTAATTACTGGTAAAGTCAAACCAGCTTTCTTTTCTTTTTCAACAATTTTTTGTTAAATATGGCCAAAATTTTGTTTTTTTAACCCGAGCTCTGTTTCAATAGTTTCCAACGACTTAACTTGCATGCGGTTAGAATTGCTTGCAAGTGTTGTCCTTTGTTTCACTGTCCCTAATTGCAATTGCACAACAATCTAACATTTGTATATGAAGAAATTCTTCACAATTTCTGTAAACAGAAGCTAAAATCTAAATTCATAAATTGCTACTTAATCATAGGCAAGATAGCAAAATTATATGCCTTAGTTTGCTTTGGTTCTCGAAACAGTACCTAGGAACAGGGGTGGAACCAGAAAATTGAGATTGGAGGGGCTGGATGAATAAGGGTCATGTAATTTTATTTTATGAGGAGGGCTACTAGTTATAATTTTTGCAAAAAATAAAAATATTAAAGGATAAAATGCAAAATTTCAATTTATAGGGGGTGCTTAGCACCCTTTCCCTATACCTTCTTCCGCCTCTGCTTAGGAACACTCGTATTATTCAGTTACAGATCGTTCAAATTGATTTCAACAAATGGCTATGTTGGCTTCACAAGATCACCATGTAGCCGTTTTACATGCCGAGAAATAAGGTGCAAGTCTGATCATTATGACCATTCAAGTGCATATAACTTGAAATCCAATGGCTCAGCTGGGTTTCTTATAACGACAATTAAGTACTTGAAAGCATTCTACGAGTTTTGTCGGCCTCACACAATTTTCGGCACTGTAAGTTCCAATTAATACTTTAAGGTTTAAAAAGTCTGGTTAATTATCAATAGAGGAATATGATTTTCCCCTTTTCTGGTAGAAAACATATTTATATTCAATTTTGATTTGCCAGGTTATAGGTGTGACATCTGTGTCACTACTTCCAGTGAAGACAGTAGCTGATATTTCCCCATTATTTTTTATCGGACTTCTTAAGGTACACTACCAAAGATTAATTATTTTCTACAAAAATTTTGCTTGGATCAGATGTTTCAACCCATGTTTTGGGGTACATTTAATTTTTCATCGGTAACAAACTTTTACAGGATATCATATTTATTTTGTTTTTTAACTTACTTTATAGGCTATAATACCAGCTGTATTCATGAACATCTATGTAGTTGGGCTAAACCAAATATATGACATTGAAATCGACAAGGCAAGTTTCTTCTTTGATATTTGTCTCTCTAGATGTAGAATGCAATGTGAGTATGATCTGATTTAATTTCCATTTAGGTAAATAAGCCTGGTTTACCACTGGCTTCAGGGGAGCTAAATATTGCAACAGGAGTTACATTGGTTATCTCCTTCTTAATCATGGTATTCTATTGCACTGAAATATTATTATCATTTAATTTCAAATTTATGTCATTATTATTTGCAATTTGTGATCAATTTTTTTGTTTAATTAATTAGAGCTTTTATTTGGGAGTCAAGTCTGGATCACCACCTCTACTCGGTGCATTGGTCATCAGCTTCCTTCTTGGAAGTGCATATTCGATCGATGTACGTAATTATCCAATTACCCTTCTACTATTAATAATATTATATTAGTTTTTTTGTCATAGTATTTTTTTTTATTTGTTCTTCTCAGCATCCATTATTTAGATGGAAAAGGCATGCATTTCTTGCGGCCTCATGCATCCTCTGTGTAAGGGCTATCTTAGTTCAACTAGCATTCTATGCACATATGCAGGTATTAAACTTCATTCTTCAATATGCTAATTATCTAATTTTTAACTTTTTGGTGACACTCCTATTATTTTTTATGACGTACCAAGCAGGTATATGTGTTACAAAGACCTTTGTCCTTTACAAAATCAGTGATATTTGCAACAGCTTTCATGTGTTTCTTCGCAGTTGTTATAGCTCTATTCAAGGTAAATTAGATCACAACTATTGATAGTTTATCTTGCTCCATGTAATAAAATGATCTGTGATTGTCAACAAACCAAATTGGTTATGGTGGTCAAGAGGCAGGAGGAACAAATAAGTTCTGTGTAATCTTTTTGCCTATTATTGGTCTTCTTTGAATAATTCTGAGTCTTACACTGTTTTACATCAACTGATTGCTTGTAAATTAGATTAAATCAATTGGACAATGGTTTGTTTGTTTGGAGTCCGGATCTAAAATTATAAATACCAAGGTGCTTATGTGACAGTTTGTGGTAAAAAAAAATCTTTTGGCACCATACGATATATACTCATCAATATTTCTAGCCCATGTAGTTCAACATTTTTGAAACTCTTGTAGGATATTCCAGATGTCAATGGAGATAAACATTTCGGCATACAATCTTTTAGTGTTCGGTTGGGGAAAAAGAGGGTATGTAGATAAAATCAATTCCTTCAAAAGAAAAATATTATTAATATTCATATTTAACGAAATACTTGTGAGACCCCTCATGACCATTCGTTTTTTTTGGCTTTACACAAAATGTATGTCTAAGTAGGTATTTTGGCTTTGCATCGAGCTACTCTTAACAGCATATAGTATTGCAATACTGGTAGGAGTTGCTTCTTCGGACATATATCGAAGAATTGTAACAGTGAGTAAAATTACTCTTAATACGATATTTGAAATCAAAGTTAGAAGTATGAAATTTATCTCAATAGAATAACTTCACTTAAATATTGTTTATGGTCATTTTTTTTTTCTTATTTGTCGATTTCATTGTAGGTTATTGGTCATGGAATACTTGCATCTGTTCTATTAATTCGAGCACGATGTCTGGATATAGAAAACAAAAGTTCTATAACATCATTTTACATGTTTATTTGGAAGGTAATTTTTTTTTTCTATCTCATTTTCATCAAAACATTGAAAATGTAATAAAATATAATGAAATAAAATAAGGAGTAATTTCTGTTTTTTTTCCCAAAGTTAAGAAGAGGTAACTGATTCTGCTTTTCAAAACTGATGCTCTATTAATTCATTTTATAATTTGCAGCTGTTTTATGCCGAATATCTCCTAATTCCCTTTGTTCAGTGAGATCAAGGTGTGAAAATTGCATCTCAAACCCCCAGGCCAGCCAACTTTGCTATAGAGAAGAATTCAAAAAAAAAAATCATTATTGTCGATGTTTTTTTACAATCTGATGTCATAGCTAGAGATAACAAATTGTGGCTTTAGATGATGTTCATGATTCTATGGATTATCAATAGTGGCATTGAATTCTATTTTAAATTTGTAAAACATATTCAATAAGGAATTGGATTTAATATAATGTGAAACATATGCCTATTTGATGCGCTAGAAAATAAAGTAAAAAAAAGGTGGAAAATTGCAATTTTTTCCGGATTAATACTGTTTAATTTGTCGGAAAATGAAAAAAAAAAAAAGAGGCAAGTAGTTTATCTTTTTTCTTGTATTTTTCGTCAAGTTTATACCGGAGAAAGAAACATTGATTTAAAAAAGTATTTTTCATAATTTTTTCGATTCCTCCTTCCCACACATCGAATGGACTTTTGAGTATTACTTAATTATTGTTTATACCGGAAGATTCTGAAAACAATTTTTTGAAAAAAAAAAGAGTAAATTACACAAATAATCCTTTTGAGGATTACTTGAAAGTGAAAGCAACATGTTAAAAATCCCAAATCTAAAGAACAAATACTTCTATAGATCATTTCTTTTACTTTTTTTGAAAATAAGGCGCGAAGCCCGTTTCATATAGAAACAAAGTAACTTACAGAGTTTGTTTGTTAAAAGGAAATTGAGAAAGTACTCTAAACAACAAGCCATATAGTAAATCCAAGCCATCAAAGGAACAAAAGGATATATGAAAAGCATTAAGCCACAACCGGCATAACAAAACTAGGAAGAGGTCAATCAAGTAAACTAATCCTCCAGAAGAGAAGAGTGACGCGTGTTAATTGGAGTGTGACACCATCTGGCGTTCAGAAGAAGGCTGGACTTCTTGTAGCGGCACATCCTCCAGTGAGGTTGGCATCCATTGGTCCCGGGCCAGAGCAGAGTTCTCATCCACGCCCCCTGTCCAATATAGAATAAGATGAACAATATTATGAATTATGGACCTAACCGATTCATGTGCAGAGTTATTAAAACATATAGCATTACGCATATTCCACATGGTCCAAGCAAATGCACTAATAGAAAGTAGAAAATATTGTTTTGTTGTTGGTGGTAAAGCAAAACCGAAATGTAACACTTCTTGAAAGGAAGACCATTCGCTGAGAAAGTGTTGACAGTCTCCAAGCCAGAAGAGAACGTGGGGTGCCTTAGAGCAAAGAAAAAACAAATGATCAACAGTTTCGATTTCAGTGCAAAAATGGCAGCGTTGATCACCAGCCCAACCTTTAAGCGCTAAATTATCTTTGGTCAGAATTTTATTATGCTGCACCAGCCACATAAAAACCCGAATTTTAGGTGGCACTGGAAGCTGCCACCATTCCAATGAGTAGAGTTCATGGCATCCCCCAAAACTTAAAAATTGATATAAGGATTTAACAGAAAACTTCCCATTCGAGTTCCATAACCAAGTGATATGTTCCTGTGGAGTATGCAGTGAAAATGTTGAGATGATTTGTAACAATTCAATCCATTCAAACTTAAGAACCCCAGTGAGTGTTCTAAAGAAGGTGATACACTGCCCCCGTGAAGCAATCACTGCTGGTAATGTGATATTAGGGTTACTACATAAAGAAAACAAAAATGGGTATAGGGTAGCTAAAGAGCATTCCCCCATCCAAATATCAGTCCAAAAGGATACATTACTCTGTGGACTTGCATGATATAAGATCCCTCGATCATAGATATAGGAGTGATTAGAAACAGCTTGCCAAAAGAGAGAAAAGAAAGGAAGAGGATGATCTGAGAAGTAATTGAGAGAAATAGCTGTTTTTCATAATCCGAAACAGCAAGGATCTTTAAATTTCCATCTCCATTTCCCCAAGAGTGCAGTGTTCATTAGGCTCAAATCTAAAACCCCCAGGCCTCCCTGTTTTTTTGGAAGACAAACTTGAGCCCAATTAACTAGGTGATATTTATGTGCATTAAGACCATACCCTTGCCAAAGAAATTTCCTTCTAGCTTTGTCCAACCTAAGAAGAACTGTTTTTGGAATTTGAAAGATAAACAGTGCATATAAGGCAATAGAAGATAAGGCAGAATTTAATAGAGTTAGTCTACCCCCTAGAGATAAAAGACGACTTTTCCAAGTTTGAAGTTTATTTTCTACTTTGTGAAGTAAAAAATCCCAGTCCTTGACCCTTAACTTAGAATTTGAAAGTGGGAGGCCTAAGTATTTAAAAGGAAAGGAGCCAAGTTTGCACCCAAAAATATTAGCCAAAAGTTGAGCAGAGTCCCTAGAGATATTCAAGGGGTATAATTCAGTTATAGCAATATTAATTTTGATGCCAGAGAGTGCCCCATCATGGTCCACCATATTCGTTCAATGTTCTGAGGATCAGCTTGTGCAAAGATGATTGTGTCATCAGCATAGTGACAATTAGTCACTGCTTTATGCTGATGACAGGGGGGACCTAATCCTTGGATATAATCCAAATTTCGACTTTTATTGAACATCTTACTTAGTGTATCAGCTGCTAGGATATAGAGGAATGAAGACAGAGGGTCACCTTGTCGTACACCTCTGTGACACTTAAAATATGGAGTGAGATGTCCATTAATATTAATGCAGGAATGTGAGCTAGTGAGCCAAGTATGGATCCATTTAACCCAATGTAAGCCAAAATTGCTACTATGTAGTATCTCTAAGAGGTATGTCCAATTAATTTTATCATATGTTTTCTCAAAATTAATTTTAATAACTACCCCAGATGTTGCTAAACTTTGAGCATGGTGAATCACCTCTTGACTTAGAACTACATTGTCTAGAATAAACCTACCCCTAATGAATGCTGCTTGAGTGGGGTCAATGAGTCTATCTATAATATGATCCAATTTAAAGTAAGGATTTTAGAGATTATCTTAAAACTACAATTCACTAAACTAATAGGTCTATATTGTTTAATCAATGAAGCATCTTGTTCTTTCGGGATTAGGCAAATAACTGATTTATTAAGGTGCCACAAATTAAGATCATGAGAGTGGAATTTATGGCAAAGGAGTAGATCAGCTTTTACCAAGTCCCAAAAAAATTGATAGAAATGAAAAGAGAATCCATCTGGTCCAGGGGCACCAGAAGGATTTGATGTCCATATGGCTTTGTGTATCTCTTCCTCAGTAAAAGGTTTAACCAATGTCTCTTGTTCAGCCATATTCAGAAGGTCAGTTTCCTGCCAGAAATTGTGAGCTAGGGAAGCATATTTGACCCCTGGGGTCCCTAAAAGCTGTTTATAATACTCACTAGCATGTAATTGGATATCCCTAATACTAGTACATTCCCTATTACCATTTTGTAATCTAGAAATCCTATTTTTTTTTCTGCCTATGGGAAGCTATTCGATGAAAAATTTGGTATTTTTATCACCCTCCTCCAGCCATTGTTGTTTAGATAGTTGTTTCCAATGTAATTCCTCTTCCAGATATATGTCTTCAAGGCAGGTTTTAAGTGAATTCCATTTGTCAGCTTCTTGAGGGGTGAACCCCCTTTGTTCCTTAATTGTTTCTAAATGTTGTAGGTTTTGCAAAGCATTTTGTTTAATTTTCTTTTTTCTACCATAGTGATTACGAGCCCAGCCTTTAATTTTGGTAGCAAGTTTCTAGAGTTTATTTTTCCATTGCAAGGCAGTATCACCATGGGAAGAAAGAGGCAGTTCAATCCACCATTTGTGTATAAGTTCAACAAGGTCAGGCTCTTTGAGCCACACAGAGTCAAATTTGAAATGGTGAGGGGGGGGATCGGCTGTTGGGGAGATTGAGATCAATAGTGGACAATGGTCTGAACCAAATGAACTTAAGGAAGAAATAGTAGTTTGAGGGAATTGATCTTCCTAGGAGGAGGAGATAAAAGCCCTATCTAATAGTGCAAATTTGTGGCCATTAGACCATGTATACTTTCTCTCTCTAAGAGGTAGTTCCATGAGGGCTTGAGATTGTATAAATGAATTAAAAGCTCTACTGGTGTAAGAGTCAAAATGAGTGCCAGATTTTTCATGACGGTATCTAAGGGCATTAAAATCCCCACTAACTATCCAAGCATAGGAACTATAAGATCTACTAAAATCTAATTCTGCCCAGAAATGGTTTTTAAGCTGTCTATCAATAGGACCATACACAATGGTATACATCCATCTAAACTTAGTCGCTTTACATTCAAGTAAAAGAGTAAGAGAGTAAGTTTGGGGGAAACAATCTAAAATTTCTAAGTTGGAGCTAGAGCAACCAAATAAAATACCTCCAGACCTTCCTCTAGAAGGAAGCCACTTCCAAGAGTCTAAATAGGAAGAATAAGCTCTAAGTGTTCTATCATTAAATGATTCCTTTTTCGTTTCTTGTAGAGCTACTACATCTATCTTATGATTGTGTAAAAGGTCTATGAAAATTTGTTTTTTCCTAAAAGCATTCATGCCTCTAATATTCCAATTGAGTATAATCATTTAAATTGTAGGGCACCACTTTCATCTGGTCTAAAATGAGACAATATGTATCATCCTGCCCTTTGAGGGTATCTAAGGCCTGGTTTATCATCCTATCAAAATCCGACCTATCTAAAGATCTAATAGCCTGAATAATAGCAGTTGCATTCAATTCATTAATGCCTAACTTAATTTGATAAGCACTAAAGAGGGCAGCTACTTCTTTGGTGGTCAATCTAGTATAAGGATGATTGTTAACTAAAGCGTTACCTTGAGCAGAGCTCCTTAGATTGTATTTATTCTGAATACGAGCTTGGGCTTTTGACAGAACAGGTATTTCTTCCCCTCCATGTGCCCGGATGCGTACACTCCGTCGAAGAGAGTCCATCTTGAAACCACGTTTCCTGGAAGGAGGTGTAGCAGGCAGTGATAAGGGTGTGTTTGGGTTAGTTGGGGAAGTAGCAGGGAGAGCCAGCACTGGAGAGACAAGGTGGTTCATTAGGAGTGTAAAGACCCTAAGTGCAGCATTGGGATCTCCTTGAGTATGAATTTCAGGAAGGCAGTCCTCAGAGCCAACTTGTAGAGAGAATGAGGAGAGTTGGGAGACATCAAGGTCAGCGCTGGGTAAGTTGAATGTCAGTATGTGAGGGGAAGATGGAGCAGTATCAGGTTCTGGTTCTGGTTCATTGTGGGGTGCAGCAGCTATGATAGGAGGAGCAGGTTGACTCTGCACTGAGGTAGCAGAGTTGGAGGATGTTTGTGGTTGTGGAAGAGGGGGTTGTGGAGAAGCATGGAGGGGATGGGTGTTGATTTCTTGTAGGATCACCCCAGGCGGTAAAGGAGATTGGGCGGCGTCCACAGGGAACATAGTAGAGTCAGAAGCAGTGTGTACTGAGACCGAAGGAGAGATGGCAGGTTGATGCTGAGAAGTGTCAGAAACTTCAAAATCTGATGGGGCAAGATCCACAGGCAGATACACCGGGGAGGGTATATGTTTGGAAGATTCACCACCCACTCCAGTGGTTTGCCATTGAAGCTCTGGTTTCAGTGTACCAGTATAGAACCAAGACAAATCCTCCTCATCGGTATCAGAATCTTCATTAGTAACCAAAACCGGTGTTTTACCAGTACCTTCATAGTAGCGATGAGTGGTGTTTGGTATTGTCTCAGGTTCCTAAATGACCACACCTTTCTCTTTAGGTCTGGTAGTACCACTTGGAGGATCAGCACCATTGGTAGGACCAGGTTTGGATTTACCAGAACCAGACTTAGAGGAATTAGGCTTACCAGATCCCGAATCAGCAGGTTTAGCGACTGATCCCAGACCTGTACCCCCTCCAGATGGTGGTTTAGGGCCCTTCTGAGTGACCGGCAACCATTTTTGGGTGGGTCCCAGATCTCGGACTAACTCGAAGGTGATCTCAAACCTGGAAGTGTAGCCAGAGGAATTCGTATAGAGGAGCCATTTGCTAGGAGGTATCAACTGAGGGTCACATAAGCCGAGACACACTCTGGCACTGTGAAATTCATCCAGGTTATCGGTTTCCTCTGCCAGTTCATACACAATCGCACCATAGGGATGAAACAAGGTTTCAAAATCCGTCCATTTCCAGAGGGTTTGAGGAAGGCCCCGAATCTTGCACCAAATCGATAACAGTTTGAGGCCCTCGAGGTATCCAGGATCCCACGGCGTCACTGGGAAAGAGGTATTGTCGAGACGGAGAAAGCCATCCCCAAGGACACTGTCAAGCCACTTAGGGTGGGGCGCCTCTATCAGAAAATGAGTGTCATCAAAGGTACGGACACGCCAAGAGAATTTGTGATGCCGACGATGGATCGCCTCGGAAATCCGTTCTCTTCCCCATTCCGCCACGTCTTCTAGTAAAAAACTCTGTCGGAAGTGTTGCTCTAACTCATCAGTATGCGGAGAGGCGAAGAAGTGCGGGATCGGGAGTTTCATCGCCATTTCACGGTTCATCGTGGGATCAGGCTCAGGTATGAGGGGTAGTGAAGATTGAGTAGGGCGGTGTGAAGGAACAGGGAAAGAGGATTTAACAGAGGTGTTTGTTTCTACGACCGGCGGGATGTCTGTGATCGCCTTGCAACGAAAGGAAGTGTGACCGAAACGGTTACAAAGGAAGCAGAGAACCGCGTTACGGCATTGATCACGCAAATGGCCTGGGGAACCACATTTGAAACAAACAGGGTGGTTTGGAGAAGACGAAGCTTTAATTGATTCAAATTTCTAACGAATCTGTTCTCTTCGCGTCCCTCCAGTGGCTGGATCAGCGGGACATCTCCAGTATCTGACAAGGCGTTGCGTGGCAGGCGGAGGACGCCTCTGTAACAGCGCTGATTTGTACGGAGCTGGCGCTGTAGCAGACGGATCGCCTGGTACCAACCGCTTCGTCTTCCCGCCAGAATTCAAAGGCTGGTTTGAGGGAAAAGCAAGAGGTAAGTGTGGTGCCGCCACAGAAGATCGCTGGAGTTTTGGAGTCGGATCAGATGTGGTAATGTCACTCTGAGGTCTGGAAGGAATAGGCAGAGTAACGGTAGGAATAGTTGTAGAAGATTGCACCAGGAAAATATATTTGGTCAGAGTATCTTTGATCTCCGTCAGAGGAGAGAACCAATTGGAGAGAGAAGGTGGCATTGATGGCGAGAGAATGGATGTCAGCTGATTTGTATTTTTGTTTTTTTCTTCTTTTTGTTTTTGTTTTTTGTTTTTTCTCTTTTCTGTTTTGTTTTGTATTTTTCAAGAAAATCGCCTTTCAATCGCCATTATCGTCCTTTCCCGAGCTCTCGCACCTTTTTTGTCTCTTTGTTTTAGCACGGATCAATTTGTGTCCATGTAAAAAAAACATAAAATTAGAATTCTTTGCAACAGCAACTTAGCATTAGAATAGCGATGAGATGCACAACACGAGAGAAAATGATATGGCGAGGTGGTGTGGTGACTAGTCAAATGTATCCGGTGATGATCATTTCTTTTACTATCCAACAAAGAGCAAGAGAAAGGTATAAACTTGTCATATTTGACAGATGGTAGTGATCATTAGAAATTGGTAGTCAGATAATAATTTGTTCAAGTTTTATATAATGTAATAATTATGATATTTATCAAGACAATTTACAGGGTTTTATTCAGAAAATATAATTATGAAAATGGCCATAAATAATATTAAATATTGAACTTATTCTACTTAGAAAAACAATACGAGTATTATAACTCCAAATTTTACATAAATTAAAATTACCAACAATATATGTATGTCCAAATTTTAAAATTCTGCCATATTTAGAGTTCTTTCCAGTAAGAAAAATACCGAGGGACCAGCAACCGAAGCATTGAAATAAAATAAAAAATTAATCACAATCCGCTGCTACCAAGTTTTCATACTATACAACCTCTTAATAAAAATGTCGGGTTTAACTGGTTCCATTTGATTGAGAAATATTCTAATTTGTTATGTTAGTACTGTTTGATTCGATTTTTTTATTTTCTGCAAACCAAAAAAACTGAACCGACCCACAATACTTCACGCATGGATGCACAAGTACGTCGTGTCGCCGCACATAAAGAGCAACAGAGGTTATGCAAAAAAAAAAAAAGGAAAAAAGAAAACCATCACCGTTGCCCAATGATCTAACGACCAGATCGCTTCCAGTTCTCCAGTTTGGATACGCGCCATTCTCTGATTAAATGCAGGCATCATGTAGACAATAGACACCTTCTCCTCCTAATTCAGTGTTATCAGAACCGGATCGGACCGGATACCTGTGTTAAAACTTAAAATAACTGTTTGTGTTACTGGACCGGTCAAAACCGATTTGACCGACTGATTTTTCATAAGAACTGTAGACCGTGCAGTAAAAAAAACCCCGGTTTTATGCAAGTCCAATTCGCTTCATTCTTTTTGTTTCTTTTCTTCCCGTCTCTTCCATCATAAGTTGTTCGTACTGACTCAAATTGCTTCCCTTCTTCGATGCTGGTGATTCGCGTCGGTGCTTCTTTCTAATCTCCTGTTTTTGTGTTGGTTGATTTTTGTTGCTCTATTGGGGTACGTGCTCACTGAATTTTTGATCTTGCATTGCTATCCTGTAGGAACAGTTTTGGTACCAATTTTCTTTTATTATTGCTTCTACAATTTTCTTCACTGTGCTCGATTATTTCTCTCGCTACATGTAGTTTCAGATACGCCTCAGGGGCTGTTCAACCTTCGTTTCTATTTATTTATTTATTTTCAAACATTTTTTTTGAGAAATTTGACAGTGAATGTCAAGGGATGTTTTTTTCTAAGTTATTATAGGGATTAAGCTGTTGGTAATCTCATCGATCGATCGATCGATCGGTGCATTGTGTTTGTGCGTAGTATTTGAAACTTGATTTGATTAATGTATAACTTTGAGTATTGAAGAATTGAAAATGCTCTCAAAGTGTTCGATGAAATGTCCAAATCAAACCAATCGACTAATTAGCAACATAGCAAACACGAAACCAAGTTCAATGCCGACATTTTTATTAATATCCAAAGTTTAATACAAATTATTAATTATACCCAGAACTCAACTCAATATCGAAATATACCCAAACCGGCCATTTTTTGGCCGGCTATGTTCCCTCCCTAAGCCGGCCATTTTATGGCCGGCTATGTACCTTTTTTTTTTTTTTTTTTTTTTAGAGAGAGACACTATGAAGATCAAAATATTGAAATCTAACTCTGAAAATTTGAAATTTTTGTTTAAATTATTTGTTATATTACTTCTATGAGGAGGGATCAAATTACAACAATTATTTTTTTTATTTTCAAAGTCCAAATCGTCAATCCAAACCGTTCAACATGATTTCCACAATAAACTGTGCTTGCAGATCAAATTTTACATTTTTTTGAATTTGTTTACTATTTATTAAGTATTTTACAAAAAATAGTCATATTCAGACTATTGAATTTTGTACCCATCTTAATAAATAGTAAAAAAATTCAAAAAAATGTAAAATTTGATCTGCAAGCACATTTTATTTAGATAATCATGTTGAACGGTTTGGATCGACGATTTGGACTTTGAAAATGAAAAAAATGGTTGTTGTAACTTGATTCCTCCTCTACTTCTTTTGATGTATAATTAACATATTTATACTAAAATACGCTAGAATACTTGAAATTATGTTGAATTACACTATATTACAATAAATTATGTTCAATTATACTAAATTACGTTAAATTACAATAACTTCGCTAATTATGCTGAAATACAGTAAAAAAAAACACTAAACTACACAAAATTACGCTATAGTAGACTGATTTTGCTCATCTTTCATGAATCATAAAAAATAGTAAAAAAATTCCAAAAATAGTAAAAATTGGTAATCTGCAAGTTCATTATGTAACTAATTTACTGAGCTACTTGGATTGAATGATAGAAATGAAAATCTTAATCGGAAACTTCAACTCAAGTTTTGAGGCTCTTCCCTTTGTTTTTTGGCGATTCTGAATTTCAGAATCCAACATAGCAAGCACAGACGCATGCGCATTTTCGCAAGCTTTCCGAAAAGTGGTCATTTGCTGAAATCGGACACTCGAGCGCCGTTTTATGACCGTTTGAAGTTTCATCGTCGTTTTTCTCCTTTTCAGTGAAGATATCGTCCCTATTCATATCGTATTTTAGCGTAATTTACTGTATTTTAACGTAATTTAATGTAATTTAACGTAATTTAACATAATTTAGTTTTATTCAACATAATTTCAATTAATCTATTGTATTTTAGTATAAATATGCTAATTATACATCAAAGAAGTAATATAACAAATAATTTAAACAAAAATTTCAAATTTTCAGAGTTAGATTTCAATATTTTGATCTTCATAGTGTCTCTCTCTAAAAAAAAAAAAAAGAAAAAGAAAAAGGTACATAGTCGGCCAGAAAATGGCCTGCTTGGGTATATTTCGATATTGAGTTGAGTTCTGGGTATAATTAATAATTTGTATTAAACTTTGGATATTAATAAAAATGTCGGAGTTCAATGGATCTTGCTTTAATTCAGTTTGAGCTTTGCCTCATATATATGTATATATATATATATAGAGTATGGCTAATGTGCTTCCTCTAGAACTTCGGCCTCGTGCTTCCGGGGGCATATCTTAGTGTTTGATGTTAAAACAACAAATTCAAACCGTTAGATGTTCAATCTATATTAAAATGTACTTGGAGACCAAATTTTACATTTTTTGGAATTTTTTTCTATTTATTAAGCCACTTTGAAAATTCCAGATCCGGGTGAACAGTAAAAACAGTCTGGACCATATAATCTGGAATTTTCAAAGTGGCTTAATAAATAGTGAAAAAATTCCAAAAAATGTAAAATTTGGTCTCCAAGTACATTTTAATATAGATTGAACATCTAACGGTTTGAATTTGTTGTTTGAACATCAAACACTAAGATATGCCCCCGGAAGCACGAGGCCGAAGTTCTAGAGGAAGCACATTAGCCATACTCTATATATATATATATATAAATCCGACCCTGATATGTAATTGCACGTTACATTAATAAACACGTAGCTATTACGTCAATACACACTTATTTAAATAAACTTAATATAAATAATTAAAAATTACTTAAAAAAATGAGAAATTAAAGACTGCATATAATATTTCTAACTAGTTAAGCCTGATAAGTTTGGTGATGATATTAACACTACTTATTTTTTATTAATGCTTATCTGTATATTTTTTATTAATACTTATTTTTTTATTAATGTTTATCTGTATATTTTATTAATGCTTATCTGTATATTTCCTTTAGAAACTGTTTCTCTTGTATTATTGTAGGATTTTCTTTTCTTAGAAATTCTGTTATTTTGTATAAAATCTGTTTCACTTTGATATATTAATTATTATATGATTGTTTTTTTAAAAGCTGGCTTTATAAAATAAGTAAATATTCTGCCGTGTTCGTCATTTGTATTTTTTTAACACCTTTAAGATTTTTAAAACATAGAATACAAGAGTGAAGATTTTATTATATTATTAAAATCTATCAACATTGTAAATATCAAAAGCCAGCTCCACAAATTTTATTGACAATCTACTTTTAAAATAAATATTTTGTAAATTAACATTTTATCTCTAATTTCGCAAAAATCACTAAAAGAATACATGATCACTTATATAAATTAAACATGAATTTATCATATAAAAACATACTTAATGGAATTATCATGAATAATTTTGATTTTCAACTTATGACTACAAGAATAAAAATAACAATACAACATAACGCTACAACAAATAATTGAATTGGTCATGCTAAAATTAAGTGAAATCAACTTTAGCCCAAAATATTGTATTCATATTCAATGCAAAATCAAAAAAGAAAAATAACATCTGGCAATTATGAAAATTAATATTTAATAAATGAAAAGATATGGCAGCTGGAAAGATACTTAAATAGAATTAAAATTGTCTAATTATTTTTAACAATGTTGTAAAATTGTGTTAATAAGAAAAATAAATAGTGTTAATATGTCTGCCCGTTACGTTTCCTTCAATTGGGAAGTGAGGAAGAGAAAAGATTATATCCATTATGATATCCAACCCATCCCAAGTAACCAAGAGGCAATTTGAAGTGTATTGTTCCAATATTTTGTGAGGCCCGCTTAAATGGTTCCAGTGTATTGTTCCATATTCCGGGGCGGATATAGTGGACTTAAATGGGGACATGTATCCTCTCCATTGCTGTAAATGATTCCCTTCACTTTACTGTTTGAGATTAACTCTCAGCCGATTTGAGATTCGGGCTGACGGAGGGGGCAGTATTATTGGGCTTTGAGATTTGTGCTAAGTTAAAAAGAACGGTCCAAATCAAGTAATTGTAAAAGATTCTCTATTACGGTACCGGGAGGATCTAAATTCCTTAAATGGTTGGGGGAATTTCATGTTATCTTTCAAAAAAATTAAAAATACGTATTTTTTATAAAATTCATAATATTATATTTATTCTTCTAAATTTTAGAACTCACAAAATGATTCATTTTATTGTCTTTTCTTTCAAAACTCAATTTAAATTTATAAAATACTAATTTTATCTTTTATTAAGAAAAATATGTAACATGTTTTAAAAAAATATCAGTATTCTAATGGATAGTTTTCTTAGAGCAAATAGCTAATTCTTCAATTTTTGACGGCTACATAAGTGTATACCTAAATATGATATGTAAGCATCAGAACTCAGAAGTAAAATTTTTTTTTTTTCCTTTGTTTCTTTCGTGACAATTAGCATCCCTGCGCAATGTCTCATCGTAATAATCACTCCCCCAATTCGATATGCGAATAACTGAAACAAAAAGGAAATGAGAAATAAAATATTTGAGCTAATTTGTAGTAAAATTATTAAAATGAACCGAGAGGAAAAACAGGAGTCACGGATATGAATCGAAGGGTTTCGTAAGTTAGAAGGCTGAACTGTGAAATTAAGTCAAAAAAGCTTAAAAAGAAAAATACATATAGAGGGGCGTGCGTGGAATTTGATGTATTGTTTAATGAATAAAATAGAGACACGTGAGAGCATGAAATTTTATAAGATGGAGGAGTTCTATCTTAAATGAAGGTGGCGCCTCCGCTTGGCACGCTTGGCTTTCACGTTTCAATTCGAATTACCAAGCGCTTTACCATCCTTCATTAATTTAACAAACAACCGGATATAAATTTTTATAAATACTTTTTTGTTTCTTTGGATAACGACTTAGTTTATTTTAGAAAGGATAACGCTTAACGCTACTTTCATTATATGGCCGTTTCTTACAAGAATTGGAATCCTTTAGCTTTGCCCCGGATTCTGCAAAACGAAGTCTTCCATTAATCACCCGCCAATTGATTTTACCGATTTTAATAGTAACGGTCTAACGGAGCATACATTGACTGCTGGGAACCGGTGGCAAAATATTAGTAGCTCATTATATTGCTCTTTTGGAGAATATTATTATACTCTCCAAAACGAAGTCATTCAATGATAAATTTTATGGGATAAAATAAAAAGAAAGGATAATTTGAAGGGGACGACAAAATAAAAAAGTTCGAATAAACACAGATATTGATATTTGGAAGGACTCAAATGGAAAACAACGTGGCTATGCCGCTATGTGGCGATAACTGCATCCTTTAATAATTTCATTATCGCGCAACTCAATTATTGAGTAAATGTTAGAAATCAAGTTATTCAACAATTTAATATCTACAAAAAATTATTTCTTTTGAATTTCAAGTCTGCGATCCCGCGTAGCTCATTTGATTACCTCCATTGGCATTTGCCAAGAAGAAAAATTAAACAACAGCTGATGTGGACGATATTAGAACAATTCCATTAATTCAACGTCATATCGAGTTAAGCTTTAATTAAATGACTAGGTGTTAATTATCAACGTGTTGAACTTAAATGATTTGTCCAGTTTAATCTCCATAATAAATTATAACGGTACTAATTAACACAAAGGGACCCAATGCTAAATGCAAAAATTCTAATTGTTTATTGGATCATGTAACAACGATGAAAAGGAATAAAGATAAAAGACAATGTTGATTTGATTTCATGCATAGCATGAACAACAGAGTTAAAATGAAAAACAAATGACTCGTGCACTGCATATTTGAAGGCCGTGCTCCATTTCTAGTTAATTAATTAAACACTCTTAATATATAAGAATATAAATCACCACTTGAGAGTAGGTCCGATGGGCATCGGACCTACTTTGGTTCGATGGGTTTAATCACCATCGATTTGCTTTAAGATTCATGCGGAACGCTTTAAACTTCGTGCATGTCTGTTTCAATTTTTGTGCGCACAAATCTTAAATTAGATCGGACAGTCATCATGCTCGTTGAACCTAAAAGTAGGTCCGATGGACATCGGACCTACTCCGTTCTCATAAATCACATGGCTCTCGCAATCACTGGAGCTTTCCTCAGTTTTTCTTACCTATATATGTCTTTCATTTCCCTTTGAAAAATAGACAAATTAACATCTCCTTGCATTAATTTGCACCCATGTGTTTCAAAAGGATTATTCCAATAGCACCTGTCATTTGTTTTACATTACTATGATGAAAAATGTATTTTGTCAATGTTTCAATATAGATGGTTTTTGCAACAGCAACTTAGCATTAGAATAGCGATGAGATGCACAACACGAGAGAAAATGATATGGCGAGGTGGTGTGGTGACTAGTCAAATGTATCCGGTGATATAGATGTAAATTTGTATAATTAACAATATTGTTGCATGATATGACACGACTACGAAATGCATGACGTACCGTTTTATCCAATTTAATGTAAAAATTAAAGCTGAATAAGAGAGAGGAGATAATCTTAACTAAAAACAAAATTACACAGCAGATTCATTGTTCACTTTTTAATACAAGAATGGATCATATTAGAAACAAATATTCTCTCTCCAGTACCGCAAAGTGGAGTCTACTACTTTTCGGTTCATATTTACTTCCAACCGGATCAAATTTATTCTGGTATCTATTTAGACTGTAAAGGTTAAAGCTGGATCAAATTTACTCTGGCAATCCGGCCGTCGGAGCGTGGCGGCTATCGGACGAAAGTGGATCCGGTCGTGGATAGAGATGGAGAAAGAGGTAATAGGGTGTTTTTTAGAGTAGATGAGTATGATTAGTTGATTAAAGTAGTTTACGTGATTTCATGAGAATAAATGAGTTTAAATCTAAAAAGAAGGGTCATTTGACCCGTTATAAGTCTATTTTTTATCAATGAAATTGTTAGTGTGTATTTAAAGCCACTAACCTTAAAAAAAGGTTAAAGCTGGATGAGAGAGAGGAGAGATTCTTAACTAAAAACAAAATTACATAGCCGATTGTTTGTTCACTTTTTAATAGAAGAAGGATATTGGAAACAAATATTCTCTTTCTGGCACTGTAAAGTGGGGTCCATTACTTTTCGGTCCATATTTATTTCCAGTCGGATCAAATTTACTTTGGTGGCTATTTAGACGGTAGATGTCCTTTTAAAATTTGCGTCAGGTTAAAAGAACGTTTCAGATCCACTAATTCTAATGAACATTGGATTTACAGTACCGTCGGTGATTCGAATTCCGATATTAGACCCTTGTTGTTGATGTAAGTTTTTTTTTTCTTTTACTTTATCAAAGTAAAAAGATCTTTATTATTTTCTCTTTAGTCACGAAATAAGCTCTCCTCACTCACTATCTAAAATAAGATGATTAAATGAAACATATTTGTGATTTTTGTATCATAACGTATTGATGTGCCAATTTCTCAAGCGACTCAGCACTTAGCACTTAGCACTTAGCATTCTCTAATTGATTAAATATTAATGTGATTGATATTATAATCTTGGAGAGACTAAATGATAAGTTTCCTACAGTGTTTCTAAGTTTCTCCAACAACTATCCAATTATGCCTAATGTGAACAGTAAAAACAGTCTGGACCATATGATCTGGAATTTTCAAAGTGGCTTAATAAATAGTAAAAAAATTCCAAAAAATGTAAAATTTGGTCTCCAAGTACATTTTAATATAGATTGAACATCTAACGGTTTGCATTTGTTGTTTGAACATCAAACACTAAGATATGCCCCCGGAAGCACGAGGCTGAAATGCTTCCAGAAGCACATTAACCATACTCATATATATATATATATATATATTTTGTTTTAAATCAACTGTTGAACCGATTGGTCCACCAGTCTGATCGGTAAACCGTTGATCCGGAGCTTTATCGGATCAATGTCCGGTCCGGTTTTGATAACATTGCTCCTAATGTGCGGGAGTCTGTATCCTCAGAAGTAACTCAAGAGTTTGATCAAAACTAGATAAATTATAAAAATTCGGACTAATTTTAAAATTTACGGGTAGATTAAACTTACATTTTACCAAATGTAATGGAAGAAGCATAGATTAAAATAAATAAAATAATATTAATCATAAATAAACAAATAGCTCCGAAATTTTTAAAGTTAGCACAGTTTAAAAAAAAAATAAACTCAAAAACCATCATTTTTGAGAAATTCGAAATCTACCACGGCCGCAGAATGATTTTGCGGCCCAAATGCTGGAGACCGCACATGCGTTCTGCGGACCCAGCTAGAGGTCCGCAGAACCATCTGCGGCCCCATATTTTTTTTTAGTTTTTTATCTAATTAAAAGAGGGCACCACGTGGGATATCACTTTAATAAAAAAAAATTGTTCTTGGAATGCGTGCCCCAATTAAGTTGGTCAAAGCTTGTAACTGGATCACGTTAAAATTAGGGAGCACCTGCTGTTCAATCGGTTGTTACAGAGAGGACTGCGATAACCAACTTTAAACAACGCTCATCAATTGTATCTCATCTAATATCACTTTAATAAAAAAAAAATTGTTCTAGGAATGCGTGCCCCATATGAGATATCTCAAAGTTTGTTTTGACAAAAAAGATAATATATGAGGCCGCAGAATGCCTGTGTGATCCCAGCATTTGGGGCCGCATAATCATTCTGCGGCCGTGTTAGATTTCGAATTTCTCAAAAACAATAATTTTTTGGTTTATTTTTTTTAAACAATGGTAGTTTTAAAAATTTCGGCAAATAACTACTTTCAATATAATAATGAAAATAATTTTGATAATATAATACGAATAGGATAATAGTTCAAAATGATAACACTATAATAAATAATGATAATGATAATTGCAATAGCTATGTGCCTATGTCTAAGATAAAGAAATCACAATAACTATTATGAATAATAATGATTTTGTAAATAATTATAATAATTGTGATATAATATAATAAGAGTGAGGCTATTGTACTTTGCAATGCGCATATAGGTCCAATCGTCCGGACTATGAATTCAATTTTTTTTTTCTTAAAGTTCAAAAGTCAATCTGAACCGTTCAACATAATTATTGAAAATATAGTCCAAATTTTACATTTTAAAAAAAAATACAATTTTTTTTAAGTAGAAAATCAGCTAATCTAACGATTCTAAACATTAAAAATAGTGATTTTCAATCTATCTAAAAAAATAGTAAAAAAATTCTAAAAAATGTAAAATTTTATCGGTAAGTACATTTTCATATGGAGTTCATGTTGAGCAGTTCAAATCAACTGATTGGACTTTACGGAGATATAATCCATAGCACAGACCCGATATGTGAACTAGAAAGTACCATAACCTCACTCATATAATAAAATAATATTAAATACTAATAACTGTAATAACTAAATAATGTAATATAATATAAAACAATATTAATTGCTATTCCAAACACCACTAATCAGTTATTCGACCTATTTGCTAGAATAACGGATTAGCCTATTCTAGTACTATTATGAATCTTTAATTTGTGTTCGACAACAATTTCAATCAAAACAGCATGCTATTCTGCTGTTCCGATGGTTGCCAAACGAGCCCCAAAATTAAAAGTTCACTTGCAATCTTAAGATGCGAACCTAAACCCAGTACCATAGTATAGTGGTACAACAACATTGAGTACAGGTACAATCACAAATGTGTCCAAGTTACAAAATGTCTTGACAGCCACGAAAACGAGGGTACAAAACAGAAAACATTAGATGTTTAGAACCAACACAGGAAAATTCAACATTAATTTAGCTAAAAGACACAAAACATTAGAACCAATGATAAAAATAGATGAATCCAAGAGAACAGAAGACACAAGCATCCTAAACTAATGTATATTTGTCTGAGACTACAACTTAGGAGGTAACAAATAACTTGACCAAACATAAGCAAGCATTAAAACATGTAGATGTCCAAACATAAGATTCTAATCCATCCTCCCTTTCAGAATCTTCTCTTGCACTTCGGTCGGCGTACTACAATAACAAAGAACAAAAATGAGTTATGAAAAAGAAGAGAAATTTCTTATATGTCCCTACAAATCGTCAAAATATCATACATGCCCTACAAAACCACCAAAAATATCTCCACCAGTTTGAAGTTTTCAAGAAAGTAAAAATACAAAAAATGAAGACCAAAATAGTAAAGTGACATACACAATAAGAACGTAGCCACCCCAACCACTCAAGCAGTCACGGTCGATTGACGACAACAGAGCTTGTGATACTGTCTCAAATAATTCCTCAGGTTCCTAAAAGAGATATTATTAGAATGACATGATGCTATGGAATGTCAATGATTTAATTTCAATGGTCAACAATTCAGTATTTACTACAATTTTCCTATCCATCACTATTTAAGTATTCAATAAAGAATATCTTGCACATTTGAAATTTTATGCACTTCTGGGGAAAGGGAGATATTTGGCAATTATGCTTCTACACCTTTTGAATTACAGGACCACCTAATAACAGTACAAACAAGTACTGCTGTGCACCAATATCCTAAAATATGCAACCAGACCACATAGATTGTCTAGTTGTGCTTCTAATTAAACCACTCAACCTCAACTCATGACATTAACTGCTAATTTAGCCTAAATTAAACCCTCAAATAGAGCACCTCAATACCAAACAGCCCATAATCAGTTATATAAGGCACGGATAAAGACACTGTTTATAACTAATAAGTCAGAACATAATACAAGGAATGAATTTCTAACCATGTCAGGCTTATACATCGATTCACAGGCACCATATAGAGACTCTGAAGCAGTACCAGAAACAACAAAGTCTTTTGCTAGCTCCCTACACAAAATATTAACTTTTAGTTAACGATAATGACATATAAAATTTCATTTATTTGCAAATTTTTATCTTTAGGGAAAGCAATTAAACCCAGAGCTACTTTTGGTGGAAAATTAGCATATGCAGCTCTACCGTCCTTTTAGCAAGGAAAAAAAAAACGAAATTGCCTCTACCTTTGATTAAATCTATAGTACTATGAATGGCAGCTGCTAGTAAATAGTTTAAGCAAATATATAGATAAGCATTACATACTTGGCACCGAGGCAATCCATAGTGCATATGAATGGCTCGTCATTGTCTCCTAATCCAGCAATTACAGGTTGGCAAAAGTAAGGCCCAAATCTACAATTTATAATATTAAATTTACAAATTAAGAGTCAGTTAAACAAAAGGCATGCAAAGCGAAACTTCATACTATCCCTTTCAGGCAGTACCTGCATCACAAAGTAGGGGTTCAGCTAATTGCAGTTAACAAGCTCCAAATCAAGCCAAAACTTAATCCAAATTTATCTCATACATTCCTCAACTACGTGTTTATCCCAAAAAATAGGACAATAATACTCAATTAACGCTCACTGTCGGTTTGCAGTTGAGCACAAAAGAACATAACAAAACTTACAAAATAAATAAACAGATAAAACTGGAAAACTGAAATTCAGACAGGTACAGACACAAAACCAGACTGGGCAGTTGCCACATACATGGTTTATGTAGTTCTTGACTAAATTATTATATAACTTAAAGCATTTATAAAACCTTCTTTTTAAGAGCAGCTATTTAATTAGATATAATGAACTTGAATACGATTCCAAAATTAGTACTAAAGAATCAACAACTGAACCTTTTCTCATAAAGCAAAGCTGAAACCAGACTTGCAAAGGTCTGAGGTTTCATGTCCCTCTCCTCCCTTAGCTGGTAAAGTTTGTGCCTAAACACGAGCTTTTGATGCCTGAAAAAACAATAAAGATAAGAAAAAAACATTAAAACTAGCCTCAGAAAAACCAGCATTCCAATTGAAATTGACAAAAGGAGAAAAAATTTACATTGTCTGGGCATCAGTTGCGAGGCCAGATAGACCGATATACAACCGATCGTGGATCTTAAAAACCCTTTGGAAATCTGTAGCAACGGTCTGAAGCTGCACGCCTAGGCGTCGATCGCTTGCAATAGCGAAACAATTCTTTCCCACCATGGCCACCAAGGCGCTTCCATTGTACTCGAAGATCTAGCATGAAATATCAGAAAATTGTGAGTAAGAAGAATAATTTGGTGTTTTACATGGAGTAAACTATCGAGAGAGGTGAAACGGGATTAGATACTTAGGGTTAGGGTTAGGATTTTGAATGGAGGCATGGTAAACTTACCGACATAGTTGCGAGAGAGTTAAGCTGATTCGGGGGAGATGAGAGAGCTAAAGAGAAAGAGAGAGGGGGCTTATACAGCGACGGTGTATTACTTTCTTCTTGTCCAAGTAGGGGAAGAGATTCCCAAGCCGGTTTGCTGCGGGTGTGAACTGCGAAGTGAACAATGACATGCGGATCCAATAAAAACCACACTATGTTGGTCCCATTACCCGAGATTTTTATTAATATCCAAAGTTTAATAGAAATTAATATTTAGGGATCGACTAACAGTCCCCCCCATTCAGTCCCCTAAACGTCCCCCACTAACTAACGGTCAAAGTACAACTGTCAGACATCTATTCAACTGTCAGACAAAGGAAAAATAAAATTGAAAGTATTCATACCTAATGAATGAAGTATTCATACCTACCCAATGAAGTATTCATACCTACTCAATGAAGTATTCATCACTAAAATTTGACTGGGGACCATTACTTTTCGGGGCCAGTAACTGTCAGACTACATTGGGACCGCAACCAAAAAGTCACGTGGATCACACCACCAGTGCTACATTCATTGATTAAATTAATTCACATACAAAATGGAAAGTATGAATACCTAAGATATCAAGTATCATATATAATTCATCAAGTATTCATACCTAAGATATCAAGTATTTTAAAAAAAACTGGACACAATACCTACTCATCTTTTACATGTTTTTCAAGGTGATTTTTTTTTTCTCCGTTCACTCTAACCAATTTTTGGGACGATCTATGAGGAATTTTGCAATCTAAAACCACGAACGTGTTCTACACAATTTTCTTTTTCAAATGAGATCCATGATGACATAATTTTACACATTTTTCAAGGTATCAAATATTCATATATGGAAAGTATTCATACCTAAGATATCAAATATTCATATATAATTCATCAAGTATTCATACCTAAGATATCAAGTATTTAAAGAAAAAACTGGACTCATCAAATATTCATATATAGAAAGTATTCATACAAAATGGAAAGTATTCATACCTAAGATATCAAATATTCATATATAATTCATCAAGTATTCATACCTAAGATATCAAGTATTTAAAGAAAAAACTGGACTCATCTTTTACACGTTTTACACGTTTTTCAAGGTGGTTTAATGATTGACAAAGTTAGTTAGAATGGGGGACGTTTAGGAAACTGGAGTGCGGGGGACAACATCTTTACTCTAATATTTATGCCCAGAACTTTGGGTTTTCGCCAAAAATGTCCAAGCTGGTCACAAAATGGCCGGCTTACTCGTTTTTTTTTAGAGGCACTATGAAGCAAGATAATGAAATCTAACACTGAAAATTTGAATTTTTTTGTTTAAATTATTTGATAGATTACTTCTTTTGATATATAATTAGCATATTTATACTAAAATACGCTAAATTACTTGAAATTATGTTGAATTATACTATATTAAGTTAAATTACACTAAATTACATTACATTACGCTAAAATACGGTAAATTACGCTAAATTATATATGAATAGGGACGATATCTTCACTGAAAATGCGAAAAACGACGGCGAAACTTCAAACGGTCATAAAACGGCGCTCGAGTGTCCGATTTCAGCAAATGACTACTTTTCGGAAAGCTTGCGAAAAGACGCATGCGTCCGTGCCTGCTATGCTGGATTTCAAAATTCAGAATTGCCAAAAAACTAAGGGAAGAGCCTCAAAACTTGAGTTGAAGTTTCCGATTAAGATTTTCATTTCTATTATTCAATCCAAGTAGCTCAGTAAATTAGTTACATAATGAACTTGTAGAATACCAATTTTTACTATTTTTGGAATTTTTTTACTATTTTTTATGATTCATGAAAGATGGCACAGAATCGGTCTACTTTAGCGTAATTTTGCGTAGTTTAGCGTAATTAGCGAAGTTATTGTAATTTAGCGTAATTTAACATAATTTAGTGTAATTCAACATAATTTATTGTAATATAGTGTAATTCAACATAATTTCAAGTAATCTAGTGTATTTTAGTATAAATATGCTAATTATAAATCAAAAGAAGTAATCTAACAAATAATTTAAACAAAAAATTCAAATTTTCAGTGTTAGATTTCATTATCTTGTTAATAGTGCCTAAAAAAAAAACAAGTAAGCCGGCCATTTTGTAGCCGGCTTGGGTATTTTTGGTGAAAACCCAAAGTTCTGGGCATAAATATTAATTTCTATTAAACTTTGGATATTAATAAAAATCTCGGCCCCATTTGTATCATATTAAGTAATCCAAAAATTGAGTTTGAATCCGGACCGTCCATTAAATATTAATATTAAGTTTAAATTATTTGCTTCTTATACTAGTCTGTTTCGTAAATTTTGATTAGGTTCAATTTCTTTAAGAGACTCGATTTTAGACAAATTAAAAGTTTACGTTAATAAAAAAGAAGAGAGTATGTCAAAATTTTCAATTTTTTTAATAAAACATTAGATGGAAGGAGGTATTCGCAACATTAGGAAATGTATGGGGATATTTGATCAGTTTTAAGACTCGGGTAAATGTATAGGGTTCTTGTATTTTTTTTTTTTGCAATAATATTTGAAGAGATAAATAGGGAGAAAGACTCATTTCTCTCCTTTCTCTGAATTCACATCCTCCCGGTATCCTAAAAGGGAATCTTTTAGAATTAGTGGATCCGGACCGTTCTTTTAACTTTGCACAAATCTCAAAGCCCAAATAATATTACCCCTTGCTAACCCGAATGTCAAAGCGACCAAGAGTAAATCTCAAACCATAAAATGAAGGAAATCTTTTACACATTGGAGAGGATACTCTTCCCCTTTCTCTTCCTCCCCATTTACCTCTTTACTCTTTAGGGAGCACATCCGAAGTTTTTGTCAAAATATCATTATACATTATGTCGTCTTATCCAATCCATGCCCGACTTTTTACATATACATATACATATACATATATTATTTTGAAATGTTAAAACAGATATAGATACGGATACAAATAAGTTTCAGTATCAGCAATTTTAGTGAATATGAATATTCAATTCACAATATATATATTTTGTAAAAAACAATTTATTATGCAACAACTTGTGTTTTACAATAACAACAACCAAGCCTTTAGTCTCAAACAAATTGAAGTAGACTAGAAATGAAACTCAATCGAGGTTAAAAACTTATGTTATACATTATTGTAAATTAAATATGATATAAAAGTTACTTTGTTTTTTTCTATGTACTTTTTTCAGATACACAGCTCTATATTCTAGGTTTTGGAGTTCAGCGTGTAACCAAGATGCTTAAGGCACCAAACTGCACCTTCAGCAGCACTCTCTTGAGCCGCTTTCTTTTGTGCTTTTGGGTAACCAACGCTTTCTATGCAAGTAGGTTTAGCTCCTTGCACTTGTACAGTAACTTTGAAAGTGAACCTACACAAATTTTAGAAAATAATATTATTAATAAATAAACAAATCATTAATAAGCAGAAAAACCACTTCATGAACAACTAGAGAAGTAAGGTTGGCTCAGTTTTCTCTGATTTTTGACCAGAATATGTAGGATCAAGCGGTTTAGATTAGATGTGGTAACAACTATTTTAAGTTTCTTATGCAAA
This sequence comes from Carex littledalei, assembly GCA_011114355.1. Taxonomy (NCBI): domain Eukaryota; kingdom Viridiplantae; phylum Streptophyta; class Magnoliopsida; order Poales; family Cyperaceae; genus Carex; species Carex littledalei. The sequence continues at coordinate 4,298,885 of CM022092.1, read as the reverse complement.
AGTCAGTCGTTTATAAGTTATTTTGCAAAAGCATCCATGCAATTGATTTTCCTTTAAACTAACTCAATTGCAAAGACTCGATTTTTTGCTTGTTCACTCGTGCAACTAATGGTTGTACCTGCTTGTAAATTATAGTTCTTAGAGAAAGGTAAAAGAGAATACAATGGTTGGTGAGCAGAGCCTTCTCTTTTGCAACATTCAAAGATAGGTTTGTTCCAAAAACAAGCTGCACAGATCTCAAACAGCTGTGACCTTGATGTTTTGCATGTTATTAGACCTGTTTCTTTTTTGGAATAAAAAGAAAACAACAACAAATGAATTAAGGTCAATATCTATGTTTTCTATAAGATTAGTATATTAAAATGGATGTGAAATCATAGTTGATATAAAACAAATTTATATATGGTACAAGGTATAAGCTTAAACTGTTCACTTTGTTAAGAAATGGCAGAACATAAAAAGAACTTGCAATAATTGATTAATTTATCCAAATAAATATACAGCACATGCAAAAATATAATATGGAAAACATGAAGTTCATATATTATATATATATAGTAAAGCACAAGAATGTAGCATACCTTCATGATTGCCAGTATTGATATGTATGTTAGATGCACCATTCAACTCTCCCCTTCCCACAACTGCAACCCTCTCTCCTGTCAACCCGTTTTTAAGATTAAAATCCGCTTTACCTTCAACTGCCGATCCAATAAGTGCACTACAGCAATCTCCGTTTTCTGAAGTAGATTTGAACTTGACATCAGGTTTGACCTCTTTGATGCTTAATTTAGCAAATTCGTCAGTGATAGGAGATGAGTAGGTTTCTATAACAAGAGGTTCCTCATCAAATCCTATTAGCTTTGCTTTCTGTTTTGGAGTGGTACGCAATATCTCCTCTAAGGTTTTGTTCTTGTGATTGTGTCCTAATGCCTGGTTAAATCCAGTTAGAAAAGCAGAGAGGTTTTCAATAACTTGCAATTACAAGTAAAAAAAATGGTACAATGGTAAGTTAGGTTAAGTTATAACTGGTAATTTTGTTCTATCAGAAAATACAGCAGTATTAATTCTAGTGGTAAGTTAAACACATTCATTATTGTTAATATGAAAAAATATATGTTTAAGTATGACATAGGATTAATTAATTTTAAACTTTTATTTTGCAGCATGGGTACATAATACAACAAAGAAAAAATAAAAAAAAAATGTCATTTTAAAAGAAAAAGAATAAATTGAATAAAGGTTGAACAAGTATCTAAACTAAAGTAAAAGGAAGGGGCAAATATTAGCACTAACTGAAGCCCAAAAGCCTGGAAGAATACAAGTTGCAGTAAAAGGACCAACCCAACAATGAAAAACTGAATAAATTAAGTACCTTTAATTTCAGGAGAGCTTTTTGAGCTGCCACTTTTCGGGCTGCTTTAGAGCTACGATTTGTAGCTTTAAAAGTCAAATAATTCCCTGGTATACCAACTTCCACATTTACGTTATACACCTCGAGCATTTTTACTGGATCTGGTAGCCTCAGTTCAAAATTACTTGACTGGCACAGCTCACGTAATTCCCTTAATGAGTTTATCTGCATGTCAGAGAAGCTCAGAGCAGGTGCTAACAGATCCAGCATCAGGCTCCAAACCTGTTTGAGGTCCAACCCCGTGTCAAGAAGCACAGCCCCAACACATGATTCAACCACATCACCTAGTACCTGGATTGTTAGGACAGTCAATGAGCTATATATTTTATTTTTATATAAGAAAGGTTTCTACTGATTAATAACGGTGTTGTAACAGAGGGGTCTTTACAGGTACATAAGGTACTCTATTTAATACCTGGCTAGGTTTAAATTGACAACAAATTGGGTTTGAATTCAAGGTTAGTGAAGCACCAACTATAAATTTGTAGAGGTTCGGGCCTGCTATCTGATGTACCCATCAAAATCACGATCCAGGACCACCACAGAAATACAAAATATCATGTGCACCCTGTGACACATGAAGAATACATCCTCTATACCCCTCCCTTCACACTTCTTTCGAAATACTTACAGAAGTATCCTCCTCCCTCAGTTTCACATTTCAAATAATGATGAAGAGGAAAGGGCTATTTAAAAAAAAGGGGGGATGCAGGGTATATGCAGTACTTCCCGAGTGGCACTTCCCAAGATTAGAGGGACATAATAGATAGCTCTAGTGTCATACAGGTACGAAAGACTTCTTTAATATTTATGACGAATAAAATTCTACAAAGAAGTGTAACCTTAGGGCATGCGGGTTCCTCTACTAATTCCTTTTCAGGATCTGGCAAACCAACATATTGCTCAAATTTGTTAACAGCAGTGGTGAGGCCATTTGAATCTTTGACCAGGTGCTTGTGCAGGGCCCGCCTGACTGCCACATGAGCAAGTGATGTGTTGTTAACAGCTATGGATCTCAGATCCGTCATTTGACCCGGTTTCAGATCAGGGTACACCGAGAAGAGGTAGGAGGTGATTAGGTACTCCAACACAGCATCGCCTAGAAACTCCAATCTCTGAGTTGAAAAATGAATGAATTATATATAAATAATATCTAATCCGGCTTTATTCAAATTACGCTCTTTGACCAGACTTATTTAGGATAATGTACTGTAACATTCTAAATGAAATTCATAATTACCCCAATTCACCAATAAAACCCCAAAATAACACAAATTCAATTAAATCCAGGCACAAAAATAATCTCATACCAGCTCAGCTTTGTACACGGCCTGGAGATAAAGGTTTGTATTACCAGACATAGGGACGCATGAGACAACCCACCTGATAGCATCCACCTGAGTGCTTGTTATAAGATGGGTGTATGAGCGCTTCCATTAGCAATCCTTTAAACCTAAACTCATGCCCAATGGTTTCCTCCAATGCATCAATATTCATACTCTCCTCAAGTGATAAATTATTATAGCTCAGGTTGCAAGCCATTTCGTAATCAGAGATCTTGAAATCAATTTCAATTCCAATCCATCTTAAAAATGCAAAGGCGGCCTTGAAACCGCTTTCAACCAGGAAAACACCCACAAGGGCCTCCACCATGTCAGCAATTGTCTTTCCATGGAGCCAGCGGTGGGCCCGAGTGCACCTTCCACCAGTGGCCAGCTCAAGATTTTCACAACTGGAATTGGAATGAGTTTTATATTTTCTTGGGTGCAATATCGACTCGTTGTCCTTGGTGCAGAATTTAGTGCATGGATGACCTAATGCAAAGAATTGAGATGGTTCAAATGGCTCCCTTATGAAAATCTGGTATTAATGAAAAGACAAAAATTCTATTAAAAATGTATACAAATTATAGTATAAGACATGAAAAAAATACATAAAACTGATTTTAACCATGTACCTGTAAATCTTTCTTTATAGCAAGGACATACAAATTGAAGTTATTCACAATGCATGACCGTCTCCAGGTCAATTTACCCTCATCTAACCCTTCAAAAGAAATAAAGCTGTGTCGGCCTACTACGTATTTCAAAAATGCATCACCTAGTACTTCAAACCTCTCTAATGATAGCCTCTCCATGCATTTCTCGGTCGTCAGTGCCTCCAGTATCTGTTGGAACAAATAACTTTAAGACTAAAAGAAGCAAAAAGCTTCTCTTAAAATTCACTAATTTGTAAGTAACCTAATCTGTTAATTAGATTTCACTTGAGACTTGATTAGCAAAAAGCTTCTCTTAAGCTTCTCAGATGGTTATCCTTTAATGATTTGACCTGGTCAACAACAATAATAATAGAACTAACTGTTTGTTTGGCCTTGCTGAATGGCACAATTACGAAATTCTATTTGTATTTTGTACTGAGCAGACATTAACTAGCCTTTGAACAATTTTAGGTAAATTCCCTCAATTGCCTTGTATGGGTGAGAAACTTAATCTACTAAATGCCTCGACTATTTTACCTATCCAGGTAAAATTATTTAAACCTTACTATTTCTAAAAGCTCTTTAATTGTACTTATTTCTTGTCATTGTACCGTATATTTCATTCCTTTAAAACTTCTAATCAACATTCCATGTTTACATTTCATAATTTAATGTATCTGCTGAGTGAACACTTCTTTTTAAGAGTGTTTTTATTTTGGATTGTAAATTTGGGACATCTGAAATAAATTAAGGCCAAATGGGGTCATTTTCATGCTTTGCGATAAATGTGAGGCTCAATGCAGTCAGTTCAGGCAATTCATGATGATAAGCAACAAGACAAGTTAAAATGGAGGCCTAATTGAGGTTTAGTTGCATAAAAGAGGGTAATGAGAGGCTTAAATTTGGAGAGGGCTTAACTATTTTCAAATAGCACGATTGTGGCAAAACTGGGTTAAATAAATGCTTAGATAAACATCCAAGGCCTGTTATAAGAGAAACCAGGACCACACTGGCATGGTGCAAAACCTCACAGGCCCCAAAACTCTATGCAAGTACCATACAAAAATTGGCATAAGGTTCTCAACTTTTGTAGCCAATCCAAACAAATCAAGAAGAAGAGAGGTTGGAGATGCATACGCATTCTGCTCTGACAAGAGAAGCTTCTGCAAAGGAGGAGAGCATTAAATGCTTGAGCTCGAAAGCTACAAGAAGGTTCTCTAAACGGTGCATAAAAGACGGCAAGAGTGACAACGAGCTCCCTATATCCTTAGAAAAGCCGAGAATCTTCACACAACACAGCTCAGGTGGTAGCTCCACAAAGTGCTCAGTTAGTTCTCTTGCCTCTAAATATTTTTGAAAAGTCAGTCACTAATTGATTAGTCCAAAATGAGTCTGAATTAACTCTCGATAAGCTTCAACCGTGCAATTAGGTGTCACCAACTTTATCGTAACTAAGTAATTAACCCTCCAAAATAAAACTGCTGAGCGGGGGCTGCGACGGCACGTGATAGCTCAATTGGGCCTCCAAAATAAATCTGCTGGTTCAAATATTTTTCCCAGTTTAGCCCAATTGGGCCTCTACTTAGTCCAAGTTTGCCTTGATCAACCCGCAATTAAAGCAAATATATCTCAATTTGCTTCAAAACCAAAAAAACAACTAAATTTTGAAAACCGCTGAACAAGCAAGTCATGCAATTCTTTGAATATGTACCAAATTGGGAAATGTGAAACACACCTTTCTTATCTTTGTTTCTATTGAGTAGCAAATTGTGCACATTGAAAAGCTGCTTGACCTTCAATAACGGTTGCTCTGGATGTGATAGCTCGATTTTAAACCTGATTAATAAAGATAAAAAAATCATCATAATGACCAGCTCCCTACCAAAAAAAGACCAATTGATATATATTAATGGGAAAAATAGGCATGTATTCATCTACAAAGGAAAAATATTTTTTTTAAGGTTTACTTACCTTTCTTTAAAATGTTCCGCATAAGTAGAGCTTTCAAGTTGACTTGTTGCATTAAGTTCATATAAAATATCATCCACAAAGAAGAATATTCCATTATGCGGCGTATAAATCAAACTACCCACTACATCATGCTTTCTATACTCTCCATCTTTCATCTTTAGAGAATTTCCATTTGTAATTCGGTTCCTCCAAAAGAGACTATTTGCATTTCCAAAAATTGGGGATAATAAACAGTGTCTCATAGTGGCCCAGTCAACCACCAACTTGTTGTTATTATTGCTGCAGTTGTGCTGTTTTAGAGGAAGCAAAAGATAAGACAGCGAGTTGTTGTGCTGAATACTGGATGTGTCTTTTCCAAGGGCAATTTGGCCAGAAGAGAATTCAACTCGGTCGAGGACTATTTTGAGAAACATTTCTTGGAAATTTTGAGCGATCTTCATCTACAGAAACAAGAAAAAGAGCATATAAAACCCAAAAAAATACTAAAGTCTATTTCTGCAAAATTACAATATCAGATATTGATCAGATTATTTTTGCTTTTTCCAATGACTGTTTGCATGTGGTGATGGGAAGAAGTTTTGTAACTTCTTGGATCAGTCTGCTTTTCTTGCATCGGAAAGCAGGGCCTTGTTTTTCCAGTCTGGATCATCCAGTCTAAAACGGATGGCACAGATCGAGCATACTGAAGTCTTATAGGGGGCATTTAGTGTAGGCTTAGACGGGATCTGCCTCGTCTGTTTTAGATCAGTCACTCCTAATTGCTAAAGCAGGGCACTGCTTTCTGAGGCAAGAAAAGCACCAGATATGGAACCTCATAATTGACCTTCAGCTTAAAGAAACAGAAATATAAGGTATTTTGGAGTTTGAACATTAGTGCGAATGTGCAATCTATACCTCTTCTTTGTCAAATGATACCAAGCCAAGCCAGTTGAGACCTGTTTTCACAATGCGGCAATGAGTCAGGTGTAAATCGACTTCCAGTGACTCAGCTTCCTCCGGGAGCCGGCTCATGAGAAAAAGACCAAACATCCTGTAGTTTCTGTCATCTGGTTTCGGTAAGAATCTGATGTAATAGGAATGCATGTTGACTTTTTTGTCGGTGCTTGACAACCAGGATTCTTTCAAGAGGGCAGGAAGCCGCATCTCGTGGAGCTCTTCTCTGAGATTTTCATCTATACCATGTGAACAATTAAGATTGGTTAGTTATTCCATGCCTTCTGTATGATGATTTTACATTGATCTGTTTCCTTCTAGTGTGCAACGAGAATAGGTCTCAGATCAGGTATGATCAAATTGAATCGAATCACTCAAAGACAGAAAGCAATTTGATGGAAATTTAGAGTAGGAAAGAACAGAGCTTGAGAAAGAACGAAGCGAAATTGATTCTATTCATAATACTTTTTGTTGAGATATTTGTATGTTTCAGATTCTCGGGTTTTCTAGGGGCCTACGGGTAAATAAGCCATTATGGAATAGTCTAGGGTGTTATTTGTAAGAGTGCGTTGTAAGGCTCTATATAAGCCCAAGTCATTAATCAATAAAGCTTAGGTTTAAAATCCAATTTGGTATCAGAGCTTAGGGTTTGGCCGCTGCTACAGTACCCGTCGCCACTACAGTACCCGCCGCCTCTAAACCTAGGCCGAGCCCCTCTCTCTCTCGGCCACCTCTCTCTTTCCTCTAGGCCGAAAAGGGGAGCGATTTGTCCATTGTGTGAAGAAGGCCCAAGTGGGGGGCCGATACTCCACGGATTCCGAGGTAGAGGTTGATATGTGGAGGATCTAGATCTTGATGTGAGGAGGATCAAGATCGGGTCAAGAAGAGGAAGAAAGACAAGTGTGTGATCTAGACTCGTATGATCGGGCGTGATTGGGTGTGATCGGTGTGAGGGAACCGAATACGAGTCGGATCGATGGCGGAGAGTGCCAATTCGATGGAGGAGGTTATCAAAAAACTAAATGCTACGGAGGTGAAAACCTTGATGAAGCTCATGAAGCTAAGTGCCACGAAAGGCGAGGGGTCAGGGTCGGCCCACTCACATCTTATGAAGCTAGATCTCTCACTTGTGGATCTGAAAGTTGAGAAGGCGAATGCAGGTATGATGCATGAGGAGAGTCGTATGGGGCTACATTCTGAGGTTAGCTCCACTCCAGGCATGCGATCAGCTCCAGCAGCCTCGAGCACAGGTATCACAGGAGTCCAGGTGGAGACTCGTAGGTGTTACAACTGTGACGAAGTGGAGCATCTGAGCAAGGTCTGTCCTAGGCCACCTAATGAGAGAGAGACAGGTGGACATGGACCTGGAGGGCGAGGCCGGGGCCATGGAGGTCAAAGAGGTGATAGAGGTGGCTATCGGGCACATCTGATGGTAACCGAGGAGGAAGAACCGGTTCAGGCCTTGACAAATGAGGAGCATGAACTCTTGGAGTTGTTAAAGAGGAAGCAGAGAACAGCAGGTGATATGGACAAGAAGAGTGTGACTTGGGACGCATCCACCTCGTCATCTAGGGGTAACACTGCTACTTATGCTCATGATATGCATGCTTTTGCTTCCATACCTACCACTAGATTAGGAGCATGGATAGTAGATTCTGGGGCATTCCGACATGTGACAGGTGCTTCTAGTGAGTTCTCTTCGTATACTCACCTAGCCTCCCCAGAGAATATCCAAACAGCGGATGGCACCGCACAACCAATGGTTGGTAAGGGTACGGTGAAATGTACCGATTCAGTGACTCTGTCCAGTGTTTTGCATGCTCCCTCATTCCCAGTGAACTTATTGTCTATCAATGCCATTATACTTCAACTGAAATATGTTGTTTCTTTCGATATTCCCAAGGTGACCTTTCAGGAAAAGGGGACTGGCCGGAGACTTAGAACTGGCACGTGGCATAATGGACTGTGGTACTTAGATAGAAAGGGAATGGACTCAGTGTTGACATCTATGGTGGAGATGACAGGAGTAGGGGGATCTGGGAGGAGTGCGGAGGTGTTGATGCGGCATCATCAGCACATGAGACACTCTTCGTTTAGCATTCTGAGCCTTCTGTACCCCTCTTTGTACGAAAAGACAAATAAGCAAAAACTACTGTGTGATGCGTGTGAGCTAGGCAAGCATACCAGAAGCTCTTATGGTAGTTCTAGGAAGAGAATTTCTGGTGTTTTTTATGTTATTCACTCAGATGTATAGGGACCTTGTTCTACGAGTGCAGTGAATGGTAGATATTTTGTGAGCTTCATTGACTGCTTTTCTCGTGTAACTTGGTTATATCTGATGAAAAATAAGAGTGATGTGCTTGTATGCTTCAAAGATTTTCACAAGGCAGTTCAGACTCAATACGGTGCAACAGTGAAGGTATTGAGGTCTAATAATGGGACAAAGTACATCAACAAGGCGTTTGGGGAGTATTTGTCCACCTAAGGGATACAGCATCAGACTACATGTCCATATACACCGGCACAGAATGGGGTAGCAGAGAGGAAGAATAGACACCTCCTTGAGGTAGCTCGGTGTATGATGATCTCGATGAATGTCCCAAAACACTTATGGGGGCAAGCGGTCCTGACAGCTGCCCAGCTAATCAACAGTATGTCCTCAAGAGTGTTGGATTGGAAGTCCCCATGCGAGATGTTGAAAGGCAATAACGAAAGTATCCTTCCGCTGAAAGTATTTGGTTGTGTGTGCTTTGTGAAAGATAACAGACCAACAGTGGAAAAGTTGGATCTCAGAGCGGTGAAATGCATCTTTGTGAGTTACTCTGGTACTCAAAAGGGATATGTTTGTTGGAGCCCGGTAGAGGCGATTGTTTGTCAGTATGGACGTGACATTCCGAGAGAGTGAGCCATACTACCCCTTGAGAGTGACCTCACCCTTTGGTGACTCGCCAGATAGTGGAGAAATAGGGCGAGAAGGGGAGAAAAGTAAGGGTGAGAGACCGATTCAGTTAGAGATAGTGTCGGGTCCTGTTGTGAGAGAAGAATCGACTGAGGATGAGCCGGAAGAAGAGGAGGAAAGTGAGGTGGAAGGAGGATAAGAAGGAGGAGAACCGCAGGATCAGAGGGCGCTGTGGGTGTATCAAAGGAGGAGGCAAAAGGATGAGTCGGAACATGTGGAAAATGACTTGGAGGGAGGAGAACCGCAAGCTCAGGGAGAGCTGCGGGTGTATCAAAAGAAAAGGAGGCAGGAGGATGTCCCGAGACCTACCGTACCACCAGCGCCACCAAGTCCCTTGTCCCGGTCTACCCGAACTCCTGAAGCACCTACACCACCCACATCAGATTCTAACTCAGACTATCCAGGTGATATGATTCCTCTCTTCTCCTGACATGGCATTAAGGAGAACCTCTCGCAGCAATGCGGGACATCCTCATGGTCGCATGGATTCACACATGGTATTGACCAGTTCGTATCGTATTCTAACGTATTACCTGGATTAGAAGCATTCATTGCATCATTGGACACTGTCTCTATACCCAAGACTTGACAGGTAGCTAAGGAGGACAAAAACCGAACATAGGAGATAGTGCCACTACCAGGCGGGAAAAGGGCGGTTGGATGTAAATGGGTCTTCACAGTGAAACAGAGTCCAAAAAGACAGGTTGAGCTCTACAAAGCACGATTGGTGGCAAAAGGGTATAGCTAGACCTATGGCATTGATTATGATGAGACCTTTGCACCAGTGGCGAAGATGAGCACTGTCCGGACTTTGGTCTCTCTGGCAGTGAATGGTGGGTGGAAACTACACCAACTAGACGTGAAGAATGTATTTCTTCATGGGGATCTAGAGGAGTATATGAATATACCACCAGGATTTGGCACTGCCCAGACAGTGGACAAGGTCTGCAGATTGAAGAAGTCTCTTTATAGGATAAAGCAGTCTCCTCGAGCTTGGTTCGACAGGTTCATGAGAGCTATGATAGGTATGGAATACCAGCAGTTCCGCCTATTGAAAGCCGCCAACCTATACTAATTACTAATATGATTAATTAAGTCTAAAAAACCCACCAACCTATTGAAAGCAACCCGAAACAAACCCAATCTGATTTCTTTTTCTCTTCTTTAATTAAAATGCAATGACATACATGAAACCTAAGCTGACCAGAAACCAATCAAAATGCAACCTAGCCAACCAGAACCCAGTAGACCCAGACCCACGCAACCATCAAAACCTGACTAGCCTGTAACCCCAACCAATCCACCTTACATGATACCCCAGCCAACTTATAACTGACAAAAAGAGAACTACAAATCCAAAAGCAATTCAGTTTGGCTCAATAGCCCATAATGACCCAAAATCCCAACCTGCCCATTGCAAAAACCAAACCCAAACAACTTGCCCATAATACCAGAACCTGAAATGCCAGTACCCAAGAAACAATCATAACTTGAGGATGAACAGAATGGAATGACCAAGGCTAAGCCCAGAGCAATCGAATTCAGAACTGAGCTGAACCCAAAATGACCTAACCTGACGCTGTGCTTATGTCAATTCTTATCAAAGTTAAAACAATGCAAAACAAGAGTAGCATTGCTAACTAGCTGTTAAGGTGAAAACATGCCTTCATGACTCTTCGATTCTGAAGAATGCATGGTCAATTCTCTCCTTTTGGAGACCACATCAGGCAAGAGATAATCTGTCAGAGCACCCAGATTATGAAGCATCTGACAAGCCTTCAAACATGCATCCCTTCTGGCCATGTCCTTTGAGATACATGGTATGCTGTCAACCTGACGTAGAGCCGCGTTTGGAGGAAGCACAACTCGGCATATGATGCCACGTTCGTCATCCATGTAATAGAAATTTGGTGAAGGTGTGAAGTATCTGCCAAGGAACAAGAGATATAAAAGATCAAAATATATAGAGATTCTTATTCCACACAACGCAATGTTTGAATTACGGCAGTGTAATTTGGTGACCAGAGTTTACATAGTTGTGCCAATTTTTTACATAAACCTACGGGATTAATCCAATCCGCCCAGAGGGCTTCACTGATCAGGTTCAAATTAGGGATCTTTCTTTTTCTTTTAGTTCCTAATTTGGGGTTCGTTTACCTGGTACAGCTTGGTGATAGAGAAATCAAATTAGAACTCAAGAAGAAAACAGGTTTGTGGAAAATGATGCAAGCATAACATAATAGTTAGGTTGAATGAATATGATAGCTAGGCTGAGACAGAATCAGAAATCTTTAACTGCAATTGACAGGAAAATTAATTTTGAATAGACAGGGACTAATACAGCTGTAAATTTTGAGATCAATACAAGATCTACTGCAACCTATATTTTTCCCCCTTTCTCCACTCCACTCTATTTATACAATCTCAATTGGTTGCATCCTTTTTGCTGTTCTTTTCCTTTTCTATTTCTTTTCCTCTCTTTTTTTTGGCAAGCCCCAATAACGGCCTACAGTACACAGTTTCATGCTTTATGATGGAAGTTCAGGGTTCAATTTTTCCAGCTTATTTGGAGATTAGAGTGATAGACTTACATATCTCGAGGTAGGTTACCACAGTACCGATAAAGGAGAGAGATGCTACAACCAGTACTAATGGAGGCCCCGGTACTACCTACCCTATAAACTCTCTCTTCTAAGGTATCAAATGTGTCCTCTGATGACCTGAAGCCAATCTCACTATTCATCATAATTTCTGCCGACTTAAAGTCTTCTATTAGTTTCTCATCATGCTGATTCCCCCTGGTTTAAAAAAGTAACAATTAAAAAAATGTGGTAATTAACTAGTACCCCTAAACAACCTATTTTCCAATGATCTGTACAAAGAATTTCCATGAAATTTCTGGTACCCCTTGACAACTACCCTCATTATTAGGCTATTTTTCAAATGATCTATCACAAAGCATTTCCACGAAAATGCGTGAGGTAGATTGGTAAAGTTCAATTCCCCTTATTTGGGATTTTTTTTAATCTACTTTTGTCTTCAACCAATCCTTCAGAGTTTATATATCGAGCAATCCTGCATTCCAGATGGATCTGATGCATGGCTTTACCAGTATCTTGCAGCAAACTTTTGATGGTGGGAAAGCTTGTTTCTTAGTTAAATATTTCCATTTACTTATTTAATTATATTTTTATTCATTTTCTCATTTAGCCTAGTTAGATAAACCTCTGGACTGGCCTTGCTCTCTTCCACATAGCTGTTTGTATAGGCTGACACCACCTTCTTAATTAAAAAAAAACTCGGAAAAAGGTACCAGTCCCAGGGCAAAAATATTGAAAACACTAAAATAGCCAAAAAAGATGATGAACAGACAGAGGAGTTCAATAGTAGCTCGTAAAATGAATTAACTTGATATGAAATACAGAAGAACTAAAAAAAAAAACCTACTTCTCCAAGAGAAAGATGTACTTTGATTCCATCATGCGGGCCCGACCTCTTGACTGTATGAAGCTAGTGACTGATTCAGGTAAGTCGAATCGAACTACTAGACAGCAAGTCTGAATATCAAGCCCTTCTTCAGCAACACTGGTTGCCACAAGTAAATTCACCTGCAAACGCAAAACTTGGTTTTCTCAACTATTTTGCAGCTAAACAGAAAACAAGCCAATATAAACAGAATAGGAAGAGGAAAGGAGAGGCACTATGGGAAGGTTTCCATGTTTGTCTGAGATTACTATATCAGTCGGTAAAGGTATAAATTATTTGTTTAACATCCCCATTAATGACCACACTACCTATTGGAACTTTTAAGTGATTTACACCTGTCAATTTTTGTTGTTTCTAGAAGTTGAATACTAGTCAGTAAAGAAAGCCTTAATTCTTTTCACAAGGAATTGTCACTATGACGAGGCATATTTAATGCCAAAGACTGCATTTATTGTCTAAGAGCATGCTAAGCAGTCATTAACATTACTTATTATTTAATCACCTCGCCATTGCAAAATCTCTCAGTAACAGCATTCATCTTTTGTCTTGACATGGTTTTTGAGCCTGAGTTACACCCCACAAGAAACTCGCATTTCCAAAAATTGAGGTTGCTAAGGTTATCCAGAATATATGCAAGAGATCGCGCCACTATTATCCTCTTCACAAATATTATGCATTTGGTCATCTCTTGGATCCTGTTGAAAGGCAGTCATTTAACTAAGTATGAGAAAAATGAATAAAATGTCATTAAAGATAACTCAATATTACCCTCAGCTATTTCCAAATGACCCCATTACAAGCATTTCAACAAAACAATGTTATAATCTTGCAGACTGCAATTCCTATGAATTGGGATTCTTTTTAATAATTGGCTTTCATCTTCAACCAATTTCTCACATAGAGCAATCCCACTGGATCTGGTGTACGGGCCTGACCAGTATCTAGCAGTGCATTTTTAATTGCAAAGACAGCTTAATCTTCTTGTTGTTTCTCTTGAAAGTCAGAAATTAGTAAAAACTCCAAAAGTAGGATCATCAGATGTCGCCAAACTGTTATGAGCATTTGTCACAGTTTTACCAGATTGTAATAATAAATAATGTAAACCTTGTTTGACATGTATTAATTTATGATAATTCGCAATTTTCTTTTGCGTCCTTGTCAGGCCTAAATATATTAACAACGGGGATTCTGATGAAGGCCATCTAATTGAAAGTAGTAATGGAAGTCTCATCTATTATTGTGTTCTATTAAATGACACAAGCAATGCAATTAAATATCCTGTTTGAGTAGTAATTGTTGCAATCATCAACCAAGCAATCTGCGTAATCAAAAATCTTTCATCCAGTTTGTGTTTGACTTGCATAAATTTCCTGTGGTTTGCAACTTTCATTTGGGATCTTATCTTATCTGGCCTCAATATATTATTAATGGGGACCTTAGAGCATGCGACTTAATAAAAAAATAGTAATTAGAAGGTTCATTAATTATTATATTCTGTCAAATAAAAGAGTCCAGGTATTAAATATCTTAAAACAAATGCATTAGTGAATAATGTACAGAAAAAAGCACTTTTGAACTGGCATCCTGATTAAAATTTAAGATTGGGGAATATGGTGTTATGAAGTTAGCCTAAATTGAGAAATATTATTTGGGAATGCATAAAAGAATATATATATAAAGGAAAAAATTGATCAACAGATACCTGTATTTAGAGAGAATCTCAATTAGGCATAACAATTTTTGCGAGAAAAAAGGCTCTTCAAAGGTCTCTGGAGCAAGAGAATCCACACTCTCGGCATCTTAGAGATGTAAAAAAATAATGCAAAGAATTCATAAAACACAGAAAAGTCACATCATGATATTAGAAGAAACGTAAGTACCATTAGTATTCAATAATTATTTAAACCCAAGTTGATTACAAAGCTTTAAATAAGCAAGAAAATAAATAAATAAAAGCCAAGAAGGAAGGTGTAAAATAAGTAAAAGATTGAAAACAAAAAATGTGCGAAAAACATACCGTCAACTAAATTATGACTTAGAATAGACACTGCTCCGTTCAAATATGAACTTCTGAAAAAGCACTCTCCGTTAGAAGTGTCAGACTCATATTCACCAATGTCGCCTTTATCACTTGCCAGTAGAATTCTGGCAGCCTATGAAAAATTTGTTCCTCTTTAATCTGACTGAAGTTAAAGTTTAAGAACCAAATTTAACTAATATTACTAACAACTCTCTTAGGAGAATTACTTATTCCGACTTTTTCCCCCTGTGATAACTTTATTCAAGATACGAGGACCATTCAACCGACATTTGAACTTCTCACAGTATTTTTTTTCAAATTTAAAAGAACAGCAACTGGTTAAGTAATGTCATGACCAAGTACATCTCACACCAACAATGGAATAAAGAGACAACATGAAGTGATAAAAACATTCCAATTAATAAATTTGACAAAAAGATGAAAGATAAAAACTTACCTGCAAAGCACCATAGAGCCCAATATGTTCCAAACAGAAAACCAAATTTTCATGCAATTTCGACAAGGACTTCATCTTCTTTTGATATTCATTCATGTCACCAAGATTCCCACCTAGTGTGGCCGAGCACTGTTTGCATCAGGAGCATTATAAGTATGCGTGAAAACAACCTAAAAGAAACAATCAGAGAAGAATCTCAATAGTACAGGAAAAAAAAAAAACTACCTCAATTTTTAGGTTGTCGAGCTTTTCACTGTACTTAATAGGGAGGCGTGAATTGCAGAAACTTTTAGGGCCATAAAAGTAAACTTCCACATCAGGAGAGGCAGCTATACTATCCAATTCCAAGTTATCATCTACTGAATAAACCTTCGAATCGTAATACCGAAGCATTCAATGAAATCTTTTAAAAAATTCCGTAGTAAAAGAGGAAAAACAGAAATTCATAATACTAGAAGTATAGTCAAACCTTTGCATCTAGTAATTGCTCAAGACTATTTATGCATTTGGTGTAGTTTAACACATTGGATCCACCTGTCAAAGATCTAACCGGTAAGCTATTCGAAAAAGATTGTAACAAAGTAATAGTCAAATGCGACAAAAAGTGGACATAATTATTTTGATCAGACAAAACGATCCATGTCTGCATGACATGGCAACTATTTTGAAAATTTCCAAAAATTGCATCCCATACTAGATTATTAGGTTTAGATTACAATGAACAGCTGACATCACCCATCTGAAGTGCGAAACGTGCGACTTCCAATAATTAGGTTTTAGAATTTGAATTACCTTTACCAATGATGGGAGAAGCCGTCATGCCAAATATACGGGGCCGTTTAGGGGCATCACTCCTATAGAACTCCTGCAAGAACAATTTGTTTTTTTTTTTAACTTTTTTCTCTATTAAGTAAAATTGACCTTACAGGCAGGGCTGGAATAATTTCCATAATCTGGGTGATTCACAATATATATAAATATAGAAATTAGGTTTGGCTTGTCCCTGTTATAGAAGTCCTTAAACATGAAAAACAAGTTATAAATGCCAATATCAGGGACAGGGGTAGGACAGTAATTTTTCTTGATTCAGGGTGTTTCCATTACATCAAAGAATTCAAAGGTGCTTTACAAAGACTTGTAAGTACCTTCATAATTTGGGCATAAGGATGCCTTGTTTGAGCTTGGGCATGGTGGCACTCGTCAAAAATCAGAAGTGAGATCAAATCCATCTTGAGAAAACAATGCCGCAGAATGTGTAGAAAGATTTGTGGTGTCATCACAAGAACCTGTCTCAGAAATTATATACAGAAATATCCAAATGTCAACCCTTTCATATGTACTAAGTAGAACTAATGAGCCATGAATTATTATATCTTCTTCCAAGGGCTTTGAAGTTCTTCCATGGTCTTAAGCCTATAAAGGTGCACAGTATCGGCTGGACAATTGTACTTAATTTCATGTATTTGTTTCTACAACAAACAGGGTGTCATACAGGCAGGAATCAGTACTGGTAAGAACCAGGCCATGTCAGCTGCTCTCGATACCAGCCAATTGGAGTTAAATTTTAGATAGGAATGAGAGCAAAGAAAAATTAAAAAGAACTAATATTTCAGTAAATTGAGGTTAAAATTTAAAAAGAGCTATTTACCTCGGTATGCTCAATCTCCAAATTCCAGTCACCGTGGTCTTTGAGTCCTTTGCGATTTCCATGATGGCACCTAACTTTAAAATCGGTAGAGTTCTCTATTACCAGAGCTTGCTGAAATACAACAAAATTAGTGCCAGTTTAATAAAAAGATGTATTACAACATAGATTATGTAATTACAAACACAGATCAATAACCACGGAAATAGCGTGCAGTGGCTACAAAAGGTTGAATGTAGTATTTGAAGTGCATATTTGTATAAAACATTTTCAGGAAGCATACAATTTCAAGGAGTACTTGTACAAACAAATTCAGTTTTATTTCAAAATTGCTCTTTCAATAGCGCACAACCTCAACTTGTAGGTAGTCATGGGTGCCTCTCAACTCACTCAGTATTTTGTCCCCCAAATACAAATTGGGAAATAAAAAATAATATTATCTTTGATGTTTGCTGATGAGACCGGCGAAAGCAGTTTGAATCGGTTTGCTAGGACCTTTGATATTATTATATTTTCTAGTTTCAAGGGCAAATAAATGGCATATTTCCCCATATCCAGCAGATAAAAGGAAAATGCAGAAACATTTCCTACAAAAGTTTGATTTTTCCCTTGAACTACAAACTCAGTTCAGTCAAGTCCCTGAGCATCTTTTGATATATTTGTTCCCCAAAGTTAGTGTACTTGGTTCAATCAAGCATCTTTTCAACTAAAATCAATGACGCTGACATACTACATGCTGGTGATGGCATGCCACATATGGGGTGCTTATGTGGCATTTATTGGTGGCCCAATGCTGACATGGTGTCATTTTGATTACATGGTGCGGATGTCACAGCCGTATCAGCTTATTTAACAGAAAGGGTGCTTGACTGAATCAAATGCAATAATTTCAAGTTCAAAGGGTTGATTGGACCCGAAAAAAAGTACAAGGGCCTAACTGAATCAAGTGCAATAGTTGAGGGGCCAAAAGCAGACTTTGCTCCAATTGTTTTGCCACCTCCAGGCAAAATTGGGAGAGATTCAGGGGTCATTTAAATATTTTTCAAAGACAAACCACACCACTTAAGAACTTGAATAATGATCCCTCATCCCATAGTTCAAGTCCTGAGCTAAAAAAAAAAGCATACTTTAACACAAATCAGAAAAACAAAAATGAGCCGTAAATGCTTGTACCTGTCTGACAAGAGGCACTGTTGGCGCCAGAAATACGCACACCTCTTTACTAGGTTTTCTTATGAGGTCACCTAGTTCGTACATCAAGAGCACGGCTATATGGGTTTTACCACATCCAGTGCCGAGGTAGACGATTACATTTTCCTTCATGGCCTGCTTGCACAAATCGATCTGGTACCTGAAAAGTTCGACCTGAATTGGTGAAAAGAAAAGGTCGTAGAGTCTTTGGAATGAGATAGAGAGAGAAGCGATGACTAATTGCTTACTTCCTGGCGATCTTTCTGGGGTCCTTTGGCTGAATTGAAGACGAGCTCGTCCCTCCTTCGTCCATGGCAAACTGAAAGCAGAATCAACAGATGCGACAGAGAGAAAGAGATGGTAAGAAGTAGGAGGGAGGGGAGAGAGGAGAGGTTTTGGTTCGTGCGCATTATTCTCTGCCTTTTGAAAAGAGAGCTGTGCATTACTATTAAGCAACGAATATTTCTGTGTTTATTTCGCTATGGCGAAGATTCAAAGAACGAATGAAAGGTAATTCACATCCAGTGCAATACCTGAGGTGCAATTAATGGATCAGGACCGTTCGTTTAAACTGGCAACAATCTTAAAACGGACCCTTAAAGTTTCCATAGACACTGATTGAATTTAATCCGGTTGGAATTAATCTGGACCGTTAATTTTCCATGCAATAGCCTCAGGTACCTGAGAGGATACGGACTTTACGAAAGGGGAACTGGTTTAGTAGACTTACAAGCAACCATTCCCCAGTTTCATGTAGATAATTTTCATTTTTCACATATCCTAATAAGGGAAATTGAATCTGCTTTACCATGGCAAAGAAAAAAAAATAGAACAAAGATTTTTCAAATTAAATTTAGTACTAATGGGTAGGCCATTACATCGGTCAGCTAAATAGAGTTCAGATGACATCTGCATTGACGCATTGTCCTTTCTAACCTAACACGAATCTTAAAACAGAGTTCAGATGCAACACTACAGTGAATATTCTCTCCAGCTGAGCTAAGTGTGTATCTATATATGTGCAGTTGTACAACATACAAGTACTTGAGACTTTTTCGCCTACGAATTTTCCTCCTAAAAAATAAGTACTTGGACTTTTACCAGTGCTCAAGTCCAACAAGAAAGTAACAATCAAATAACAAGTGTAAAGTGGATTGATGAGAATCAATAAATTTATAGATTAAAAATTAGAATTATTTGACTCGGTATAAATATGTTTTTATTAATAGATTCGTTAGTGAATATTTAAAGTCACTGATCTTAAGAAGAAAAAAAACAAGTGTAAAGTGTCTACTCGACTATAAATATGTTTTTATTAATAGATTCATTAGTGAATATTTAAAGTCACTGATCTTAAGAAGAAAAAAAAACAAGTATAAAGTGTCAACTCGACTGTATGATGAATCAATAAAAAAACTATGTTGCAGAGGTACGATACGAATACACTGATATGACATTTTTTAAAAGAATACGGATTCAACAATATGGTAATACGGGATCATATATGAATGATCGGGTAACACAGATAAAAAAGACATACAAAATATGTGTTTATTATTCTCTCCAACGTGAATGTTTATTGCTGAAGTTTTATGGACAAATATCCTCCCCGGTACCGTAAAAGATTCCCTTCACTTTACGGTTTGAGATTAACTCCCAGCCGCTTTGGGATTCGGGCTGACGGAGAGAGCAGTATTATTGGGCTTTGAGATTCGTGCCAAGTTAAAAAGAACGGTCCAGATCAAGTAATTGTAAAAGATTCTCCATTACGGTACTGGAGGTGATGTGAATTCGAAGTTTTATACACAATTGCACAGAAATCTTAGTTTCCAAATTGCAGATTCAAAAAGTAATGAAATGCTCGGCCCTCTTTCGAGCGCGGTCGGTGATGTAGTTTTCAAGGAAAAGAACAGAATTTGTAAAGTAGGATTAGGGGTTAATGTCGGTGTAGTCATTAAAAAATTAATTTTTTTATCAAAACATTAAAATATTACATTTTCATTCTCATTTTCTTCGTACAATCAACTATAAACACTTTACAAAATATTAAATTGACTAATTTTTATCTTTCTTAAAAAAACAGAGGCATATATCTTTCCTATTTGAAATCAATTTATGCTGAACTATTGATCTAACAGAATTTTTCGTTATGATCCCAAAAGATGATTTTTGAGTTCAACCAATTTATACCCGACATTTTTATTAATATCCAAAGTTTAATACAAATTATTAATTATACCCAGAGTCGGACCAATTATCGAAATATACCCAAACCGGCCATTTTCTGGCCGGCTATGTACCCTCCCTAAGCCGGCCAGAAAATGGCCGGCTATGTTCCTTTTTTTTTTCTTTTTTTTTTTAAGAGAGAGACTATGAAAATCAAAATATTGAAATTTAACACTGAAAATTTGAAATTTTTTGTTTAATTATTTGTTATATTACTTCTTTTGATATAATTAGCATATTTATATTAAAATACGCTATATTAATTGAAATTATATTGAATAACACTATATTATGTTAAATTACGCTAAATTACATTACATTACATTACAATACGCTATATTAATTGAAATACGCTATATTATTTTTTATGTTGTGCTACTATTTTAATGTTGTAATATTTTCTGTTTAGCATTATTATGATAATTTATTTTGATCTGTAAAATATAAAAATAGTACCATAAAAGCACACATACACAAGAACCGAAATATAGGATAATCCAAATATACCAAACATAAATAGTATATGAAATAAAATAGTACAAAACTAGTAAAAATACAACTAAAACGGAGAGGGGGAATATCGCTGAGCCGGAACTCCGGCGTTCGCCCGGCGCCAGCGCGGCCAGGCTCTCTCTCTCGGCCTCCCCACTAGCATCGGCAGACCTGAGTATCTGGTCGGCACTATCCCATCTGGCATCGCCCGTGTAGACTGTCGGTACTGGCGGAGGTGTAGCGAAGGTAGATGCGGCAAACCCAGTCCCAAAGTCAGGCTGAGTATGAGACCCGCTACCACTAGCCTCTCCATCATGCGGCATCTCTGTGCCATATCGGGGCCATGCCGGTGCCAACATGAAACTGTCATCGAATACCCCGAAGTCCTGGAGACTGCACGAGAGGGACTCGTACTCAGAAGTATCGGTCTCCGCAGGTGTTGGCTGTGGTGGCTTCTCTGCTGGACCCTGCAATCATACACATAAATTATTAAATTTGATCTGAATGAAGAAATTTATTAAAACCTGACAGATACTGAAGTATGACATACATGAGGCTGCACCGGACGTCCATGCTCGTCGTACCATGCCGTCCACCCCATGTCGGACAATACCCAACGATGGTAGTCCCACTCTGGATGTGAATCGGGGGAAGATGGCATATCATCAAGCAGAACCGGGGTCGGATCGGGCTCCTGCGGATCTATCTCACGCCAGTTGATGTTCTCTCTGGTGTCTCGCAGCATACCGATGATCTTTCCACCGTGCCCGGCATCCTCAACCACATTCGCATTCTTCTTGAGTGTGCGGTACCCAAGCCGTCTCCAGTTCTTCCTTCCTAGCATGCGGATCTCATGCCCGCACTCCTTGATCGCGGCCAAAAGCTGAAAAAAATTTGGCATGTCAGATCAAACCTTGATATACTACTAAGTTAGACCAAAACTATGTGGTTTTAGGTGCTTTACCTGGCGAGCCCATGCACGACCGTTGGGATGGTAACCATCATCCGTTTTGATCCTGTCGCGAAGATGGGCACCGTAATCACCCTGCAGATAGACACTCGCCATGCAGACCTGCGTGTACCATACATCGTACCTCAACTGGGTATCCCCCTGGGTCTGCAGAAGCACATCTGGCTCGTGATAGAAGTCTATATACTGAGGATTCTCGGCCTTCTTGTAGTATGGATCGAAATGAGTGCTCCAGTCCTTATCCAGTCGCCCTCGGTGGGTAACGCTGTAAGGAAGACATTAGTTGCAATAAAAAGCTATCAAGTAATATGATGTATTTAACAATAAATACAATAGACTACGACTTACCTGTGCAGGGCTCTGTGCGTGGAACTCGGCAAAGATGGGTCTATGGGAATCAACGCCACTTGACCAAATTGGCGAAGCACCCGATCTGGAAAGTGGTGCTCCACTGTCCAGAAATGTATGAGTGGACCTCGATAGAACCACATCTCCCGCTCCTGCTCGTCAGTCACACTGCCCGGCAAGAGGAACTCCTCGTACAACTGATCGTACGGCGTCCACTCAACAAGAGGCTCTGGCAAACTCTGAAGCTCTGACCGGACTGGCCTGATCCCAACGGTAGCACCGTGGGTCCGATCCTGGTAGTGGTGGAAACCGTACCACTTCTTGGCCTATGCCGGGCAGTGAAACACATCTGGCTCTCCCCAATCCGGCGCCTCATTGGGGATAGGACGACCCACCGGTAGCCGTGACCACAACCAGTGCTGAAGCAGGAGTACCGGCCCGTACATCTGCTTCACCGTCGGCTTCATTTTCAAGAACATTACACGTCAGTGTATTTTGATGGATTGATTGATTAAATAATTTACACTAAAATAAGAGTTGGTGACTTACCTCACTACTACGGCACAGGTGGTAGTACAGATACGCCAGGACAGCTCAACTTCACCTCGTAGTACCTCATGTGAACGCACCTCAACTTCACATCTAGAAGATCCGTGTCCTGCGTTGAAAAATGTAATCCGCATGGTGACAACATAATAAAATTTCAATCCAACAAAATTTAATGAAAATATAAGAAAATGAACGTACCTCACGAGAAGCCAGTGAGACTCGGTGCTCGCTGTGGGGAATCCATAGGAGAGGACTGATGTGCTCCGTGCTGCTAGTACTGATCGGCTCATCCACTACTGGACGCTGGGTAGGCCGTGCTCTAGGCATCCTGATATCTAAAATAACCTAAATTCGGTGAAATTACGCTTGATCAGCATAATTATGGTAAAAAAGGCCAAAATATTGGTCATCTGTGCTAATTACACTAAATTATGCTTAATCAGCCTAATTATGGTAAAAAAGACCAAAATATCCTAAAAATTGGTTATCTGTGCTAATTTCGGTAAATTACGCTTAATTAGCCTAACTATGGTAAAAAAGACCAAAATACCCTAAAAATTGGTCAAACGTGCTAATTTCGGTAAAATTACGCTTAATCAGCATAACTATGGTAAAAAAGACCAAAATACCCTAAATAATGGTCAAACGTGATAATTTCGGTAAAATTACGCTTAATCAGCATAATTATGGTAAAAAATGCCAAAATACCCTAAATATTGGTTATCGGTGCTAATTACACTAATTGCGCTTCATTAGCCTAATTATGATAAAAAAGACCAAAATACCCTAAAAATTAGTCAAACGTGCTAATTTCGGTAAAATTACGCTTAATCGGCATAATTATGGTCAAAAAGACCAAAATACCCTAAATATTGGTCAATTGTGCTAAATACACTAAATATTGGTTAACTTAGCTAATTACACTAAATTACAACAATATAATCTAAATTATAACACCTAAAACCTAAACCCTAAAATAAATAAATTAAAAATTAAATTAGATAAAAAAAAAAATTTACCTCAAAGAAGAAGAGAGAATTCGGAATTCGGATGGGATGAGAGAATTGTGAGAGGAGAGAGAAAAAAAGGGTATATATAGGGGTTAATGCGGGTTAAAAAAAAAAAAAAAAAAGGAACATAGCCGGCCATTTTCTGGCCGGCTTAGGGAGGGTACATAGCCGGCCAGAAAATGGCCGGCTTGGGTATATTTCGATAATTGGTCCGACTCTGGGTATAATTAATAATTTGTATTAAACTTTGGATATTAATAAAAATGTCGGAAATTATACCATTATAAAAAAGATACAACAAAAATTAAACTTAAATTCATCTAGATTGTATGTACAGTATATTTGTATATGTTTGTTTATGTTTTTAATTGAGTTTAGCCGTTTATGATAGTAAAATTACCAAAACTAATTGATAGTATGTGACATATGTCTTTTAAATGTGTACATAAATTTATCCGTACTAAAACAAACAAATATGATGCATAAAATTCTCCTAACATACATTAACAGTGTGATGTGCGTGTGATGTGTATCAAGTGCTTATAAAATTTAATCCTAAATTAATTAAAAGAAAAAAAATTCATGTATGTGGTATGCCGTTCAAAAATTTTGAAATTACGTATTATCATATTTACCATTCTAAATTAAAAAAACTAACAAATTTACCCAATTTTATCTATTCCATTAAAACTCATTTAAAATTGATAAAGTTTTCATTTTATTCTTTATTAAAATAAAAAAATATAACATGCGTAAAAAAAAAATTTGGTCTTTTAATTAGTCGATTTCTAAGAACAAATAATTCATTTTTTCTACTCGTAACGCATACACAATGACATTTAGCCATCCACTCTCATAATATAACATAGTGTCTAATTTAGCCAACTATCCACTCTCATCATGACTTACTTTCCTAAATTAACATCTTTAAATTATATGATTAAGTAAGACTTTACCAAAGGTTACCTAACCTTTCTCTCTGAATGTCTCATCTAAAATCCTAAGTTCAGATATTTATCTCATGCAGCTATTTTGGCTTCATGTAGCGTGCGAGTAATATGTTTTTTTTTTTTTTATTCTATTGTATGTGCGATGCATAAAGTCGAAATAACGATATCAATAATTTTATTCAATAATAATTATGATCATTGGTTGTGTAATGCAGCAGTTATTGATGATGTTAAAAATTAAAAGTTACCAAATCAAGGGGCGAAGCCAGTGTCCCCTCTTTCTAAAAAAACTGATTACAGAAATATATTTCTATTTCTGTGTTTTTTTTTCAAAAAAATATAACAATATACTTAAGATTAAAAAAATATAATATTACGCCTCATCCTGAAATTTATTCCAAAACATACTTCTATTTTTATATATATTTTTTTCTCTAAAAAATGATAAAAAAATTACTTAAAATTCAATATAATTATAAAATTGTGTTCCCTAAATTTTTTGACCCAGCTACTAAACATCTTGACTGTCCCTACAAAGCACCCATGTGTACATGAGAAGAAGTGCGTTTTACCCCATAATACATCACATATTCAGATTTCTCTAATTAATGTTACTCCTCTATTTTTTTTTGCTTCAAACACGCCTGTAGGCAATGTTACTCCTCTTGATTGAAGGATCGCATTGTCAAATGGCCATCTTCTCCAAAGATTGGTCATGGTGCACACTGGTCATACAACTCATAGTGGGAAGCGGGGGCGTTCTGATGGGAAGATCCACCGTTTGATCCTGTGTTGAGATTCGTGTAAGGGAGCGTCCAATTTCGCTAACGGAGTCCTTCATTAACGCTCTGTGACACGAATCTCAACACAAAATTGAACGGTGGATATGCTGATCGAACCAGAGCTGGTCCGATGGGCATCGGAACGCTCCCGCTTCCCTCATAGTGATCGTCGTTCTTATACATATGCAATGAATTGAAATGTTAATAGCTCCTTTGTGTAACGACTAAGTACTAACAAAAGAAATTAAAAGAGAGAAAATAAATAAAAAAATATAAAGAAGAGATTTCATTCATTCATTTTGCTTAATCTGATACTCTACTCTATACTTGAAAGGCCATAAGTGCAAAGTTCATGTTACGCCAATCCTAATTTGAGAAAATTATAAGGATATTAGACTAAATAATGCAAAATAGAGAAATATTAAATAATATTCATAAAATTCGGAAAACTTGAAAACTTATATTGTTGATTATTTTTTTATTCATCTCACATAAGAAGATCCGTTTATAGGGTATCCTACCGTATAAAATAAATCTGCACCGTTTGTTTTAATCTATATGAATCTTAAAGATTCCCGTGCATCTACGATTGGCCCAAAAAAATATTATTCGGCTGGAAGCCTGGAATACGTTTTCATAAACTCTTCCCATTTTCTATATAAAGATTTAAGTCCCGGATCAAAGCCCAAACTTAAAGAAATATAAAATAGCTCAATCAGTTTTAAGCCCACACAAAACTCTTCACTTTTCTGATATCATAAAAACAAAACACTTACAAAATGTAGCTCGGCCCATTACAATTGTCTCTCTTTGGTTTCTTTGTTTCCCTCTAATTCCTTTTATATCGCTGCTTATGTTGTTCGGTATCTCGCTCAAATTAGGTGTTCAATGATGTTGGTGACAATCCCCGTTTGAAAATTTTAAAATTTTCATTTTAATGTATTTGGTTTAAATCTTTGTTTGTAATATTTATAAAATTGAGGACTAATATGAAAATTCTCATATCAAATTAATTCATTTCAGTTTCTTTCTAGTTGTAACCGAAATGAATTATAATTTGAATTCCGTTTTTTTTCCAACCTCTTTATTAAGACGCACAACAGAAAATTTTGGTGATTATTTTCAGTCTTGCACAGTTGAGACAAAATACACTTGAGAATATTATTTCACATGAAATAATTCTATTTCAATTTAATTTATTTTAATTAATTTATTAACTATTCAAATATTCTGAAAATTTACTCTAACAATCTTAAGAACCAGACTTTTGTCTAGCGGCAAATTAAGGCAACGCTTTCCGTGTGGGAGATCACAGGTTCAAAACTCCGAAGGGACAATCCTTTGTGGATATCACTACTAGAATTTTCGTTTTTAGCAAAGGGAGGAAAGGCATTTCCATGCATGTGAAGGGTCCATGGAAATAAAATCACCATTTCTGAATCCGTAAACCATTTCCAAGGGTAGGCCCATGGAACAAGTAGCGCATGGAAATATCTCATGTCCGTCCATGAAAATGTATCCTATCCGCCCTTGGAAATAGTTTTCCATGATCCATGACTTGCCAAATAGATCAAATATTATATTTTATTTAAGGTGCATGGAAATACTTCACCCCATGCGCATGGAAATAAGTCCAAGGTAGTGAGACATATTATTTCCATGAGATACCCTTGTAAATGTTTTGTTTATTTTGTTTATATTGTTTTATAGTAAAGGTTCATGAAAATACTGTACCACTATGCGTATGGAAATGTTTTATTGCTTCAGTTTATAATATTTTATTGTTAAACTAACTATTTTCATGAGGCTACTGTTGAAAATGTTTACTTCCTGGATACAGTAACATTTATGTATATTTGAGATCTCCCTTTGAATGATGAATAAAAATAAATCACAGCAGCAAACAATATTTAATTGAAATAAACTGAAACTTTAGAATGAAAACATAAATTTTGATCTTTGAAATAAGCTAATCTATTTAATTGAGATACAAAGCATTGTGACAATTAATTGAAAACAGTATATAAGATCTCTTTGCATGCCTCTTGTGTCTTATTTTTTTAAACATAAGAGCATTACAAAATGATAAAAAATAACATAAAATCAAAATAAGACAACTTGAAGCAAAAAAAATTACGGCTTTGCCTACCCTACCAACTTAATCTTGATATCTCAACTCCCAAGAATATAGAAACAAATATAAAATGTAAAGTAAATTCAAATAGAAATTAAACCTAACACATACATGTATTGTTTTACCAATTAATATTTATTCATCGGAATCATCAAGGGCAACCTAATCAAATTCATCCTCACCTCGCTCCATGTCATTAAATAGTTGGGTGGTTTGACCTCAACCTTTACTCAAAAACAATCTTAAGCGTAATTCCAAAATTAGAATAGATATTATGATTTTTTTTTTAAATTAATATAGTCATTTTATATATGCATGCATCAGCGTTTGATGGAGTGAGCATCACAAAAAAAAAAATCTTTGAAAAAGTTGGTAGAAGATCATCACGAACAATTAGTTAATTTAAGTTCTATGTATGAGAAAGGCTGTGATATTATCATTATATGCATATTACTTTGTTTTCATCGTAATGTTTAGTAACATCGTAGAGTGAGTTTATGGTACTATATGCAAGTATGCATAGTACATATTGGTTCGTATTATGAATCAATATTTTTATTTTCAAAGTTTCAAATATTCTATCTGAAACAGTTTAATATGAGCTCCATATAAAAATGTATTTGTAGATCAAATTTTACATATTTTAATTTTTTTTACTATTTTTTTTAGTTAGATAGAAAATCACTTGTTTAACCATCTGTATCTAAATCTTATGGTGAATCATGCATACTATATTTCACTACCATATAATCGGATGCTTGTGCACATGTTGTGAGCATCAAGTGATAACTGATAGCCTGATCAAACAACTAAGAGAAGAAAAAGGAAATAATAAATCCAAATAATGGTTGACGTTCAAAATATACTAAAGAAAAGAAGAATTTAAAGTTCTCATGAAGTTATGACTGACACCGATGATAATTAATTCGTATCCTCCATATATCAAGCGGTAAGAAATATATACACTGATTGAGCTTGCATGCAACTCTATTTGTATGATGTTTGGTTTTTTTGAATTATCAATTGCTTATTTGCTTCAGTTTCGAGGTGTATATATTTCAAATTCCAGGTTTATCTTTCTATTGAGCCAGTTTTTTTTTTTTTTTTAATCTTTTTGATGGTTCTCTTGTAGCTAGACAGGCAGACAGCATGTGTCATAGCTCCGTTGTTGAACATGGATATATTAGTATATATTTAATCATAGATAACCAAACTTGTTGGTGAATTATTGTCTAGTAAACATGTGACTTGTTCATAAGACCGTATATATTTAATCAGAGACGCATATATATATACTTGTTAACATCTCTTTCCATTGTCTACGTGTGAGACTGAGATATGGGAAATTGCGGGACCAAAATGTGACTATAAAATTGTATGAGAACTTTGAAACCAGTATAAATTATAGAATAAACTGAATACTTACTACGCATAACGATGGAAGGTACCGTTGTTTAACGGATTTATGGCTGAAAGTACATATACGCGTGGCTATTTAATTAGCCTGGTGCCAATTTCAACCTATGTAACAGCTACACTTAATTCGTTCGGAGAATTGGAGACATTCATTGACTTTGTGTTGTGTTTTTTTTGCATTGAGACTTAATTTTTGTTAGTTAATCCTTGATTTATAACCAGATGGCCTTATTACCTTGATCAATGCATCATTTATAGTATATATATTTTATTTTTACATATATTGTTACAAGCATTACTAATTTTATACACAATTAGTTTATGCTTAACAAATGCATTCAGGATTGTTATAAGATGTTGTAACTTACAAATGTTGTAAGTGGATCCCTCCTCATATATATATATAGAGAGAGAAAGAGGTTGGCTAATATCAAAACGTTTGTTCCGGAGCTGTCGTGCAACCAATTGATTTTTCTATTTTTAAATTCCGAACGGTCGATCCAAACCGTTAGATATGATCTCTATATTTAAATGTGCTTGGAAACAGAATTTTACATTTTTTGAAATTTTTTTACTATTTATTAAGTCAGTTTTAAAATCGCTGATTTTAATAAATAGTGAAAAATTTCTGGATCATTGAAAAAATTAATTTTAAAACTGGCTTAATAAATAGTAAAAAAATTTCAAAAAATGTAAAATTTGGTCTCCAAGCACATATTAATATAGATTAAATGTTGAATGGTTTGGATCGACTGTTTGGACTTTAAAAATATAAAAACTGAAGCGTTTGTTCCACGGCTCCGGAACAAATGTTTTGATATTAGCCAACCTCTCTCTCTCTCTCTCTCTATATATATATATAGTTGGGCTATTGTGCATTGCAATGTATAGCCCCTCTTGTACATTGGACTATAAATCGTTAGTTTTGATTTCCAAACAACCGATCCAAACCGTTCAATTTGATATCCATATTAAAATGTGCTTGGAGATCAAATTGTACATTTTTTTGTAATTTTTGCTATTTTTTTAGAATTTTTCAAAATCATTGTTTTTCTATGGTCCAGAAATTTCTTAAAAATAGTGATTTTCAAAATTCTAAAAAATAGTAAAAAAGTTTCAAAAAATATAAAATTTGGTCTCCAAGCACATTTTAATATGGAGAACATGTTGAGCCCTCTAGATCGACTGTTTGAACTTCGAATCCAAAGGTTTACAAAGTCCAATGTACAAGATGGCCTATACATTGCAATGCATCATAGCCCAACTATATACACACACACCAGTGCAAGTCCATTCCTTTCCATTCTGGCATTTTATTTAAATTAATTAGTTTAATTCAAAAGAAATCTTTGTTTATGTACTATTTTAAAAGTATGTACATTCAAAGGCTGTTAATGTTAGGTGTGCATCTACACAAAATGATCTATATATACAAGGGTTATATATATATATATTACTAGTATAGTATATATTACTCGTATATGTTTATATATTTTGACTTGATCTAATGCTGCACCAGTATGCTTCCGATAACGAGGAATGTCGTGCTCCTTTTTTAAAAAAGAAAAACTCATTTTGGCATCTTTCATTTTAAGTGCACTACTATAATGAAGAGACGACTAAATTGAATAGTTAGCTGTTGAGGATTAGTTGAACGTCTGTTTTCATTGATATTTTTTCCTGGGTCAAATTAAATTAAGCTTCTGATAAGTAATAATTTTAAGAGGAGGGATACACTTACAACAAATTTGAGTTACAACAAAGTTACAACATTCATTTTTTTCATTTTCAAAGTCCAAATCGTCGATCCAAACCGTTCAACATGATCTCCACAATAAAATGTGCTTGCAGATCAAATTTTACATTTTTTTTGAATTTTTTTACTATTTATTAAGTAGTTTACAAAAAAAATATAAAATTTAATCTGCAAGTACATTTTATTTAGATAATCATGTTGAACGGTTTGGATCGACGATTTGGACTTTGAAAATGAAAAAAATGAATGTTGTAACTCATATTTGTTGTAAGTGTATCCCTCCTCTAATTTTAATTGAAACAATTTAATTATAAAATGATAGTTTTAACGCAATTTATATGGTGTAACCGTCTCACAGGAGTTGTCTTTTTCAACAACATTCATCTAAAAAAAGATATAATAAATAAATGGACTAAAAATAAGATATGCTAGCTTGCATTATACCTAAACAGTTACAATGATACTTGTGCTGACCGCCATAATCAATTAGTAGGTGTGTATTTATTGAGGTCATGGAGGTGTTGTTAGCTTGTCTATTAAATCTTCTATACTTGTTTTTTTTTTTATTTTCCTAATTTATATTGAATTTTCAACCGACATTAATTGTTCACATAATAAGACACCTCACCAAACTTGCATTTCATCTTCCCTTGCACCAAAGTCACGGTGCAAGACCATATGTTTGCTTCATGTACTATATTTAAATTATTGTTTTATAATAATTGTAATTGGTGGTTTAGACTTTAATAATAATTTTTAGTGATAAGTGAAAAAAAAGAAAATATAAAGAGAATCTTAATAGCATATATGCCTATGGGTTTTGGACTTGAGATAATTTGCAACAAGTTTTAATATTCTTTTGTACATTTTTATTATTTTGGTTTTGTAAAAATCCTACAAAAGAATTTAGATTTTGCACGGCGGGGATTGACTTGCTACAACATAAAGCATGTCTCTTACAAGTAACAAACCAAATGGAAATAAATATGAGTGAGCCTATGGTGCTATGCATAGCACGGATGGCTAGTGTACTACGGCTCAATATGGTACTTTTTAAAATCCTAACGGTCGATCCAACCGTTCAATGTGATAACCATATGAATATGTACTTGCAAACTAAATTTTATATTTTTTCGAATTTTTTTACTATTTTTTTAGATAGGTAGAATTTTGATGGTCCAGAATTTTCAGAAAACACTAATTTGTCTACCTATCTAAAAAAATAGTAAAAAAATTCGAAAAAATATAAAATTTAGTTTGCAAGTACATATTCATATGGTTATCACATTGAACGGTTGGATCGACCGTTAGAATTTTAAAAAGTACCATATTGAGCCGTAGTACACTAGCCATCCTATGCATAGCACCATAGGCTCACTCAATAAATATAAAGGTACCTACTATGACATGTCAGTGACAAAGGTCACAAAAGATTTGGATTGAAAGAAACATGGCTCATAAAATCATAGTACAAACAATAAAGCTACTAATTCCTTTAGAAAAGACATGAAACCTCTTTAGCACGTATAATGTTCATCGGAAGAAGTTATAAATAATTAAATAGTTTACAAAAAGAATTCATTTTTTTTCAAATCATTCAGGAAGATTTACTTTACGAGTTATATATTTATACGTAAAGCTTATAATTAATTTTTTTTAATTCATTTAGTATCAAATCAAACAGTAAAAAAATAATAAAAATAAAAGAGCTTTTATTTTGAACTACTTGAATTGATACTAAATAAATTTTTAAATTTATAATTTTACATGTAATTACATGACTCGTGGATTTGAACGGTTTGAAGTCTATTTAATAGTATTGAAATTCCTTAATACTTTGACTGAAAATAGTAACCGGGACTACAAATAACATTCACAGATTATATCCTTTTGTAATCTTGTTTCCTCCTACATATTCAAAAAGAAAAATCTCTGTAGCTGTTTTTTTAATATTAAATTTGATACAGTTAGCCAACGACAGCAAAAGCAAATGTCACTTCGCATACAATTACGAGAACAGCTCAACACAGGACAATAAATACACAAAATCATCACCAAAAGAAAAATACACAAAATCTAATATGCTTTAACAGAACACTTGAGAATATAGGTCCGATGGGCATCGGACCTACTCTGGTTCGATGGGTTTAATCACCGTCGATTTGCTTTAAGATTCGTGCAGAACGCTTTAAAATTCGTGTGTGTATGTTTTAATTTTCGTGCGCACAAATCTTAAATTAGATCGGACAGTCATCATGCTCGTTGAACCTAAAAGTAGGTTCGATGGGCATCGGACCTACTCCGTTCTCCAGAACACTTGAGAGTAGCTAATTGTGTGAACTGTGAAACAAATAGCTAATTGTGTGAACTTGAGAATAGCTAATTGTGTAAACTGTGAAACAAATACTGAATTGCAAGTACGAGTGGGCTCTTTAAATAAGCTCGTGCACAGTTCAAGTAACACATGGCTTGTCTGGCGTAGCAATTAATATATATGTGTACTTGCAACCCCTCTTCTTTGAGTTCTCTCCTCCCTTTTGCCCATTACCGTACCAGTTCAATGAACTCCTCTGTATAATTTTTTGAGTGAGATTACGTTGATATGCATATTACGGCCGTTGCTATGAATTTATAATTTTATTTTTAAAGTTCAAATAGGAACCGCTCAACTTTTTACATTTTTGAAATTTTTTTTATTATTTTTTAGATAGATAGAAAATTTCTTGATTTAAAAATTCTGAACCGTCTTGAGCTCATGACATAGATTGAAATTGAGAAGAATGTTGAGATGTTAGAACATTAGGATAATATTCTTAGTATTTTGTTGATTTTTATTTATTTCCTATATATTTCTGCCTCTCTAT
Source organism: Carex littledalei (assembly GCA_011114355.1). NCBI lineage: Eukaryota > Viridiplantae > Streptophyta > Magnoliopsida > Poales > Cyperaceae > Carex > Carex littledalei. The sequence continues at coordinate 4,265,334 of CM022092.1, read as the reverse complement.
TTTTGTTATTTCTTTTTCTGTTTTTTTTTTCATGCTCAATTCTCTTGAGCAACATTGTTTTGTTTTACCATTTACAGTTACAACCCCATTGTAACTACAAAATGATTAATGGAATGAGGGCTAGACCCTCTTTTTTTTTTTTTTAAATTCTGAACCGTCGGATAGTTGTGATCTATCAATATAAAAAAAAAATAGAAAAATAATTAATGTAAAATTTCATCACTAAATATATTTGCCATCGAAATTATGTTGAACAGATCGGATCGACTATTTTGACTTTGAAAACATAGATATGGAATCCATAGTACGGACAGATCTGTAATATGCATATTTCCGTAGACTCGCTCTAATTTTTTATTTATCAGTTATTTCGAGGATTCCCGTTTATTGGATTTCTGTGAATTTATAGAATAAATTCAATATTTGAGAACTGTTTTTTCACAGTTCAAGTTGAAATTGGATAGCTCACTTTTGTTTCATAAGAAACCACTCAGGAAATAAAGAAAAGCAAACTTAGTATTATTTCTTGAGGAGGGTTCCAATGCCTCAATTTTTCATGCCTCCATCATGTTTCTATTTTTTAAAACTTTAATAACTTAAAATTTAAAATTTAAATGTCAAAATAAAACCGTTAGATATGATCTATATCATATTTTCTATGCACGTATAAAAAATTATGACATTTCAATTTTGTTTTGGTTGTCATCAAGAGCTTGTAAAAAACGTACTAATGTGGATAATTTCTAGACGTTGATTTTTCAACTTATTGATTCACATAAAAACAAAATCAAAATGTGATAATTTTTTATGAGCACATAGATAAAATGATGTAGATCATATCCAACGGTTTTATTTTGACTTTTAAGTTTTAAATTTTGAGTTATTAAAGTTTTAAAAATTGAGGCATGGTGGAGGCATGAAAAATGGAGGCATTGGAACCCTCCTCTTATTTCTTATGGTGGAATTTTAATGTCAAAAAACAGTAACAGAGATTGAACAAAATCTCAGAGGGGACCAGCATGTGATACGAAATATTTATTTGTAAAATTAACCTTTAAGCTTGAAAGGAGGGTTCACGGCTCAGAACAATAATAGCATTAATTTATAAAGGGCAGAAAAGTAATTTTTAATAATAGATCAATTAAATATATTTTATACAAAGAAAATTATTGCACAATCTTTAATCTCAGAAAACTATTTCCTTTTCATTTTATTTGAATAAAGAGGAAAATGACTATATTTTTGAAGTTTAAATCTTAATCATATAGCGTATCTTAAGATAAGATATACTTGAATGCTCCTTAGAATCATCCAAATTTTACATAGCCATTTTTTAAACATTTGATAACAAAACTAAGTGAATGGAGATGTTGTGCATATCATGCATTATATGTTTACAATGAGTTGTATTATTTTTTTTATTTTGACGTTACAATGACATGGATCGTATGAATAAAGCTCTTTCAAGTTTGTTACCTATGAGGTTAATTACATTTGAATTTGTTGAAAACGAAATTAATTAGGAAACCGTGCAACTCAAACTTGAAACCTTTTTGTTGAAAACAAACAGAAATGTTACACCGTAAATTATAAATTTTAATCATTTCAAATTCCCTACTTTTAAGCATGAGCAATCATATATTAAGTGACCTTGATTTCAACATAAAAAAATTCGTAATCATTGCTTAATTATGGACAATTTATATATTTAAAGCTTGATAGCAACTATCAAATACCACAATTACACAATAGTTGTCAATATTGGTTCGTCTGTTCATTTCACATCTTAATAACATGGAGACAGAAAAGCACTTCAAAACACTTATAAAGTGAATATAATAAGAGAAATTATTCTTACATCTCATGTTCTGCATCTCTTATTTGCACTCGTGAGATGTACCTCAAAAATATTTATATTTAACATGCAAGTTATTCGTACTTATTTATTGAAAAAAATTCTTCAATAAAAGTTTTTCTTGAATTATTGTACTCTATTGTAGAACTTTACTACAATCATTTTGTACTTTACAACCAGTCAACAATTAATAATGAACTAACAAGAGAGAATATAAAAAATAAAGAAAATACTTGCATCAGTTATTCAGTCGCATGTTTGCAATTTTTTAACATTTTTCCTTTCCGGAAAAGAAAAATGAAAGGAAAGAGAGTCGGATTGTTGAATTATAGTGACAAGATTCGCAAATTATTAGCGAATAGTTCGGATTTGAACCGGTGTCGAAAAAATCCCCATATTATTCAGTTTTCTGAATTATTCGTGAATAATTCACGAATTTTACGAAAATTTCTCTGAATTTTACAAATTATTCTCTTGTGGGACTAAAATCTTCGGTTCGGATTCAATGTATAATTCTGAGTTATTTTTGAATCACGAATTTTTGACTCCGCCGAACCTTTTCCGAATCATTAAATTGTCAGTGCTGGATTGCTTGTGTAATAGTCGTCATATAAATTACCACACGGGCGGGTGCCACGGAGAACTAAAATCATTTTTTTGTGATTTATTTTTTAAAGTCGATTCTCCCATTAGAAAGGTTATCGCCACAGCAAAAACTTAATTATTGACACTTCACCAAAACATTAGCGTTTATAGACCATACATAGCATTTACCAACATAGAAGCATGTTATACCTAGCTAAGATTTAATGACTATTAGTTAATCACATTATCTCTTTTTTTAATAAGAGGAGGGTCCAATATCTTTATTTTTGGGTCTTTATTATGCACTCCATATATAAAATTTTAATTACATAAAATCTAAATTAAAAGATTAAAATAAAACAGTTTATGATTGATATTATATTTTTCTACGTGCACATAAAATATTATATATTTTGATTGGGATCATGAGTTTATAAAAATAGACAATTTCTTAACTTTGATTTTTCAAGTTATGGAATTCATCAAAATAATGTTCAAATGTAATAGTTGTTACATAGGCATGAAATATTAGGGTATTTGGACTTCCCTTTTAAATAATCTTTTGTTTGCGTTATTGCTTATCTAGCATAGAGAAGAGAGCGCCAAACCGTTATTTATTACTTTTCTTTTGTTGATAAGCCAGAAAAAAGTTGTTAATTGTCTCCCAAATTGTTGAATATACCTGATTTATATGGTTATTTTTGTGAGTAGGTAAAAGATTAACTTTTTTTAAATGGGATTAAGTTTTTCGATTTTAAATATTCACAAAAAAATCTTTCATTCAAATTTTCAACCAAAAACCTTATACACAAAAAAATATTATCTAATCACTAGATCAAAGATTAAAGGTTGATTCCAATAAATTTCAAGAATTATATGTTTTGGTTTTTCTCTCTGAGCAAAAACTCAGGATGATTTTTCATTATTACAATTACCTCATAAACTTTACAAAATTGACACGTTAATCTTTCACAACTGCGGTTTCTGAACTTGAAAGTTGACAAGACAAGTATAACGATGAAGCTTATAAATACTCAAAAATATATATTACAATGGCAAAGAAGCAGCTTAAAAAACTAAAAAAAAATTTACATTTCAAATGCACCGAGTACATTTGTTCCTTCCTTCCCACTATCAACTTAAACAATATCCATCAAATAATCCAAAGAAAAACAAACAAATCAAGCTATACAACTGAATTCCATAACACTGGCAAAAACCTCACACCTGTAACTCAAATCGAGGGTAAAATCTCAGCTCTCCATAAATAGATACGCCCATGAATCCTCAATATTTTCAATTGAAATCCTCAAACTAATGTAAATATATTCAGATATTAAATAACCGGGTAAATTTCGCCGGAGGTCACTAAACTTTGTCCTTTGTCACGAATTGGTCACTCAACTTTGATTTGTCCCTCCATAACCACTGAATTTTTAATTTTTTCCAATCAAGTCACCCTATAATTTTTTCATTCAAAATATTAACAGAATATAACTTTTCCGTTAGTATTTTGGACAGAATGAGCATATTCCGTTAAAATTTTGAATGGAATGAGCATATTCCGTTATATTTTGGACGGAATGGGAATATTTCATTAATATTTTGGATGGAAAAATTATAAGGTGACTTGATTGGGACAAATTAAAAGTTCAATAGCTATGGAGGAACAAATCAAAGTTGAGTGACCAATTTGTGACAAAGAACAAAGTTTAGTGACCTCTAGCGAAATTTACCCTAAATAACCCCTCTTTACACCAAGCATGTTTTCCTTTTTCTCTGACAAACACCAACCTGTTGTCTAACTACTTTATGCAAAGTCATAAAGCACCACCAAGTCAATAATAGCTAGTGTGTAACATTCCTTTGGATTTTTCGTGGCGATTGATCAGTGAGTCTTAGTGCACCACCAAGCTCAATCGGTACAAGTGGGACCAGAGAGTGTAATACATCGGTTATCAGTGGCCGGTAACTTGGTTCCGGTTGTACACATAATACAGCCACAGCTGCCACCTATATAAATTAGCATGTTTAGTTAGAGACATATTTATTATTATTCTACTGCTCACTGCATGACTGGCCAAAAAGAAAACTAATTTGACAAAAAATAAAGAGAAAAAAATGTCAGCAAAATTGCACTTTCACCTTTTCTTTGTTGACAGGGGATGTTACCTGGTATAGATGTTAGGGTTAGAAACCAAAAAAATTTTATAAGGTTAGAAGTGATTACCTGGTATAGATGTTTAGGGTCCATTGTATTCCTTATTACAGGATCAATGATGGTTGGTAGTTTCGATCGGTCGGTTAGTTGAGGCATTGCCTGAAAATCACATTTACCTAAAATATAAGCAAAATACTTGCTTCCCTTTTCGTATATAAAAAAAACAAAGTTGCAATTCAAAAAGGACAAAAATTAATGTACCCATGTGACAATCGATTGGCACTGAGATGGTGCCATTTTTTCAACAGGTTTTCTTCCCATTAGAAGCTCCAGAAGAACCACTCCAAAAGCATAGACATCACTTTTCTCAGTTAATTTACCTAACAGTAAAAAAAGAATCAAAGCAATCATCGTTAATCAAATTCCTTGCAATAATGAATGACAAAATATGATAACTTCTTTGTATATGTTTGCATGCCTATATCTGGTAATGAAAATGATCCTTGACATAATTTTATCAATAATAAGGGTTGGACAGTATAAACATGGGAATGGGTTTACCATCTAGTAAGTACTCAGGAGCTACATAACCAAGTGTGCCAGAAAGCTTTACATGTGCTCTGTTCTGATTTCCACCAACAACTGCAAGCCCGAAATCAGAAATCTATTGCAAGAAGTTAAAATTAGTCAAACATCTCCTATTTTTAGAGTTTTAAATTCACAATTAAAAAAGAGCATAAAGGTGGTTTTACTACCTTTGCATTATAATCAGAGTCCAGAAGTATATTTGATGATTTGAGATCTCTATGGATTATAGGGGGGTTGCAATGCTCATGCAAATATTCCAATCCTCTGCTTCAAATACTAAAAATTTCAGTATGACAGTTCAGAATAAGGGAAAATATCATATCTAATTTGTTAGAACCTCAACAGATATTATCTAACAAATAAGAAATAAAATTTAATCTTCTTCAAAAGGTATGATATCATCTATACTAATAAAGAACAACAAATTATCCCTTTCCATAGTTATCTAAAGTATCCTTCCATCCCTTTTTGTTTCTCTTAATAATAAGGGGATGTACGGGCCTTTTGTAATCTTGAAAAATTCAAAAGAAAGTGGGTACTAAGTAAAAACTTATGCTTATTTCCTGTTTTGAAGGGCAAAGGGTAAAAAAAAATTGTTTTCTTGAAACATGCAAAAAATTGTATAGGAACTCACAAAAACAGTATAAGTGAAAAACACATTAACGTACAAATGATAGAACTAAATAAATCACCTTGCAGTATCTAAAGCGATTTTCATGCGCATATGCCATGTCAAAGCTGATCCATGAGATGGACCTAATGAACCGAATAATTTTCACAAATTCAAATCTAAAGTAAAACATCTACGGAAAGTATGTGGATAAAATAAAAGAAAAATAATTACCATGTAATTGGGTTTCAAGAGACCCCTTTTCCATTAATTCATAAACTATTAAGCGCCTGTCTTCATGCAAACAATACCCCAAAAGAGATATTATATTCGGATGCCTTATTCTCCCAAGCAAATCCAACTCATTCTAAAATTCCAAAAGATATCAGACACAAATTTTTAAAAATAAGTATACCTGCACAATTACACCACAATACAGGAAAGGTCTAAATTACATCTGACACCTAATATGACGTAGATTTTGGATATAAGGGCTCCAGCAGTAGAATCACATAGAATTTATCCTAATTTCAGAAAATGAAAACCCAATTCACAAAACCATTCCCTTATTACTCCGAGGTTCACATTTTTGTTCCAACTTGCAAGCAATCGACAAACCTTATTTACTTAAATTCAAATTTCATTACAAAAATAATAATTTCATTTCGACTTACCTCAAATTCTCTCTCACAATCAGGACCGCCTCCTTCCAACCTTTTAACTGCCCCAAGTAAACCACCTTCGAATTTGGCCTTATAAACGAACCCAAATCCACCAACCCCCAATAAATTACTCTCACAAAATTTATTCGTGGCTAATTCAAGAGAAGAAAATTCGAACATTGCCACCAACCCCTTTCTCGCCATCTTGAACGAATTAAACTTGCTTAGAATCGGTACCAGTGTTATCCCTCTAGAAGTAATTTCTGAAAATTATTGGACCAACAAGCGAAAGTTCACAAACTAGAGATAGATAAAATCAGAATTGAGTACTAATTTAGGTAATGTTGCATTAGATTAATACTGGAGAGAAGTCGTAGCAATGCAAAGACTAGAACTCAACTACTCGAATGGATCCAATAGTAGTGTAGAGTAAAAATTAGTACCTGAGCTTTGTTTACCGTTCAAATTGAAATTCTCCTGAGATTTTCGCCACAAGATCCATCCACAAACGGTCGATAGGAGAATCATGACAATGGCAATTGAGGTTAATATAATAGCTATTAGTAATTCTTTGTGAAATTGACGGCGCCTCTCTATTATAATTTCTTTCACTGTGAAAAAAAGAAGTCAAATGAAGTGTGAGATTTGAAAATTGAGATCCTAGTAACAGCTTCGCTCGATTCTTTTTCTATCATCACTGAACTTCGCATTTTTGGTGTGAAAAAAATTACAAAATCTAATAACAAGGTATCAGTTTTTAAATAAATAAAAAACAAAGGCAGAAAGATGAAACGCACTCGCAAGTCAAAGATCTACGAAGTAAGAAAATAAACTGAAAGCAACAAAGAAACCCAGCAACACACGAACAATACAAAAACTAAAAAAAGAAAGAGAAAACCATCAAAAAGCCGCTTCATACTTCAAAAAGTATCTTAAATTGGTACCTGTAGGAGGCGAAGCCCCAGAAGCTGGAGATACATAGAAAAACTCATTTTGTGGAGAAGATGGAGAAATTGGGGCAGTGCTGGGACCAAATGCGGGAACATCTCTCCCGTATGTGACAGAAACTAGAAGAAAGAGAGATGCACAAACAGGAAGCACCCAAATGGGAGAGATTCGCAATGGAGGTTGGTTCATAGTATTTGCTTTGGTTTCTGAAAGAGAACCAAAAAGAAGTTCAAGCGAAATCAATCAGTAGAATGCAAGAGACGGCCATGAATTTTGAATTTTTTTCGAGTACTCTCTCTCTCTCTCTTGTTGTCTCTCTGTCTCTACTGAGTCTACTCTCGTGTAAAGATACTATCTTCTCTGACACCTGTGAGGTTTACAATTTATAAATTATTTTTATTGAACTTCTATTAACGTAAAAAATTTAAACAAACGGAGAAGAAATGAAAACGCTGAAGTAGAAGGGGAAACCGGGAAAGCGACTGTTTTGCACGGAAAGCACAGGAGGGTACATCTCTTTTCCAGGATAAATTATTGCGTGAACTAGGTGCACCTGCTAACCATGCTCCAAATGAATTTGTTTACATTATTAAGTCATCACCAAGGTGTCATGACACTAGTCATCTCCCTGGTATGGACCGTATGGTATCATAACGCACATGATTAAAGGCTACAAACAAATGTCTTCCTTTTGACTAACTTTAATTAGATTAAAAAATTCTACACAATTCTAAGGATTTTTTTTAAAAACAGTAAATAAAATAATCAAAGTTAAAGAAACGACATGATTGCTTCGTTTGTTATAAAAACAGCAAAAACCGAATCCGGAATTCGGTTAAGCTATTTTTTTGCTTCACCGAATACGGTATTCGGTTAAGAAGTTGGTTTTAACATGGGATACAGTGGGTTGCCACAGAAGATCACCATTTTTTTGCTTTTTGGCTTAACCGAATCCCCGATTCGGTGAAGGATATTTTTTGCTTTAACCGAATCCCCGATTCGGTGAAGGCTTTTTTTTGCTTTAACCGAATCCCCGATTCGGTGAAGCCAAAGAATTTAACCCGGGCCCTTCTCCCTTCTTCCTTCTTCCTTCCTCATTCTTCCTTCTCCCAACAGAGAGCTTCATCCCTACCCGAGAAAACCAAAAACCGAATTTCCTCCACCTCCAATCTTCATCATTTTTTATCTAATAACATATTTTAGTATAATTTTGAGAGGAGAACAAGAAGAACTTCAGATCTACAAGTTTCGTTAGGTATGTAGTTAAATTTTTTATTTGAAAAAAAATCCGAAATTTATTATTTTTGTCTAGAATTATTTAGTTTATTTTGTATTTAGAGTAAATTAGTTTTTTTTAGTGTATTATAGTATAATTTCGTGTATTGTGGTGTAAATTTGGTATATTGTAGTGTAAATCATTAATTTGAAAAAAAAATCTGAATTTTATTTATTTTTTAGAATTATTTAATTTAGTTTTTATGTAGAGTAAATTAGATTTTTTTAGTATATTGTAGTGTAAATTTAGTGTATTGTATTGTAAATAAATTATATAAATATATCATGTGAATAAAATGTATAAATAGTTAGAGTAATTAGAGTAATTTTTTGAGTAATTTAGTGTAAATAAATTGTAAATAAATTTAGTGTAAATATATTTAGTGTAAATAAATTTAGTGAAATAAATTTAGTGAAATAAATTTAGTGTAATAAATTTAGCGTAAATATATTTAGTGTAAAAAAATTTAGTATAAATAAATATTTAGTGTAAATAAATTGTGTAAATATGTATAGTAATTTAGTGTATAAATTTAGTGTATTTAGTGTAATTTTAGATTTTGTAGAATGATTTAGTTTGCATGTAGGGTAATCTTGCTCATAATTATTTTTTTAAATAAATGTAGAATAATTTAGGTGTTTTAGTGTAATTTAGATTTTTTAGTATAATTTAACTTTGTAGATTTTTTAAATTTTGTATGTAGAGTAAATTAGCTTATGGAATTTTTTATGAGTTAACTAATTGGAGTTTTCTTATGTTGTAATTTTATTTATGTTGTAGTGCAAAATGTCTGATGAACAACCCTTGTTGCAATTGAGTGAAGATCAACACAAGATATCGATAGCGAATTCAACGCAGGTATTTATTTAATACCGGTTTGGATTTAAATTTCAAAATAAACTTGTAAGCCACAATTAATTTTTGTTGCTATGGAATTATCGTTCCAGCCTGATTATGCACTGCGTCCTGGTCCTTGCCGAGTTAGCGTTCGTTACCAGCCTCGGATGAAAGAAGGTTTGGTGAATTTAGGCTTGTACCAGATGACGCAAGTGAATGATTGTCAGATTGATAAAGCGTTGATCACTGCGCTCGTCGAGAGGTGGAGGCCCGAGACAAATACTTTTCATCTTCCGGTGGGGGAGTGCACAGTGACATTGGAAGATGTCAGCTGTCTGTGGGGCCTACCTGTTACCGGTAAAATATTTTTTGTTACTAATTTATACTTTTGTTATTAATTTATATTTAATGCAAGTAATTTAGTGTAAGTAAATTCTATAAATGTTTAGAGTAATTTATAGTAATTAGCGTAAATAAATTGTAAATGAATTTAGTGCAAATAAATTTAGAGCAAAAAAATTTTGTGCAAACAAATTTAGTGCAAATAAATTTAGTGGAAATAAATGTAATGCAAATAAAATTAGTTTAAATAAATTGTATAATACACAAATTTAGTTATAAATATCAAGTATATGTTTATCTCTAAAATCTATGTTTACAGGGAAGGCAATTGCTGGACGCACAGATGATAATTGGTCGCAATTGATTGAAGATTGCTTAGGTCACGAGGTGTACGACGGTAATGAAGACGGTGGTGATACATTTTTTCATTCACAGTGGCACAACAGAGGCAAGGTAGACGAGCATTATAGGATATCAAAATACTACATGCGCCTTAGATGGTTGAAGGACCACTTTAACGGAGACGTGACACATTACACTCCCCAGGAGACCGTCGACCGACATACACGGGCATACTGCATGGACTTGTTTGGGTCGGTGATGTTTCCCGATGCGAACTCAAGTTCTGTCCCGATCATGTACCTACAGTTCTTAGAGAATTTGGGACCGCGGGATGAGGACTACAATTGGGGAGGTGCTGTGCTTGCCTGCCTGTATCGCGAGTTGTCCCGGGCTTCCAGAGCGGCAGCGCAATCGATTAATGGTCCATTACTACTGTGGCAGATGTGGTCTTGGACTCGATTTCCTATAGGCCGGCCCAGACCCAAAAGCGATTTACCCTTCGGCGGCGAAAACCTATCAGAGAGGATGGCTTTTGGTGCAAAATGGACTATTCCGCATGCGTTCGATGGCAACCCTATTAGAGGTACATTTATTTAAATATGGATTTTTGAATATTTTTTTAAATTGTGTTTTTCAATATAATTTAAATATGGATTTTTGAATATTTTTTTAAATATGTATTTGTCATGTGTTCACAACTTAGGTACATTGCACTATCGTAACCAATTTGAGCGTCTGAGGGCAGATGTGGTCAACTGGATGCCGTATGTGAGTTACGTGCTTCACCACCAACCTTGGCGCGGGGAAAGAGACGGGGGGATATTTATCTGTCGCGTGTGGTTGGTCCATTTTTGGGAGTTAGAGGTGCATTGTCCTGAGAGGGTTCTACGGCAGTTCGGTTTATTTCAGCAAGTTCCTCCTGCGGCTCCACCAGAGTTTGGGTATATGGAAACCACCCGCAAATGGACCCGTAAGTCCGGTTTGTACGACGACGGATGCAGTGCAGACTGGAGCACTCATTGGTCGGAATATACCGCGATAGAACCATTTTCATTTGCATTTGTGGGTCCTTACGATATCGATAGGTACGAGTTATTTTTTGTTATGATAAGAATTCCCTATTCGGTGTGGAATAAAAAATAAAAAAATAATGTAAACCGAATCCCCTATTCAGTTTACAATAAAAAATCAAAAAAAAATCTTAACCGAATCCCCTATTCGGTTAATGGTGGGTGTTACACGGAGTTTACATAGTTTTCGGGATTTGTTTTGTGAAAATATGATTTAACCGAATAGCGGATTCGGTGAAGCGAAAAAAAATAGCTTAACCGAATCCCGGATTCGGTTTTTGCTGTTTTTATAACAAACGAAGCAATCATGTCGTTTCTTTAACTTTGATTATTTTATTTACTGTTTTTAAAAAAAATCCCAATTCTAAACGTCTTTAAAAACTGACACATTGATGTCATGATGATTTATAATTTTTATTTTTTTACTGACATATATTTTACTATTTTACTTTACTTACCAGTTGACATAACCCGACAGTTTTATTAATATCCAAAGTTTAATACAAATTATTATTTATGTCCAGAATCCAGTCCAAATATCGAAAAATGCCCAAGCCGGCCAAAAAATGGCCGGCTTACTCCTCCCTAAGCCGGTCATTTACTGGCCGGCTTACTCTTTTTTTTTTAACCCGTAATTTTCTATTAAACTTTGGATATTAATAAAAATGTCGGTTTAATCTTGATGACTTTATTTTTGCTATTTAACGCACTTATGCAATTGTTTTAAATATTTTTCAGTTTATTTTTTATGTTGTACTACTATTTTAATGTTGTAATACTTTATGTTTAACATTATTATGATAATTTATTTTACCTGTAAAATATAAAAATAGTACCATAAAAGCACACATACAAAAGAACCGAAATATAGGAGAATCCAAATATACCAAACATAAATAGTATACCAAATATAAATAGTACAAAACTAGTAAAAATACAACTAAAACGGAGAGGGGGACCATCGCTGAGGCGGTACTCCGGCGTTCGCCCGGCGCCAGCGTGGCCAAGCTCTGTCTCTCTCGGTCTCACCTGGGGCATCGGCAGACCTGCGTATCCGCTCGGCAGTATCCCATATGGCATCTCCCGGGGAGACAGTCTGTACTGGCGGAGGTGTACTGAAGATAGATGCGGCGAACTCAGTCTCAAAGGCGGGTTGAGTATGAGACCCGCTACCACTAGCCTCTCCATCATGCGGCATCTCTGTGCCATATCGGGGCCATGCCGGTGCCGACATGAAATCCTCATCGTATACCCCGAAGTCCTGAAGACTGTAGAGAGGGACTCGTACTCAGAAGTATCGGTCTCCGCAGGTGGTAGTTGTGGCGGCATCTCTGTTGGACCCTGCAATCATACACATAAATTATTAAATTTGATCTGAATGAATAAATTTATTAAAACCTGACAGATACTGAAGTATGACATACCTGAGTCTGCACCGGACGTCCATGCTCGTCGTACCATGCCTGCCACCCAACGTTGGACAATACCCAATTATGGTAGTCCCACTCTGGATGCGAATCGGGAGAAGGTGGCATCTCCTGTCCAATAATCAGGCCCGGGTCAGGCTCGGTCGATCTATCTCACGCCAGTTGATGTTCTCTCCGGAGTCTCGCAGCATCGTGATGATTTCCCCACCGTGCCCGGCATCCTCAACTGCATTTGTATTTTTCTTGAGAATGCGGTACCTAAGATATCGCCAGTTCTTCTTGCCCATCGTGGAGATCCCATGAGCGCACTCCTTGATCCCCGACAAAAGCTGAAACAAAATTGGCATGTCAGATCAAATCTTGATGAACTATTAAGTTAGAGAAAAACTATGTAGTTTTAGGTGATTTACCTGGCGAGCGAATGAACGGCCGTTGGGATGGTAACCATCATCACTCTAGATCCTGTCGCAGAGATGGGCACCGTAATCGCCTTGCAGATAGACACTGGCCATGTAGATCTGCATGTACCAAGTATTGTACCTCAACTGGGGATCTCCCTGGGTCTGAATGATCCCATCTGGCTCATGATAGAAGTCTATCTGCTGAGGATCCTGGGCCGTACTGTAGTATGCATCAAAATGGGTGCTCCAGTCCTTATCCAGCCGCCTTCGGTGGTTCATCCTGTAAGGAAGACGTTAGTTGCAATACATACAAAACTATCAAGTAACATGAGATATTTGACAATAAACTACGACTTACCTGTGCAGGTCTCTGTGCGTGGACCTCGGCAAAGATGGGTTTGCGCCAAACTGGCAGAGCACCCGATCTGGGTAATGGTGCTCCACTATCCAGAACTTTTGGACCAGAAGTGTATGAGTGGACCTCGGTAGAACCACATCTCCTGCTCCTGTTGGTCACCCACATTGCTCGGTAAGAGGTTCTCCATGTACAACTGCTTGTAGGGCGTCCACTCAACAAGAACGGATGGCAAACTCTAGATCTCTGACCGGACTGGCCTGATCCCAACGGTAGCACCGTGGGTCCGATCCAAGTAGTTGTGGCCACCGTGCCACTTCTTGCCGTATGTCGGGCATCTCCACATACTCGGCTCTCCCCATTGCGGCGCCTCATTGGGGATAGGACAGCCCGCCGGTAGCCGTGACCACGACCAGTGCTGAAGCAGGAGTATCGGCCCGTACATCTGCTTCACATTCGGCTGCATTTTCAAGAACATTACACGTCAGTGTATTTTGATGGATTGATTGATTAAATAATTTACACTAAATTAAGAGTTGGTGACTTACCTCACTACTACGGCACAGGTGGGAGTACAGATACGCCAGGACAGCCCCACCCCAGTTGTACGGCGATGGCCGCTCAAGGTCTATCAACAACTGGAGATACATCATCGGCATCTGGTCACCGCTGGAATCAGGAAACATAACAGAACCAAAAAGGTCCATCACGTAGCCTCGTGTATATCTGCAATACAAAACATATAAAAATTCTAATAGAATCCTCGTATTATAAGTTGTTTAATAGAAACAAGTTATAAAATTTACCTCTGAATCTCCAGCTAGGTGGAATCTGTCGAGAGACCCACGCTGAAGTGCTGCCGTAACTTCGTCATCCGCAAATGGAACTTCGACCTCCCATTGTCCCCAATGATATGGGAAGGCTCAGCTCCCAATAACTCCTCGACATCACCTACGAATCTGGTGATGTCAGAGACGCCGCCGACAGGTGTGCCACGAATAGGCAAACCCCAAAAAGCACTCACATCCTGGAGAGTCACTGTCAGCTCTTCGAATGGCATGTGAAACGTGTGCGTCTCGGGACGCCATCGCTCCACCAGTCCAGCGATGAGAGATGCATTGATGATGCTTCTCTCTGTCCGCACAATGTCCACAACCTGGTAGAGACCCAGGTTGATGAGGTACGGGGCCATCATATCGTAGTAATGCACGTGAACGCACCGCAACTTCACATCTAAAAGACCCGTGTCCTGCGTTAAAAAAGGTAATACGCATGGTGATAACATAATAAAATTTAAACCCAACAAAATTTCTAGAAAATCTAAGAAAAGGAACGTACCTCACAAGAAGCTAGTGAGACTCGGTGCTCGCTGTGGGGAATCCACAGGAGAGAACTGATGTGCTCCGTGCTGCTGGTACTGATCGGCTCGTCCACTACTGGAAGCGGGGTAGACCGTGCTCTAGGCATCCTGATGTCTAAAATAACCTAATTTCGGTAAAATTACGCTTAATTAGCCTAATTATGGTAAAAAGGGCCAAAATACCCTAAATATTCAACTGTGCTAATTTCGGTAAAATTCCGCTTAATTAGCCTAATTATGGTAAAAAAGGCCAAAATACCCTAAATATTGGTCATCTGTGCTAATTTCGGTAAAATTCCGCTTAATTAGCCTAATTATGGTAAAAAAAAGGCCAAAATACCCTAAATATTGGTCAACTGTGCTAATTTCGGTAAAATTCCGCTTAATTAGCCTAATTATGGTAAAAAAGGCCAAAATACCCTAAATATTGGTCAACTGTGCTAATTACACTAAATTAAGCTTAATTAGCCTAATTATGGTAAAAAAAAGGCCAAAATACCCTAAAAATTGGTCAACTGTACTAATTACACTAAATTGCGCTTAATCAGCCTAATTATGGTAAAAAGGACCAAAATACACTAAATATTGGTCAACTTAGCTAATTACACTAAATTACAACAATATAGTCTAAATTTTAACACCTAAACCCTAAATCCTAAACCCTAAAATAAATAAATTAAAAATTAAATTAGATAAAAAAAAATTACCTCAAAGAAGAGAAAATTCGGTTGAGAGATGAGAGAATTGTGAGAGGAGAGAGAGAAAAAGAGGTATATATAGGGTTTTTTGCGGGTTAAAAAAAAAAAAGAGTAAGCCGGCCAGAAAATGGCCGGCTTAGGGGGGGAGTAAGCCTGCCATTTTCTGGCCTGCTTGGGCATTTTTCGATATTGGGCTGGATTCTGAGTATAAATAATAATTTGTATTAAACTTTGGATATTAATAAAAATGTCGGGACATAACCTTTTTGTTTCGTGTATACTATATTAGTATATACTAGTGAGCTCTGAAAAATCTGATTTTTTTTTTTTTACTTCTTGTGCACCGCCTCAGCCAAGAAAGATAATTTTGTACCCTAAAATAAAAAATCTATTTTACTTCAATTTTGGATTTTTTTTTTTTTTTTGCATGTTCGAAAGGAATTTATGGAAATTAATGGATATAGTGTTGAAAATTAATAACAAAATATGCATAATTGGATAGTTGTTGGAGAAACTTAGAAACACTGTAGGAAACTTATCATTTAGTCTCTCCAAGATTATAATATCAATCACATTAATATTTAATCAATTAGAGAATGCTAAGTGCTAAGTGCTGAGTCGCTTAAGAAATTGGGACACCAATACGTTATGATACAAATCACAAATATGTTTCATTTAATCATCTTATTTTAGATAGTGAGTGAGGAGAGCTTATTTCGTGACTAAAGAGAAAATAATAAAGATCTTTTTACTTTGATAAAGTAAAAGAAAAAAAAAACTTACATCAACAACAAGGGTCTAATATCGGAATTCGAATCACCGACGGTACTGTAAATCCAATGTTCATTAGAATTAGTGGATCTGAAACGTTCTTTTAACCTGACACAAATTTTAAAGGGACATCTACCGTCTAAATAGCCACCACAGTGAATTTGATTTGGCTGGAAGTAAATATGGATCGAAAAGTAATGGACCCCACTTTACGGTGTCAGAAAGAGAATATTTGTTTCTAATATCCTCCTTGTATTAAAAAGTGAACAAACAATCCGCTATGTAATTTTGTTTTTAGTTAAGAATCTATCCTCTCTCTCATCCAGCTTTAACTTTTTTTTAAGGTTAGTGGCTTTAAATGCACACTAACAATTTTATTGATAAAAAACGGACTTACAACAGGTCAAATGACTCTTCTTTTTAGATCTAAACTCATTTATTCTCATGAAATCACGTAAACTACTCTAATGAACTAATCATACTTATCTACTCTAAAAAACACCCTATTACCTCTTTCTCCATCTCTATCCACGACCGGATCCACTTTCGTCCGATAGCCGCGCTCCGACGGCCGGATTGCCCGAGTAAATTTGATACCTTTACAGTCTAAATAGATACTAGAATAAATTTAATCCGGTTGGAAGTAAATATGAACCGAAAAGTAGTGGACTCTACTTTACGGTACTGGAGAGAGAATATTTGTTTCTAATATCATCCTTGTATTAAGAAGTGAACAATCAATCCGCTGTGTAATTTTGTTTTTAGTTAAGATTATCTCCTCTCTCTTATCCCGCTTTAATTTTTACATTAAATTGGATAAAACGGTACGTCATGCATTTCGTAGTCGTGTCATATCATGCAACAATATTGTTAATTATCAAATTTACATCTATATCACCGGATACATTTGACTAGTCACCACACCACCTCGCCATATCATTTTCTCTCGTGTTGTGCATCTCATCGCTATTCTAATGCTAAGTTGCTGTTGCAAAAACCATCTATATTGAAACATTGACAAAATACATTTTTCATCATAGTAATGTAAAACAAATGGCAGGTGCTATTGGAATAATCCTTTTGAAACACATGGGTGCAAATTAATGCAAGGAGATGTTAATTTGTGTACTTTTCAAAGGGAAATGAAAGACATATTTAGGTAAGAAAAACGGAGGAAAGCTCCAGTGATTGCGAGAGCCATGTGATTTATGAGAACGGAGTAGGTCCGATGCCCATCGGACCTACTTTTAGGTTCAACGAGCATGATGACTGTCCGATCTAATTTAAGATTTGTGCGCACAAAAATTGAAACAGACATGCACGAAGTTTAAAGCGTTCCGCATGAATCTTAAAGCAAATCGATGGTGATTAAACCCATCGAACCAAAGTAGGTCCGATGCCCATCGGACCTACTCTCAAGTGGTGATTTATATTCTTATATATTAAGAGTGTTTAATTAATTAACTAGAAATGGAGCACGGCCTTCAAATATGCAGTGCACGAGTCATTTGTTTTTCATTTTAACTCTGTTGTTCATGCTATGCATGAAATCAAATCAACATTGTCTTTTATCTTTATTCCTTTTCATCGTTGTTACATGATCCAATAAACAATTAGAATTTTTGCATTTAGCATTGGGTCCCTTTGTGTTAATTAGTACCGTTATAATTTATTATGGAGATTAAACTGGACAAATCATTTAAGTTCAACACGTTGATAATTAACACCTAGTCATTTAATTAAAGCTTAACTCGATATGACGTTGAATTAATGGAATTGTTCTAATATCGTCCACATCAGCTGTTGTTTGATTTTCTATATTTATTATATATATCACACCTCTGTTTCACATTAATACAATAAAATAGTGATGTTATAACATTCTGTGGCTCAAAAAAATTATTACATTGGAACCTCTTCTTAACAATAGACATAATTTTTCTTCTTGGCAAATGCCAATGGAGGTAATCAAATGAGCTACGCGGGATCGCAGACTTGAAATTCAAAAGAAATAAATTTTTGTAGATATTAAATTGTTGAATAACTTGATTTCTAACATTTACTCAATAATTGAGTTGCGCGATAATGAAATTGTCAAAGGATGCAGTTATCGCAACAGCGGCTTAGCCACGTTGTTTTCCATTTGAGTCCTTCCAAATATCAATATCTGTGTTTATTCGAACTTGCTTATTTTGTCGTCCCCTTCAAATTATCCTTTCTTTTTATTTTATCCCATAAAATTTATCATGATTCATTAAGATGCTAAATACCTAGATATGTCGCATATCATATCATCACCACCTTTCAGAATAAATGCATGGCACGGCACGGCGATGATTAAATCATTGAATGACTTCGTTTTGGAGAGTATAATAATATTCTCCAAAACAGCAATATAATGAGCTACTAATATTTAGCCACCGGTTCCCAGCAGTCAATGTATGCTCCGTTAGACCGTTACTATTAAAATCTGTAAAATCAGTCGGCGAGTGATTAATGGCAGACTTCGTTTTGGAGAATCCGTGACAAAGCAGCAGGGATTCCATTTCTTGTAAGAAGCGGCCATATAATGAAAGTAGCGTTAAGCGTTATCCTTTCTAAAATAAACTAAGTCGTTATCCAAAGAAACAAAAAAGTATTTATAAAAATTTATATCCGGTTGTTTGTTAAATTAATGAAGGATGGTAAAGCGCTTGGTAATTCGAATTGAAACGTGAAAGCCAAGCTTGCCAAGCAGAGGCGCCACCTTCATTTAAGATAGAACTCATCCATCTTATAAAATTTCATGCTCTCACATGTCTATGTTTTATTCATTAAACGATAGACCAAATTCCACGCACGCCCCTCTATATGTATTTTTCTTTTTAAGCTTTTTGACTTTCACAGTTCAGCCTTCTAACTTACGAAACCCTTCGATTCATATCCGTGACTCTTGTTTTTCCTCTCGGTTCATTTTAATAATTTTACTACAAATTAGCTAAAATATTTTATTTCTCATTTCCTTTTTGTTTCAGTTATTAGCATATCGAATTGGGGGAGTGATTATTACGATGAGACATTGCGCAGGGATGCTAATTGTCACGAAACAAACAAAGGAAAAAAATATTTTACTTCTCATGCTTACATATCAATATTTAGGTATACACTTATGTAGCCGTCAAAAATTGAAGAATTACCTATTTGCTCTAAGAAAACTATCCATTAGAATACTGATATTTTTTTAAAACATGTTACATATTTTTCTTAATAAAAGATAAAATTAGTATTTTATAAATTTAAATTGAGTTTTGAAAGAAAAGACAATAAAATGAATCATTTTGTGAGTTCTAAAATTTAGAAGAATAAATATAATATTATGAATTTAAAAAAAATATACGTAATTTTAATTTTTTTGAAAGATAACATGAAATTCCCCCAACCATTTAAGGAATTTAGTTCCTCCCCGGTACCGTATAGAGAATCTTTTACAATTACTTGATTTGGACCGTTCTTTTTAACTTGGCACAAATCTCAAAGCCCAATAATACTGCCCCCTCCGTCAGCCCGAATCTCAAATCGGCTGAGAGTTAATCTCAAACCGTAAAGTGAAGGAAATCTTTTACAGTAATGGAGAGGATACATGTCCCCATTTAAGTCCACTATATCCGCCCCGGAATATGGAACAATAAACTGGAACCATTTAAGCGGGCCTCACAAAATATTGGAACAATACACTTCAAAATTGCCTCTTGGTTACTTGGGATGGGTTGGATATCATAATGGATATAATCTTTTCTCTTCCTCACTTCCCAATTGAAGGAAACGTAACGGGCAGACATATTAACACTATTTATTTTTCTTATTAACACAATTTTACAACATTGTTAAAAATAATTAGACAATTTTAATTCTATTTAAGTATCTTTCCAGCTGCCATATCTTTTCATTTATTAAATATTAATTTTCATAATTGCCAGATGTTATTTTTCTTTTTTGATTTTGCATTGAATATGAATACAAAATTTTGGGCTAAAGTTGATTTCACTTAATTTTAGCATGACCAATTCAATTATTTATTGTAGCGTTATGTTGTATTGTTATTTTTATTCTTGTAGTCATAAGTTGAAAATCAAAATTATTCATGATAATTCCATTAAGTATGTTTTTATATGATAAATTAATGTTTAATTTATATAAGTGATCATGTATTCTTTTAGTGATTTTTGCGAAATTAGAGATAAAATGTTAATTTTCAAAATATTTATTTTAAAAGTAGATTGTCAATAAAATTTGTGGAGCTGGCTTTTGATATTTACAATGTTGCTAGATTTTAATAATATAATAAAATCTTCACTCTTGTATTCTATGTTTTAAAAATCTTAAAGGTGTTAAAAAAATACAAATGACGAACACGGCAGAATATTTACTTATTTTATAAAGCCAGCTTTTAAAAAAACAATCATATAATAATTAATATATCAAAGTGAAACAGATTTTATACAAAATAACATATTTTATAAATAACAGAATTTCTTAGAAAAGAAAATCCTACAATAATACAAGAGAAACAGTTTCTAAAGGAAATATACAGATAAGCATTAATAAAAAAATAAGTATTACTAAAATATACATATAAGCATTAATAAAAAATAAGTAGTGTTAATATCATCACCAAACTTAGCAGGCTTAACTAGTTAGAAATATTATATGCAGTCTTTAATTTCTCATTTTTTTTAAGTAATTTTTAATATTTATATTAAGTTTATTTAAATAAGTGTGTATTGACGTAATAGCTACGTGTTTATTAATGTAACGTGCAATTACATATCAGGTAATTGTCATTGTAATTTCTGCAGATTTTGAGTATTAGGGTTGGATTTACTGAAAAACATATCTTAGTCATTTGGATTTCTGCACAATACAAGTATTAGGGTCGGTTTTTCTCTAATATCCGACCCTGATTGTTTTTACTAACTAAATTATAAAATAAAACCCAAAAAATTTGCAAAATTAAAAAATGAATGAACCCAATTTTTTAAAAATATTTAGAAATGAAACTGAAGAATTATGATAACATGAAATAAGTGAATAAACTAAATTTTTACAAAATTCGAAAATATAGCCGAGCCTTGATTTAAATAATAAAATGAATAAGTGACAAACAAAAAAATTCAGAAAGTTAGGTACAGAAGATATTACAATGCCTATTTAATGCATTATAATATATTTTACTTTTGAAATAGTAAATTATATTAAAAAGTAAACTCATCATCTTATTCGTTTTCAATATGAGACTTATCATAGTCTTATGCATGTTCCTCTTCCTCATCTTCTAATTTTTATTTCGAATAAATCTCTTCTCAAACTATAATTTAAAATCAACAAAACACAACTTAATAACAAAAGGGATGTCAAATAAAAACAAAAAGTAGATGAATGTAGAAAATTTGAAGAAGAGATCAAAACACTCACGTAATCAGTATATAACACTCTATTTCATTTACTTTCAGCATCGATGTAGTCTGAAAATTATAAAAACTTCTGAACTTTTGCTTTTAATTTCTTCGGAGAAATTTAATTTTCATTCTTTTAATTTTCTTCAATATCTTAAATTTGAATAACCAAATCTTAGATAATTCTTTATTTCTCTCAAATTCAATTATAACGAAAAGCAGATAGTGTTGCTATGTTTTAGGCTTGGTTGTGAAACGAAATGCATTTTCATTATACGAAGTCATGCAAGTTGTATTGATATGTAACCAAACGAATGAGATGCTTCTAATCTAATTCAAAATAAAACTTAACCATTCATGGATTTGCATTGCGTTAAGACGAAGTCATGCAAGTTGTATTGGATCTAGATTACCATTTGCATGAGACGGTTTAGATTTATTAAAAAAAATACTTGACCATTTATGGAAATAAAATAAACAAGAATAAGAAATTCATTTACCCTATTTTGTTATAAAAAGAAATTGATTGTTTCTGATAAATTTTTATGTCTTATTACTAGAGATCTAAAAAAGTCACAGTGTGCCGGTCAAGTATCATGATTCGCGTGTCCCATGTGTTTCGTGTTGTGACTATTCGTGTGACGTGATCATCTTTTAAAAAATTAGCTCGTCACGGTACGATCCATGGTCACGAGAGTCACGTGTAATTAGAACCGTTAGATCTTTAATCAAATGGTAAATTTTGAATAAACTAACCAAATTATGAAAACAAAATAGTTAAACGTTACTAAATGTGACGAACATAACCAATCACATTTGAACACGACACGGTACAACATGTATAAATTTGACTTGATCACGGTATGACACAGTACGTATTTAGATCCCTACTTATTACCATGTTTGGTTGTAGAATAAACTATGGAATAATGAGTTTAGGTTTTAGTTATTTCAAACGAGCATTAAATACGCTAGTCTAGTCTAAACCAAACCACGTCATCTAAAGTAACTCAAATTTTGAGTTTGGATTCGGACTAGTCTGCTCTGACACGAATATTAAAGGGGCGTTGTGCATTCCATTTCGAATCAAATAGTGTTACTTTACGGATCCGGACCCGAGACAACGTGGGGTCTCATTTGCAGTTTTGCTCCCAATATGTTTCCACTTTTGATATGTTCAAATGAGTGAGGCTATGGTGCTATGCATAGCACGGATGGGGTCCGTGCTACGGCTAAAAATTTGACTTTTCAAAATCGTAACGGTCGATCCGAACCTTTCAACATGATTATAAAATGAATATGTACTAGCAAACCAAATTTACATTTTTCCGAATTTTTTTACTATTTTTTCGAAAATCACTTGATTTGAACATTCTGGACCATCTAAAAACAACATATCTAAAAAAATAGTAAAAAAATTCGGAAAAATGTAAAATTTAGTTTGCAAGTACATATTCATTTTATAATCATGTTGAACGGTTCGGATCGACCGTTACGATTTTGAAAAGTCAAATTTTGAGCCGTAGCACGGACCCCATCAGTGCTATGCATAGCACCATAGCCTCACTCGGTTCAAATTCACATGTTATCAGATCTGGTGTAATCCAGAGATTCCAGGCTACAAACTTGCGTTTTGGTGACTTGGGATAAGTTGGATTTAATAATGGATCAATTTTGTGAGGCCCAGCAAATCTTTTCATTTCCTCAATTTCAGTGTATTCTCAAAAATCAGGAAGAAGGAAACCCTGAAATGGGGGTGATGATACAAACACAAGAACTTTAAATATTTCAATTGTAAGGACGACTTTGTCTTTAATTAAATATCTCTTCAACCACATCCTTGTGATTATTATACATATTTATTTCCATAACTATAAATATGGTATCTAACAAGTACACCAATTCTATGGAATCTAATATGCTTTTCTTGAACAAATATTGTTTTTTATTAGTTGGTTTTGCATACCTCGATACAGGCACACAACCTACTGATTTGTAAAACGAGTATGGAGGATCAATACAGTTGTTGATAGATGACAAAATTCGTTTTAAGTTGGTCAAAATCGTGTGACAATTTACCAACAATAATCTCTTAATTGAAATAGATAAATATGTAACGATATTATACTTAAAAAATACATCGATGTAATTGGCAAGTGTGCATCAACACAATTAATAAACGTATATTTCAACGTGCGTAAAAAAACTATAAAAAAATAGAAAATGAGCTCATAAGAGTGGTAATCAATTTGAACTGATTATGAGCTCAATTTTAGGCTATTAATTTCATATTAGACCCAAAAAGTCTAAGCTCATATAACTATGAGCTTTGAATGATTGATTCTCGTCGAAGGTTATGAGGTTTAATCATCCAATAAACAAGGAATATTATCTTTCTGCTGTCCAATTTGTAATGCAACCCGAATTATCACAATGGTAGACATAAATGGGTTGGATTGGATGTACACCAGATATCAATTTAAAATTACAAGGCCCATTCCAGACCTGAAAGCCCATATACATATTTATACCGCATCACAATTCATGGCATCACAATTTTTCTCAATTTTCTATTAACAAACTTCAAAATGCACTCTAAGCAATTAGCTTACATTAAACTATCCTGAATTAATCTTTATATAATTCTAGCCTGTATCTAATTTTTATAATACATACAACTCTTATGATATACATATTTATACCGCATCACAATTTTTCTCAATTTTCTATTAACAAACTTCAAAATGCACTCTAAGCAATTAGCTTACATTAAACTATCCTCAATTAATCTTTATATAATTCTAGCCTGTATCTAATTTTTATAATACATACAACTCTTATGATATACATATTTATACCGCATCACAATTTTTCTCAATTTTCTAATAACAAACTTCAAAATGCACTCTAAGCAATTAGCTTACATTAAACTAGTGGATTGACAGTGCCCTTAACGGGTTGCCCGAACCCGGTCCGCCCGTGCCCGGTGCCCGGGGTACCCGTACCCGTGCCCGGGTATACCCGGGTAAACGGGTACACGGGTACGAGTCTCAAATGGGCAGGGTGGGTGTTTTTGGAAACAAACCCGGGTGTACCCGTACCCGTGCCCGCTGCCCGTCTGCCTGCACCCGCCACGGGTGTACCCGCACCCGGTAACCCGTGCCCGTACCCGTACCCGTGCCCATGCCCGCTGCCCGCCGAAACAACTTTATTTCAAAAAATTTCCCCCCACTGGCGACTGTTAACAGAGCAGTTTTGGCTACAGGCAGCGCACTGAGTACAGCAATGCATATGAATATTGCGCTGCATGAAGCTAAACCTGCTCTGTTAATATACTGAGCCGTTCTACAGTTTTGGTTCAAATCAGTCAAACCGGGTGGGTCCCACCCGTCAATTCTGTTTTTTTTTTCGGATTTATTAAATTTCAAATATTATTCTCCCTCCAATCAAAACTCTATATATTCACCCCTCTTCCTCTCAATTTTTTCACACCCTCTCATTCTCTCAATCTCTCAATCTCTCATAATCTCATTATCTCAATCTCTCAATATTACTATTTTCAGTTTTTAAATTTATTGTTTGAAAAAAATATAGTTGTAAATTTAATTCATTCTACAAATACGCAAACGGAATTACGAAGGTATCGGAATTACGAAGTTCGTCACCTCCCGCAAGATTTTTCCTCGAGATTTAAAGGTTACATTTATTTCATGTTAGATTAATTTATTTTTGTAGAGTAAATTAAAGTTTATGCTAGATTTTTTTTTGTAGATTAAATTTAGTTAATTTATTTTTGTAGAGTAAATTTATTTTAATAGGTTAAAAAAATATGTTAGATTTGTTATTTTGAATATGTGAAGTAATTCGATTTGTTTTGAATAGGTTTGATTTTATTTTTGTAGAGTAAATTTATTTTTAATAGGTTAAAAAAATATGTTAGATTTGTTATTTTGAATATGTGAAGTAATTAGATTTGTTTTGAATAGGTTTGATTTTATTTTTGAAATTCGGATTTATTTTTAATAGGTTAAAAAAATATGTTAGATTTGTTATTTTGAATATGTGAAGTAATTAGATTTGTTTTGAATAGGTTTGATTTTATTTTTGAAATTCGGATTTATTTTTAATAGGTTAAAAAAATATGTTAGATTTGTTATTTTGAATAGGTTTGATTTTATTTTTGTAGAGTAAATTTATTTTTAATAGGTTAAAAAAATATGTTAGATTTGTTATTTTGAATATGTGAAGTAATTAGATTTGTTTTGAATATGTTTGATTTTATTTTTGAAATTCGGATTTATTTTTAATAGGTTAAAAAATATGTTAGATTTGTTATTTTGAATATGTGAAGTAATTAGATTTGTTTTGAATAGGTTTGATTTTATTTTTGAAATTCGGATTTATTTTTAATAGGTTAAAAAAATATGTTAGATTTGTTATTTTGAATAGGTTTGATTTTATTTTTGTAGAGTAAATTTATTTTTAATAGGTTAAAAAAATATGTTAGATTTGTTATTTTGAATATGTGAAGTAATTAGATTTGTTTTGAATAGGTTTGATTTTATTTTTGAAATTCGGATTTATTTTAATAGGTTAAAAAAATATGTTAGATTTGTTATTTTGAATATGTGAAGTAATTAGATTTGTTTTGAATAGGTTTGATTTTATTTTTGAAATTCGGATTTATTTTTAATAGGTTAAAAAATATGTTAGATTTGTTATTTTGAATATGTGAAGTAATTAGATTTGTTTTGAATAGGTTTGATTTTATTTTTGTAGAGTAAATTTATTTTTAATAGGTTAAAAAAATATGTTAGATTTGTTATTTTGAAAAGGTTGGATTTTTTTAGTAGGTTATATTTTTCAAATAGGTTATATTTGATTTTTTAAATTCGGATCTAAATTTAATAGTTTAGATTTTATTTTTTGAATAGGTTAGATTTTATTTTTTGAAGATGTTATATTTTATTTTTAAATAGGTTAGATTTTATTTTTTGAATATGTTATATTTTATTTTTTAAATTTTGAATATGTTATTTGATCATTTGAATATGTTAGATTTATTTTAAAATAGGCTAAATTTTATTTTTTAATTTCGGATTAATTTTTAAATATGTTAGATTTATATTTTTTGAATATGTTACATTTATATGTGAATATGTTAGGTTTATATTTTACTAGATAAATAAGTTATATTTGTTAGATAAATAAGCTAGATTTATATTTTATTTTTGAATATGTTGGATTTGGTAGAGTTATTTTTTTGAATAAGTTAAATTTGTTATAGTTATTTTTTTAAAATAGATTTTTAAAATAAGTTAGAACAAGTTGTATTTATTTTGAATTAGACATAGAATTTTAAAATTTGAATTAGATTATTATGAATTAGACTTAGAGTTATTTTTTTAATTTAGATTTACATTTATATTCAATTTAGATTTAATTTAATTTAGATTTAGATTTATATTTTGAATAAGTTAGAACAAGTTGTATTTATTTTGAATTAGACTTAGAATTTTAAAATTTGAATTAGATTATTATGAATTAGACTTAGATTTATTTTTTTATATTGTTTTTTTTCTTTTGAAATTCGGCTGAGGCATATATATATTTTTTTTTGGTTCGGATCCCTCTGTCACAGAGACAGAGGCTTGCTGCCTTTTTTTTTTTAATTTACTTTAATTTAGATTTAGGTTTAATTTAGATTTAATAGGTTTTTAAATATTTTCGGTTTTGAATTCTAAATAGGTTTCTAATAGGTTTTGAATAAATAGGTTTTGAACAAGTTGTATTTATTTTGAATTAGACTTAGAATTTTAAAATTTGAATTAGATTATTATGAATTAGACTTAGAGTTATTTTTTTAATTTAGATTTACATTTATATTCAATTTAGATTTAGATTTATATTTTGAATAAGTTAGAACAAGTTGTATTTATTTTGAATTAGACTTAGAATTTTAAAATTTGAATTAGATTATTATGAATTAGAGTTAGATTTATTTTTTTATATTGTTTGTTTTCTTTTGAAATTCGGCTGAGGCATATTTTTTTTTTTTTGGTTCGGATCCCTCTGTCACAGAGACAGAGGGCATATTTTAAATTTTTTTTTGGTTTGGTTCGGACCCCTCTGTCACAGAGGCATATTTTAATTTTTTTTTTTTTTATTCGGCAGAGGGCAGCAGAGGCTTGTTTGCATTTTTTTTTTCTTTTTCTTTTCTTTAATTTAATTTAGATTTATGTTAGATTTGGATTCAATTTAGATTTAATTTAGATTTACATTTATATTCAATTTAGATTTAATTTAATTTAGATTTAGATTTATATTTTGAATATGTGAAGTAATTTACATTTATTTTTTTGAATAGGTTTAAAAGATGACATCTCCTATTGACGAAGAGAATATGGATTTTGGAGCAAGATTTTCACAAGAAATTTTTGGCCCGGCTTTGCCACCACCTAATAATCCACAAAATTATCCACCTAATTATCAAAGAAGGGATCAAACGCTAGATTTAAATTATCAACAACCCTCCCAAATGTATGGGTCGTATTATAAAAACACATCAACCGACACCACCATATGCATATGGAGGCACTTCTTCTGTAGCATCGAGTCAAGTCACCCCCCCTATAGAAGGTACTCCGTCGAGAAGTGTCACTGAAATTGAAGAAGAACCAATCCTTCCTCCGACAAGTGTCCCCCAAGAACAGCCGGTGGTAAAGAAGACTAAAAGAATTCCTGAATACAATCAGCCGTGGGCCAAATGGTACAAGATTTCCACAGATGAGAACGGCAACATGACCACCCTCGAATGTAAGGTACAAAATTGCAAGAAACCGTTTTTTGTGTATAAACAAAGTAGTGGTATGACCAGCTTTAAAAGACATGTCGAAATGCACCAAAGGAAGGGTGAGGTTATATGTGAAAATGTTGGACCGAGACAAATCCAAACCCTTATGAACGCGGATGGTACTAGAACCAACCCAAAATACGATGAATCAAAAATGCTTAGTGAATTGGCCCGGTACATTACCCACAAAGAACAACCAATAAGCATGGGTGGTTGTATGAGTTTTGCCCGGTTAGTCATTCGGGGGTGTGCTCAACCAATGTACAAGAGGATCCATCATAGAAAGATGGTTGGTGAAATTAAAAACCAGTTTACCAAAATAAAAAATGATCTCCGAGCTATATTTGCATACCAACAAAATAAGGTCTCAATTACCTCCGATATATGGACTGCCGGTAAACATGGCCTTGGGTACTCGTGTGTTACCGGCCATTGGATCGATGATCAGTGGGTATTACAAAAAAGGATATTAAGTTTTCGTGTGTTAGATTCCCCGCACTCAGCACATGTAATTTTCAAATCCATTATTGAGGTGTTAGAAGAGTATAACCTTAAGAGAGATAGGGATAACAAGATTTTTTCTATTTCATTCGATAATGCTAGTAACAATGTAGCTTCCATTGAGATTTTTAAACGGTCACTAAACCCGATTATGAATGGTGCAATGTTTCACCAAAAGTGTGCTTGCCACATACTTAACCTCGTCGTTAAGGCGGGCCTTAAAACAGAAGCCGTAAGAGATTTGATCAATAAATTAAAGGATTCTCTGTCCCATATTGTTTCAAACCAAGAAAGAAAACAACGGTTTGGTTTGATGTGCGTCAACTATGGCTTGAGCAAGTTGAAAGTTCCTTGGGATATAGATACCCGTTGGAACTCTACCTATAGGTTTCTGAACCGATGCCTTCCATACAAAGCCATCATAGGAGAGTTTTTGAGAGGCTCCACCCCCGAGGGAATGGCATTGGAGCCCAGCCCCGACGAATGGGACCAACTACAAAACCTGAGTAATTTCTTAGGAACCTTTTTAATGCAACCGTCAAATTATCTTGCTCGTACTCACCAACGGCATTTGAGTTGATTCGACATCTCTATAGCATCTCCAAGGTGTACCGTGAATTGGAACAAGCTGAAAGCAAGTACCCCACTCTCACACCGATCGTAAATGCCATGAAAGAAAAATTTCTAAAATATTGGGACGATGTACCCCTCCTGGTCATTATCGCAAGCTGTCTCAACCCGGCATACAAGAAGTATTTCACGGTCAAAATAGTTGCAGCGTACAAAGAGAATCTACATTTAGACAAAACCGGGGTGGAGGCATTCGTGACTTCGAAGTTCAATGAGATGTTTAACATATACCACTCAAGAATGGGTGACAACCAAAACCCGTCTTCGTCCCGTGCCGGTCCTAGGTAACAATTTAAATATCTACATTATTTTAATCTTTATTATTTATAATATCTACACTATTTGTCTACTAATTTTTTAATTTTTTAATAGTTCCACTTCCAGGAGCACTAGCAGCGGTGGATTGTTAGCAGATTTCCAATCGGAGATCCAACCGCACACATCCACAAATGAGTTACTGAGCTATTTTGCAGGGGTAAACGAAAAAGAAGATGGACTTGACATCATGACGTGGTGGAAGAGGAATCAAAGAAACTATCCAACACTGGCGATGATGGCCCGCGACGTATTTGCCGTACCCGTGTCAACCGTCCCTTCCGAAAGTTGTTTTAGTTCGGCGAACAGGATCCTCTTCGACAAACGCAGTAAGTTGGGTGCAAATGTTTTTGAGAGACTTGTGTGCTTGAAAGATTGGATTGATGCTGATGAGCGCAACCAACATCGAGATCATCAAGAATCATCATCCGGAGTCGACACTGAAGAAAGCGGTACCGATACGCGGCCCGCGGCTAATTTGGATTCAGACGGTGCGGAAGAGAGCGAACAATGGTATATGAATCCAAACTACTAGATAGGTAGTGTCGGTATACATTTCTAACCTCTTTTAATCTCTATGGTTATTTTTTAAATTATAATTTCTAAACGTTTCAATTAGTTCTTAAATTATTCATTTTAAAGAAGAATTACTAACAAAAAAAAAGTTAGAACTCCGCCTATGTTATTTTACATAGCCGGTCCCAAGCCCGGAATAAAGGAGGAGGGTAACTTTTATTTTTGAATTTAGATTTAATTTAGATTTAATTTAGATTTGAATTTAGATTTAATTTAGATTTAGATTTAATTTAGATTTGAATTTAGATTTAGATTTGTTTTTTTTTTCTTTTGAAATTCGGCAGAGGCTTCTTTTTTTTTTTTAGTTCGGCAGAATCCAGAGGGCTGAAATGCCTTGGTTTTTTTTTTCCTTTTATTTAATTTAATTTAGATTTAAATTAGATTTGGATTCAATTTAAATTTTAATTTAGATTTACATTTATATTCAATTTAGATTTAATTTAATTTGCATCTAAATTTAGATTTGAATTTTTATTTAATTTAGATTTAGATTTATATTATCAATTTAAATTGAACGTTTACAAAATATATTATCAATTTAAAATGTTTATTGTTTTAAATTAATTGATTTAAGATATTTTGATTTATATTTTATTTAACCTATTAATTTATATTTGAATTTATATTTAGATTGTTTTTTTTCTTTTGAAATTCGGCAGAGGCTTTTTTTTTGAAATTCGGCAGAATCCTGGACCTGGAGTAGGGCTGAAATGCTTTGTTTTATTTTTTTTCCTTTTATTTAATTTAATTTAGATTTAAATTAGATTTGGATTCAATTTAAATTTAATTTAGATTTATATTTATATTCAATTTAGATTTGAATTTTTATTTATATTTAATTTTTATTTAATTTAGATTTAGATTTATATTATCAATTTAAATTGAACGTTTACAAAATATATTATCAATTTAAAATGTAAACTACAAATTTCGAGATATAAATAAATTACGAAACTATATAATTAGAATGAGAGTTTGAAAATAAAATAAAATTACTCGTGTAAAGAAATAATATTTCGTACGACACGTAATAATATTCGTACGACACGGTAAACACGTAATAATATTCGTACGACACGGTAAAAAAAATATAACAAATCAGAACACAAAACAGAAAACAGCAAAAAAAAAAAAAAAAAAAAATCTACCCGTGCCCGTCCTGCCCGTGCCCGCTGTACCCGTGCCCGTTGTACCCATCTACCTGCAACGGGCACGGGTTTGAGATGGGCAGGGCGGAGTTTTTCAAAAAAAAACCCGCCTACCCGTGCCCGTTGTACCCAGGTACCCGCTGTACCCGTACCCGTCCTGCCCGTTGCCCGGGACGGGTAATGCCCTGCCCTGCCCGAGGTACCCGTTTGCAAATCACTACATTAAACTATCCTGAATTAATCTTTATATAATTCTAGCCTATATCTAATTTTTATAATACATACAACTCTTATGATATACATATTTGATAATTAAAAAAAATATATCCTTCACCGAGTATACGTTCTCCTACCATCATTTTAAATGATGAATTGATCGTTCACCATTTCCACCAGCACCAGGTCCGTCGCTAGTTTATTTCCTCCACCACGTCTTTCGTCATACGATCCTCAGCCAGTCGACTCTATGCCACTTACATGGATAGTATCTTTCTCCTTTCCCCCAAACCTCTTATACAACAATGCCCCTTCTACTAGGAGAGGAGGTAAGTTCAAGCAATGTAAATTTATTGATCTTCATTTATTTTCAAAATTTCTGTAAAAAATATTTTTTTATATAATCTAAAATAAAATGATATGGATATTGTAAAATTGACTTCCATGCGCAGTATGAAAATTTTATATGATTGATTCCCAATTAAATTTGACCCCTATATTTTGAAAATCTGACTCCGCACCTGCCTTCTACGTACCACCAACATAAATCAAGCAACTCGCAGCAATTCTCTTGTAAACCATCTAGTTGGCTTGGCACCTCCTTCAGATTACACAAGTCAATATAATCTAACTTTCGATTGAGGCTCGTAGATTGCAATTTAGGATAATGAATCACACAAAAAGGTTTCAGTTGGCAACTTAGTGAGTTAATTAGCACTCTTTCAAGAACTTGCGGATTAGTAATTTTTTCCAAGTTTTTAGTCCGTACGTAATCCGTATTGAGATATAAAATTAGGGATTTTTTTTCCTAAAAGAAAATTTATAATTGAAAAGTGATGACAATTGACAAAGCCTGTATCCTGGTCCGAATATTATAGAAGCAAATTGTTAAACTGAGCCTTGTAATTAGGTAGGCCTAGAAATTGATTGCCTCATCAGAAAATTTGTGTCCATAATTATTGGGCTTTCAAGTAAGGAATTAAATTTTGCCAAATGGGCTTTGGACGAAAATTTGTCATAGCCGGACATATACAAATTGTTCGATCAAGATTCGTACAAAAAATTTATAACTCAATAAAATTTGAACGGTTCGGCGAAACTAAACGATTTCTAAATCTAAATCATTTGTGTGAAATTTGACACCGATCGCTTTGTACAAAGATCCACCTTTAAGTAAATACCGGTCGTTGAGACGAAAGTATCGGGTATATCCGTATATGATGACACGTAAGATTGAGAAAAATATTATACTATCGTAAACAATAAAGGCTAATTAATATGTCAACGTCAATTCCTAGCTACTAGCCCATAAATTTAAGATCCAATGTCGAAACTTGCCTGAACTAGCAATTGTGTTCCGAATCTTGCTTTGCACCAACTTTTACCCGTATGGGATCGGAAACTGGAGCCTTCGTCGCGTGCAAACACGTGGACTCATTAACTGTATTCATGTGCTATGTGTGTGTGGACGCGAGTGCTTGCACTAAGATGTTTTTTAAAGCACGAATCCTTTTGTGTTTTATATTTATTTTAATTTTAAAAGTTTAGACGAACAATTCATATTATTTAATTTTTTTCATATAAGTCTTCATGTAGACCAATTTTTATATTTTTTAATTTGAGCAAAGCTAGAGTGTGATGTGCTCACCAAGAAAGTTTGGTGAGCACAACTCCAAAAGTATATCGGATCGGCTTCAAACGACGAATTTAAACTGTTAAAATCCATGTACTTCATGAGTGATACATTTACATGCAAAAATTTGAAAGTTTCGAATTTATTTGCTACAAGGTCAAGTGGTCAAAGAAATGATAAAAAAATTAATATATAAAACAACTTATAAAAGGTTTATTTCTTTGACCCTTGATATTGTAGCAAATGAATTCGAAACTTTCAAAATTTTGCACGTACACGCATCACTTATGAAATACATGGATTTCAACGGTTTTGATTCGTCGTTTGAAGCCGATCTGATATATTTTTGGAGTTGTGCTTATCAAAATCTCTTGGTGAGCACATCACATTCTAGCTTTGCCTTTTTAATTTATTTGGATAGATAGAAAACTGTTGAAACTCGTACAAACATAGTTAAAACTTAATAAATTTTAATGGCTCCTTGAATCTAAATATTTATACAAATTTTGATGCAGATTCAACGGTATAGGTCAGACTTCGAATGAGAATTTGTCCAAAACCGTTTGGACAAAACTCCCACCCATAACATATTAATATTTTATTTTAATACGTCCTAGTCATTTCCACTACTATGTTAGAGCTCTACGGTTTTAAAGTACGTCATAGGATTGAAAACGAAGCGATCAATTTATATACCACAGTATCCTAAATTCAAAATCAGATAGATCCGGTTTTTAATTGGAATAGAACCCTACTCTGTTTTTTTTTGGAGAAGATATGGACTCGTGCCAATAATACTTGGTAAAATTTAATAAAGTTTCAGTAATTATGCAAGGAAGCTGGCATCTTACGAACTTTTAGCGCTAATACAACATCAAAAATTCTAGAAAAACAACAAATTATATTTTGAACGCAAAGAATCCGACTGGCTACAGGTTTTACTTTTCCAAATAAAACAAAGGAGAATTCGTTTCCTTTTCTTTAAATTAACTACAGCATATCTTGAATCCATGTAAACCCACAAAAATCCAACAAAAGAACAACT
This sequence comes from Carex littledalei, assembly GCA_011114355.1. Lineage (NCBI taxonomy): Eukaryota > Viridiplantae > Streptophyta > Magnoliopsida > Poales > Cyperaceae > Carex > Carex littledalei. The sequence goes on along the minus strand of CM022092.1, from coordinate 4,230,697 downwards.
AATGTATATCTCAAAGTAGTATTAGTTCATTTCTGGAAAGCAAAGATTATTTTAGAATAATCTAAAATTCTAGACCACTATCCTTGCTTTAATATATTTACAGTTGTCTTTGTTAGCAACTAGACTCATCAAAAATCTACTGGTGGTGGCAAGTTGAGATCCGGTAAGTTGAAACCATCCTCTGCTCCTTGGTTTTGAGAAGTTTGATCTAGATTTTTTTCCTTTGATGGTCCAGCTTCTGTTGTATCCAATCTTGCCTGGATAAATTCAGATAGCTTTCTTAAGTGAATAGTTACATCACATAAGAATGTTTAGACTACTTTTTCTATAATATATAGTATAATGGTTAAAAGATGATAGATGCAAGTATCTTAGTTTAAGCTAATAGAATTATGACACGCTACAAAAGGGGTTCTATATCAATTACAAAATCATTAATGCGGAGCTGAAATATATTATGGTGACATATGTGCACAAAAATTAGTTGGTTGTTACAACATTGCAACAACCAACAAAAAGGATTAATTAGGTAGGTATCATATCATCTTTTAATTATTTCATCTTAAGATCAGAGATTAGGGTTTGGATTACAAGACTTAACTCAGGTCAACAAATACTAGATTAATAATAGATAAACATGCTTTGGAGGGTGCATGCTCTATGGATGAATTCTATGAATACAAATAATAATAATGATAATACAATAACTTGAATTACAAGCCAGCAATCAGGCTCACGTGCCAAACTGCCCTCCTTTTAAATGATAATAATTTAAGTTATACTAATAATTTCTCAATAAGAGTATGAATAACTTATTACCTCCATAGAATGATTCTCCTTTGAAAGAACAATGCAAGCTGTTTGCAGCTGCTCTGCCTCCTGAGGAATACCAACTATATTAATAACTAATTTGTTCCTTACAAAAGAGAAAACATCCTAATAATAAACTATATAAGAAGTTTTGAGAATACCTTCAGAAGCAACTTATTTTCCTGCTCAAGGGACCGGACCTCCTCTTGCATCTCTGGAAGCCTCTGCTTAAAAAATTAGAATTGGCTTGATTAAAACTCAGACAGCCAATTATTCAAACATGTTTAGATCCAATCAAAGATATAACCCTTATTCTTCTCTGTTTACACCAGGAATCATACTAAAGACTGGACTCGTGTGTCAGGTTTGGTGTGGGACGTACTTTTGGTGGGGCCAAAAGGTTAAAAGAGCGTATATGCATTCACACCTTCCGACCTAACGGAAGGCATGTAAACTGGGTGTTTATTATTTTCCCAACTGCCTCCATCAGTCCATTGTAGACCGAGAAATGGAAAGCTGTAAAGGTATTAATGCGTCGGTCACTAAAACAACAGGACTAGCGAAAAATTATTACTGACAGGAGGGCACGAAATCACAGGAAACAGACTTTTCGGGTTAGCAAACCACATTCAATGCAATATTTTCAAAGATATGGTTCTTCTCCACCAAAAAATGAACTACAGAGCGTAATTGACTGATTGTTCTTCAAAAATAGAAACCAAATTTCTAAATTGATCTGTCAGTAAATAGAAACAATTCTAGGCAAAATTTATGCCAGCTAAAATTAGTACATACAAAACATTGTAAATGACTATTGAGTTACAACCGCAATCTTCCTCCGAGATTTTAACTTTATGGTGCAATTAACATAATTTCGAAAACACACAAGGAACCATCTCAAATTGTAAAGAAACTTAAGAAAAAAGTTCCAAAAATAGAAAAGGGGGGAGAGAGAGAGAGAGTTTGGTGTTACCATTTTCTTCCTGGGACGCTGAGAACCGTTGGATCTGGGAGCCTGAACTCGCAAACTCAATGGCGGTCGCCCATTGTATTCCGCCTACAATCCCAAAAGGAAGAAAAGAAAAAGGAAAGGCGAATCAGAAACGTCACGTGTCATAAGCCGAATGGATGGATACATCCACCCTGCACATGCAACGCATGCTTTTTGACCAAAATTGCATCCAAAGTTCAACCCAATCAAATGTGGCATTTTTTTAAGAAGACAAAGATGAAGCGACTAGAAAAGCAAAACCCTTAAACATTGGATCTGATCTAGCTTGATTTCTCCCCTTTCAAACAAAATTGGATAATAGCGCTAAAAGATGAGCGCCACCGAAAAAGGAAGTTTGTCAGCCCAGCAAGCTGTGGACTTTGCCTAAATTATCTTCCAAGTAATGCGCGATATACATAATAAGTAATTTAAAATCGAAAAAAAATATTAGGTGGAGTCTGGCGGATCATAGCATTGCTTAGCGGCGAGAAATCAGAAAGCCAAGAATGACAAACGCGCCTGCTTGAACCGACACAGAAGAATATTTCTGTTTGAATTCCACAAAGAAAAATGATTCGTGCGAATGTATACGTGGCAACTTCTCATTGGCTAGAAGTAACATTCCCAGCAATTACAGACTGCCACGGAAAACTGGACGCCCGCAGTAGATTCTTCTAATTTTCGCTATCTATAAAAACCGGAGACGTCCGCTCCCCTCGTTTCTTATCTTCTTATTTAAGGGAAATTATCTGACATGTTGGCCCGCACCGATCCATCAGTTCGATTGCTCTCCAGTTCACAGATAAAAAATGGAAACTACGGTTCAAAAATTGAAAGAAGGGGGGTCGCCAGTTCCGTTTCAAATCGAGGCGATTGACACGTCATGGATAATGAATGTAAATAGAAAATAGAAACTAATAAAAATAAACAAACTCTCTTGGCAGTGGAGTAAAGAAGAAAGACCTGAATCGCCTAGAATTTGTCAATTCCTGCCTCCAGACCCGCTGACTGTTGTCAGAGACTGGGACCCATTATTCCGACTTATCATGCGTACGAAAGACTATTCGCCTTGGGATAAATAATAAGGAAACGACCGAAGCGAAAATGAGAAAAGAAATAATTAGTAATTAACACTGGAGAAAACCGCGGACCTAGAAAGAAGGAAGATAGTGGAAGACTTTCAGCTCAATCCACCAGGATAGAACTTTTTACAAGAATACCCTCGAGAGTAAGTAGTCAACCTACCTAACCAGCTAGCATAAAAAATTCTCCAAGCAATTACCAAAAAATATTTTACATAATTGCCTGGCCGGTATATATTTTTAGCTATCTTTGTCACGGAGATGAGATATCCTCGTGAAAAAACAGACACTGATGATTAAAGCGCTATCTTTCCTTTTTGCGAAATTTCAAAAGTAATCCATTTTTTATTTAGGAAATTAATATATAGAAAAAAAAAACAAGTAATATAGTATAAACGAAATTGAAAGACAAAAAAAGTTGCTTAACTCGAGGGCAAAGTGGTCAAAACCATTTAAAGAAAAAGGAAAAAGAACAAGACGCTAGTTAAAGGTACCTAAAAGGAGAACAAAACAGACAGACAGAGAACACAACTTTATCGAGCTGAAAATAATTACCATAGGAACTAACTAAATAAACGCAGATCTAAATTCAACATTATTCAAGCAACTTTTTGCAGGTAAAAAATCGATCAGGAGAGGGGAAAATAAAGACAAACGCAAAACAGCCAGTATATGTACCGATGTTGAGACCATGAAATTTGTCTCAGGAAATGCGCCCATGAGCGCGAAAAAGATAACCGGAAAAAGAAATAAAAAAGAACAAAATAAGAAAGAAACACTTCAAATCTAGTACCTTTGAAACAGAAGCAGAGGTGGGACGGGAGATCCGTCCGGATGCAGAGGTAAAACGGCGAAGATCCTCCGGTGAACTCGATCCGCTCGTCGAGGTGCCGGAGCCGCCGCTCAGGTCGAATGGAGAGCTGGGACTCAATCGCATCGTAATCTCTTTGACGCTCGCATCGCGGCGTGAACGCTTTCCTTTCAAGGCCGATGGCCACGTCAGCCCCGCGACGAGAGTCGGAGGAGGACGCGCCGACAGATTGGCCCGAGATAGTTCCAATAGTATCTCTGCTGCGGTCGCGTCAGCGGCCTCTGAAGGTCCAGATGAGGTGGCGCCTTTGTTGAACATGGAGATAAAGATGAGTAGAGAGAAACCCTAGAGGGAAGGTGAGATGGAGGGGTGGGAAGGCAGGCAGAGAGAGAGAAGGCGTGAGAGAGAGAAAGGGAAACAGAAGGATTGGCGTGGCGTCGGGGGTTTTAAAGGAGGGAATAAAAGATGCAAAAAAGTTATTTAAGAGCGTGTTTTGTTTCCTATCCCCAAAATGCACCAGCTGCCGTCGAGTTGCAGCTTATGTACAGGGCAGCGATGCGCAGTACCTTAATTAGAAAGTATATATTTATCAATTATCAACCCGGTGAGATGTGCATAGCCACAAGCTGTGCTACTTTTACTTCAAATCTGCAATAGCATCAGCTATTCAGCTCTGTCCAGATAATTTTTCTTATTTCGTTTTGAAAGCCACTACTGAATTACTAATTTCGTATATGATAGAAAATTTTCTAATTGTGATTTGGTTATTCGTTTGGGTTTTTTTTTTCTTTCAAGCATTCCAATTACGGAATTGAAAATCAATAACGAAGATTAGATTAAAATAAACTTATCATTGTTTTCTTCAAAGTAGATTAGTTTAGCATCTTAATGCAACATCATGCATTCATTTCATTATTTCATTTCTTGGGTGCCACGTTGGAGAGGACAAAGATTTCTCAGAGACCTGATAGGGAGTTGAGAACAGAAACAAACTCTTTATGAAAGCAAATCGAAGATCTGTTTCAGGATAAATGTATTAGTCACCAGCGGTGGTTAACGATTTATTACTTTCTTTTATCCTTACAAATAGATGTCTTTATATCGAAAGAAATCTCTAGATAATCAGTTGTTTCGTGATACAAACAATTCTTTGAAATAATGGTAATAGATGACAATAAAAAAAATAATAATGGGAAAAGAGACCGACCCACTCCTATCGCAACGCTGAGGTGGGACCGCCTCTGCTGCTTATCTTGTGAAATTCTCACGTCAACCTGGTGCACCAATCACTACCATCGCCTTTGCAATTCCTTGAGAACAATTATTTGATTTCGTACTGTCATTATTATATCAATAAGATCGTGTCTAATTTGATTTTACAAGTTATCATAACTGTAGTAGAGAATACTTGAAAGTGTCATTAGTATACTAATCATTATTATATCAATAAGAAGAAATTGATTTTTGATTTATTTTATTGTTGGCGACGAGTATTCTCGGTGGCCAGCTTATTATTGAATATAATATATAATAATGAGTTTTAATAATGGTGGTCACATGTTAATGTTTAAAGTTAAAAATATTAAAATTATCGGCACTTTTAATGAGTAATCCGGTCTAGTTTTTTTTTTTTAATGTTTTATGAAGCCAACGACATTGGTAAATTTTGACTGTAGACCACGTCTATCTGTTTCAATTTTCTAGGACGGAACGCTGATGTGGGACCGTTTCTTAACTGATCGTGTGATAGTTGCAAGTGAAAGACCAAAATACCCCCAGCTCAAAAAAAAAAAACCAATCTAAGCAGAATTCCTTACAGGATATCTTTGTCATTTCCAAAGCGTAGGTCGCAAGGTATGAAGCTGCCCAGGGTGGGGTACTGGTGTGCCAAAAGTCTAAACTGACAACTTTTCTCCGTTTCAATTAGTAATGGACAGGTCCAGTTATTCGCAATAATTAGGAATTTGTCACGAGATTATTTAGTATCTCCATTTTGTTCTAAAATTGTGGGGCATACCCCTGCATGGTTTCTCGTGAGAGACGAGTGGGGACGAGGTGGACTGTCCATCCTATTTTAAATAAATCTTTATATAAATTTAGAAGACATGACGTAATAAATGCCTCTCAATTTTAATAATTATATTATAATATATGAGACTCAAATTAATCCGACATTTTTATTAATATCCAAAGTTAATTACAAATTAATAAATTTACCCATGATTCCCGAGTTTTTCCAAAAATGTCCAAACCGGCCATTTTATGGCCGGTTTCCTCTTTTTTATTTTTTTTTAGAGACACTATGAAGAGCAATATAATGAAATCTAACACTGAAAATTCGAATTTTTTGTTTAAATTATTTGTTAGATTACTTCTTTTGATTTATAATTAACATATTTATACTAAAATACACTAGATTACTTGAAATTATGTTGAATTACACTATATTACAATAAATTATGTTGAATTACACTAAATTATGTTAAATTACGCTAAATTACAATAACTTCGATAATTATGCTGAACTACGCAAAACTACGCAAAATCACGCTAAAGTAGACTGATTTTGTGCCATCTTTCATGAATTTTAAAAAATAGTAAAAAAATTCCGAAAATAGTAAAAATTGGTATTCTACAAGTTCATTATGTAACTAATTTACTGAGCTACTTAGATTGAATAATAGAAATGAAAATCTTAATCGAAAACTTCAACTCAAGTTTTGAGGCTCTTTCCTTAGTTTTTTGGCAATTCTGAATTTTGAAATCCGGCATCGTGGGCACTGATGCATGCGTATTTTCGCAAACTTTTCGAAAAATGGTCATTTGATGAAATCTGACACTTGAACGTCGTTTTATGGCTGTTTGAAGTTTCGTCGTTGTTTTTCGTCTTTTCAGTGAAGATATCGTCCCTATTCATATGTAATTTAGCGTAATTTACCGTATTTTAGAGTAATGTAATGTAATTTAGCGTAATTTAACGTAATATAGTGTAATTCAACATAATTTCAAGTAATTTAGCGTATTTTAGTATAAATATGCTAATTATACATCAAAAGAAGTAATCTAACAAATAATTTAAAAAAAATTTGAATTTTCAGTGTTATATTTCATTATCTTGCTCTTCATAGTGTCTCTTAAAAAAAAGAAGAAGAGAAAACCAGCTATATAATGGCCGGTTTTGGGAGAGAGAAAACGGATCATTTTATGTCCGGTTTGGACATTTTTGGAAAAATTCGAGAATCATGAGTAAATTTATTAATTTGTAATTAACTTTGGATATTAATAAAGGTGTCGGCAAATTAATTAAATGTATTAATGCATACACATAACGCAAGACGAATGCATGCAATGAAACTTTTATGTATAATATTCAATGTATTTGTTCGATTTAAGATAGATAAAGATCTGTTTGTATAAACTATAAAGGACGCAAATTTAGACACTATTTCACAGTTTTTGTGATTTTAAGATTATAAATTTGACCTGAATTTGATTAACATAGGAATTACAAACAAAGGGTTTGTAAATATTTTGTATCCTTTGAATATTTTTGCATAATATTTTTTTTGCATCTGTTTTCGAACAAATTTATACACAAGTGAGGACGTAATATTATTAGTCAAATTTGGGTATATAATAGTAAAGAATATTATAAAAATTGATTAAAAATTTATTGTAAAAATAATATTCTAGCAGAATTTTGAGCATATATATACTTTATGTCATATTTGAAGTGATCATGGGAGGAGATGACACTGACATTATTTGTTAGTTTTAGTGATCATAGGAAAATAAATACCTTTCGAGTTGATTAAAAGCTTCAATAATCTCACACGATGCAGAATGAATGCAGTGGCGTAGAACAAAAATCTTTGTAACAACTAATTACTAATTAGGTATTATGAAACTATTAATAGATTCTTATAATTTCATTTCAAATCATCAGCACTATTTTGGATTTTTGCAAATTGCCCCAAAAACTATTACATATTTGCACAATTGCGCCTAATAGTTGATTAGTTATGCTTGCATATTAAAAGTTAAAATCAAATCAGTGGACACTTTTGTTTCAGGCTTTCAGTTGGAAAATTGGAAAATTGCATATACATAAATGCACAATTAATTTAACCAAGAAAATTGTAAGAGAAATAAATGAATAATTCTGGTTGAAACATGAACTAACGGAAAAATGAGAATTATGGGACTATATCCATTAATTAATCAAATCAATAGTTCAAGAAACAGGTTGAGAACAAAATAGCTATATTAAGTGTCTGAGCAAAACAAGTTTTGTCTTTCTGTTCAATTTAACGATTAATTGATCCTCTAGCTATTCAATCAGTGATGAAGAAGCATAATTATTATTTCTTTTTTTAAATCTTCGCAAATTCTGCAAAATCGTGAGAGGAATCGAACTCTTAACCTTTGGATTCTTGACCTTTGGGTACAACAGCTCTAGAACTTTTTTCTAGCCCACTATGCTACCTCCCCTTTCTAGAGACCTTAGAGTTAAGTGCAAAGAGAAGAGCCAGAGGCGATATCAATCACGGCATCGACGGTCAGTAGCAAAGAGGAGATGCAATTTCCTCGCGCCTCGCGTGCTCCCTTTTCTCCTCTGATCTCCTCAGGCGACCTCTTCGCACACGCTACTTTTTCTCCTACCGATCACCTATAATTGCCTAAGATTTATCCTCTCGGTCTCTCTGCGATATTTTTTTACAAACGGGTAGTTAGTAGATTTGGATTTAAAAGAGTAACGGGTAGCGAGAATTTGGGCCGACATTTTTATTAATATCCAAAGTTTAATACAAATTATTAATTATACCCGGAGTTCAAAACTTTCGCTAAAAATACCCAAACCGGCCAGAAAATGGCCGGTTTACGCCCCCCCTAAACCGGCCATTTTTTGGTCGGTTTACTCTTTTTTTTTTTTTTAACCCGCAAAAACCCCTATATATACCCCTTTTTCTCTCTCTCCTCTCACAATTCTCTCATCTCTCAACCGAATTCTCTCTTCTTTGAGGTAAATTTTTTTTTTATCTAATTTAATTTTTAATTTATTTATTTTAGGGTTTAGGATTTAGGGTTTAGGTGTTAGAATTTAGAGTATATTGTTGTAATTTAGTGTAAATAGCTAAATTGACCAATATTTAGTGTATTTTGGTCCTTTTTACCAGAATTAGGCTGATTTAGCGTAATTTTACCGAAATTAGCACGGTTGACCAATATTTAGTGTATTTTGGTCATTTTTACCATAATTATGCTAATTAAGCTTAATTTTACCGAAATTAGCACAGTTGACCAATGTTTATGGTATTTTGGCATTTTTACCATAATTAGACTAATTAAGCTTAATTTAGTGTAATTAGCACGGTTGACCAATATTTAGGGTATTTTTTACCATAATTAGGCTAATTAAGCGTAATTTTACCGAAATTAGCACAATTGACCAATATTTAGGGTATTTTGGCCCTTTTTACCATAATTAGACTAATTAAGCGTAATTTAGTGTAATTAGCACGGTTGACCAATATTTAGGGTATTTTGGTTTTTTTTACCATAATTAGGCTAATTAAGCGTAATTTTACCGAAATTAGCACAATTGACTAATATTTAGGGTATTTTGGCCCTTTTTACCATAATTAGGCTAATTAAGCGTAATTTAGTGTAATTAGCACAGATGATCAATATTTAGTGTATTTTGGTTACTTTGACCATAATTAGGCTGATTAAGCGTAATTTGACCGAAATTAGCGCAGATGACTAATATTTAGGGTATTTTGGCATTTTTAACCATAATTAGGCTAATTTAGCGTAATTTAGTGTAATTAGCACAATTGACCAATATTTAGGGTATTGTGGCCCTTTGTACCATAATTAGGGTAATGAAGCGTGATTTAACCGAAATTAGCACGGTTGACCAATATTTAGGTTATTTTGGCCTTTTTTACCATAATTAGGCTAATTAAGCGTAATTTTACCGATGACCCCGAGAGACCCCGAGAGAGACCGAGCCTGGCCGCGCTGGCGCCGGGCGAACGCCGGAGTACCGCCTCAGCGATATTCCCCCTCTCCGTTTTAGTTGTATTTTTACTAGTTTTGTATTATTTATATTTGATATGCTATTTATGTTTGGTATATTTGGATTATCCTATATTTCGGTTCTTGTGTATGTGTGCTTTTATGGTACTATTTTTATATTTTACAAATAAAAAAAATTATCATGATAATGCTAAACAGAAAATATTACAAAATTAAAATAGTAGCACAACATAAAAAATAAACAGAAAAATATGTTAAACAACAAAAATAAACTCATCAAGATTAAACCGACATTTTTATTAATATCCAAAGTTGAATAAAAAGTTTGAAAACCATCGTCTGGGGTTTCAAAAGTTTGAGCTTAGTCAGAAAATCATCATCTGGGGTTTCAAAAGTTTGAATATGAAAATGTGATCACGCCTTGGTTGTAATTAACCAAAAAAGAGGCTGAAATTTTGTAAAAATAAATAAAATATGAAAATAATGCAATTAAGTCAAAATTCACCATTTATCTATCATTGTACTTTCGAAACGTATCATGTTATAAATTATTTTGAAAAAAAATTCGATTATAAATCGTAAATTATAGAATGACGTATATCATGTAGTTATAAGAGTATATGTGCTATATTGTTTTATGGCGATATTTTTCTGTGGACTAATACCCGACATTTTTATTAATATCTAGAAGTTCAATAATGCGGGTTCAAAAAAAAAAAAGAGTAAACCGGCCATTTTCTGACCGGTTTGGGTATTTTTAGCGAAAGTTTTGAACTCCGGGTATAATTAATAATTTGTATTAAACTTTGGATATTAATAAAAATGTCGGGAATTTGGGCTGAAGTAAATAACAGAAAAAGTATCAAGTATGGTCTGGTCAAGGTTCAGGGGTAGGCAAAATTAATTTCACGGATAGACAAGGTCCGTTTTAGAACCGGGTCCAATTAAATTTTTTATTTTCAAGGTAAGCATTTGTCTACTCCTGTTGTATGCTACTTCTGCCCATTAGTGAATGCATACTAGCAGTCACACACAACACAATGTAAATGCATATTAACATCATTGCACGCATAATATTTGATGTATATGTTTGATTTATGCATGTGTAAATAATATTACTTAGACATTATTCGATGATATCGGTGATTTTAGGATAAAATATCGCATAATTTTCATAACAATGCGAATAGACACACAAACGCGCTGTAAATATTTTTTTTATAAAAAAATTAGGCATAATTTTTTGTGTTGATCCGTCTTAGCACAAATAAATTTATCCACATGTTAAGGACACAACAAAGACATATTTACCAATTTGATAAAATCAGGATAATACATGTGTTCAAAATTGATTAAAAATATGAACAAACACTCACGATACCCTTTAAATGCATTCTGGCAGAGAATTTTTCATGATTATCGATGTATCTGATTGATTTAGCACGAATAAGTTTATGCACGTGTAAAGGACATGATGTAGATATTATCTGTCAAATATAGAAATTTTAGGATTATAAATATTTCTCAAAATAATAAAAATATGGACATGCACACTAAAATATATTGTTGTAAGCAATCTTCTGTGCGGTTTGACTAATTTGCAAAATATATAATAATTGAATTTTTCAGTTGTTCTGTTTGAGATGTATGCAGGTTTAATAGTTATGACCAAAGGTCAAAGCAAGTCAACGGTTCATATCATGACAAGTTGGCGTAATAAGTCACGTCCGAAGGTCAAAGAAAGTCAAAGTGTATATCATGACAAGTCGGAACGTGACAAGCTGCACAAGATAATATGTTGCATGATTTTCTCGAGCTACAAGGAATGATTTGATAAATATGATCTGATGGAAGATTTACACGAGTCATTTGGAATGTCGGATATTGATGAGATGCTGAATCATGAAGATTATGTAAGATCATCATGAAGATTATGAAGATTACACTTTACCATTTTGAGTTGTTATTTTTATTTATGTCCAAAAGTATGGTAAAGTAGATATGAGGTTGAGATCACCTGAGTCTAGCCGTTGCTTGTTTGGATATCAAATTCAAAATTTAAATTACCGGACTTAGTCAATACTGAAAACTTGGCACAAGCAAATATGCTATACAATTATGTTGTAGATCTTGTGATCTGTAACATAATGGTGGGCTATGTCTCCTGTCTCATTGACGAGATAATACCCTCACAAATCTTACACTTTAGAATCGTTTTGAGAGGTTTACCTTAGTTCACTGTTGCTTGTACTCAAACTTCAATTATCATTTCAGCAACCTCAAATATACTTCATCTATTTGATCCATTATGAGATTAGAGTGAAGCCAGTGATTGTCTGGACTTAGATCCTACGAGCTCGCTTATTTCTTTGAGCTTGTGTGCTCACCTTTTTCTTTGAGTTGTTATACTCATATGTCGTCTGTGTGGACTGCAAGAGTGTTGTCTCGTACCGGTCACAACTTATATTATTTTCTTCATTGGGTAATAGAAAGAGACGCCTCTTAAGGTTGCGTTGCTTCGGAGACGTAGGTCCATTCTGAGACCGAACTTCGTTAATAACTCATGTGTTATTTTCTATAACTCTATCTATTTACTTTACTGCACTTTAATATTTAGTTAATCGTTATTTAATTTAAAAGTTTTTGATTCTGTCAAGAATTTATAATAGATAGATTATTTGAACACATGAACGACTTTCAAACTTGTCTATCCAACATATATATACAAGTTATAGGGGTTAAATTTTAAACATACCTATTCACTCCCCTCTAAGTACAGTTAGGTTAGGGACAACAAAAAATATTTTAAATACATTTTACAAAAAATTATGTTTGGTATTTGATTTATCTATATTATTTTGCACTCGTATGATAATGATATGTATTCAACGGGTCAAAAGTTCAATCCGGACAATTAAAATAAAATTCAATATTTTTGCAGTGGAAACTGTGGAATTGGTCGAATACAGATGGAATTAACGTGTATCTCGTCCACCGTAACATATAGCGATCTCTAACCTTTCGCAACAACTTTTGATAAAATTTTCTCTGTAGCAACAGTAGTCTGAGTTCTAGTTTTCTCTTCAGGGTCCCACGCTTACAGGAATTCGCATCCCCTGAGATATCTCATATTTTGCGCGATTTTTTAGAAAATCACAAACCGTTCAAAGACGGTCTGCACAAATCTCAAAGCACAAATAATACTGGTCCCTGCGCTATCCCCGAATAGGCACCGACAAGTCGGTAATGCAAAATATGAGATATTTCAGAGGATACGCACTACGCTTACAGAAGATCTTCTGCGCTGTATCTCCTCTTTGGTCCCCACCATAAGAAATTCATATCACCTGAGGTTAACTCAAATTTTGAGTTTAGCGCCTAAGGGCTTCACATAAAAAAAAAAAAAAAAATTAAGTTTAGATCCAGACCGTTTGATCTGCTGTAACACAAATATTACAAGAAACCCCGTTTATTCCACCTCGAGTTGAATTGATCTGAATTCTGTTTGGACGGTCTGAATCTAAACTCACAATATCAGCTACTTCAGAGGATCCGACTCCACTACTAGAGCATTTTCAGAGCATCTACATCCCTAAAACTCTTAGAGTTTCTAAGTAACTATTAACTAATTTTTAGAAATTATAGGCTATGGAGTTTTTAAGGGTTCACATCCCTGAAACTAATCTAAGAGTTTCTAAAATGCCACATCAGCAATAAAATAAAATAAAGAAAAAAATTAAGTGAACACCGGCCAATCATTTTGCCAACTCACAGTTTATAAACGATTTCTTATTAAGAAATTCTTGAGCACAGTTGCTAAATAAGAAACTGGTCTACATCTCTGAAACTGGTCTAGAAACTGCCACATCAGATTAGAAACTCTGATAGTTTCAGAGATGTAGATGCTCTCACCTTCTCTTGGCGAGGAATTATAAATTTAGATTTATAACTGTAATTTTAATTAAAGAAATGTATATAAAATATATTAAAATATTCAACATGTCTAAAAAATTAAATAAAATCTATATAAAAATGAGGATGGCTTGAAAGTACTGAAGTTGTTTCTAAAATAGCAGAAATTTTTAATTGTTTTTACAATTTCGTGATGTTATCTCAACAGCTCCTACTCTCCTTAAATTCCCTTCCGCCGTTCCTTGGAATCAGCGTTGACGAATCGAGTTCGCAAAACCTGATATGTTGGGCCCGCGCTTCATTGACTCATCGACTTCGGGTCCGTACACTAACCCTATTTAGGGTTTTTGACTTTTCTCCATCTTGTTAAATCAATGCATGTGTATGTATTTGCTGTTGACTGGTGTAAGATAAGCCATCTGGCTTTATTGTTGAGCAACTATTGGTATTTGCTCTCTCCTCTTTCTTCTCCTTTTTGAGCTGAGGTGGAGACCGTTAATAATGGCGACTTTTCCGTCCTTGCTTGAATTTTTTTAACCGAAAGCATGTTCTCAAGGTTTGCATAGTGAAGTGCTGCGGGAAATTGAGAAAAATTAAACTGGTAACACTCGCTACCAGTTCTAATTAAACCGTGATTATCTGGAATATCTTGAATTGCTGAATCCATCCTTCTGCTTATTCTTGCGTTGTTGCTTGTTTACCATTGCCTCTCCTTCTACCGGCATGGGTTGAAATTGATGCGAGGACTGATTGGTAAAGGTCATGAAATCCGAGGGCTTTGGTGTAAATTTTGTGAGAAGGATATAACGCGCAAACATATTCAGTAAGATGGAGTTGGGCTGGGCTGTTTGCAGCCGAAATGTGAATGAAATAAAAAAGTAAAGAGAAAAGGAAGTGGGCCTGTGAGCTGTTTGACACGAAAAATAAGAATTTAATTGAATATCAGGCTTGAACTTTGGACTGAAAATTTATGAGATCCTGGAAAATGAAACAAAACAGAATTGAATTGGCATGGACTTGGACCGAAACTGGAAATTAATTGAATTCTGATTAATCAAAATTAATTGAATTGGGAACATTCATCAAAGGAAAGTGATTAACAAAAGGGATTATTATAATGTTTTAATAGATGATTAGAAGTGAGAATAGTGAGAGATTATGTGGTCTAGAATAATAATTTGACAAATATAATGATATCAACTGATTGGATAATTATCCCGAACACTATAAAAACACCAACACGCCTAATTTCAGATTTACTGAAAACAGTTTAGCTAAATTGTGATTTGGAATTGATCATAGTCTCGTTGAAGGCTTAATGAGGGATTAGATTTTGCGTAAAAGGGCCTTCCTCCCTTTCTATTATAATGTTAGTTGTTTTAAAAAATAATATATCATGTTATTATTATGATTCTTGTGAACGGGGTCGAGACATAAAAAATTAAGTTGCGGATCGTTTGGTCGATACTGACACACCTGTATGATTCAACGATCAGATGCGGGTTTTAGAGTATTCCTTAAATTTGTCTAGCAATTAAATTGCTATATTATTAAACATGCTGGAACATTAAAATGAAAATATTATGAGGGAATAGTTGTTTCCTTAGCGAAGTAGTTTACACGGTCACAGATGTCATTTATAAATAGTGAAAATGTTATTAAATTGTGAATAGAATTAAATCATAATGTGAAAATGAATTCAAAATTGGAAATGTGCATAGCATGGTTTGAATGAGAAATTTGACTGAATTGAAGTAATTACATACATGACAATGACATGTTATGCATTTGTGGATGAGTTTTTGTGTTTGTCTCTTTTTATTTTTTTTGAAAAAGTTGGCAGTTGCTGCCAATCTTGCATTGAATTAAAAGAATTCTTACAACTGGTGCCTGATGTTCCTATTAAGGCCACATTTCGCACCTACATTGTTCCAAATATCTATGCCTAGTATTTTTTCCACAACATCACCTCCTGGGTTACTCTTGCTGCCAGTTGGTCTGGACTCACCCGATTATCCCTAAATAAAACATCATTTCTGTGCTTCCTAATTTGCCAGCACCCGCATAGCATTTTTACTATGTCTTGTTCTTACTTCTGAGGTGCTCCTGTTTTGAGCTGTCATCCATATGTGCTGGACGGTTGTGTAGTTGGGGTGTATGTAGTCATTTGGATTGACGTGCAGCTGCAGCGCATGCCAAACAGCCACTGAGTATGGGCAAAGGTAAAACAAATGTAGTGAGAACTCCAAAGGACAGTTGTTACACAAAAGGCACCTGACCTTGCATTGCCTTCCTCTACGTATCCGATTTTCCCTTGTCAGTACCTGATCTTTTAGAAGCAGATAGCCAAAAATCTTGACTGTTGGTGCTTTACAACGCCAATACCACTCATCTTGTTCATCAGTGAAAGTTATATCCCAACGCTAATACCACTCCTTTTGATGTGAAATTTCCTGTTTGTGGTGTTTGTGTTTTGTCATCGCCGGATTTGCAGATGAGAAATTTCAAATTTGACGTTGTGGATTTTTGAGAAATTTTTATTATAATTTGAAATGTGCATGACGAATTTAGCTAGATGTTTAAAAATGATAATTTGGTTTATGAAGAATACCAAATGAAATTAAAAGTTTAATAAAAGAAATGAAACAATATATATGATAAATATTGTTACTGTTGTTGATGTTGTTATTTGACTGTTAGGTTTTAACTTATTTTCACTTAAATTTTGCTTGTTAACTCAAATTATAATGATGAATTGATGATTCAGCAAATTGCTCATATAACTGTGGTTTGTGAAATTGCCTGCTACTGCTTTTCAGAAAAATATTTATGATTGAAAAGTGAGCTTTGTCATGCAGGATCAACGAAATCATAATTAATATATTTATGGAATCTAACCGCCTGAACCCTGAATTCTGTTATTCTTCTAGGGTCATTTTCGTCAAATATACTCATTTAGGTATGGTCATTGGAAAATCTGATGGGTACAGTATAAAAAAAATGATATTGTTTAGCTACAAAAATAAGAGTAGAACTAGGGTGTTCTTAAGTTGACCGAATTCCTTAGAGAATTTAATTCTAAAATTTATCGAATTGGCTTCAAATGACAAATTCAAATTATTGAAATCAATTTACATTAATTATGAGTAATGTGTCTCTGTGCAAAAAATTTAAATTTTCGAATTAATTTTATATAAAGTCAAGTCAAGTGGCCAAAAACATATTGAAAAATAAATGTGCTAAATTAATTTATAAACATTCTAATTTTGACTGCTTGATTTTATACTAAATTAATTTTAAAATTTAATTTTATTTTACATAGACGCATCACTCGTAAGGTAAATTGGTTTCAACGGTTTAAATTTGTTGTTTGAAACCAATTTAATAGATTTTAGAGTTAAGAAGACTTGGTAAACTTAAGAACACCGTACTCCAAAAATACAGTATAGTCCCTTAATTAGTTGGTGACTCCGAACTTCACATCTTTAATTGCCTTATAATCAGGCGTTTAATACTATCGCATCATTATACTTGGCGTATTTCAATACGTGTTCTTTTACTAGTTGTTAACTTGTTTTGCTTCTTCGAGGAGACTAGTTGACTACTCTGTCTGCCCATCCATCTGTACAAAACCAGTAGCTCATATAACTAAGTAATTGTACCAATATGGATCCAAGATTCCAAATAAAATTCCTGTTTTGTCCGTCTCGCTTTCTGAGAGTGCAAAAATCACGAGGGGTTAATTGTAGACGTGTAGTATATATACAGATAGACAAGCTTTTGTTATGCTACTGGAGGAGCTAGGAAGGATAAACTGGATTAATTGATTCCTATTATTTTTTCAAAAAATTTATATCTATATATAATTTTTTATATAATTTAGAATAAAATGTCATAATATAATAAAATTAATTTTCATTCTCTACAGAAAATTTATATATAATTAATCTCTATAATTTAAAAGTTTAACTCCGCTCTAGATGCTACTGGAGGTTTTCCTCTACCAGCATGACGTTTACAAGATAAACTTGCAAGTTTCTCTTGCTTTTAATTTATTAATTAAGTTTATTTGGGTATTATATATATCTTTTCAGCTTTTAGGGTTGAAGCGAGAACACGAGGAGTTCAATTGTCGGCTAGTACAGCACTGATCTCAAGTGCTTAGGCCTAAGCTGAAGTACAGCCAAAGCAAAGCATTAAATGAATATGACGGCACTAAAGATGCACAAGCTATATGTTTATGCCGATCAGTTCTTCGTTGCCGTGGTGAGAATTTGTCGGCAAGATATTCTTTTTTCCTTTTTTAAAGTAGCAGGCTTCTGTCAACTATATTTTATTAAATCAAATAAAAAAAGTTTAAAACGGAGAAAGAAAAAAGAAAGAAAGAGGAGAAATACAAATAATGTCACATAACAGAAAGAAAGGAGTGTGTTATATTAAGCGCACTTATTCAAATATTGAGCAATGACAAAAACTTTTTCTATAAATGCCAATTTTGTCATTACTTTCTCGTTATCTTTATTTTTATATTAAGTACGTAGATATTCTGATATGCCAATAAATATAATTAAAAGATATCGGATTGAATATCGACCTTCCAATCAAACAGTTTGCAATTCTTTTATTATATGCATTTTTTTATGTTTTTTTATGTGTAGAAGTCTAAATTTATTTAGATACATATTCACTACCCACACTCGCCACATGTAGATATCCTGATTTTTCTATTTATTTCGAAAACTTTCTTAAACTCTTTTATTTGATTTTCAAATACTCAGTCTAGGTTAAGAACAATCCGTGGATAAGGTCATGCCTCTTTGAGAGTCTCAGAGAAACCAAAGGTGATTCCGCCCCCCCTCCCCCCCCCCCATCCCGTTCTCTTCTCTCTTTCTCTACTTCGTTCGAGCAGGTGTTTCTACTAGTCGATCTAGCTACCGCTTTCGATGATTCCGTCTAGTGGATCTGATCACTGCTTCTCAATCCGTCTCGATTTCGGGTTCAACTGAGGATGTTGTGAATTCGTTCCACTCCCGTAGTATCTACTATAGCTATATATGAATAAGGTACGTGTTTTTATGGTTGTTGCCGATAACGATGATGCTAAGATATTGTTTCCTTCCTCCTCTCCTTCTCCTTCTTCTCCTGCTTCTTTTCTGGCTTCCACACTGGCTGTTCCTCTAAGAGGTGACTGTTCCGGTTGGGTTGTCAGTTCCCGGTTTGGTTTGATTCAGTGCCTTCTCGGCTGCACATTTCTCTGAGCGGTGACTGTCCGGTTCGGTTGATTCAGTTCTTGGTCCGGTTTGATTCAGTGCCTTCTCGGCTGCGATTCGGTGTAGTATGCCAGAAGAAACAAGACAAATAAGCGCACAGAGGAAACAATCACTAGGCTCCTATAGTTACAATCAAGCAAGGATGATCAAATTTGTATCCACGGGATGCACATATCTCTGTGTTTTTTTATTTGTTTTACAACTGAATGCTTTCAAAGACATTTGTTGTCTAATAGCTATCTTGTAACTTTTTGAATGAATGCAATCGCCTACAGGCTTTCAACCAAAAGAAAATACTCGGTCTTTTTATTAGTATTTCTTTTCATTTTTAAAATGTCATTTAAGAATACAGATCATGCGTTAATATTTACCAATATAGTTATAAATTTATTAAAGATATACTGTATAGCTTACATAAATGGGATTGAGTTTTGTCCAAAGGACTTTGGACAAAGCCTCATCGAAAGTCAAGGTTAAACGTCCGATTTGCATTGAGATTCGTCAAACATATTTAAAACTTAATAAATTTAAATAGCTTCTTGAATCTAAATATTTGTACGAATTTTGATACAGATTAGACGGTTTAGGTCCGACTTTGAATGAGACTTTGTCCAAAGCCGTTTGGACAAAAACCCCACCCTACATAAATAAGATCTACTATATAATAAAAGTAACGTCATTGATATAAATAGTTCAATATGGATTCGATTTATTTATAGTTACAATTGTGATCAAATAATCATCTAGGTATAATTTGTATCAAAGGGGCCCTTAATTATTTTTAGCCGAAAGGGATTTATGCAGTGTGATTTAATTGTCATTAATTGAAAGTAGATTAAAAAAATAATTTAAAATTAATTACGAGAATAATTATATAGGGACACAGAATATTTTTGGATCGTCGAGGATAAAACACCGCTTAAGTCATATTCACGTTTTGTATTTTTATAATTATATCGCGACAAAAATATTTTAGGCATAGACAATCCCTTCACTCTATTTTAGTGATGAATGTTGGTCTATATTGTGTTTACTATTTTGTTTTGATAGGCATATTATATTTTTAGTTCTTAGATATTTAAGATATATATATTGATCTATTTACAACAATAAATTTATATGTTTCACGTAAAGAAAAACATAAATCGTTGTATGTCAATGCCTTTTTTCTTTTTAAAATCTACAAATCCATGTCTATTTCGTTTTATTATATATTTTCAATTGTAAAAATTGAATATTTGTTTTTTCTTTGACAGATACAATGTGTATAATATAGCTATTACTATGATATATTCAATTTGTACTAAGTCAACGTTATTTCTCATTTGACTTTATTATACTAATTGACTTTTTGGGAATAATTTGATTTAGAACCAATCTATTTTAATATCATTCATGGATGATGTTGAATACTTATTCTTTTCATTGATCTATTTTTGTTTATGAAAATATGTCATTTTGTATGAGAATTTTTTTTTTTCTCTTATATAAGAGGAGGGTTCAAATGCCTCCATTTTTGTGTCTCCACCGTGCCTCTATTTTTAAAACGTTAATAACTCAAAATTTAAATCATAAATGTCAAAATAAAACCGTTAGATGTGATCTATATTATTTTCTCTATGTGCTCATAAAAAATTATCACATTTTTAGTTTTGTTTTTATGTGAATCAATAAGTTAAAAAAATCAATGTCTTGAAATTATCCACATTAGTATGTTTTTACAAGCTCTTGATGACAACCAAAACAAAGTTGAAATATTATAATTTTTTACACATGCATAGATAAAATTATGTAGATCATCTGACGGTTTTATTTTGACTTTTAAGTTTTAAATTTTGAGTTATTCAAGTTTTTAAAAATGGAGATACGATGAAGACACACAAAATGGAAGTATTAAGAAACATAACTAATAAAGAAAGTGAGAGAATATATTTTTAGATGATTACGACAAAAAAAGTTAAGAATTAGCACCCGTTATTAAAATTTGTATTCATTTAATAATTGCCCATGTTAACTTACATTTAAGAATTAGCACCTGCCGTTAAAATATTTTATTCCCACATATTGCACACGCTGGAAATAAAATAAAAACGCGAACTATATATATGAATGTGTAATGATAGATTATTTTTTTTCCCACTTTTTATTTGAGTAGATTTTATTTAGTCTGTAGAAGTTTATTCATTTTTCAATTTTTTTTGAAGAATTATAAACGTTGTTCCGTATAATTATTTGATTCTTATATATTTGGTAGCTAATGCATGCTAATATATATTTTCAAATGAATGACTAAATGCGGATTCTTTTGTCTAAATGTGCAATCATTAAATGAATATAATATTTAGTGTCTGGTACTAATTCTTAGCTTCCTTTCGTAATAATTCAATGACGAATTTTTCTCTCACTTTTTTATTAATTATGTTTCTTAATTAAGTCAATATAAGAGAGTAAAAAATAACAGATATCTAAGGAGAACTTTTTCTAAACGCACGATATTACAATAAATGTCCTTAAAAAAGCACACCCCAAAAAAATAACATTGCCGCACTAAGAGGCGGAACCAGACTTTCAGACTATGGAGGTCAAACGTGAATAAGAATCAAGTATGTAAATTTTCCTACTACAAATGAGAATCAATTTCATACTATCTATAGTATTTTTCTTTAAAATATATTAAAAATAAGATACAAATATAAAAAAATTGAAATTGAATGGAGTCAATTAACTCCATTCAAGCAATGTAGATTCGCCCCTGGCCGCACTCACCAAACCAAAATTTTGCCTAAACAGCTGAACCGTCAAAAGCATCCCACGGAAGTCCACAATATTAGCACTGATGAGATGTCACACACCAAATGACCCACTATTTAGATTGGGGCACATGATTGCACATGATCTGAATTCCGCTGGAGGAGCGAAGATTGAGATGGAGAAGAGGAAGTGGTTGCGGGTATACCGGGTCATTTGGTGTGTAAAATTAGGTTTGGCTTAGCAGTGCGTACCAGTACCATAAAGACTAGCAGTGCGTACCAGCATCCAAGATAATCTACCTTTCCTATGCTTCTGCGAGTACTTACCAAATATTAAAAAAATTAGGTTTGGCTTAGAAATTGGAACTAGGCAAAAATTATGGTCATCCAATAAAAAGAAAATATCTTTTCTAACTCCAATAAGTAAATTCATAAGCATAAGCATAGGTACAAAAAATTTACTGGAATAGTACAAAGTGAATGGTACAATAATTTAAATATATATTGCATAACAAATAAATCTAATAATTCAACCTTAACGACATTACCTCCAGTAGCAAACTTCTTTCCAAGCTTTTTAGAAGCATCAGTGAGCTTTACCCCTGAAATTTATCAGCCAGTAAAACTGAGACTATACTGAAAATCAATCACCGGTACAGTGAGTGTACCGTCCCTGTCGAACGGCGCCTCTCATCATCGCCTTGGCGCGTGTGCTTGTGCCAACCAACCTGAGAGAGGTGCGAAGGAGGCGATAGGAATTGGAGAGGGAAGACAGAGAAACGGGGAGAAGGAGAGGGATTGGCGACTGGTAGAGAAACGGGGAGAAGGAGAGGGAAGGCAGAGAACGGGAGAAGGAGAGGGATTGGAGAAGAGAGAGGTTGAAGGAGACGGATTGAAAAAATAAAAGACTGCCCCGCTGCGTGTGATTTCCATCGACCGGGAATGAAGAAATTCCGTCTTTTTTTTGGCTATCGTAATAGCCATAAACGAAGACATCGGAATAGCATGGAATGGAGTATTACTGTACCTATTACCTCGGTGATTTTGCCAAACAGAGTAATCACTTTCCAAGGAATTAGGATGGCAGGGAGTCATCTTTCAAAAGCATGAACCAAACGCCCCCTTAAATCCTTCAAAACAGCAACATGCCTGACGCCTCACACATGGTGCTACAGGCCCACCACCTGTTTTCTAAATGGTGGTCTCCTGTAGGGGTGGCAACGAGCTGCTAAAGAGCGAGCTAAGTCTCACTCGTAATCAGCTTATTTGTGGATCAAGCTGAGCGAGCGAGTTTGAATTTTAAGTTCTGAGCTAAAACTGTTGCTCAAGACTGACTCATATTCATAAATTTATATATTTTCTTTCCTACTATATCTTAAATTTTCATAACATATCTTATCAATTTTGGCTAAAACAAAACAACATTTATAGACTAATTATTGAGAAATACTCTTAATTCAAGTGCAACTAAGCAAATCAACTACTATAAATTAAGTTTGCAGCTAAATTCATACATACAAAAATATCAAATTCCTAAATTCATACAAACATAGTTCACAGAATAAATTCATGCATACCAAATCAAACAAATTTATACAAATTAACTTAGTTGCTTATAATTAATACATATTCCATACAAAATTACCAATCAACTTAAGCGCGGTCCAAAGTGCAATTACCATAACACTGTCTATCCATAGACCATGGTATCCCCAACCTGAAGTTAACGGATCCGATTAAACTATTAAACTACGTATATCAAATAGTTCGTTAATGACCGAGCTGGCTCGTGCCGAGCCAGGCCAAACTCAAAACTCATTAATTCTAGCTCGAGTATGTGGCGAGCGAGCTAGTTTTAGCTCAGTCCACTAACGAACGAATTATTACCGATCGAGTCACGTACACGGACTGATACCAAGCGGGTCACGAGCCACGGACTTTTTTGCCAGCCCTAGTCTCCTGTAATACTTTCATTTGTACAGGTAGCTGCAGTTTAATTCATTCTATTTTTCTTTGAACAGCAGCTCGTTATAAAAATCGTCTGTAAAGCGGCTGAACTTTTGGATCAGAAGTTGTAAAGACTGAGAGATCCTCACGCTTTCCCAAGCTCCAGAGCTTACCAAGCTTTAGAAGACTTTATAAGGAGTATAATCACCAGTATTTTGTTTGTCTTACAATAAAATTTGAATACAAATTATATTTGTATTAAAAGTTGAGCATCTTGTGCTGCATTAGTGGCTAGATATTCAAAATCAAATATTATTATTATACATATCAAGTTATTTTGAATTGAACTCAAACGAGTCCAACCAAATAATTTTTAAACTCGAGCTCGATCTAACAAAAATTTAATCGAACTTAATTTAGGTTCAAATCGAACCAGAGCAAGCCATGTACCATGAATTACAAACTAAACTTGTAATCCTAGAGCTAGAGATCATTTGAAAATAATGAGATAAAATGGGGCAAAGCATTGAACTCAATGACTCCAATCTTTTGAATCTGAACTTTCTCCACTGCCACTGGGACAGCAGAAAGAGGTAGAAGCTCGAGATGACTCGAGACATAGTTAATCTATCAGAAAACAAATCTCACTTACAAAATATTCAAATAGAACATATCATTATATTAGGCAAGATAACATAGAATTCTTACTAGCATTCATACAGCATTCATACATCGATCAGTACAAAACCTAAAGCTAAAATCTACATGCATTGCTATAATAATATACTAACAAAAAAATAGCAACAAAAAGGAAAAAAGAACATGCACATGCTATTATAGAAGACACTACTTATTAAACTGGCCCACTAGCCTAGTCTAAACGAATGAATTAAACGGAAAGTCACAACCCTCAACTGTTTACCCAAAACAATATGAAACAATTTTAACTATAATATTAACACAAAAAAAAGCTTTTTCTTAATGTCACCGATTACCAAAAATGCCCTTATGATGTCTTTTGAGGGGAGGTGGCCATGGATCGCAACCGGGTGAC
Source organism: Carex littledalei (assembly GCA_011114355.1). Lineage (NCBI taxonomy): Eukaryota > Viridiplantae > Streptophyta > Magnoliopsida > Poales > Cyperaceae > Carex > Carex littledalei. The sequence continues at coordinate 4,206,028 of CM022092.1, read as the reverse complement.
AACTTCAGTAAAGCTGGGTCTGTCAGAAGGTTCCGAAGACCAGCACTGTTCCATTAAAGATCTCCACTCGGGGTCGCACGACTCTGGCACTTGAGGTCTCAATGTATTACTCACAATACCACCTAAAAGGAAAACAATCAAAAGAATGAAACAAGAGCAAAAAGGATGATTAAGGAAACAATTATTTCGGAAAGTACAAAGAGCTACTCCTTTCTAAATCATTCATGAAAAGAGAAAGGGCAAATAAGGTGATGAGTAATACAAAACATGCTTTATTTGGAGCATGAAATGTACAGTGAGGTTTTGTGTGGCTATACATACAATTTCTCTTGAATCTTGAGTCTTGAGAAAGCAAGAATACTAGAGGAGTTACCTATGATAACTCCATAGTGCAAATCAGCATATGGCTCCTCTCCAGTAAGAAGCTCCCATAGCACAATCCCAAAAGAAAACACATCAACCTGGTAAAAAACACAAGCTCAAATTACAAGAAGCCAACAAGAAAAAAAGTATATGCAGATCAAAATGAATAATAAGCACAGAATAATAAATAAAAAGTTGAAAGAGTTATATACTTTCTTTCTGTTTGGTTCAACGAAACTGGTGATACCGTCATACCACTTGTCATCCAATATTTCCCGAAAAAAGGGAAGAATAATTTCACAATTTTCCTCACAAAACATCAAATTATCATGAACACTGGCAAACTGAAAATATCCACATGCCTTATAAAACATAACAAGTATACTAATTTCATCACAAGTACTCACCTCACCCGACTTTGTTTCTTTCTCATTAATCTAGAGATTAACAGCAAATATCTTGTGAAAGAAATGAGGGAGGGTGGGAAAAAGAGGGGATGTTCCTTTATCTTGTGGTGGGAATAAGTGGTATATTTCATACATATTGTAAGCAAATTCCTATTTTTCACCCTCAGCATAAATTTGGTATTTCAGGGAACGTACAAAATCTCCCTAAAGACATGAGAATTATTAAATCATAAGGGGTACCTTCTCTGAAACCAAACTACTGCTGCCATTTAGGAGCTCGGGAGCCATCCAAGGTAAGGTTCCTCTAACGCCACCAGAGATAAGGGTTTGGCATTTCACTTTTGACAGACCCAAATCACCTACCTGTAAACCGAATCATGAGAAGTTTGTACAATTCTGTATTTAGAATGATAGTTAAAGGTAATGCCCAAGCTTCAAAATAGAGGTGATATAGCAATTTTAGATGTTTTTATGGCACCGATGCTAAATTACAATAAAATTTGCAATTTAGTATATTTTGACAACAAGACGGACATAGTGCCCATATAGAAGTTAAATTTAGATTAATTTAATGTTCACTAAATCTGAAATGAGAGCATTTGCAGTATTTGAGCATGCCAGTACTTGTGCAATGTAATCGTACTGTACATTTTGGACCATGGTAACTTGTTTAATTTTAACTTGGTATAGTAATTGAACCATGCTAATATATATTTTCTACTCTATCATATGTAGTACAGACTATAGGGTATATCTTGTTACACTATCTTGAAAGATTTAATTTGAAAATTATGCCAGTATCATGGTTAGTTGGTTACAGTTGCATACCCACTTTCTCATGCTACAGAGCTAAACATTAAATTAAGCCCCATCAGCTACAGACCTATAAACATTATTTGGAACCTCTGTACTATCATATACCTTGCAAATAGGGCGGTGTGAGTCCCGCAAGTTGACAAGCAAGTTGTCACTCTTCAAATCAAAGTGGACAATATTCTTGCTGTGCAAATATTCCATCCCAAAGGCCGCATCCATCGCTATTATCAATCTCTTGCGCCGATCCAGCGACCTTTTCGAAAAAAAGTAAATCTCAACAAAAATAAGTAAATCTCAACAAAAAAATCTTCTACTTTAAACTTACCCTAGGTCATAATTATCTGAGTACTTTGCAAAGGGGTACAAGTACAGTCTATTATTTCACAGGAACCATCTAATGGCACTTCTATGGTTATTTTCACTTTTAAATTCATTGCTTCATAAGGACAAACTTAGACTAAACTTCAGTTAGTGAAGACATAGCTAAGCAATTGAACTTCTGCTTGAGCCAGAACTGAGTTACTATTGAGGCTAGTTAAAAGTTCATAAAACATTCATACTTGTCATTTCTTTGCAGTGCATGTCTCAAGGAGCCATTGACCATGAACTCCGTCACAGTAGCGATGGATCCACCAGGCCCATCTAATACCACGCCATAAAACGCCACCACATTTGGGTGGTGTAAATCTGCTAGCTTTGATGCCTCATTCCAAAAATCAGCTCTCTGTGCAAAAAAATAATGAAACACTATTCAAAATCAGATTTTGGGATGTAACTTCTTACATAACCCAGGGCCAAGGCAGCCCCTTTCCCATCCTGGAGAGTTGCTACATAATGAAACTAAACTAGAGCATGTCTTAAATATTATTAGCAAATCAAATGAATATCAATTCTCATACAACTTGACAAAACCCCAGGTGCCCCAACCTGACCCAGAGATGTTGCTTATCGAGTCCAGTGTGACCCGACATAGTAGCAGGTACTTAATATAATATATTAAATAATCCCTACTATTTGTTCCAAATTTATATAATTTAGATTCACCATAAAATGCAAACCAAATAAAGGACATGGATCCATCCATCCCGACCTGGTTCCTGACCCGATATGAATTGTTGTTATCCCTATTCAATAATTTTAATTATACAGACCATCAGTACGGTATTTTTTCCAGCAACGTCTCCTGTTGTTAATTCCACTGGGTACAGGTAAAAGCTGGTACATTGATTGAAAGAAACGTAAATCACTCTATAGCACCCAAGGCCAACAATGGTACATGCAAACGACAACAAGAAATTGCAATGAATTTGATATGTACGTACCATTTTGTCTTGTTCAGATGGTTTACCAGCAAAACACCGGTCATTAATGCGTTTTATGGCCACATCAGATCCTCTCCATTTTCCATGGTAAACAGTACCAAATGTGCCAGAACCAAGCTCGGTTAATTCTTCAAGATCGGTATTTCTTATTATCTGCAAGGTGTAGAATAAGTTAAGCAAAAATGATGCAAGAGGGTAGCATGAATACTTGTAACAGGAGGGGGCGAGGGGGAGGTAAGTAACCTGAAGTCGGCCAAGGTCCTCAGTATTAGGCAAGCCAAAATTTATCAAGCCCACTTGTTTGCTCTTTGCAGTCTGAAACACATGCAACAATATAACTGAGTATATAATAATTTAAAGAGGGATAATACAACCATGTACATAATCACCCTAAAAATCCAAACAATCTTACCTCAGTGCTAGGGTTTTCTCCTAATATTGTGCTGCCACCTCCATTCAGGTCTAGTATTTCTTTAGTAACAGAGTTATCTGCTTGATTTTCTGACAAAATGTGAGACATGACTAACCCTCCTTCCATCTTTTGTAAATCTTGGCTCAAAAACTCATCTGCAGCCAGAACTGAAACAAATTACCTTCAAAAGAAAAAGATAAACAAAGGATTGATCTGAAAAGAGTCCCACATTTATATTACCTTTGACATAATGGACTTGCTCAAATACCGGCTCCTTTAAAACATCGGAAAGGTTCTGTAACCCGCTCTCCTCTACAGGCACATTTAAATCCAACCCCTTGTTAATAAGGGGTTCTTTCGGGCTAATAGATTCTTTGCTCGCAACCCGCTTAGGCCTAGGTGGCAATGCATGAGCCGTACCTTGCAGCTTTGAATCCAGCAAAACAGTCTCTTGCATTTGTTCAACACTTCCAGCCAACCCATTTGCAGCATTCCCACTAATAGGCATAACTATTTGTTCAACAATGTGATGTTCTATCGGCTGACTTGTGAGAGGCACATCCTTCTGTTCGCTGACCATGTTGCAATTAACAATACCGCTCATGCACGCATCCATTCGTTCGTTTAGCAGGTTGTCATTGACAGCACTGCTAGCATAGACTGGGTTCACGCCATAATTCGGTGCTGGACCAGATTCGACATGGTACATATAAGCCCCATTCATCATCGGAAAATGTGACATATTTTGGGCTTGTATGCTCTGGTAATGAACAGGGGCAAACGAGGAATATGTTGCGGGGCTAACAGGTGCAGCCAAATGTGGGTCAGATATGACCGGTTTAACTGCCTCCGCGACACCAAGAGGGTCAAGCTGGTTTACATGCACTGGCTTAATAAACCCTGCATCAAGTGGATATTCATTTTGTGTATTAACGGGATACTGCGGCACTTCGTGTGTGTTCTCTGAAACAGGTATATATTGGCCATATCCATAATTAGGTACTGGTTGTGCCATGATTCTTGAGATGTCCTCTGGACGTAGGCTGTGAAAGACTGGCACTGGCTCAGGGGCAAAACCGACCTTTCCATCTGCCAATTCTCTTACCAAAGTATCTGAATGCGCATGTGGTAATTGCCTCTGACAAAGATTACAATCGTCTAAATACCCTATATTCACCCCTTCCCTCTCTTTATTGTTACTATTATTGTTATTATTAGAGTTAATTAAAAATGCAGGTGGTAAAGGAGGCAATTGTGAGAGAGGCTGTCTGTACTTGGCCGACTCCTTACCTTCGTTTGAGAACTCTAGCAAATTAGGGCTGGGGTTAGAATTTCCCTTTTCAATGTCTACATCTATTAGAGGAGCTGTAATAAATGTGGATCTTGATGCATCATTTGACATAGAAGAATTCGGAGAAGAGACACTGACACTGGCCAGGCTGGCTAGACTATCTTTCCTATTGAGTCCATTTACCGCCTCAAGATATCTGAGAAGGAACAAAAATAAATTATTTGATGGCTATAGCAGTTGTTACAGTTATTAACCAGTTTAGAACAAGTTCCTCTGTTTGAGATTAGGTGAAACCAAGAAGAAAGGAACAGTGGCATGCATGGATTCTGATCCCAATAAAATATCTCGCATAGCATTGGTACTGGCACAGTGCCAGTGGTGATGGTCATAAATGAAAATGCAATGGACCAGCTATAGAAGAATGCATGCTTAAAGGCAGTTTGCTCAGCCTGTATGTACATTATTTATTGGATAAATCTGGCAAAAAATGAACATAGAAAATAAATATATATTACACAGTGGACAGACAAATCCACTGGCCAACCCAGTACTTAAGGATGTATATTAATGTTCTAATCACAAGGAAAAAGGATGTATTTCAATGTAATATACATAAAATGTGTTCTAGGAAAATAAAAGACATTTTAATTTTTAACAACCCAAACAAGCAAATTGGTTTTGAAACAAATACAGTGTCAAACTGCCACTAAAAAATAAATAGATCATGCACCTTACTAAAACCACCTAATTACGCCCCAAAAATAAGTGTTATACAATATGTCGTTATCAAATATTCCCAAAATCAGATCAAGACAATACCTCAGACTGAAGTCCGAATCAGTCCGGTCGATGGCCTCAGCACCAGAACCCGGATCCGATAAAAGAAACAAAAATACGCGTATTTTGGGGGAGGGATCCGTCAGCTTATCGTATTCCTCCATCATATTCTCCAAATCTTCTTGTGTAGAAACAGAGATCAGAGAATCCAAGCCCTCGTCTGGCAATTGGTACCTCAACAAAAAGTGGGAAGAGAGAGAGAATGCATCTGCGAGTTTGGAGAGAAGGAGAGAAAGCGGCGAGTTGCGAGGAAGAGAGATAATCCGCGTGTCGCCTCCAGCGTACCTCAACGCACCATCGCTCGGCCGAGGGAGAATGCGACCGCCTAGACTGCACAAGAGCTTCACTGGTCGCGAGTCACAGCCGTCAGAGGTGGTGGCGCCGCCGCCGGACGTCGCCATTTTATATGGAGTGAGGGGGGGGAAGGGGTTTTGTGTGAAGAGAGAGATGAAAGGAAGTTTTTATTTTTTTACAACTCTAGGAAGGGTGTTTTACTGTTCACTCTAAATAAAGAAATAGTTATTTTCTGGATTATAGTTTTTTATCTCCATTTAAAGTTACTGGGAATTCTCCAGTAGTTTTCAATTTCGATTGAGATTGGGGAGTGGTGGTGGGAAAGTGGGATTTGTCAAAAAAAGAATGGTAGTCTCAGGTTAAATATGAGAATGGAGGAGATACGTACCAACATTTTTAACTGTTTTTTAGACGGTCTTGGAGTGCCACGTCAGAAATATCATATGATGTGGAATTCGTCTGTTGCTTTCTACGAACGGTCGCTTTGATATATTTATTTGCTGGCGCACTTTATTAAATTTCAAGCTCAACTATTTGATGGCAAATGTCACGTCTATACTCTCATCGGTTGCCTACGGGCTTGTATTTTTTTTTTTTTGTGATTTTAACTTGTATTGAACTAGAGTTCGATAACAGAATTATTAGAATGAATTTCATCATAATTTTATTTAAATTGAACTTTGTTGATCGATTAAACAAACTAGAAAATCTTCGGGTAAATTTTAGGATAAATTTTGTTGGAGGTCACTAAATTTTGTTCTTTGAAATTAAAACAGTTATCAAGTACTAAATAGAAATTAAAGCAGTTATTTAAATAGAAATTAAGTTAAAATTTATAAATCTCTACACTTGTGCACTTCTATTTTTTTTTAGCCACGTCAGTAATTATTAATATCATAATATGAAAAAAAAAGGACGAGAGCCAATAAAAACTGGTAGAAAGCAATTTTTTTAAAAGAAGACTTTCTAAATTATAAATTATCTTATATTTCAAAAATTAGAATAGAAATATCACGCGTGCTTATAAAAATTAAAAAAATTCCACATCTAGGATTTAAGTTTACTATATAATTGAGAGTGCACAAGCAATGAAATATGAATAAAGTGAATAAGAGGGAAGAGAAAGAGAAGAAAGTACTGATCGAATTGGAGCTACTACTCTTGACTCTTTCACAATGGTTTTAATGCTCGAACACGGCTAAAGAAGAAAGGACATGACGGGTTTACATATTTGACGAAGTAATTTGGATTTTACTATATGAAATCACCTCCTCAAAAAATTGCGCCAAATCGATCTTACTCATGTCTGTTTGTCCTCTTTCGATCGTTGAATTCGTCACAACTCCATTTCAAATTGCGTTTGAGTGAAATTTCTCAACGTGCTTATCAGAATATACTTGTACATTTTTTACACAGTACGCTCTGTAGTGTTGTTGCATTTTCTTTGTTTAGAAAAAAAAGTTGAATTTTTGTTAACTCAAATATATATACAACAACAACCAAGCTTTTAGTTCTAAACAAGTTGGAATATGCTAGAAATGAAACTCAATCGTAGTCACAATTAATTCAAATATATATATATATGAGGAGGGTTCCAATGCCTCCATTTTTCATGCCTCCACCATGCCTTCATTTTTAAAACTTTAATAACTCAAAATTTAAAACTTAAAAGTCAAAATAAAACCATTGGATATGATCTATATCATTTTATCTGTGCTCATAAAAAATTATCACATTTTGATTTTGTTTTTATGTGAATCAATAAGTTGAAAAATCAACGTCTAGAAATTATCCACATTAGTACGTTTTTTACAAGCTCTTGATGACAACCAAAACAAAATTGAAATGTCATAATTTTTTACACGTGTATAGATATAATGATGTAGATCATATCCAACGGTTTTATTTTGACTTTTAAGTTTTAAATTTTGAGTTATTAAAGTTTTAAAAATGGAGGCATGGTGGAGGCATGAAAAAATGGAGGCATTGGAACCCTCCTCTATATATATATATATATATATATATATAGAATTGAGCTATGCTACTACATGGAGTAAAACGCGTTGGTGCTCCACGCCGCTATATTTTTATTTTGAAAGTCCAAACGACCGATCCGAACCGTTCAACATGATCTCCATATTGAAATGTGCTTGGAGACCAAATTTTACATTTTTTAGAATTTTTTTACTATTTATTAAGCCACTTTGAAAATCACTGATCCGGCAGTCCAGAATTTTTTACTGTTTTTCACTGTTCACCCGGATTTTCAGATTTTCAAAGTGGCTTAATAAATAGTAAAAAAATTCTAAAAAATGTAAAATTTGGTCTCCAAGCACATTTCAATATGGAGATCATGTTGAGCGGTTCGGATCGGTCGTTTGGACTTTCAAAATAAAAATACGGCGTGAAGTACAAACGCGTTTTACTCCACGTAGTAGCATAGCTCATCTCTCTATATATATATATATAGAGGTTGGCTAATATCATAACGTTATAACTTCGGCCGAAGTTATAACGAGTCGTTCTTGCAATTTCAAAATCCAAACAACCGATCCGAACCGTTCAACATGTTCTAAATATTGAAATGTGCTTGGAGACTAAATTTTACATTTTTTGGAATTTTTTTACTATTTATTAAGCCACTTTGAAAATACTGATCTGGTGGTCCAGAAAATTTTACTGTTTTTTACTGTTCACAGTAGATCTGCGATTTTCAAATTGGCTTAATAAATAGTAAAAAAATTCCAAAAAATGTAAAATTTAGTCTCCAAGCACATTTCAATATTTAGAAAAAGTTGAACGGTTCGGATCGGTTATTTGGATTTTAAAAACTAATAAACGACCCGTTATAACTTCGGCCGAAGTTATAACGTTATGACATTAGCCGGTCTCTATATATATATATATATATATATATATAAAGAGAGAGAGAGAGAGAGAGATTGGCTAATGTAATAACGTTAGAACTTCGGCCGAAGTTCTAACGGTCGTTTATTAGTTTTTAAAATCCAAACAACCGATCCGAACCGTTCAACTTTTTCTAAATATTGAAATGTCCTTGGAGACCAAATTTTACATTTTTTGGAATTTTTTTACTATTTATTAAGCCACTTTGAAAATCGCAGATCTGCTGTGAATAGTAAAAAACAGCAAAATTTTCTGGACCACCGGATCAATATTTTCAAAGTGGCTTAATAAATAGCAAAAAAATTCCAAAAAATGTAAAATTTGGTCTCCAAGCACATTTCAATATAGAGAACATGTTGAACGGTTTGGATCGGTTGTTTGAATTTTGAAATTGCAAAAACGACCCGTTAGAACTTCGGCCGAAGTTCTAACGTTATTACATTAGCCAATCTCTCTATATATATATATATATAGAATTGAGCTATGCTACTACATGGAGTAAAACGCGTTGGTGCTCCACGCCGCTATATTTTTATTTTGAAAGTCCAAACGACCGATCCGAACCGTTCAACATGATCTCCATATTGAAATGTGCTTGGAGACCAAATTTTACATTTTTTAGAATTTTTTTACTATTTATTAAGCCACATTGAAAATCACTGATCCGGCAGTCCAGAATTTTTTACTGTTTTTCACTGTTCACCCGGATTTTCAGATTTTCAAAGTGGCTTAATAAATAGTAAAAAAATTCTAAAAAATGTAAAATTTGGTCTCCAAGCACATTTCAATATGGAGATCATGTTGAGCGGTTCGGATCGGTCGTTTGGACTTTCAAAATAAAAATACGGCGTGAAGTACAAACGCGTTTTACTCCACGTAGTAGCATAGCTCATCTCTATATATATATATATATAGAGAGAGAGAGAGAGAGAGAGAGAGAGAGATGGACTATGGTGAGTTGTGAAGTAAAACAACATTTTACTTCACGCCATATTTTCATATTGAAATTCAAACAACCGATCCGAACCGCTCAACATGTTCTCTATATTGAAATGTGCTTGGAGACTAAATTTTACATTTTTTTGAATTTTTTACTATTTATTAAGCCACTTTGAAATCGCTGATCCACTGTGAACGGTAAAAAACAGTAAAAAAATTTGGACCACCGGATCAACGATTTTCAAAGTGGCTTAATAAATAGTAAAAAAATTTCAAAAAATGTAAAATTTAGTCTCCAAGCACATTTCAATATAGAGAACATGTTGAGCGGTTCGGATCGATTGTTTGGATTTTCAAAATGAAAATATGAGTGTGAAGTAAAAATAACATCTTACTTCACAACTCACCATAGCCCAGCTCCTATATATATATATTTTTTTTTTCAAAATTTAACAAACTAGAAAAGTTCTTTGCCACAGTCTAAGTCCCCTTTTTAACTACTAAAATAGATTCGCAGATATTAGATTCGAAAATATTTTAGTTACCATTTCGCACAAAGAAAAAATAGACGGAGTTAATATGGATGAAAAAAAATTCAAATTTATCATGTACATAGATAATATGTGTACCTTCAAAAAATGACACGCAGATATTATATGTGTAACTATTTTTAATAGAATTATACATTATAAAAGAGCAATGGGGTGCTACTGTAGCGAGGAACAGTAACACCCCGCCTCCCTGCTCTTCGATGCTTAGTGCAAGGCTCAGATTATTTTCCCTGATGTTACATTACGTCATTCCCTAAATTTTCCCCATCTGCTCGTACCTCAAGTTCCACTCGCCTTCAATTAGTTCCTTCGCTCTCTCCCTCAGTTGTAAGCCGCGCTAAAATCGACGCCGTGTGCCCCTCCTTTCCAAGTGTTATTTCCCTTTGTCACTGCTATGCCCTCCTTCTCCTGCATTTGCATCGTCCAATACATTGGAGTCGCTTCCCCCCAATCTCCTCTAGCTAGTGCCCTCTTCTTCACGTGGCTCTTCTCCTTCGGTGATCTTCTACCTTACTGACCTCATTGCCGTCCTTTTCACTGCCTCCTCGGTCTTCCTCTCCCTCATTGTTAGTGTAATAATCTAGAAGTCAATCATAGGATAATTTTATTCTATATATTTTGTTCATGTAATGGATGATTAATAAATATATCATTTTGTTTCTTGAGATTTATCGCATTTATGAATCATTTCGAGTTAAGGACTTGAAATTGTAGAACTCCATAATATAGATGATAAATACTCTTAATAGTCTCTAACCTTGGTAATTAGCAGGAACACTAATTGACCATTCAAAGGTTAGTATGTGGATTAAATGATGGTTAAGTTTTACAAACCATAGACAAAGAGTTGTCAATTTAATCACATAGATACATGTTAGAGAACATGATATTTGACAGACCCTAAATGAAACGTTAAATGGATTGTGTTCGTGTCATTAATGTTTCATTCAGTGTTAAGTTCTAAAATATGAGGTGTTCGTCTTTTCTACATGAGAAATGTGTATTCGTGAGTGTTGTTCAACGCTATCTGTAAAAAGTAGCTATACAGATGACATTTCAGTATACATGACTTGTGCAGAGGGGAGATGTTCACCAAGACTACTATTGTCCCTCGTATATAATACGAGTGATGGTATCACTAGGCCTCTTGATGAAGTAGGGTTATCAGCGCGCGATATGATTAAAGAGTTAATCATATTTGATAATCTACTTAAGATCGAGAAAAGATTAAGTTTGCAAGGATGACACATACCTACCTTGAAACTGGTCTGATACTATGAGACAAAAGAATTAACACGAGTAAATTGTTTACTGGATTGTGATATTGTACTGTCCAAAATCATCTGTGTCAATTGGGTAGTCATAATGCATTCTGTCAGATGCCGCTTATGATTTATAGAATTAAAAGCAGTTTTAATTCTATTGCCAACATAACACAGATCCTATTGGGTCACACCAATAGAAAAGTAATCAGAGAATTTTATTATTAATTATAAAGTGTTATAATTAATAAATAAATGTCATAGAGTTGACAAGCTTAAATATATTAAATTTATAAGCGTGTACGACACGTTGTATAAATTTATCGCAATAACATTCGCAAGAAATATAATTATTCAGAATAATTATATTGATAATAAATGGATTAAAAATGTTAAATTATGAATTAATATTTTGGGTCAAAAGCCCATTTGAATTTGGGCCTAAATTAAATTTAGAATTTAATTAAAAAGCCCAAATCAAAAGCCCAAATTAAACCAATTGAATTATGGGCTTATGGCTCGAGGGGCATTTTGGTAAAATACCCTAGAACCAACTTTGAGAGGGGCATTTTGGTCTTTTTGAAACCGACCCTATAGGCCTATATAAAGGCTTGAGGGGTGAGAGAAAAATATAATTCAATCGATTCGAATATCGTTCTCTCTCTCGTGTTTTCCTCTCAAACAGTGATTTGCGTTGAAAAGAAATGAATACATAGTCCACGTATATTCTTGCGAGTTATGATTGTGTTTTTGCGAATCCCGCTGGTACAATATTTATGGCAAAAGAAATACCGGTTCTCTGGTTGTTCCTGGTGGATAACTGATAGAGGCATCAGACGTCTGGTGCTCCGTAACAGAGTTAGACTGCACTTCCAATTCGAATTTGGAAAAGGTATAAATGTTATTTAATTTATTTAAATGTTAAATAAATTTTATTTTAGAAATCAATCCGGGAGTAGATCCTCGGCTTTTGGTAGAACGTAAAATTTTGATTTTACGCTCTTTCCGCACCATAAGCCTAAACAGAATTTAGCGATAAATTCCCGAGCAGAATTTAGCGGTAAATTCTTAAACAAGAATTTGGCAATAAATTCTCAAACAGAATTTCGCAAAAAATCCAAAGCAGAATTTCGCGGCTTTTTCTGAAAATCTGAATTTAGCAGATTGACAGTTTTCTATAGCTCTCGGTTCTATCTTCTCAAGCGGAGAGAAGAATGAGGGAGGGGGGAGGAACCGGAGCCAAGAGGAGCCGATCGGAGCCGGGAGTGCGGTATCGTCGGAGCTCGGAGTGTAGAGTCCCCATTTTGATTGGGGCGTGACGGTGAGTAGATTCGACCGTTGTCGGAGAGCGGCGGTGGTCAAAGAAGCGGTTCTGGTCTTAGAGCGAGATGGCGATTAAAGTATTACAGTGATCAACATCTCGATTTGAGCGTGACGATGAGTAGATCCGGTGGCCGTCGGAGTGCGACGGCGATCGAAGAAACGGATCCGGTCATGGAGTGAGATGGCGATTAAAGTATTACGGTGACCAACATTTCAATTGGAGCGCGACGGTGAGTAGATCCGTTGCCGTCGGAGCGCGACGGTGGTCGAAGAAGCGGATCCGGTCGTGGAGCGAGATGAGGATTATAATATTAGATTAGGTAAGAAGATTTTATGAGAATAAAAGAGTAGATTTAGAATTACGGTCATTTGACCTATTGTAAATACGTTTTTTATTAATGAAATTGTTAGTTGGCATTTAAAGCCACTAACCTTAAAAAAAAAAAGACAGTTTTCTATATGTTTCAAAAGCAACAAATTAATTTCTGAAGTTAGAAAAATTCAAAATAAGAAAGATAAAATTAGTGCTTCCATCGACAGTTTTTCTATATATTTCGACATCTCTATGCTTCTTCATCAAAATTTAATTAATTAAATTTTTCTCATAGCCAGAAGAGTCAATCTCAAGAATTTGTCCAACAAGTGAACTCCTTTAGTATTGAAAATGCATGTAAATTGGCAGAGAAAATTTACCCAACAGATTTTACCAATCAAGAGAAACCTCAATTACAATATCAATTGTGACATTATGAGATTGACATGAGAAATCATTCAATTCTTAAAGACTCCTCGTTATTGGCCGACTTATGTCACAGACTATGGAAAGTGACAAAATCCAATGTATTTCCTCTGATAGATAGGTCGATTCGACTAACTGCTACTCTTTATGTCTCAACTGCTACTACAGAACGAGCTTTTTCAGCCATGAAACTTGTTAAAACTAGACTTTGAAACAAGATGGGTGATGAGTTTCTTAGATATTACATGCTTGTTTATATCGAAAAGGGAATAGCTAATAAGATTAGCTCAGATGATATTATTGCAGAATTTGATCTTTTAAGAAAGCATAGGTCTAAATTTTAATAATATAAAAAATATGATGTATGAATATGCTATGTTTATTATTTTTATTTTGTTAAACATGTCATTTATTGGTGTTTTGTTAAGGATTATAACTTTATAAAATCAAACAGGGAAGAATCATATTATCTTGTATTTTATAAATTTTGGTTTTTTATTATAATAATTTTTAAGTATACGATGTTTAGTCGGTTAGTCCTCTCCATACTCAAAGTTGAGTTCCGCCCTTGTTTGTTGGGCATGATAACCGGACAGCACACACGTACTCTGTTTCTTTTTCTCTCCTCTCGGTAGAATCGCTTGATATTTTGGCAACTTACCCAAAGCAATCAATAATATAGCGAGTTTAAAACCTGTTGTATACTTGGCGTACTGAACACATAACTTTTTTTTTTTTTGGAAGATAAATAATACCGTGAAAGATGATTGAATGTAAAATAATAGGTTGATGATCAAAGACTGATTTTTATTTTCACAAGATAATTAAAAGTAATTTTTTTTATTTTTAAATGACTTTCTATTAAGACATATCACTTATTAAATAACTAAACTTTTTTCTTTTCTTTTTTTTTTAGAAAAACTAAATAACTAAACTACATATAATGTTGTTGTATGTACTTTTTTAATTAGTTCCTTTAAACATTTCATAATTTTTATATATTCTTCAAAAATATTTTATCTTTTTTTTGGTGAGCATACAATATTATAATAATTTACTTTGTTTCACTCATTTTCTCATAGTTTTTTTTATTGAGATGTTGATATATGAAAAAAAAGTATTAGAGAGAGAAAGAATATTGTATACTTCAGATATTGACGAAGAAAAATTGTGTTCTTCTAAAGAAGGAAAAACAAGAGATGAGGATTAGATATGATTAACTTTTTTAAAAGTTGTTATGCATAGTATTTATTTTTCTAAAAAGTTTGTTATTTTATATTATTTTCTTTTTAATTTTAGTACATCAAATGTTTCATACAAACACGCATATATAATATAGTTCATGTCACTGGTGTCACCCCTCTCCTTCTGCACAAGCGACTCGCCACACAAATACGCACAAAAGAGAAATGATGGCGATACTATATACTACCTCGGAAAGATGTGTCCGTTGAAGCGATTGGTATGTTGGTGTTTTCTCCGGCATTTTCATTGGAGGCTTATCATTTGACTTTCACTTTTCACGCTTCTCCAGGAAACTCATCTTGCCTATATGGCTACATTACAGTTACAGGCGAATGAGACCATGTTGGTATATGATCAATCTGAGTCAGGACTTGATAACATGATCAATTTTTGTTATGAAAGTGTTTACGTGTAGGATGAGATTGTTTTATATTTAGTTAGCGGTTTTGCTTTTTTTAATGTGAAAAATATTTTGTCAGAAACATATCTTATGGGTGCTTCCGCCCATATATTTGCCCGTATTAGATAATTCATGATTTGGCAGAAGGTTTCAATCCTCATACAATATATTTATTTAAGATCAAATACATGCATACAATTTTTATTTCAAGATTCGCTGACAATGATATTTTTATGCGGAACTCTTTCATCAATAAAATTGATATGACACCCTTCCTTCGACATCAATTGATATCATTATTCCTGATTAATTTACACTTCAGTGCTTCACCAACACATAATTAGTGATTGATCATTATTTTCTTATACATTGTTATACTTTTTGTATTATTAGATTTGTACATGTAAAATAACCAATGCAAATAGTTAATGTCAGTGAATCATGAATAAAAATAATTTTGAGAAACAAAATCACTTCACATTTGTTGTGTCCAACTTCATTGCAAGTACGGAACACAAACTTATTGCTATAAATTAAGTTCAACAATGAAACACTGTTAAGATAATTATGTTTAACGCAATTTGTTGAAACATTGTTCTCCATGCATGTTGGTGGTCGCAAATTCGAAATCTAAAAAATTAAACAATGCTGTATCATGTATATCAATCATAATTGTAATTAGCGCATTAAACTCTGTACAAATAGTTTTTTAGAAGTGATGTATCATCTTTTGAAATTTCTAACGAGCTAAATATTGTTTATATTTGTTTACAGAATCTCTTTGCGTGTTATATTTTGAATATGTCAAAGTTTATTTACAGTAGGTACGTACGAGTATATATATTTTTTAGATTAATAACAGTGTTAATTAAAAAGGTATTAAAAACGCAATCACGTGCAGATTCGTATGTCACAAATTTTCAAAAGAAGAGGACAAAGAAAACTTTTCCAAGTTGAACTTACGAATGCAGTAATTTCCTTCTCTCTTTTTTTTCCGAAGAGTTTCAAGCTTTAACAGTTTAACTGTTGTAAATAAATTATCGGTGTCTTCCTGGATTGAAAAAAATCTAAAAAATCACGATTAGTTTGATTAGATTATTATTATTTTATGTGAATTTTTTTAATAAATATATTATTGGAGTTATATATACATCTACTACAATATCCGCCCAGAACAAGCATATATAAGCTGAAAACATTCTTTATTTTTGTTTAATTTAAGTGCTGAAGAAAAAATTTCAATAATTTCTCAATTATCACCATATATTCAGACGATTTATTACTGAAAAATATTTAACTTATTTATATTTATCTTTGAGTAGAACTAGGGTGTTCTTAAGCTCACCAAGTCTCTTTGTGAGCTTAACTAAAAAACTCATCGAATTGGTTTCAAGCGACGCATCTAAACCGTTGAAACAGATCTACTTCACGAGTGATGAGTTTACATGTCAAGTTTTTAAATTTTCAAACTAATTTAATATAAAGTCAAGCGGTCAAAAAATAATAAAAAATGAACACATTAAAATTAACTTAAAAACCATCTTTTTTTTACCGCTTCACTTTATACTAAATTAGTTCGAAAATTTATAAATTTGAAATGCAAATGCATCACTCATGAAGTAAATCGGTTTCAACGGTTTTGATGCCGACATTTTTATTAATATCCAAAGTTTAATACAAATTATTAATTATGCCCAGAATCGGACCCATTATAGAAAAATACCCAAGCCGGCCAGAAAATGGCCAGCTTACTCCCTCCCTAAGCCGGCCATTTTCTGGCCGGCTTGGTACCTTTTTTTTTTTTTTAAAAACCGCAAAAACTCTATAAAAGGCACCCCTCCCTTCAGAAGAAGGCACACAGCCCGAGGCAGCTCGCTAATCACTGTTAAGGTAAATTTTTTTTATTTTATTATTATTATTATTTTTATTTTTTATTATTATGTTTTATTTTATAGAATAATTAATTATATTATTAAAAAATTTAATAATAAACCCTAAACCCTATAACCCTAAACCCTAAACCCTAAACCCTATAACCCTATAACCCTATAACCCTAAACCCTAAACCCTAAACCCTATAACCCTAAAACCCTAAAACCCTAAAACCCTAAACCCTATAACCCTAAACCCTAAACCCTAAACCCTATAACCCTAAAACCCTATAACCCTATAACCCTAAAACCCTAAACCCTAAACCCTAAACCCTAAACCCTAAACCCTAAACCCATAACCCATAACCCATAACCCATAACCCTAAACCCAAAAAGAAGTAGTAACCAGTCAATTGTTTACTATTTAGTTACCTGACAAATGTTTACCATTTAGTAACCTGACAATGTTTACCATTTTCTAAAATGTAGTTTGTTTACCATGGCCTTTATTTCATTACACTATGGTGGGAAGATGCTTAATAGTGCACAAGGGGCGTATTACAACAAAGATGCAGCTCATTCATTGATGATTCCAGATGACATCTCACTTTTAGACCTGAAATCCATAGTTTACACACACACCGGTTACAACCCAGAAAGGTGGGACCTAGAATTGGCAACCCGATATTGCCATCCCTCCAGCGGAAAATGGATGGTTGCGAAATTGGTAAATGAGAGTACGTGGAGAGGCATGTTTGGTCATTTGAGGTCCCAAGGTAATTATCTAATAGAAATATTTGCTAGAAGAGTTCCGGTAGAGCCCGGGGTTGAAAGTTCGGGCTCTGGATTAGCGGCACCACATTATAGCCCACAACCAGAAACCTACAGACGTGACTCCACCTTACTCCTCAACGAACCTGACCCAGAACCCTACAACTACGTCACTCCACAACGAAGACACTCAGTTGCATCCCCACCTAGACACAATCGAGGCAGACCAAGACACTCAGTTTCAACCCCACCTAGATCCGTAAATGTGACTCCTTTACCGTTACCTCCAGTATCACCTTACTCCAGACCTGCACCAGTAGACGATGCAAGCTGCCCGGACTTTGAAGATATTAATGAAATACCGGAGGACGAGCTGAGGAGCGGGGATGAATTTGAGGGAGAAATGTGAGGGGATTCAGATCACATGGAAGGTTGCGATGAAGACGGGCCGGTTGAAACAGCTGAAAGGCATCCTAATGAGGGGGGGCCGCTTAGTGGCCGGACTGATACGCACCCGTTCCCAGACCTCAATGATGTTTCTGAGTTTAGAGAAGCAGATATTGGTTATTATGGGCAACGGATTGAGTACAAATGTGAGCTGACTGTAAACCAATATTTTAAAAGCAAAGAAGACCTAATGAAGAAGATCAGAGAGCACCATATAACTAAGAATCAGGAGTTCATATCTTGGAAAAGTGACAGGGATCGGGTTACTCTGTTGTGCAAGGACAAGAATTGCCGTTACGAGCTTAGGACAAAGCCGACGGGATGTGGAGACGCATGGGTTATAACTAAGCAAAACAGGCCTCACACATGTAGGACTGAGAGTACGAGGGACGACCATGAATGTCTGACGGCAGCACTCATTGCCGATGTCATTAAGAACGCCATTAAAAAGGACCCGTGTATGAGCATCTAGACGGTGGCAGACATTGTTTTGTCTGTGTATAACAATGTGACACCTAAATACAACTGACTGTGGAGGGGCCGTGAGCTGGCAATAGCCCGACAATTTGGGAGTTGAGAGATTTCATATAGCTTGCTGAGACCACTGTTGCTTGCAATTTGCCACAACAATCCCGGCTCGACCCACCAATTTCTGACCAGCCCGGTACGGAATAAGGAAACATGACTAATCATGCCAGGTGTTGCCCAGTTCAGAGCCGTAGCCTGGGCGTTTGGTCCATGCATTGCAGCGTTCCAGTACCTGAGACCAGTGATCAGCATCGATGCCTGCTTCTTGTCTGGGCGATATGAGGGGAGGCTTTTGATAGCTTGCGGCTACGATGCCGAGAACCAATTGTTGCCTATTGCATTTGCAATTGTGCGGCAGGAGGATACTGAGAATTGGGGTTTTTTCTTACAGTGGTTGAGGAATGAAGTGCTCGGATGTAGTAGATTTGTATGTGTCATATCGGACCAGCATAAGGGGATCAAAGCTGCACTGACAGCTGAATACGGGTGGCCTCCCGAGCTTTTTGTGCACAGGTATTGTATGCAGCATGTTGCTGACAACCTGGTCCAGAACTGTGGAAAAGACAAGTGGTACGGATGGAGGTTCAGGGAAGGAGCAAAGAGGAAGAAGCCGAGAAGATTGAAAGAGATGTTCGAAGAGTTTGCTCATGTATGTCTAACTTATAACATTTCGTTTAATTATCTTATAAGAATTTTATGAAAATGAAATAACACCCCTTTGTTTTTGTGCAGCTAAATCCGCAGTGCAATGCGTATTTAAAGAGAGTGGGCAAAGTACGTCCTAATGATGTGATGGAGCCGTCCAATTATGAGAAAATTTTCCAAACCTGTGACGGAGGATACCGGTTTGGTATCATGACAACAAACGGCTCCGAGTCACTCAACAATGTCTTTCGAACGAGTCGTAGATTGCCTGTTTGTGCCATAGTGGAGGATACGTTCTACACGTGCAACAGATGGTTTGTTCAGCGGCGTCAGCGAGCAATGGAATTACAAGACAATGGATAGGTTCTGTCTGACTGGGTTTTGCAGAAGATCAGAAAACGTTGGGAGAAAGCTGGAAAAATGCGGTTGGTGCGTTACACGCAGGGCCAAGGTCAGTACCAAGTTTCATCCCCAAATGAGTACGTTCCTTGCACCCGTAGCGACATGGGCAACATGGAACCCACTCACAGGGAGTTCATGTATATTGTGACGCGCGGTCCCGACAGACAAATGGAATGCACTTGCAGAGGTACCCAATTAACTTCTATTCCGTGCGCTCATGTATTAGCTGTTTGCCGTGACCGAAACTGGCAAGAGGACGACTTTGTTGCAGACTGGTATAAAACACCCTATCTTGTGAGTACTTGGAACCATGTGTTCATTCCAATTGGCAATATGGGAGACTGGCCTCCTAATGTTGGAGACAGAATCCTTCTGGGTAGTGGTTGGATTAAGAAGGGGAGGCGACAACACACCCGTCGTGTAATGACGATGGATGAAATGGAAGGTAGACGAAGGGGGCATCAGCCTCGCCGTTCCACTTCCGATAGGCAACGAAGAGGTATGTAACATTCATCCAAAATTATTTTTCTTTTCAATTTATACCAACTTACTAAGTAACACATGCAAATGCAGAGGCAAGAAACGCAGCAAATGCGGCAGAAAATGAGCGAGTAATGGCGTCGGGAAGTGGGTCCGGAGGGTCATGGCGTAGCACAGCTACGAGCCGTTTAGATGCAACTGCTATGTATGCCGAAGCAATGGGAGAGGCGGTTGCCATAGGAGGAGAGGCGGTTGGGGTGCAAGGGGAGCCATCTGTCCAACCGAGGAGGTCCACCACTAGACACACAACTAGAGCATCTACAAGCCAAGCAGGGCCATCTGGAGCCCAGGCCGGCCCATCTAGTGAGCAACCAGAGCCATCTGTTAGACCATCTCGTAGGGCATCTTTCGCAAGTGGTTTACTTCGGGGATTACCTTTTAGACGTAGCAATAATAGGTGATTTATATGCATGTTGTAAAAAGTGTGTGGACTCTATTTGCAATTTGTGTGTACTTTATTATTTTGTACAAAACTCAGAAATGAAATATTTGACTCTAATAGAAATCACCTAAAACAAAAATAATGTTTAAAAAAAAGGTACCAAGCCGGCCAGAAAATGGCCGGCTTGGGTATTTTTCGATAATGGGTCCGATTCTGGGCATAATTAATAATTTGTATTAAACTTTGGATATTAATAAAAATGTCAGGTTTGGATGCATCGTTTGAAGCCAATTCAATAGGTTTTTGAATTGAGCTCACAAAGGGACTTGGTGAGCTTAAGAACACCCTAGTTCTACTCTTTATCTTTCTCTTACTTTCCTAGATTTATTGGATAACCAGAATTAATCTATAATTGTTTTCCATAAAAAATGATGCACTGAAGCAAATATCCTGAATAAAAGGAGTGGATTCAATTAAGCAAGATTTCATTAGCGGTTCTTAAATATAGAAAACCACAATGAACATTTATCTACATGAAAAGCACAGCTTCAATACTAAACATTTATAATATTAAATTTAATAATTGGTTGAAATATAAAGGGTCTTAATTTATAACCTTAGAGGCAGATATCAACATTTTTGTATATTAGGTTGAAAGTTACAAAAGCTGCCAGGAACCTTTTTTATTTTTTTATTATTTCTTTTATCATCCAAAGGTTCTAGTAAGTTGTGTTCTCTAATTCTAAACGCCAGTCAACTAGCTGGTGAACAATTTACGGAATATATTTTTATAAAAAACAATTTGTGGCTGTGCATGGACAGGGAGCGTTCTATAAATAAATTCAATTTAGTACCTTACTAATACAAAATTGAAGCCCAGATGTCGGCACTGATTTTTAAATTAGTTTTGATTTAAAAAAAAAAGATTTTTAAATTAGTTTCATAGATCCGATTCTGGTGAATAATATCAAAACAGAAATGTAATCCATCTCCCGAGGATTACCACATTCTTGCTTCTTTTTACTAACTGATTTTTGGACAATTGGACTCATACACGTAAATATAGTTTTTATTCCATCCAAATATATCCAATCAAACAATAATAATAAAGTTATATTGAATCACGTCTATTTTACTGTTTAAGGCATTAAGACTACATGAAAATATATTTGTAGATCAAATTTTTCATTTTCTTATAATTTTTTATAATTTTTTTAAGATTGGTAGAAAATCACTTGATCTAAAATTTCTAGACAATTTAAATGTAGTGATTTTCTACCTATTTTAAAAATAGTAAAAAAATTCTAAAATTTGTAAAATTTTGTCTACAAGTACATTTTCATATGGAGATCATGTCAAACGGTTTAGATCGATTATATAAATTTAGTCTACAAGTACATTTTCGTATGGACCAATCGGTCCAATCTGCACTACACATAGTACTATAGCCTCACTCATCCAATAATATTTTTCTGAGTAAATATTTGGAAGCAAGTCACTCGGTTTTTATTATCTCTAAAAAGTTTCATCTGGATTTTGAACCTCTCATAAGAAAATAATTGTCTTCGCCACTTGACCTGATTCTCAAATTGATAGTATTTTAGTTGTAAGTTTAATACTTTAGGTCAAATGCAACAATAGTTGTCACTATGAATTAATATTGGATAAGGATATAATAATGTCCTCTTTTCCTCTATAGATTCTTTTTTTGGATTTGAATCCCACTGGAATTCCATAGTTTATAAAAAATGTTAATTGAAGCCAGTGCTACAAGTTAATTTAATTAAAAAATATTCTTAATTTGTACTTTCTAATCAAAATAATAAATGTATCTTTGCATCACAATGTATTGTTATTACAAAAATTTATGTAAAAAAACAAAATTCAAATTTATTGGACAAGAATTTGTATGTGATTCTATAGACACCTAATGAATTCAAATTATAGTCCCAATTTTTAGCTGCGCAGATCTCCTGGCAAATTTTGTTTGTTTTTTTGCTTTTAAAAGACTAAAAGATCGTTGTATACTCGGATTGGCTTGGGTTATTTTATAATATCTTAAATTTTCAGATGAATTTCTCGGAAGACTAAACTATCTGCTTAGAGGTTGTCAGTTCATAGGTGTCATCCTTAACGCCTTAACCATGAATTTAGCACTTGAGAGTAGGTCCGATGGGCATCGGACCTACTCTGGTTCGATGGGTTTAATCACCGCCGATTTGCTTTAAGATTCGTGCGGAACGCTTTAAACTTCGTGCGTGTCTGTTTCAATTTTTGTGCGCACAAATCTTAAATTAGATCGGACGGTCATCATGCTCGTTGAACCTAAAAGTAGGTCCGATGGACATCGGACCTACTCCGTTCTCTGAATTTAGACATATACAACAACTACTATTTTTTTTTTTTTTAAGAAATGCTTTTCCCTGCAAAAGTATGAAGCCGTTGCAGCACGCCTTGTTTTTACGAATTTTACCCCTTTTCCCTCCAATTGTAGCTTTTGACTGGTGTTTCTTTTCACCTGATACATATTTTACACTCTTCTACATTTTAATAATTTGTTTACGATTGCATTAATTTTACGTTCTCCGGTACATCAGTTTTGATAATTTGTTTGCATTTGATTTTTCCATATGCCTGTCAAAATTTACCGGATACACCAAGCAGAGGTTGGGCCAATAAAGCCCAGCCCATTTTTCTCGTTTTGGGCTATGATTTGTCGGTGTTATTGGACTCATATTCAAAACAGTAGATAAATAAATGAAACGAACAGAATAGGAAGCACAAAAGGGGAAAGGACCAAGTCCAAATCTCAACGTACTGCATGGGTTAATTATACTTGCTGATGGGCTCTTCAAATATAAATCTCTCGGTTACTTAACCCGGAGATTTCTAACATATTCGGGTTTATCAAGCTGTATGAAAATCATTAGATGATGTGGACATATCTAGGGTAGCCAAAAAAGCCCGTAGCTCGCGGCTTGATCGTGACTCGCTCGTTAACAATTCGTTCGTTACTGGGCTGAGTTGTTAACGAGCCAGCTCGTTAGTGGCTCGGTCCTGATTAAATGAGTTCAAGCTGCGGCCTAGCTTGCAAGTTGAGACATATCTAGGGATGGCAAAAAAGTTCGTAGCTCGTGACTCGCTCGCTAGCTTGGCTATGTTGTTGTAAGCATCTTATGTGCTGTTTGACTAATTTGCAAAACATATAATCATTGAATTTTACAGTTTTTCTATTTGAGATGTATGCAGGTTTAATGATTACGACCAAAGGTCAAATCAAGTCAACGATTCATATCATGACAAGTTAGCGTAACAAGTCGCGTCCGAAGATCAAATAAGTCAACGTGCATATCATGACAAGTCGGAACGTGACAAGCTGCACAAGATAATATGTTGCATGATCTCCTCGAGCTACGAGGAATGATTTGATAAATATGATCTGATGGAAGATTCACACGAGCCATTTGGAATGTCGGATATTGATGAATATGAATCATGAAGATTACAGAAAATTATAGAGATAGAGATCATGAAGATTATGAAGATCACGCTTTACCATTTTATTTTTATTCTTTTTTAATTTATGTCCAAAAATATGGTAAAGTAGATCTGAGATTGCGACTGCTTGATTCTAGCCATTGCATAACTAGAAATTCAAATTCAAAATATGAATTAATCAGGCAGGTCAATAGTGGTATCTAAGCACAAGCAAACTGGCAAATTATGATTCTGTAAATCTTGAGATTTGCCTCAGCCGTAGTGAAAATTTTATCACTATGGGTGTGACCTAAAACCCTATATTTGTTTCTTCATTTGAGAGATTCAATACCACCACTATAAATAGAGGGTCGGTTCTTCCTCTAAAATTTATACAAAAGAATAACCTTTGCGCCTCCACTTTAGAAATCCTTTGAGGTTTAGCCAGTCCACTGTTGCTTGTGCTTAAACCATCTATATCTTTTCCAGCAACCTCATATATACTCCATCTAAATTGATCCATAATGAGATTAGAGTGAGAGTAGTGATTGTCTGGACTTAGAGCCTGCGAGCTCGCTTATATCTTTGGGCATGTGTGCTAACTTTCTCTCTTTGAGCTGTTGTACTCATCTGTCGTTTGTGTGGACCGCATGAGTGTTGTCTCGTACCGGTCACAACTTATATTCCTTTCTTCATTGAGTAATAGAAAAGGAGTGCCTCTTAAGGTTGCGTTACCCCGGAGACGTAGGTCCATTATGAGACTGAACTTCGTTACCAACTTCTGTGTCACACTTTCTAACTCTATCTATTTACTTTACTGCACTTTAATATTTATTTAATTGTTATTTAATTTACAAGTTTTTGATTCCGCCATGAACTATACTCTAACACACATGTACACTTAGATTTAATTTATATGTTAAATACTTAGTAGATAGAGTTTAAATTTTAAACAAACCTATTCACCCCTCGCTAGGTGCCGTTAGGGACAACAGACTAGGCATGAATTTGTGAATTTGTATGAATTTGTGTGCGTTTTATGCTGTCTAGCTCAGTCCTGCTCGGTCCAGATCGGTTCAGCTTGGTAAAAAAAAATTATAGAATTTATTTTCTTCTTAAAACAAGGTCCAGCCAGACCCAGCGAGCCAAAGTCAGCTCACAAGCTGGCTTGTGACGATTAGAAGCTGAGATTTCTGCTCGGACCCCCAAAGTCAGCTCGATCCAGCTTGCTCTGTAAATAAATGAGCCGATTTCGAGCTTGACCCAGCTAGTTGCCACCCCTAGACATATCTATACCGCTTAATTAGATATAATAATTTTCAATAACTCCGAACAGGGGAGTTTTTTAAGAGTTTAAACTGAAAGTTGAAGGTGAAGAGTTTTTTTTGGTTAAAAAACCGTAGGTATTTTCATTAATCAGGACAAATCAATTACATATCAGTTTCGTACCAATAAATAAGAGTATTTATAACATCTGTACTAGTACATACGAAAACATTACAGCTGAACCTCCATTTACAAAAGTAGATAAGAGAAAAAAGGCAGAACCAGAGTTTCTACACTCAGATCGGCAGATATTAAGCCTGCGGAATTTTCTGTGTTCATACTCAGATTAGTATCACAAAGATCTGATATGTATATCACTTTTAAACTATTTGGATAGATCATTTGAACGTGAAATTATAATTAAGCTTGCGGAATTTTCTGTGTTCGTACTCAAATTAGTATTACAAAGATTTGATATGTATATCATTTTTAAACTATTTGGATAGACAAACGTGAAATTATAATTAACACCATCAGCATATCAGTTGAAATGCTAATGTTAGCCAAACTCACTTTTATGTCTATTTTTAAAAAATATAAGCACTTTATTATTGAATGTCTCATCATTCGATGTGATTTTCTGAGTTTTGATAATGATATTATTGATAATCTTTATGGCATTCTCGAATCAATTTTAAAAAAATAGATCAATACAAAAAATGAAGTTCAAAATTATGCTGTCGGACAAATGGAACCTACTTACATATTTTCATGGAATGTATATATTGTTGGATAAATATATTGAGAATTCTCCCACGTTAAAATGTCAAATCATCTGTAAATAATGATAAAATGAATGCTAGATGTCATCACTATTCTATATTTCCATGCTATATGTCAAACATCAATAAAACAATTAATATGTTTTCCGGATTGTCTTTTATCTACTACTGTTTGTATTTCATATTTTTTCTAGTTGTATTTCATATTCTTCGGGTTGTCTTTCATCTTCTTCTGCTAGTCTTTCATTTTGTACTGGTTGTCATTCATGTTCTACTAGTTGTCTTTTACGTTCTACTAGTTGTCTTTCATCTATTACATGTTGTATTTATATTCTTCTAGTTGTCTTTTATCTTGTACTGATTATCTTTCATGTTCTACATGTTGTCTTTCATCTTCTTCTAGTTGTCTTTCATCTTGTACATGTCTTTCATGTTCTACTAGTTGTGTTTCATCTTATTCTAGTTGTCTTTTGTCTTATACTGGTTGTCTTTCATTTACTACTGGTTGTATTTCAACTCAATCTAGTTGTCTTTCATCTTGAACTGGTCGTCTTTCACGTTCTACTAGTTGTTTTTCATCTTCTTCTAGTTGTCTTTCATTTTGTACTGGTTGTCTTTCATGTTCTATTGGTTGTGTCTTTCACGTTCTATTGGTTGTCTTTCATCTACTACTGGTTGTATTTCATCTTCTTCTAGTTGTTTTTCATTTTGTACTAGTTGTTTTTCATCTTCTTCAAGTTGTCTTTCATCTTGTACTAGTGTTGATTCTTGTTCTACTGGTTGTGTATCATGTTCTATTGGTTGTCTTTCATCTACTACTGGTTGTATTTCATCTTTTTCTAGTTGTCATTCATATTCTAGTAGTTGTCTTTCATCTTGTACTGGTTATTTTTCATGTTTTTCTGATTGTTTTTAATCTTCTATTAGTTGTTTTTCATATTCTTCTAGTTGTCTTTCATTTTGTACTGGATGTCTTTTATGTTCTATTGGTTGTCTTTCACGTTCTACTAGTTGTCTTTCATCTACTACTGGTTATATTTCATCTGTTGTTGTAAGCAATCTTCTATGTTGTTTGACTAATTTGTAAAACATATAAACATTGAATTATACAGTTTCTTTGTTTGAGATGTATGCATGTTTAGTTGTTATGTCAGAAGGTCAAACCAAGTCAAAGATACATATCATGACAAGTTGGCGTGACAAGTTGTACAAGATTATCAGATACAAGATCTCCTCGAGCTATAAGGAATGATTTGATACAAATGATCTTATGGATGATTCACACGAGTCATTTGGAATGTCGGATATTGATGAGATGCTGAACCATGAAGATGACAGAAGATTATAGAGATCGAGATCATGAAGATTATGAAGATCACACTTCACCATTTTGTTTTATCATTTTTAATTTATATCCAAAAGTATGGTAAAGTAGATCTAAGGTTGTGACCACCTGAGTCTAGCCGTTGCATGACTGGAAGTCCAATTCAAAATTCAAACAACCAGGCTTGGTCATACTGGAAACTAGGCACAAGCAAAATAGGCTAATTCCAAAATACTGTAGATCTTGTGATCTGCATTAGAGCCGTTGACTCTCCTTTAATTCCTAAATAAGGGCTTTCTTGTCTGTCTAAGATAGACAGAGAATACCCTCACAATCCTTACACTTTAGAAATCAGAGGTTTAGTGATGAGTCTAAAATGAACTACTACTTTTAAATATTTATAAACTCTAATTTCTACTTACGTTCAGATCATAAGCATATGATCCTACCGTGTAGTATGATTGGGGTATCGAGCCACATGGATAGTGTATTAGATTTTAAACAATTTTTACTAGTCTAGGTTATCAAATTTTTGAAAAAGGATTGGTGGTGATAAATGCAATTAAGGTATTATAACTAGAAAAGGTTAAATAGTAGATAAAGAGCTTTAGGGTTCATGTTTCCTGTCCTTCTTAATTATGCAAAATATAAGTTTCGACATTTTTCTACGTCGTATGCGGCACTATCACTGTCGCATGCAGTATAGATTGCCCCACAGTTACCCCGCATGCGGCACTGCCACTACCCGCGGGGTGTACTGGGTGTTTGTTTATGCGATTTGAAAGGTTTTCCGATCTTGCGATCTACTTTTGGGCTACTAAGACTAAGCATTTTAGGTACAAAATTATATTCTTTCCCTATACTACCCGTAGTTGAAATATCCCAAAGACCCCACCTAATCTAAGTGCTTTCTAATGTTGTTCCAACTAAGTCTAGTATGTCCGTAGAGGAACTAAAACCTAATCTAAGATGCTTTTTATATTATCCTGCCAAGTCTCGTTAGCCGAAGTGTTAGTACTTACATGCATTATCCTTTTCACACAAAGATGCGTTGACTAAGCACCTATTGGTATGTAGAGGGTCATTGGCATATAGTAGATTTAACTATGTATGCAAAGACGTATAAAAATATTAAAGTGCAAAAGAAATTCAAATCATAACGCAAAACAAAACATAAAAAAATTATAACATAATGAAGAATTCAAGTACAACTCTCACCCTAGAGATGAGAAGTTTAGCTTCTCATGGCCATGGAAAAATAATAGAAATAAAATAAAGAGAACATAAATTACAGCCCAATTGAAGATGAAATAACATCTGCCTCCTTAGATGACGCCTTCTCTCTTGCTTGGCTTCTAATGACCTTCTCTCTCTAAGTAACTCACTAACCTAACCTAACAATAAGGACTGCTAGCTATAATTCTAGATTTGACACAATTAAACACGCACACTAAATCCTATTACAAGAGGGGTATTTATAGCCTTCCTAAGCACTAGTGGAAGTAGTGGAAGTAATGGGGATCGTGGGATCCACCCATGATCTATCAGGAATTGTCTAAAAATAGCGTGGCTCTTCATAAAAGTGTGTTCCTCTAGAAGGCCCACCAGGAAAGATGTAGCTTCTAGAAGGCCCATCATAAAAGCCCAATTTAGGACAGTCCACGGATCGTGCACTATGTATGCCGTATGTGGGATGAAGGAGGCTGGGTCTTCTGACTTAGCGGATTTTCTTATATTTTCACTATTTCGCATGTTGTGCACTTCGTGTTAGGTGTTGAATGCTCCATGTAATGTCCTATTTTGACGCCCTTTTCAGAAATTGCCTAAATATGACATTTTTGCTCTGTTTTTGGCCTAAATATGCAACTTTCTCCAAAACCTGCCAAAATGACTCAAAAACATGTTTACGGTAAATAAATCGGAAAATAGCTACTTCGCATTCGCTTTTCGCCATTTTCTGGAAGAAAAGATAATGATTTTCGTTATATGTTTTGGCATCATCAATAATCACTGAATTTTACAGTTTCTCTGTTTAAGATGTATACATGTTTAATAGTTACGACCAAAGGTCAAAGCAAGTCAACGATTCATATCATGACAAGTTAGCGTAACAAGTTGCGTCCGAAGGTCAAAGAAAGTCAATATGCATATCATGACAAGTCGGAACGTGACAAGCTGCACAAGATAATATGTTGCATGATCTCCTTGAGCTACAAGGAATGATTTGATAAATATGATATGATGGAAGATTCACATGAGCCATTTGGAATGTCGGATATTAATGAAGATGAAGATCATATAAAAATCAAGATCATGAAGATTATGAAGATCACACTTTACCATTTTGCGTTGTTATTTTTATTTATGTCCAAAAGTATGGTAAAGTAGATTTGAGGTTGAGATCACCCGAGTCTAGCTGTTGCTTGGCTGGATATCAAATTCAAAATTCAAATTACCGAGTATGATCAATACTGGAAACTTGGGCACAAGCAAAATAAACTAAACCATTATGTTATAGATCTTGTGATATGCAAAGAGCAGCTCTCCTTTGAACTCCACTATAAATAGTGGGCTATATCTCTTGTCTCATTTGACGAGAGAATACCCTCACAAACCTTACACTTTATAATCATTTTGAGAAGTTTAGCCTAGTCTATTGTTGCTTGTACTCAAACTTCAATTATCTTTCCGGCAACCTCAAATATACTTCACATAAATTGATCCATTGTAAGAGTAGAGTGAAGCCAGTGATTG
The DNA here is from genome assembly GCA_011114355.1 of Carex littledalei. NCBI lineage: Eukaryota > Viridiplantae > Streptophyta > Magnoliopsida > Poales > Cyperaceae > Carex > Carex littledalei. Next base: position 4,175,731 of record CM022092.1, on the reverse strand, counting down.
TCTAGACTTAGAGCCTGCGAGCTTGCCTATATCTTTGAGCCTGTGTGCTCACCTTTCTCTCTTTGTGCTGTTGTGTTCATCTGTCATTTGTTAGGAGTGTTGTCTCGTACCGGTCACAACTTATATTCCTTTCTTCATTGGGTAATAGAAAGATGCGCCTCTTAAGGTTGTGTTGCCACGGAGGCGTAGGTCCTTCAGTGACCGAACTTCGTTAACAACTCTTGTGTCACTTTCTCTAACTCTATCTATTTACTTTACTACACTTTAATATTTTTTTTAAATGTTGTTTAAATTACAAGTTCTTGATTCCGCCAAGAGCTTACAATAGATAGGTTAGTTAAACACAAGAACGACTTTCAAACTTGTCTATCCGACCGATAGTTACAAGTAGTAGGAGTTAAATTTTAAACAGACATATTCATCCCCCCTCTAGGTGTCGTTAGGGACAACAAAGTGGTATCAGAGAAGGTTGCTCGAATTTGAATTGTTCATATTAGATCAAATATGGCACCACCAACTAGAATTACTAGAGAAGCCCAAATCCTTGGTAAAGTACAAATAACTTTAGATATTGGAAACAAATAATCATAAATTATTTGAATTTAAGTGGTGTTTGGGAAATCGTAGAAAAAGGTTATGTACCAGAGTACTGTCTTGACATGAAAAGTAAGAAAATGATTTTGCAGTGTATGTTATACTTAGGTCAGTTAGTGAGTTCATATCAATATTATTTAATGACAAAATGAATGCCGAATAAATGTGGAACATTCTTGCAAATCATTGTGAAGGGTAATAACCAAATCAATAATACCAAATTGACTGACCTATATACTAGATTTTGAAAATTTTAAATTAAATAGTGATGAAACCGTAGATAACATGTTTTCAAGATTATTACTTATTCAACAAGAGTTTATTGAATCAGGAGAATCGATTTCTAACGATAAAATTGTAGGAAAGTTGTTACAGGTGATGCACAGAAAACCTAGATGGGAGAGATTAACAAATGCTCTTGAAATTATACATGGTGCACAACACATATTTACACCTGAAGAAATTCACACTCATTTTAGAAGTTTTGAAGAGAAACTTCAACGAGAAAGAAATCTCGTGCTGGCAGCAAATCTGGAAGAAAAATCCACAAAAATTGATGAGTCACACACTTCAAATTAGAAAATCTTTGATTCATCAAAAAAAGAAAAAGAAGAAAACCTCAACAAATCAAGTAACAAATTAAATTCCGAAAGTAAGGTATGCTTAATTTCAAATAGTCTGGAAAATGTATGGATTATTGATAGTGGATGCTCCCATCATATGACCGGTGATAAAAATTCTTAAACCATAAAATGGTGGAACAATCACTTTTGGTAGTACTCAAAGAAAAAAATTCAATTATAGGTTTAGGTATGGTTGGAAACCAAAACTTAACCATATCTGATGTGTATCTTGTTGACGGTTTGAATTTTAACTTGCTAAGTGTTACTAGATTGTGTGACGCGGGTTATCATGTAACTTTTGATACTAATGCTTGTTATCTAGTTAGATCTTCACATGGTGCACAGATTTATATGAATAAGAGAGATAAAAATGTATATCACTTACATCTTACTCATTTCGAGTCAGGTATGACATGTCTAAGAGCCGTAACAACCGGTACATGATTATGGCATGTAGGTTAGGTCATGTTCCATTCATACTCTCTAGAAATTAGCTAAGTTAGGTCTTGTTCGTGGTTTACCAACTCAAAAATTTGAAATGGAAGATCCATGTGATGCTTGTGTCCGTGGCAAGCACTCCAAAAAGAGTTTTAAATTAAAAAAACAAGGTATCAACTAACCAAGATACATTTAATTCACATGGACCTGTTTGGACCGGTTGACGTAGCAAGTTTAGGTAAGAAAAGGTATGTTTATGTTATAGTTGATGACTATAGTAATTTTACTTGGGTTATGTTTTTACAACATAAGGATGAAGTATTTGATAATTTTGTCACATTCTCCATTCGTGTCGAAAATGTTTTGGTCTAAAGATTAATAAAATTAGAAGTGATCATGGGGGAGAATTTGAAAATGCAAAGTTTGATGAATATTGTAGTAAAAAGATCCATAAATAGAAATTCTCAGAACCCCAATCACCACAACAGAATGGGGTAGTTGAGAGGAAGAACAGATCATTACAAGAACTCACCAGTGCCATGATGAATGAATATCACTCATCAAAACATCTTTGGGCCGAATCGGTCAGCACCGCTTGCTATGTAATTAACCATGTTAGTGTTAAGACTAATACTAAAGAAAACTCCTTATGAAATGTGGAAAAGGTATGCCTGACATATCCTATTTTAGAGATTTGAGGTTGAGATCACCCGAGTATAGCCGTTGCTTGGCTGGATATCAAATTCAAAATTCAAATTACCGAGTATGATCAATACTGGAAACTTGGGCACAAGTAAAATAGGCTAAACCATTATGTTGTAGATCTTGTGATATGCAAAGAGCCATTGGCTCTCCTTTGAATTCCACTATAAAAAGTGGGATATGTCTCCTATCTCATTTGACAAGGGAATACCCTCACAAACGTTACACTTTAGAATCATTTTGAGAGGTTTAGCCTATTCCATTGTTGCTTGTGCTCAAACTTCAATTATCTTTCCAGCAACCTCAAATATACTTCACCTAAATTGATCTATTGTGAGATTAAGTGAAGCCAGGATTGTCTGGACATAGAGCCTGCGAGCTCGCTTATATCTTCAAGCCTGTGTGCTCACCTTTCTCTCTTTGAGCTGTTGTGCTCATCTGTCGTTTGTGTGAACTGTAGGAGTGTTGTCTCGTATTGGTCACAAATTGTATTCCTTTCTTCATTGGGTAATAAAAAGGCGCGCCTCTTAAGGTTGCGTTGCCCCGGAGATGTAGGTCCTTCAGTGACCGAACTTCGTTATCAACCCCTGTGTCACTTTCTCTAACTCTATCTATTTACTTTACTGCGCTTTAATATTTTTTTTAATTGTTGTTTAAATTACAAGTTCTAGATTCCGCCAAGAGCTTAAATAGATAGGTTAGTTAAACGCAGGAACGACTTTCAAACTTATCTATCCGACCGATAATTACAAGTAGTAGGGGTTAAATTTTAAACAGACCTATTCACCCCCCTCTAGGTGCCGTTAGGGACAACAGTTTTTCATGTTATACAGGTTGTCTTTCATCTTCTTCTAGTTGTCTTTCATCTACTACTAGTTGTATTTCATCTTGTAGTTGTCTTTCATGTTGTAATGGTTGTCTTTCACTTTCTAATGGTTGTTTTTCATCTACTACTGGTCGTATTTCATCTTCTTCTAGTTATCTTTTATTTTCTTCTAGATATCTTTCATTTTCTTCTAGATATCTTTCATCTTCTACTGGTTGTCTTTCTTCTTCAACGAGTTGTATTTTTTCTATCTCTAGTTGTATTTCTTCTTCTTCTAGTTGTCTTTTATCTTGTATTGGTTGCCTTTCATGTTCTACTCATTGTCTTTCATTTTTTTTAGTTGTCTTTCTTCTTGTACTAGTTGTCATCTTGTACAGGTTGTGTTTCATGTACTTGTTGTCATTCATGTTCTATGGGTTGTCTTTCGTCTTCTCCTTATTGTCTTTCATCTTATAATGATTGTCTTCCATGTTTCTTTTCATCTACTATTGGTTGTCATTCATCTTCTATTAGTTCTTTGTCATCTTCTTCTAGTTGTCCTTCAATGTTCTATGCATTGTCTTTCACGTTATACTAGTTATTTTTCATCAACTACAGGTTGTATTTCATCTTCTTCTAGTTGTCATTCATCTTGTACTGGTTGTCTTTCACCATGTGCTGGTTGTCTTTAGTGTTCTACTGGTCGTCTTTCATTTTCTTCTAGATGTCTATCATCTTTTGCTGGTTGACTTTCATTTTGTACTAGTTGTCTTTCATTTCCTACCGATTGTCTTTCTTCTTCTATGAGTTGTATTTCCTCTACCTTTAGTTCATCTCTTCTACTTCTATTTGCCTTTCATCTTATACTGGTTGTCATTCATGTTCTATTTGATGTCTTTCACGTTCTACTATTTGTCTTTCATCTACTATTGGTTCTTTCATGTTCTATTGTTTGTGTTTCATCTTCTTCTAGTTGTATTTCATCTTGTACTTGTTATCTTTCATGTTCTATTAGTTGTCACTCACTTTCTTCTAGTTGTCTTTTATATATTACTGGTTGTATTTTGTCTTCTATTAATTGTTTTTCATCTTCTTCTCGTTGCCTTTCATTTTGTACTTGTTGTTTTTCATGTTTTATTGGTTGCTTTTCATGATTGTCTTTCATCTTCGTCTAGTTGTCCGTTATCCTGAACTGGTCGTCTTTCATCTTCTTCTAGTTATCTTTCATTTGGTACTGGTTGTCTTTCATGTTCTATTGATTGTCTTTCATATTCTACTCGTTGTCTTTCATCTACAATTGGTTGTATTTCATCGTCTTCTAGTTGTCTTTCATCTTGTACTGGTTGTTTTCATGTTCTACAATTTGTCTTTCACGTTCTACTGGTGTCTTTCAGCTACTACTGGTTGTATTTCATCTTCTTCGAGTTGTCTTTCTTTTTGTACTTGTTGTCTTTCAAGTTCTACTCGTTGTCTTTCATCTTTTTCTCGTTGTCTTTCATCTTGTACTCGTTGTTATTCATGTTCTACTGGTGGTCTTTCATCTTCTTCTAGTTGTTTTTTTCATTTTGTACTGGTTGTGTTTCATATTCAACTTGTTGTCTTTTTTCTTCCTATTCTAGTTGTCTTTTATCTACCACTGGTTGTATTTCATCTTGTTATAGTTGTCTATCATCTTGCATTGGTTGTTTTTCATGTCTTATTGGTTGTCTTTCATGTTCTACTAGTTGTCTTCCATCTACTGCTGGTTGTATTTCATCTTCTTCTAATTGTCTATCATCTTGGACTGATTGTTTTTCATGTTCTACGGGTTCTCTTTCATATACTACTAGTTGTATTTCATATTATTTTAGTTGTCTTTCATCTTGTTCAGGTTTTTAATTTCAAGTTCTACTGGTTGTCTTTCACGTTATACAAATTGTCTTTCTTCTTCTTCTTCTCGTTGTCTTTCATCTTGTACTGGTTGTTTTTCATGTTCTACTGGTTGTCTTTCATCTTCTTCTACTTGTTTTTAATCTTGTACTGGTGTGTTTCATGTTCTACTGGTTGTCTTTAATTTTCTACTGGTTGTCTTTCATTTTCTTGTAGTTGTCTTTCATCTTCTACATGTTGTCTTTCATCTTTTTCTAGTTGTCATTCATCATTTAGTTGTTTTTCATATTCTTCTGGTTGTCTTACATGTTGTACAGGTTGTGTTTCATGTTCTACTAGTGTCTTTTAACTACTAGTATTTATTCTTGAGCTGGTTGTCATTCAAGTTCTACTGTTTGTTTTTCACGTTCTACTGGTTGTCTTTCATCTAAAACAGGTTGTCTTTCATGTTCTACTGGTTGTGTTTGATCTTGTACTGGTTGTCTTTCATGTTCTTCTGGTTGTCGTTCATGTTATACTGGTTGTCTTTCATTTTCTACTAGATATTTGTCATCTTCTGCTAGTTGTCTTTCATTTTCTACTAGTTGTCTTTCAAGTTCTACTGATTATCTTTCACTTTCTACAAGTAATCTTTCATCTACAACTGGTTGTCATTCATCTTGTACTTTGTCTTTAATACTCTACGGGTTGTCTTTCACGTTCTACTGATTGTCTTTCATCTACTACTGGTTGTATTTCATCTTCTTCTAGTTGTCTTTCATTTTGTACTGGTTGTCTTTCATGTTCTACTGGTTGTCTTTCACTTTCTTCTGGTTGTCTTTCATCTACTACTGGATGTATTTCATCTTCCGTTAGTTGTTTTTCATCTTCTTGTAGTTGTCTTTCATATTTACTTGTAGAAGAAAATGAAAGAGAACCAATAGAACATGAAAGACAATGGGAAGAAGATGAAAGACAATTAGTAGAAGAATATGAAAACACAACCTGTACAACATGTAACACAACTAGAAGAATATGAAAAACAACTAGTAAATGATGAAAGACAACTAGACAAAGATGAAATACAACATGTAGAAGATGAAAGAAAACTAGAAGAAAATGAAAGACAACCAGTAGAACATTAAAGACAACTAGTACAACGTTAAAGATGAAGACAACCAGTAGAACATGAAACACAACCAGTACAAGATGAAAGATTATCTAAAATAAGAGGAAAGAGAACCAGTAGAACATGAAAAACAACCCGTACAAGATGAAAGACAACGAGAAGAAGATGAAAGACAATTAGTAGAACGTGAAAGACAACCAGAAAAATAAGAAATACAACCAGTACATGATGAAATACAACTAGAAGAATAAGAAATACAACTAGTAGTAGATGAAAGACAACCAGTAGAACGTGAAAGACAACCCGTAGAACATGAAAAACAACCAGTCCTAGATGAAAAAAAATTAGAAGAAGATAAAATACAACCAACAGTAGATGAAAGACAACCATGCAAAATGATGGATTACTAGAACAAAATGAAATACAACCATCAGTAGATAAAAGACAACTGGAACTAGAAGAAGATGAAACACAACAAGTAGAATATGAAACACAACCAATACAAGATGAAAAACAACTAATGGAAGATGAAATACATCAAGTAGTAGATGAAAGACAACTAAAACTAGAAGATTTGAAAGACAACCTGTAGAACATGAAAGACAACAAGTACAACATGAAATACAACTAGAAGAAGATGACACACAGCTAATAGAACATGAAAAGCAACTTGTAGAACGTGAAAGACAACTAATAGAACATGAATGATAACCAGTACAAGATGGAAGACAATTAGAAGAAGAAGAAATACAACTAAAGGTTGAGGTAATAAAACTCGTACAAGAGGAAAGACAACCAGTAGAACATGAAAGACAACTAGCAGAAAATCAAACAAAACTAGTAGAAGATGAAAAGACAACCACTATAACATGAAAGACAACTAATACAAGGTGAAAGAGAACAAGAAGAAGATGAAAGACAACCAGTATAAGATGAAAGACAACCATTAGTAGATGAAGGACAACTAATAAAACGTGAAAGACAACCTGTAGAACGTGAAAGACAACCCGTAGAACATGAAAGACAAAAAAAAAGATGAAAGACAACTAGAAGAATATGAAATAAAACCAGTTGCAGATTAAAGACAACCAATAGTAGATGAAAGACAACCAGTAGAACGTGAAAGACAACTCGTAGAACATGAAAGACAAATGTACAAGATGAAAAACAACTAGAAAAAGATGAAATACAACCAGTTGTAGATGAAAGACAACTAGCAGAACATGAAAGATAATCAATTGAACATGAAAGACAACCAGTACAAGATTAAAGACAACTAGAAGATGATGAAATAGAAACCAGTAGTAGATGAACGACAACCAGTAGAACGTGAAAGACCAAAGTACAAGATTAAATACAACTAGAAGAAGATGAAATACATCTAGTTGTAGATGAAAGACAACCAGTAGAACATGAAAGACAATCAATAGAACATGAAAGACAACAAGTACAAAATGAAAGACAACTAAAGAACATTAAAGACGACCAGTTGTAGATGAAAGACAACCAGTAGAACATGAAAGATAATCAATAGAACATGAAAGACAACTAAAGAAGATGAAAGACAACAAGTAGAACATTAAAGATGAAAAGGCAACCAGTATAACATGAACGACAACCAGAAGAACATGAAAAACAACCTGTACAACATGAAACACAACCTGTACAACATGTAACACAACCAGAAGAATATGAAAAACAACTAGTAAATGATGAAAGACAACTAGAAAAAGATGAAAGACAACATGTAGAAGATGAAAGACAACTAGAAGAAAATGAAAGACAACCAGTAGAATATTAAAGACAACAAGTACAAGGTGAAAGACAAGTAGAAGAAGATGAAGACAACCAGTAGAACAACCAGTACAAGATGAAAAAATAACTAAAAGAAGATGAAAGAGAACCAGTAGAACATGAAAAACAACCAGTACAAGATGAAAGACAACGAGAAGAAGACGAAAGACAATTAGTAGAACGTGAAAGACAACCAATAGAACTTGAAAGTAAAAACCAGTACATGATGAAAGACAACTAGAAGAATATGAAATACAACCAGTAGTAGATGAAAGACAACCAGTAGAACGTGAAAGACAACCCGTAGAACATGAAAAACAACCAATTCTAGATGAAAGACAATTAGAAGAAGATGGAATCCAACCAGCAGTAGATGAAAAACAACCATGCAAAATGATGGATTACTAGAACAAGATGAAATACAACCATCAGTAGATAAAAGACAACTAGAACTAGAAGAAGATGAAAGACAACAAGTAGAATATGAAACACAACCAGTACAAGATGAAAAACAAATAATGGAAGATGAAATACATCCAGTAGTAGATGAAACAAGTAGAAGAATTTGAAAGACAACCTGTGGAACATGAAAGACAACAAGTACAACATGAAATACAACTAGAAAAAGATGAAACACAACCAATAGAACATGAAAGGCAACTTGTAGAACGTGAAAGACAACTAATAGAACATGAATGATAACCAGTACAAGATGAAAAACAATTAGAAGAAGAAGAAATACAACTAAAGGTAGAGGTAATACGACTCGTAGAAGATAAAAGACAACCAGTAGAACTTGAAAGACAACTAGCAAAAAATAAAAGACAACTAGTAGAAGATGAAAAGACAACCACTATAACATGAAAGACAATTAATACAAGGTGAAAGACAACCAGTAGAATATGAAAAACAACCAGTATAAGATAAAAGACAACAAGAAAAAGATGAAAGACAACCATTAGTAGATGAATGACAACTAATAAAATGTGAAAGACAACCTGTAGAACGTTAAAGACAACCCGTAGAATATGAAAGACAAATAACAAGATGAAAGACAACTAGAATAAGATGAAATAAAACCAGTTGCAGACAAAAGACAACCAGTAGAACATGAGCCACAACCAGTAGAACATGAAAAACAACCAGTACAATATGAAAAACAATGAGAATAAGATGAAAGACAACCAGTGGAACATGAAAAAAAACGAGAAGAAAATGAAAGACAACCATTATTAGATGAAAAACAACTAGCAGAACCTGAAAGACAACAAGTAGAACATGAAAGACAACTAGAAAAAGATGAAATACAACCAGTAGTAGATGAAAGACAACCAGTAGAACGTGCAAGACAAATGTACAAGATGAAAGACAACTAGAAAAAGATGAAATACAACCAGTTGTAGATGAAAGACTACCAGCAGAACATGAAAGATAATCAATAGAACATGAAAGACAACAAGTACAAAAGGAAAGACAACTAAAGAAGATGATAGACAACGAGTAGAACATGAAAGACAACCCGTAGAACATGAAATACAACTAAAAGAAGATGAAATACAACTAAAAGAAGATGAAATACAACCAGTAGTAGATGAACGACAACCAGTAGAACGTGAAAGACAACCCGTAGAACATGAAAGACAAAGTATAAGATGAAAGACAACTAGAAGAAGATGAAATACATCCAGTTGTAGATGAAAGACAACCAGTAGAACATGAAAGACAATCAATAGAACATGAAAGACAACAAGTACAAAATGAAAGACGACCAGTTGTAGATGAAGACAACCAGTAGAACATGAAAGATAATCATTAGAACAGGAAAGACAACAATTACAAAATGAAAGACAACTAAAGAAGATGAAAGACAACAAGTTGAACTTTAAAGACGAAAAGGCAACCAGTATAACATGAACGACAACCAGAAGAACATGAAAGACAACCAGTACAAGATCAAACACAACCTATGGAACATGAAAGACAACCTGTTTTAGATGAAAGACAACCAGTAGAATGTGAAAAACAAACAGTAGAACTTGAATGACAACCAGCTCAAGAATAAATACAAAGTAGTTAAAAGACACTAGTAGAACATGAAACACAACCTGTACAACATGTAAGACAACCAGAAGAATATGAAAAACAACTAGTAAATGATGAAAGACAACTAGAAAAAGATGAAAGACAACTTGTAGAAGATGAAAGACAACTAGAAGAAAATGAAAAACAACCAGTAGAACATTAAAGACAAAGTATAAGATAAAAGACAATTAGAAGAAGATGAAATACATCTAGTTGTAGATGAAGGACAACCAGTAGAAGAACATGAAAGACGACCAGTTGTAGATGAAAGACAACCAGTAGAACATGAAAGATAATCAAAAGAACATGAAAGATTACAAAATGAAAGACAACTAAAGAAGATGAAAAAACAACGAGTAGAACAGTAAAGACTACCAGTTCGAGATAAAAGACATTTGGACAAAGATGAAATACAACAACTAGTAGATGAAAGACAACCAGTAGAACAAGAAAGACATCCAATAAAACATGAAAGACAAACAGTACAAAATGAAAGACAACTAGAAGAAGATGAAAAACAACCAGTAGAACATTAAAGACGTGTTCAAGATAAAACGCAACTAGGAGAAGATGAAGACAACCAGTAGAACATGAAATACAACCAGTACAATATGAAAAAACAACTAGAAGAAGATGAAAGAGAACCAGTAAAACATGAAAAACATCCAGTACAATATGAAAGACAACGAGAAGACGATGAAAGACAACCAGTAGAACTTGAAAGTAAAAACCAGTACATGATGAAAGACAACTAGAAGAATATGAAATACAACCAGTAGAACGTGAAAGACAACCCGTAGAACATGAAAAACAACCAGTCCTAGATGAAAGACAATTACAAGAAGATGAAATACAACCAGCAGTAGATGAAAGACAACCAGTAGAACGTGAAAGACAACCAATAAAACATGAAAGACAACCATGCAAAATGATGGACAACTAGAACAAGATGAAATACAACCAGCAGTAGATAAAAGACAACTACAACTAGAAGAAGATGAAAAACAACAAGTAGAATATGAAACACAACCAGTACAAGATGAAAAACAACTAACGGAAGACAACCTGAAGAATGTGAAAGACAACATGTAGAACATGAAACAACAAGTACAACATGAAATACAACTAGAAGAAGATGAAACACAATCAATAGAACATGACAGGTAACTTGTAGAACGTGAAAGTCAACTAATAGAACATGAATGATAACCAGTACAAGATGGAAGACAATTAGAAGAAGAAGAAATACAACTAGAGGTAGAGGAAATACAACTCGTAGAAGATGAAAGACAACCAGTAGAACATGAAAGACAACTAGTAGAAGATGAAAAGACAACCATTATAACATGAAAGACAACTAATACAAGGTGAAAGACAACAAGAAGAAGATGAAAGACAACCAGTAGAACATGAAAAACAACCAGTACAAGATGATGGTTGTCTTTCACGTTCTACTAGTTGTCTTTGATCTTTCATCTTATTCTCATTGTCTTTCATCTTGTACTAGTTGTTTTTCAAGTTCTACTAGTTGTCTTTCATCTTCTACTAGTTGTTATTCATCTTGTACTGGTTGATTTTCATAATCTACTAGTTGTCCTTCATCTTCTTCTAGTTGTCTTTCACTTTGTATTGGTTGTCTTTCAAGTTATAATTATTTTTTTCATCTAATAATGGTTGTCTTTCATCTTTTTCTCGTTGTCTTTCGTCTTATACTGATTTTTTTCATGTTCCACTGGTTGTCTTTCATCTTATTTTAGTTGTTTTTCATATTGTACTGGTTGTTTTCATGTTCTACTGGTTGTGTTTCACGTTCTCCTGGTTGTTTTTCATCTGTAACTGGTTTTATTTCATCTTCTTCTAGTTGTCTTTCATCTTGTTCTTTGTCTTTCACGTTCTGCTGATTGTCTTTCATCTACAACTGGTCGTCTTTCATCTACAACTGGTCGTCTTTAATGTTCTTTAGTTGTCTTACATTTTGTACTTGTTGTCTTTCTTGTTCTATTGATTATCTTTCATGTTCTACTAGTTGTCTTTAATCTACAACTGGTTGTATTTCATCTTCTTCTAGTTGTCTTTCATCTTGTACTGCTTGTCTTTCATGTTATACTTGTTGTCTTTCACGTTCTACTGGTTGTCGTTCTTCTACTCCTGGTTGTATTTCATTTTCTTGTAGGTGTTTTTCATCTTGAACTGGTTGTCTTTCATGTTCTACTCGTTGTCTTTCATCTTCTTTAGTTGTCTTTCATTTGTACTTGTTGTTTTTCATGTTCTATTGATTATCTTTCATGTTCTACTGTTTCATCTACAACTGGTTATATTTCACCTTCTTATAGTTGTCTTTCATTTTGTATTTTGTCTTTCATGTTCTCGGCTTGTCTTTCACATTCTACTGGTTGTCTTTTATCTACTACTAGTTGTATTTCATTTTCTTCTAGTTGTCTTTCGTTTTGTACTTTGTCTTTCATGTTCTATGGGTTGTCTTTCACGTTATACTGGTTGTCTTTCATCTACTACTAGTTGTATTTCATTTTCTTCTAGTTGTCTTTCATCTTGTACTAGTTGTCTTTCATGTTCTACTTGTTGTCTTTCAGGTTCTACTAGTTGTTTTTCATCTAATAATGGTTGTCTTTCATCTTCTTCTCGTTGTCTTTCTTCTTGTACTGGTTGTTTTTCATGTTCCACTAGTTGTCTTTCATCTTATTCTAGTTGTTTTTCATATTGTTCTGGTTGTTGTTCATGTTCTACTGGTTGTCTTTCATCTGCAACTGGTTTTATTTCATCTTCTTCTAGTTGTCTTTTATCTTGTTCTTTGTCTTTCATGTTCTACGGGTTGTCTTTTATGTTCGACAGGTTGTCTTTCATGTTCTATTCGTTGTCTTTCATCTTCTTTAGTTGTCTTTCATTTTGTATTTGTTGTCTTTCATCTTCTTCTATTTGTCTTTTATCTTGTTCTTTGTCTTTCATGTTCTACAGGTTGTTTTTCAAGTTCTACAGGTTGTCTTTCATCTAATACTGGTTGTCTTTCATCTTCTTCTCGTTGTATTTCATCTTGTATATGTTGTTTTTCATGTTCGACTGGTCGCCTTTCATCTTATTCTAGTTATTTTTAATATTGTATTTGTTGTTTTTCATGTTCTACTTGTTGTCTTTCATCTGCAACTGGTTTTAATTTCATCTTTTTCTAGTTGTCTTTTATCTTGTTCTTTGTCTTTCGCGTTCTACGGGTTGTCTTTCACGTTCTACATGTTGTCTTTCACTTTTTATCAGTTGTCCTTTATTTACTAATGGTTGTCTTTCATCTTCTACTGGTTGTCTTTTATCTACAACTGGTTGTATTTCATATTCTTCAAGTCGTATTTCATCTTGTACTGATTGTCTTTTATGTTCTACGGTTATCTTTCACGTTCTACTAGTTGTCTTTCATGTACTACTGGTTGTATTTCATTTTCTTCTAGTTTTTTTTTCATATTGTACTAGTTGTCTTTCATGTTCTACTGGTTGTTTTTCACGTTCTACTAGTTGTCTTTGATCTACTAATGGTTGTCTTTCATCTTATTCTTATTGTCTTTCATCTTGTACTAGTTGTTTTTCATATTCTACTAACCGTCTTTCATCTTCTACTAGTTGTTATTCATCTTGTACTTGTTGATTTTCATAATCTACTGGTTGTGCTTCATCTTCTTCTAGTTGTTTTTCACTTTGTACTGGTTGTCTTTCAAGTTATATTTGTTGTTTTTTATTTTTTCTTCTAGATGTCTATCATCTTCTACTAGTTGTCTTTCATTTTCTATTAGTTGTCTTTAATGTTCTACTTGTTATCTTTTATCTTCGTGATTTTCATGATCCAGCATCCAATCAGTATCCGTTCATTCCATATACCTCGTGTGAATCATATATCCTATCATGTATCCAATCATTATATATAGCGAATGTTAACGGATAACTAATGTTATATAATTTTGAAACCGATCTACTTCACGAGTGATGCGTGTACATACAAAATTTTAAAAATTAAAAATTTATTTAGTACAAAGTCAAGCAGTAAAAAAATGATGAAAAACAACGCATTAAAATAACTTATAAAACTTTATTTTTTTATCGCTTGAATTTATACTAAATAAGTTTAAAATTTTCAAAAATTTGCATGTATATGCATCGCTCGTAGAGTAAATTGATTTCAATGGTTTTGATTCGTCGGTTGAAGCCAATCAGATAAATTTTAGAGTTATACTCACCAAACCCTCTTAGTTAGCATAACACACTAACTTTACTCTAAACAAATCTTGTATATAATATAATAAAAAAATAGAAAATATACTTATCAGTTATATTATTTTTTGAAACAATATAAAGTACTAATTAAATAAAGTTTAGCAAGTTTAAAAGCAAAATAAATAAATTAATCTCGTCATAAATTATCAATTAAATAAATCAATCTCCTTCCCCTTCTCACTCGTAAAATGTTGTATATAAATCAATCACATCATATTAATAAATTCTTCTTACTTTTTACTGATAAATTAACGAAAATTAATTGTTATTAATTTTATTGGCACTCCTCGTCGTACATGAAATACTCTCCACCAATTGTGCCCGCCTCCCTCCTCTGAGTCCATTACCAATGAGGTAACATAATTTTTCTTTTTAGATCAGGACCATCCAATCATAATCCGAGCTAATCCGATACGATATGGAATGCAGAGGACTCCTTTAATATTCGTGCTAATTATGATCGGACGGTATGGATCTGAACAAAATATTATGCTACCTTAGAGGATATATATGGACTCAACCACCAAGTTCACCAACCCCGGTCTTTTTTTCCCTTTTTTTTCTAAATTTGAAGTGGGAAGTCAGTGATCATGGAGGCAAATACCTAAACCATGTTAGGACCTTGGTTGACCCAGAATAAATGGCACGGCAGTTACTGCTAACTAAGAAAAATAAGAAGTGTCCTTTAAGTACCTTAAATTACAAATATATGAGAGGGATTAATTACGTTTAAAGTGGAGACAACGTTCGTGAGAATTAATAGTAATCGTTGCATCGACATGGGTCTCCAGTCTTTGCATTATTTTAAACTCTTATTAATAATGGTAATTAATATACTTTAATATGGAGTGGGACCAGATACTTTTTTTAATTTTCGCTCCTCAATCATAAGTTTATATCTAATTAGTTTCTAATAACGATAATTTTATAATTCAAATAAATATCTTTTCTTAACTAGGCCACCTACTATGGAAATTTTTTAAAAGATAAAAGAAAAAGTTTACAGTAAGACGGAAAAATAATGTACACAAAATTATTATATCTCTTTACTGGACGCTTGACCACAAATTCAAATTACTAGTTACAAGTGATTTAATTTGCACGGTGGAAAGGCTAGTTGATTGCAGTACGTGTGTAATTGTGTTCCTTTCACAAGTTCTAAAAAAATTGTGTACACTGTCCTATTCGCTGTCATTGTGAAACAGTCGGCAAGTTTGTTTGATGCTGATCTATCTATTAATTGATCAGTTTTGATGCTGCCTAGAAGGATGACGAGGTGATTTCTTTTTAATAAAATCATTAAGTGTGATGAATGTTATTTTCTTTGCATATTTAAAATAAAATTATTCGACAGAAATTTAAGGACTTCAAAAATATCCCCAAATCATTAATATTAAAATTAAAATTTAATAATTTTACATTTGCGTAAAAATAGTGTCATAAATCATATCTAAAAGTTCTAAATTTCGAATTATAAACTTTAAACATAAAGACATTTATGGAGCTAACAAAGCTGAAGTAACTTTCATATTGAGTCGTGCGCAAATCATAGTAGAGAAGAAAAAGGATATTTTAGTAGAGCATTTTCTTACCTAAACGAGCCTTTAATTAAGATCACTCAAGTTCATAGAAGAACATTATGTCATTTCGTACCTAATTTCGACTATTCTACCATCGAAGTATCAACATGAACATATAAAAAGAAGGTGACAGAGAAGATATTTCAAGGGATGATGTTTTTTAAATCATCCACTTCCGATACGCCACACCAAAACTAACACCCAACACGGGTGCGAATTCATATCACCTAAGATACCTCAAACAGTGATTTTGAATCCGATCCGTTCGTTATATAATAGCACGAATTTCAAAGAGATCCCGTGCATTAAAGACCTTGAACTGTTTGATTCGGTTCTGATCGGACGGTCTGAGTTTAAACACAAACGGTGAGGTAATGCAGAGAGAATCCGGACTGTGAAGGCTCGTCGAAATTCCCAAACTACCCCCCTTTTAAGTTCCCCGCGTCAGCTAAAAGTGCACACAAGGTAGCCGCGTCTCTCGCGCGTATCTTCTCTTATCTCTACCCCGCTTGAGTCCTTATCCGTCATTTAGCACTTCTTATAAATTAAGTACACCCATTGCCAAATTCCCTCAATTCCCAGTCCACTCTTTCCCCTAAAATATCACAAGAAAATTCTTGAAAAGAAAAGACAAGAAACAGAGAGAAAAAACAAATCCAATTCTTGATCTGACACTCATGGAGTTTAAACAAAAAGTACGCACTTCCAATTGCTTTTCTTGCTGCTTTGGCGCGTCGGGCTCGTTCGATGAACTCGAAGACCGGCCAATCTCTCTCGTGAGATCTTCTTCTACGTGGCTGAAAGACAGGGCCCAGGAGCTACCTGAGCTCGGTGAACGGTGTCGTGGCATAGTTGACCGGATCCGGTGGCGTCGTCGCTTCACTGGCGAATTCAGCTACGATCCGTTGAGTTATGCGAGAAATTTCGATGGAGGGATGGATGAAACTGAGGTAGATGACGTGTCACAGGGAGATGCCTTTAGATTCAAGGATTTCTCAGCAAGGTTGCCTCCTTCGCCTCCGCCTCGGCCAGTGGTTGCTATCTCATGATGATAATACATGGATGGATGCTTAGATGTATGTTTTTGTTTACCATGTGTATATGTGTGCGCTCGCCTCCTCTGTGGCTTTTTGAGATTTTGTGTGATTAGAATTGGGTCGAGTCATCGAGATTTTTCATTTTTCTATCTCCCTA
This sequence comes from Carex littledalei, assembly GCA_011114355.1. Classification (NCBI taxonomy): domain Eukaryota; kingdom Viridiplantae; phylum Streptophyta; class Magnoliopsida; order Poales; family Cyperaceae; genus Carex; species Carex littledalei. The sequence goes on along the minus strand of CM022092.1, from coordinate 4,158,670 downwards.
TGTATCAATTTGCTAATAGCATATTATAGTTATATAATTAGATTATATTCGGCATTAATTGCTCTTAATCAAAGGGACAACTGATAATTGAAATTCCTTCTCTCTCGATTCTTATGTAAATTCATTGTAATATTGCTCTGAATTTAATCTAAATTAGTTGCATCACAAAAAGGTTTTGGCAATTGGTACACAGTCCACGCAACTATTTGCGGCTCGGGGTGAAGTTGGAGGATTATCTGTTTTTTGAGGCGTATTCAGTATTCTCTGACTTTGGTTTCTACTGGATATTTCCACTCCACAAAAATGTAGGTCGTTGGTCCCCTTGCAAGTTACAACATACCCCTTTTTTATGTGCTGACGCCCCGGTTGGTGATAAAATGGATGTGTACAAGGTTGTTAAAACTGGAGGTGAGGTAGCCTTAAAACCAGAGGCTTACGGCCGCGGTTTATACTGACTTCCTTCCCATTTACGGCGTTGAATGAAAACGAAATGGCGGCTGGAAGTATCTTTCTTTTTTGCGTGTGTAAAATTAACGTCACAATCCCATAATATTTAACCCCATATAACTCCATTTATTGCTCATATGATCTTGTACCTCAGTACCTGTCAATCCACGCAATCAAATGTATTGTCATATTAGACACCAACCACATACAAAAGATTACATGATCAAATTCTTATTTTTTTACCAATACGTTTGAATATTATGCTGATTTATACATTTCAGTGGAACCCTAATTCCATCATGTATTACAACAAAGTCTGGTTCCATGTATTATAGCAAGGACCTAAAGTTCATCCAATTTAACCCCAATACCACGGATTTCATCTAATTATAATGATTTCAAGCATATAAACCATATAGCAACCATTCTACTACAATCTAAATATAAAAAAATTGTAAAAAAGAATTAATTCCGTGCAATTTAACAAAATCCTAACACCGTGGGTTTCAACTAATCAACTAAATCACTATTTTAAAACATATTGCCAATAATTTCAACTAAACCACTAATTTAAAACTAACTAAATGCATTTTTCATCAAGGAATCATTCAAATGGTACCCAAACGATTAATTTATCTAACTAAATCCTAAGCCATAATTACACTAAAGTAAAACAATGCTACAACCAAATAACTGATTCAATCCACAAAAGTTGATATGATCTAATTGATGGTGTTAGAGAGACTAATCAAAGTGCCAAGTAGAGACGAGGGGTAGAAGCGGCTCAAGCAAGAGGGGCGGATTTGATAGTAGCCAGCAACCTAAAATTAGGTGGAGACTAGAAATTAATGGAGAAGTTGTGTAAACATAAGGGAATTAGGAACGATACGATTTTAGGTCAGAGTTATCCAACCTGTATTAAGATTTACACGAACAACTTTAAAATTTGTATGACCCATCAATTGCGCACGGATATTTTGGACAACTCCTATCGGAAGTCCATCAAACCGCCCTCACTCCAAACATAAAGAGAAACAAAGGTTCCAGCAGCCGGTGAAAAACCCGACTTGAATGGCAAGTGGAAAGATAGGATAGCTCAGCGTTTTGAACAGTTAAACTTAATTAAGATACAATCATCTCTAAAACAATTTATTTGTTCAACTCGGATTAGGAGATAGTTTGGGACAATTTTTTCTTTTATTAGAGAGAGTTCAGGTACATTTCAGCATCTTTAAAATACTTTTTGTGAGAATTAAACATGCGTCTCTCTGTAGAGAGAGCAAAGTCGTACTATTACGTTAAACTCACAGTTTTAGATTGAGACATGATACAGTTTAATCATCATTCTGGAAGTTAATTACAATCATATAGCACGATGGTATTAATTAATCTTCATGAACTATGGTCGGACAATCTGAAGTGCGACTTACTAAGTTCTACATGCTTAATTCGGAACAATATAATTATTATGTGTGGATATAGAAGCCAAAAGGCATGATATCTGAGATTTCCATAAAAAGACAGAACAAAAAGCATGATAACTAGGCATCCTGAAACGAATTAAGTGTTCCGAATAAATAACATTTGCGTGAAAAGAAGACCGTTTGATCATTGGTGTGTGGTTATATATAGAGAGCATTGCATCGATCTTTTTTTTTTTTGAATGATTAATAATTAAATATTAATGTTTAAGTGGCACTAGTTTTAGATCTTCATTTTTCTATCTCAAAAGTTTACGTGGCACATATATCTAGAATTTCGAAAGAGTATTAACTCATTTAATTAATTCCCGAATAAATAACATTTGCGTGAAAAGAAGACCGTTTGATCATTGGTGTGGTTATAAATAGAGAGCATTGCATCGATCTTGTATTTTTTTTTTAAAGATTAATAATTAAATATTAATGTTTAAGTGTTACTAGCCTAAATCTTCGTCTTTCTATCTCAAAAATTTATGTCACACATATATCTAGAATTTCGAAAGAGTGTTAACTCATTTAATTAATATCCAATTGATATAAATAAATATAATAATATAGAATATGATTATTATGATTATTATTATTTTAGCGATGCATAACATCATATGTAAATCCAATTCTAATTTAATTTTTTTAGACATTAGAGGAGACCACATCTATCTATAATGAATATAATAGTACTCTTTATGGTATCGATGACAGTTGACAGCCAAATCTAGTATTCATAATTATTTATTTTGAATGAATTTTATACCGTGACTGATACGTCCTATCTCGGGAGATGAGGCCGTATGGAAAACTGGGCTAGGTTGGATTCGTCCGGCCAAAGAATAGCAGGCCGAGATGTGGGTCGAGTTAGGAACTCGGGGTGGATTGTGAGAGATTCGGACTCTGACCTATATGATCTCTCTCTTAGTTCCAAAAATGCGTCCCCCGTTTCATGGGGATCACTGCCTTATATAGTCTAGCCATAACTGCCATCTCGGGCGTTTATGGGAGAACGTGGGCAGTTATGTCGTCCGTTACTGGGACGTGGGCATTAAACCAGCCGTTTCCCGGCTATCCCGTATGTCGGTTGGCATGGGCCTATATTGAGGCTCTGGTTTGGGGCCGGCATATTGGACCCCGGCTTAACGAGCTTTTGGGCTTTTTCATATGACGTCGGGTTGGCCTTGTAAAGGTCCGAATCCCAGTCTTTCATGGCCCAGTAAGTAAAAGGGCCTGTGGAACATGGCCCTATCATTAGCCCCCGAAGTCGGAAGGCATCAGCGAGATGCTTTCGACTTGAGGGTGGATAACTCGTAAAACATACTTTATTAAATGTTATCTATGTGTTAGTGATGTACTATCCGGGTTCAAACCATGTCGGTCAATTACTCCGGACAAGTAACCCGAAGTAAATGTGTTATCACAGTGAGTAACCTGAGACAACTAAGCGTATTTAGTGTCGAGGATTTTTATTACCGACGTTAGTGTATTAGTCAACTGTAATAACTCGGATGTAGCATATGTCGGGTACATGTCTTGCTTCAAACCTAACAATTAATGTGTTAATGTACTTGCCATTTTTTTTTTTTTTTTGGCAAGCGACATGGTTTCCGAGTTAGTCAAAGATCAGTAAAAGAAGTGAATCTTAGAAATGATAAGTAATCATTGATATCGTAATAGCAGAACAAGCATAAATATATAAGAAAACATCGAAATCATACAACGCCTCGATCGAGTAAACATGACATGATTTAACGCAGTGCCAGGAAGTATGTTTCCACTTCTGTCATGTCACGCCTTCCAAGCACCACGTTGTTCATGCTCAGCAAAAAGACGGGTGTGATGTCGTTTCTCTAAGTTGAAAATCACACTTACACCGTCTCATTGTCGGTATCCTCAAAGAGGTTATCCGATATGAGCTCGTGTTCGGTGGCGGTGTATAATGTTGGACCTCTGGTATTGCGTGATAAACACCCAGGACATTTCCAAAACCGACGACGGGGGTCCGACCGACCTTGGATGTCGTAATGGGTGAAGCAGCTCCACTCATTACACCCCCGACATTTCACCATCTCGTGCTTGGCTTCTTTGTTACGGCAGATGATGCACCTACGCACCCACGGTGGTTGATACGTCCTATCTCGGGAGATGAGGCCGTATGGAAAACTGGGCTAGGTTGGATTCGTCCTGCCAAAGAATAGCAGGCCGAGGTGTGGGTCGAGTTAGGAATTCGAGGTGGATTGTGAGAGATTCGGACTCTGACCTGTATGATCTCTCTCTTAGTGAAAAAAATGCGTCCCCCGTTTCATGGGGATCACTGCCTTATATAGTCTAGCCATAACTGCCATCTCGGGCGTTTATGGGAGAACGTGGGCAGTTATGTCGTCCGTTACTGGGACGTGGGCATTAAACCAGCTGTTTATGGGACTTGGGCATTAAGCTAGCCGTTTCCCGGCTATCCCGTATGTCGGTTGGCATGGGCCTATATTGAGGCTCTGGTTTGGGGCCGGCATATTGGGCCCCGGCTTAACGAGCTTTTGGGCTTTTTCATATGACGTCGGGTTGGCCTTGTAAAGGTCCGAATCCCAGTCTTTCATGGCCCAGTAAGTAAAAGGGCCTGTGGAACATGGCCCTATCAGTGACAAATTAGACTCGCTTGCAGACTGATTTATTATTATTTTTCTCCTCTATTAAACTTTCCGATTGTTCTCAATTTTGTTTTTTGTTTCTTTTTTCAATCAGTTTCAATTAAGGATTATAAGTGTTCCTCTTGTCGCAATCTTCAAATGAGCTTCATCTCCTCTTGCCGAAGCAAGAAAAGGCTGGCTAATTAATATCAAAACGTTTGTTTCAGAGATGTGGTGCAACCAATTAATTTTCTAATTTTCAAAGTCCAAACAGTCGATTCAAACTGTTAGATGTAATATATAAATTAAAATGTGCTTGGAGACCAAATTTTATATTTTTTAAATTTTTTACTATTTATTAAGCCAGTTTTAAAATCGCTGATTTTAATAAACAGTGAAAAATTTCTGGATCATTGAAAATAACGATTTTAAAACTGACTTAATAAATAGTAAAAAAATTCTAAAAGATGTAAATTTGGTCTCCAAACACATTTTATTATAGATTGAATGTTGAACGGTTTGGATCGACTATTTGGTCTTTGAAAATGTAAAAACCGAAGCGTTTGTTCCACGGCTCCGGAATAAACGTTTTAATATTAGCCAACCTATATATATATATATATATATATTTAATTTTTTTCCTATTATATATTCTAACAAAAAAAATGTAATAACCAGTGAGATTTAAAAATATTCTTAGAGTAACTCTTTTACAATTTTTGGTGATTCCTGCTAACCGCTATGATTTTCTTATGATACGTTGCTATTTATTCTTTAGAAATGATATGATTTAAAGCATTAAATTAATTTGTCTCAAATTTGTACTTATATTAACAAAAAAATTGTTTTTTGTTAAATAATTACAAACAAGTGTTTAACGTGTGTGCTGAATCTTTAGTGTAAATCAATATGTTATTAAAAAAACATTAAAATAAATTTCCACAAGTAGGGATTAAATATGTTTTATTAATGACCGAAAGGTAGATGGGACATTTTTAAACCAAAAGATATTACAACAATCATATATCCACTCATAGGTTCTAATGTCTGTCTTATAAATATCATTTTCATGCATTGTAATTTGGTGATGATCAAAACTCAAGCTTAGGAAAATATTTTGTATACTTTATAGTTCATCAAGTAAATAATCTATGATTAATATAGGGAACTTATTTTTAATTATTTAATTTCTTATAATTAATGCATAATTGTCAAGTATAATCTTTTTTTAACCATCAATACATGAGATGAATATGAACCGATAGAAGGTTGGATTAAGGAACTTTTAAGTAATTCTTCTAAAATTCTCTCAATTTCAAGATTTTGAAACTAGGAGAATCTATAGGGAGGTATAGGCGGAAAAGGTGAAAAGCAAAAACAAAAAATTGTTTAGGTGGAAGTTAACGGAGTAGAACAAGTCCTTATTATTTAATGCGATCTGTTTATCTCCATAAATGATTTAGAGTGTAACGAATTAGTAGGATTTGGCATAAAAATCTTCAATCCCTAGTTAATTAAATAATGTTAATAACCATCAAAATTATTTCATAAAGCGGTCGGATTTTGCAAGTTTTACAAAAATTATTCATTAATATAAATTTTAATATGGTGACAAAATTAACAACTAGAAAATTTAAATTAAAACAATTTCGAAGAACGCATTATTCAAATGCCTTCTATACTGGTGCTTAAACACACTTTTATGGAAAATCATGCATTTTCCAATTCTTTCGCTCACCAATATTCTCTCATTTTTAAACTGGTGCTGAGTAAAATTATTTAACTCCAAACAAACAAAAAATAACAACAAAAATGATACCCAAATGTTTAATGATAAGAAATCATAAAAATTAATATTAAAAAATGAGATTAGTAAGAATATATTTTTTTTAAAATAAATAAACAGCCGTAGGCTATGGCGTCCCTTAGGGACGCCATACAAACATCTGTTCACGGAGAAAAGGAAAAAAATAATTTGTTAGAAACTTGGTGAATTATGTAATGAATGTTTTTAGTAATGATATGTTGATTTTTAGCAAATGAATATTTAGCTTTTCGTTGATTAAATTAAATTAATAATAGTTTTTAATTTTAATTGCTTGTTAATCTTCAACGATATGTCAAAATACGACTTACTAAACCTTGTCGTATTCTTAAACGTGTTGTGTTTATCTCCAGTACTATGCGGCATGGCACGTGTAGAAATTTTAGTTGGCACGGCACGTGTTATAGGTACGTCAAAAGAAGTGTGTCGTGTTTCGGACATGTCGTGTCATGTTCTGAACACGTGGAAACACGACACACGTCCGAAGCACGACATTTGTTCTCAACACACGTGACGTATACCGTGATTCAAACATGTCGTGTCGTGTTCTGAACACACCAAAAATGACACTTGTTCGAAGCACGACACAACACGTGTGTCGTGTTCCGGACATGCCGAAACACATCACACGTCCGAAGCACCTCACGACACAGTACCTGAGATGAACACAACACGTTTAACGACACAGTACGGTTTAGTAAGTCATATAACTAAATATTCATTTGCTAAAAATCAATCTATCATTACTAAAATATTTCATTTAATTCACTAAGTTAATCATCACATCATTACTAAAAATGTTAACAAGACAATTAATTTTTTTTTTCTTTTTCCCTGTGGACAGGTATTTGCTATGGCGTGGCATCCCTTAGGGACGCCATAGTCGATCTAGGGCTGTTTTCCTATTTTACAAAAATAATTCGACTGATATCATTTTTAATTATTACTTTTTATAATTTCTTATTAATAAAAAATTCGGAAAATGATATGATGGATTAAGGATTTGAAAAGGACAAACAAGGTGAATTGTGCATGTTAAAGATATAAATTCTACACAGATTATCATCTTGACATCTAGAGTTTTGAATTTCTAGAGGTGTAGGATATAACTACAGCTCTAACATATAAATCGGCAAGAACATTGCAATTTATCTCTGTGAATAAATATTATATAGACGGGTCAACACGGAATTTATATACTCTTTTAATCACAATTCACACGGATCGATCAGATTGGTCGGATGTACCGAATTGGACTTACGCTACTCTGATTCGACTTGATAAGCGCGGATCGTAGACTTCATCAGACGATAGATGAGATAATTAATTAACTAGTAAACTAACTGTTGACAAAATTATAACCATAATAATCATAAACCGATATTAAGAATCTAACAGCTAGTACTAATAAATTTATCTGTAATTTTATCTTGATCTATTTATATTTTGATTATAAACATAAGCACATCACAATAGGTAAGGACGACAAAAGTTCCAATACCTCATGCTGAAACCTTTCAGCAGTGCCTTTGCTACTAGAAGGCAAGGGAAGAACTGCAGCATTTTCAATTTCTATTCACACTTTCAATTTGAGGTATTAGAGCACTCAGCTATCATGAGTTAAAAACAGAAAATATGTAAGGTACGTAATCGCCAAAAATTGAGATAGAAATAAATGCAACACAAAGAAATCCATGTTTAATTACAGTAAAGCCATCAAAATATACTAACCTGTTCCTCCAATTCATCGACTTTCAAAATAGCAAACAAAATAGTTATTTTAGAATTTTTAGATCAAGTGATTTTCTATCTATCTATCTAAGAAAAAATTATTAAAAAATTGTAAAAAAAAAATGTAAAATTTGATCTACATATACATTTTCATATGGAGATCATGTTGAACTATTCATATCGACTGTTTGGACTTTGAAAACAGAGATATTGATCCATAGTACGGACCAGTGTTTTAAATAGCATGCTATAGCATTTTCGGATCTTAAACGCTAAGCTATGGGATAAAAGTATGTTATTTCAGCTACGACCGCTATAGCAGTAATAGCGGTTCGCTATTTGCGCTACACGCTACGTACTATAGCGCACGCTATGCTACATAGGTTTTCATTTAAAGGTCTAAATTGAAACTTTTTTTAAGAATCAATTTTTTTCAAGGTCCGGATTGTTTTTGTTTTTAAATAGAAAAAAGATAAATAGTTTATGCCATGATGCTTAGGTTTTTTTTAATAGAAAAAAATATATAGGTTATTTTGAATGGAAAAATATAGATAGTTTATGATATTATTAGGAATATTTTGAATAGCAATTTAGACTTTGTACTGGTTCAATATGAATATTCTAATTTCTTAATTAATTTTGCGTTACTTATTATTGTATGAGACTTTAGATAATGTTGATAATTAGTAGAAATATAAAACATAATTTTTTAAACAAAAAATGCTATGTAGGATAGCTTTCGCTATAGCTACGTTATTCGCGATAGCTTTTTATTTAGTCTTTCCGCGATGACGCGATAATCGCTATTTAGAACCTAGGTACGGACCAATCCGTGCTACGCATAGTAACATAGCCTCACTCTTAAAACATATAGCCATAAGGGATATATATCAACGTTTCCAACTAGTTTTTCTGGAGACAGCTAGCATAATAAATCAATTTCAAGATCATGAAAGTGCAAAGCACCAAAACACCTATCTCTATTTATTATATGAGAGATAGCATAATCAAAATATCATAAACAGAAAAGAAATGCTGACAATGCAAGTTGTCCAGGAATTAATTAGAGGACGCTGACAGCAATAGAAGTATACTCAAACATTAATTGGCACAGCTGCCAGCTTAATTAATTAAAAGCTGGATGCTGGGAGAGTCCACATTGTTTAATAAACTGGCCGTCCAACTAAATGTTAATAAACTAGCCGTACAACTTTGCTAGTATACCGCCACACCATAACTACACAATTTCATTCGATTAATTAAATTTCGCGAGTAATGAGAGTTGGCAGCAAGCCAGCAATAGGAATAAGGGACCGAGTACCGATCACAGTCTGTTAATAAACTAACCCCAATTAACATACACTGTAAGCATGATTTCCTCATTTTTTTTTTTGATTAAATATATCTTACTTACCCTATCTTTGAATGGCAAATAGAAAGATAGAAATGCTCAGCGTTTAGGACAATAAAACATAAGATACAAGCACGCATCTCGGTTCAACTCGTGCTACGAGACAGTTTAGGACATAATACAGTTCGATATGGATGGTAAGTAATTACAGTGATATTGCACGACGGTTTTAATCTTCATGAATTATGGTCGGATATTCTGAAGTGTAATTGCTAATTCAAACTGCAGTGGTTGTCATGAGTTCTACATGCTTAATTAGTTCGGAAAAATATAATTATTATGTGTGGATATAGAAGCCAAAAGGCATAATACCTAGGATTTACATAAAAAGACAGAAAAAAAGGCATGATAACTACGCATCCAAACGAATTAAGTGTCCCGAATAAATAACATTGGCGTGAAAAGAAGCCCGTTCCTTCATTAGTAATATTCAATGGTGTGGTTATAAATAGAGAACATTGCATCTTGTATATCTTTGAATGATCAACAATTGAATATTAAAAGTTTACACACTTATATCTAGGATCTCGAAAACGTTTTAACTCATTTGACCCCGAAATTTTTATTAATACCCTAAAAAAAAAGCAAATATGCCCTCCAGACTGAAATAATTTCAAAAATGACCTAACCGCTCCATGTTTGGGCCGTCAGCTCCCCATACCAAACCGCAAACCGCCCCACTGTGGGGACAGATATCCTATCAGGTATCTGACTCAAGCAAATTGCAACGGCTGGCCCAGATTAATTCTATTTGGGCCAAACTCAATCCAGTGCCTATTGAGACTGTAGGGGGTCTGTTTTGAGATTCGTGCCATGTTAAATGGGCCGTCCGATCGTAATTTGCTTGAGTCAGGTAACCTGAGGTGATGTGAATTCCCCACTGTGGGGCGGTCAACTCTTTACACCAAACCGCCCCATGTTTGAGCGGTTTGGTCTGTGCCCTATTTTTTTTTTAAATCTGGCCTCTGTCTCTCTCGCCCACTCTCTTCCGATCCGCCCTCACCCCACAGAGAAATCCCAAAACCCCACCCCTCTCTCGCAGTGCCACCCCTCTCTCTCTCTCTCACTAGGTCGCCCCCACCCCTCGCTATCTCGCCCTCTCTCTCACGGGTCCGCCCCCACCCCTCTCTCTCGCCCTCTCTCTCACGGGTCCGCCCCCACCCCTCTCTCTCTCTTGCTAGGCCGAAGCACGATTCACGAAGCACAAGGTTACGTGAGACCGGAAGCACAAATCACGAAGCATACCACGATAATTTCTATAAGACCTGACACAACTCCTTTTATTTATGTTTTGTGCCATGTGATGACATTGGAGCGATTGGTACAAATTGAATTGTTAATTATCGTGTGCGGGTTGTTGATTTTCCCGACTCGATTGAATTGCTCGGGTTCTTGATATTTCGTAAGTGTTGCGATAGAAATTGTTAGGAAATTGCCTCGCGGGTTGTTGAATGCGGGTTGTTGATTTTTCCGACTCGATTCATGGTATTGTTACACTCATTTTTAAATTGTCCAAAATTATTTAGAAATTGTTAGGAATTGTTTAGCATCTATAGAAATTATCCAAAATTGTTTAGAAATTGTTAGAAATTGTTTAGAAATTGTTTATTAATTGTTTATAAAGTGTCCAAAATTCTATTATTAATTTTTTTTATGGTAGTTTGCAATAATAATTCTTATTAATTATTGTAAATTGTAAAAATATGTTAGAAATGTAATAACTTGATATTTTCAAATGTAGTATGGCCAGACCTAGACGGGGACTATCACGAGATACTCTGGAGATCGAGAAGAGTTCACATGCTCCCGCTGGAGAGGCTCCTGGTGTGGAGGACTCAGGTACAGAGGCTCCCGTTCATGATGCTGACACATTTAGTCCTCTTCTGTGGATCCCACATATAAAGCACCGTGTTTCATACGCATCCATGGAGGTACGTTGGTTTATTTATGTAATTTAAATAATATTATTGAAATCATTGTTAAATACAAGACGAGACGATGTTGAAGGTGAGACATCGCACACCTGAGATTATGTACGTCCCTCGTCCATTGATGGAGCGGTGCATCATGAACCTCGGCTTGCATCAGCTAGCCACCATGCCTCAGAATAGGATCGATCAGGCTCTCATTTGCGGCCTAGTGGAGAGATGGCGACCGTAGACTCATTCATTTCATCTTTCGATTGGGGAGATGACAGTCCTAGCTGATGTGAGCGCCTTATGGGGTTTACGGATCGATGACGACCCCATAGGTGGTGTCTCGGACCATCCAGATCTGACGAAGATGATACCGGAGCTGTTGGGGGCTGATCCAAAGGCGCTGCAGAAGAAGAAGAAGAAAGATGAGGGGGAGGGGGGGAGGAGGAGGAGGAGGAGGAGGAGGAGGGGGAGGAGGAGGGGGAGGGGGAGGGCGGGGGCGGGGGTGGACGGGGAGAGAAGAGTTCCGGTATTCTGGGTACTGTATTAGTCTAGCATCGCTCCGCATTTACTTCTCACAGTGGCTGATAGCTCCCGATACCACTGACGAAGAGGCGGTGAAGAGGTAACCATAAACATTTGGAAATTAAAATATGTTCTGAACTCAACAATAATAACAATTATTTATGTTGACTATTTTACATTGCAAGTATATTAGGGCATTTGTGATGGACTTATGTGGTAGCGTCATGTTCGTGGATTCCAGCGGTGACGCAGTCCCGATTATGTTCCTCTCTCTGCTAAAGGACATTGAGAGGCCATCGAGGTGGAACTGGGGTGGAGCTGCGATCGCCCACTTATACAGAGGCTTGTGTCATGCTTGTCTGGTAAGTCTCTACTAATATTGTAATTTTTGTATTACAAATATTAGGGTTGAATAAGTACCAAAATTTCACCTACTATAAAAATTCAGGTAAAGAATAAGCAGATTGTCGGGCCACTCCAGCAGTGGTCGTGGTCACATCTACCGGTCTGTCAGCCTGTTATTCCAGGCCCGCCTCACCCCTGGACGAGACTAGACGCCAAGAGATGCCTCGCATACGGTGCCATATGGGGTAGTCACCACACATACGAGAATACGGGCAAGGGGAAGACCGTGGGGATTTCTTATGTCCGGGGTCAGCTCCAGATGCTTCACGATAAGAACGTCACCTGGTACCCCTATCGTGCATTCTACGAGGCCCACCTTCTTTGCCGGCTGACATTGGAGCAGAGAGATCTCTGATATTATCGGGGGCCGATCGTATGTTACTGGATAGTTGAGTATCACTATCCTGATCGAGTGCCCCGTCAGTTTGGCTTGGATGCGTTTGTCCCGGACTTCCCTACGCTGGACGAGCAACAGACCACTAAGCTGCACAAGTAACCACTACTTAATTTTATTATTATTTTATTACTTGTTCAGTCTTACACGTTACTAATAATATATTATATTTAATTTATATTGCAGGACTAACCACCATAAGCCCAAAGTCGACTGGAGCCAGTGTCATGCGGAGGATTACCAGAGGGCACGATATCCGCAGGATCACTTATGGACCCTGCCTACGGCTGATGACGTCGGCTTGGGGGCTGGGCCTTGGGCATTGAGATATACCTTCTGGTACCAGAGGTGGGGCATGCCGTCAGTATATCTACAGGGGCACTATGGTGAGAGCCTTCGATAGAGACTCATGGGTGATGCATCTAGGACGTACTTGCCTTTCGAACCGATTCAGGCTCGCTCGGTAAATATAAATGAAACCGACATATTTAAAAAAATAAATTTTTATTTATTTCTTTTTCTAATAATACTGAAAAAAAACATTGTGTGCATCTTTTGACGAGCATTAGAGGAGTCGCACAAGGCCTGGTGTGCATGGCGAAGATTGGTTAGAGAGCGATAAGATGTCAATGCTGCAACACAGTGCACTAGTCATGGAGAATTCTGGCTAGGACGGGCGCTTCATTGGCATGTTGCACGACAATGGGGAGAACATCAACTAGCGTGAGATAAACAGTCCACACCACAAGATTCGGATCAGCCCCGAGTCGCTATCTACGATGATGAGATGCCGCCACCTTCTGTAGGTGATTACAAGTTAATATGAAGGTGCCATACACAATCATTTTTCTTTAAAAATATATTCTTATTAAGTTATCTTCAATTCTACAGAGGATAACTCGGGTTGGGCGTTCCATAACTGGGTGTTGAATAACAACGCATGGAACGCTTACGACAACAAGTATGGAGTTTCGGTGCAGATTGGCGAGGTCAGTGATTTTTATTATTATTTAATTAACTTACTAGTTATTTGTATGTAGCAAAACTAACATTGTTTACATGTAGGATGGAGCCTCTACCTGGCAGGCCAATCCCGAGTTCACTATGACTGACCTTACTGGAGATGATACCGGGTACGAGGTATAAAGCCTCCACAAACCACAATACGCAGAGACCAGACAGCAAGAAAACAAGGCGAGTGGGAGTGGGTCGCAGGCTGTAGATGCCTTTGCCTCTGCTATATTTGGCACACCGCCTTCGGCCACGTATCATTCTACCTGGGAGGCCGATCCATGTGAGATGCGTACACAGCCGGTGATCCAGGAGGATCTCCCATGGGTCCGCCGTACACAATTATCTTTGCAGGAGGAGAATCCATGGGCGGCTGGTGCGGCCAGTGATGTAAAATGCGGTTCATGCGGCCGCATATGCGTATGCAGCCAGAAACCGCATAGAAAACGAATATGCGGACCGCATATACTACAGTCCAACTAAAAAATATTTAATTAGAGAAGAAATCCTGATTAAATCGGATCCAAATACATTTATTAATAAAAATGCGAATCGGATCAGTTAATAAACAAAATCCGAATCCAATATCTTATCCGGACTTGTGCCCAGTTGATTGAATTACCTTGCATCTGTTCCCAGCTTCTTATATAGGCTCCAGTCCGCTTCTTTTTTTTTGTTTTGGAGGGGTGGGACTAAAGGGAAATTCTATAAACCGGACTCCTGCTGCCTTCACGCGCTGCTTCTTTTTGGTTTGCTGCCACGTGGGTTGCTTTTACAATATTCCATATTGGGCCATGCTGTTATATATATTGGGCCACGTGGTTTGCTTCAAGTATTAAAGTAATAGAGAATTAGAGATGAGCCCAAAGTACTATTTTTATTTGATATCTCTATTTATTAATAGAGATGAGCCCAATAGTATTTCGAATTATGGTTTGTTTTAATTGTATGTGCATCTATGTTTATATATAAAAAAATAGTACTGTTGGATTATGGGTTTTCATTTTAAATTTATTTGTTCAATTTGTAGTAGTATTTTGGTCATTTTACGTGTCTAATCCGCATATATAAGTCCGCATTAAAATCCGCATATGCGGCCGCATACCGCATATGCGGTATGCAGTGACCTTCCGCATACCGCATGAAAACCGCATTTTACAACACTGGGTGCGGCGTTGGAGATGGATGTGGATAATCTCCAAGATGACGAGAAGAAGGTTCACTTGTGGCGTCAGCTGCCGCCTAGGGACCACCATCCACCTGCTAGATTGGATCTCTTTGGTCATCGCCGCTCTCGTTGTTAGATTTTTTATTTTTTTAGTTAGATGGATTTGTAGTATTTTATGTTTGAATTGTTAGATTTTATGTTGTAAACTTACTATTTAGATTATTTATTTTTATTAAAACCCAACCAAGCTGGGTATATTTATTAATTTCTATTTAACTTTGGATATAATAAAAATGTCGGCCATTTCGTTAGGATGAATTTCGGATCAAGTTATTGTGCTTCAGAAAAAACTAATAACCATTGATCATATGGAGCTTCAATTGTTCCCAGAAAACATTTGATTAAAAAAGATTTTTACAACCAAATTACAAACCTTTACTTTTCCCACCTTAGATATTATGAACATGTGAATGATATTTTTTTTATATGTAAGCATATATTCTAGTTAGATTCTTCTCCTTTTCCTGATGTATCGGCAGTGCCGTTGCTACTAGAAGGCAGGGGAAGAACTGTAGCATTTTCAATTTCTGGTGTAGCTGACTCACTGGAGCCATGATCAGTACTCACATTTTCAATTTGAGCTATTAGAGCACTCAGCTATCATAAGTTAAAAACAGAAAATATGTAAGGTAATATCCAAAAATTAAGATAGAAATGAATGCAGCACAAAGAAATCCATGGTTAAATTAGAGATAAAGCCGTCAAAATATACTAACCTGTTCCTCCAATTGATTGACTTTCAAATCTTTCAGTCTAGTACTAATTTGCTCCCTGGATATAGGGGGAAAAAATATATTAGATAACATGGTCGGAAAATATTTCACGCTAAATAAAATGAGATTACATTAAGAATCAGTTGAATTCATGTTTTACAGAGTTCGTACCTCTTTTCAGCCTTTTTTATCTTCTCTCCCCACATCTCTTGGTTTTCCAAAAGATTCTTGTTTATCTTTTGTCCAGAATAAAGTGGAAAAAAACAAAGTTGAAACAAGGTATATGATCAATGTTAGGAACACTCATAAAAATTAAATAATTAAATAAAAAAAAAGGTTCTGAAACAGAACCAGATATACTAATGGTAGTTTCTTTCAGTTAAAGATACAGGCACAAGATGTACTAATAACAAGATGCACCAAAAATAATTCAATTTAATTTGGAACGAATAAAAAAGGTAGGTTTCTGTCTTGCTTCTGATTCAAAACCTCAGCGTAAACCTAGATTCACAAGACCAAACTGTCAACGCTATGTTTCGTACCCAGCTTCACCTGTCACTATTAGAAATCAACGTGTATGACAAGTATACTATTTACCTCTCGAAGAAATGTTCTCTCTTCAATGGATTTATTTAATTTTGCTTGCAATTTTGGTAGCTTTGCATTTAGAGCTTTTTCAACAGCCTCAGCTATTTCTTTATCGTTGTCTTCTTTAATTTCCAGTAGAAGTGACTCGAAGTGCTACAATTCAATACAAATAACTTGTGTCATAAATGAAGCTGCAAAAGTGAGCATTCCATTTCCGATAGAAAGAGTAAGGGAACCTGAACATACTTTTCTCTGGTTCTCCAGTTGTGAGGTGAGAAGATTATTGTATTCTTCAACAATCTGCAAAGTTATTTAACAATAACAAGTAAGCACTTTAAATTCTAATAAAAAAGGTTCTTAATGACTACCAAGCATTACCATACATGTACTATCCCAAACTACAAATCAGTTTTTTCATTGTTGGATGGTGCTTTTGACTCTCAGTCTCAACTAACAAAACATTACTCATCTTAAGAACTAAAAACCCTCAAAAAATCATTCAAAATTTAAAGGGCACCCTTAAGAAATAACAGCTCCCACTTTGCGGTACAAATAAAGAACATCCAAGTATTTGTACTAGATTTGGAATATTAGAGCACGTAGTAGACCTTGGTTACAAGCAGCTTCACCACATGCACTACTCAATTAACTGGACTGTCATTAAACCAAAATATTTTAATATTGGTTGCTCACTAAAGTACAAGTTTACCGAAACAGTTTGCTATGTGCCTTAACCTTAAATACATGATTAAGTGACAGAAAACAATAGATCAAATTAATAACAAATATAGAAAAAAGAAAAATTAAATAAAAAAAATAAGATTTAGTTAGAAAATTACAGCTTCAACTTTGCTATTCAAAAGAGCCTCACTAAGATCTTCATCGCAGTCACAGCTTCTATCAATCTCTTCTCCCTGGTCACCACTTAATTCAACTAATTTGCCATCAGTTTTTGACTGAATTAAACGGTGCACATAATTATCTCCTACATAATCCCACACTCTTTGGGTCTCCAGTTCGAGAGAATAGCAGTGATGTGTCTCCCTCCAGTGTCTTACAGCATGCCCTTCTTTATACCTGTAATGATGAACAAAAATAATAAAAAGGAACAACAATATGGAAAATGTTATCAAACATAACAAAAAGGAAAAAAGCTAACAAAATATTATGAAATAATAAAAAATAGTAAAACCATCACAAATAGTCAAATACCCTTCTCGACTCGGTATACTTTTCACAGTTAATATACTTGATACAATCAGCATACCTCCCATATCCCAAGTTTAAATTAATTAAAAGAAAAAAAAAAGAGGGAGAAGATTGAAACTAGTAGTTCTTCTTTACCTGCCACAACCGACAAAACCACAAATGACACACATCCATAGGTTCTCAGATTCACCACATATAGAGCATGTCGATTGGTCGGCTTGTTGCTGACAGTATCTACAAACCTATTGAAACCGTTTAAACATATGTTATGAGCAGGGGCGGACCCAGTGTACTCCAGGGGGGGGCAGCTGCCCCCCCCTGGATTTTGAGTTTTAGTGGATATCGGTTCCGATTGACTCTGCCCCCCCCTGGAATTTTTTTTGCCCCCCTCTGGACGTTTAATTTGTAATTCGAGTTAAATTTAGGGTTGAAATTAAAATAAATCTGTTGAATTTTGATTGGTAATTAGAATTATAAGTCAGAGCATCAGAAATTACAAGTCAAAGCATTGGAAAGTATAAGTTAAAGCATTGTTTTTTGTCGAGTACTCAATTGGTTAATAGATTTAAACCCGATTAGATATTTAAACCCGATTCGATATTTTTTTGCCCCCCTGACGAAAATCCTGGATCCACCCCTGGTTATGAGAGATAACTACATAGCCAATCACCACTTGCCAAAATCAGGAAAAAAGTGAAATTCTAGCTAAAATCTCAGATTAAAATAATTCATTTGTCAAAGATGTTGGACTCCAAAGCCTCCTCTCAAATGAAAGCCACTTTGTTTGTTATTTATTTGCTAAAACAAGGTTAGTGAGAGCAAAATACCTCACCCAAAAAGTCAAGAAATTGCCAAATAAAATAAGTCTACAGTAAAGTAAAAGCACGTAGAGAACGATTTGCACGCGCACAGAGAGAGAGAGAGAGAGAGAGGAGGTGAGGAAATGACAACTCACAGGACATGAAGAATCGGTCCATTTAGAAATGCACGAACAGTGGAAAGAATGGTTGCAAATTGTTGTTAGAATTCCACCAGTGTCTTTATCTTGATCTAGTCTCTCTACAGGAGGGGATAAAGGAAAAAAAAAAAAGCAATGTAGAAAAAAGAAGGTTTTAATCAGTATATGAACTCTGCAATAACAATACAACTGAACACAAAAATATGAAAAAAAATTCAACTATAAAACTATGCATGAAGCCAAAAGTACCAAAAGTACTGAAAATAAAGTCAATATATATTGTACTTGTGAATAATACCCATTTGCAAACTTTGCAATTAACACCCAACGATTTTTGAAAGCTTGCAATTAGGAGCCACCATTTGCATAATCTGGTCACTGATGTTATAGGCATAGAACAAGTTAATTAGGTTGGGAACAACATATAATTCGGCATATAGCTGGTAAAGGTCTAAAATGATAATGTTGGCAGAACAAGTCTTGATTTAGCTGATTATTTAACAAGGCTGGCACACACAACTGCACTCACCAAGACATACTGGGCAATCAGCTGAGCTTGAAACAGAGATTTGTGCACGTTCTATTTGTTCAGTTTCCTGTACATCTGCTGTATAGCGTACACAGCAAATATCTCCCTGTATAAAAAAACTACATACAATTACCATAACAGTCCTTTATCAGATATTTGTAAAATTCCCATGCAGTACAGAATAATTTCCATTAACAATGCCCAGTTTGGTACACAAGTGCCTGAATTTAAAAGTAAAGTGCCAAATTTTGGTGTACTGTTCTCAGGAAGTCCACCATACTAGTTATGCCAATACTAGTATTTATTGATTTGTACATACTTATACATGATTTCACTTAACCTAGCCAAAAATAAATCTGGTGATGAAGTGCCATTCCAACAGAATGTAATAGCCATACAACAAGTACTGTACTCACTTTAAAGGTACCCGATCAGTACGTTTCTAGAACTAATGTGGTAGTTAACAGTTACCAGACCACACCAACACCCGACCTAAATGTCATGAAGTGGTCATGCTTGCTCTAAACCAACATGTGCCAATTAATTAATTAACTAATCAAATCTGACAATGAAGTCATATTGTGCTGAGGTGACTTAACCTCAAGAGAAGAGAAGCGCTTGCTGTTGAAACGCTTATAGAAATCATCAGTGGAACTTTGCTCGTCAAACCTAATAATTACGCTGTACTGGTCATCCACACCATCAATCCTGATCCACCAAACAAAGGGGGAAAAGGATTAAAGATATATCCTAGAAAAAAAAAAAACTAATACCTACAGCATTGAAAAATAATACCTGACAATACGCATCTCAAGCATGTGTTGTATAAAAGAGCCACAAAATCGACAAAAATCAGCATAGGTCATATGATTAGGGACTGCAAGAACACACACCAGAGGCTTCCTCCCAATCTAGACACCAAAATTTGAATCAGTGTCTCTCATCAACATTTGTTTCAGATATGATTGATTTATGTTTTTCATTCATATGAATATTTTTTTTCCTTTTCACGTTGAATTAGGAAGAGAAGAAAGTTCGTGCAGTGATTGCTTAGTCCTAAATACATGTTAGCACAAAGGTTAAATTATGAACATAGCTGTTCATTGTTCTTTGAAAAGCTCTCTTTAATTGCACATTTAAAGTCACAAAAGTGACAAAAGCAGTGATCTCCATTCTCCCGACAACAAACATCAGCATTGCAAATTTAATCATATAACTCTTCATAAATCGTAAACATGTCGACATATGATTCAATTAATGATCCTACTCGAACAGAAGAACCTAAATGTTTATGTTATCATACTGGAAGAATCAAAGAAGAGGAGGCGGAGGAGGGAGTAATATCACGGTAGAGGTGCATGATGCCACGTGTCTCCTCGATCCTAGGGTTTCCCGACGAGAAGAGCACTGCCTCAGTGGGACCCGCGGAGGACGACGATGGAGAGGAGGAAGAAGAAGGAACGCTGGTGCGATCAGAATTAGACATTGCAGTAGGAGGAAAACCGACCGGATCTAACCCGGAGGTGAAGGTGGAACCGGCGGACATGGCGGTTGCGTAGTAATAAAAGAGCAATCGCTTTTTGAATACTCTGGTAAGTGGTCCGGCGTCCGGCTTCTCAAGAAATCTATACGTGAATCGACCAACAACTACATCCACAAGTCAAGCTCTAAAACTTACGGGCCGGGCTGGACCAAATATGCATGCAGGAAATCCGAGTCAATATTTCGGCCCACTATATATCTGGTTTGTACTCGGTCTGTTGCCTCAAAAGCCAAAACCGATCTCACTGTCCAACATAATCAGACAGGTCCGGATCCTAAAGTAACCCAAATTTTTAGTTTAGATCCGGACCGTATGATCAGAATTCGGATTAATTCGGTTCGAATTGAAATGATCGCATAGAGCGTTTAATATTTATGCGAGAACGGATGGTCTGGATCTAAACTCAAAATTTGAGTTACTTTAGAGCATTTGAATTCACTTAGACATAACCCGACTGCGACCGTGCGACGACATTGCTCTGGTCTACCCTAACTTGATATTACTAAAGGCACTATTATTCATCTAATTTTGTTTTTAATTTCAATTCTGAAACATATACTTTAGTTTTACCGCATAAAATTTAAGGTCTGTGAGCATGTTTTGTTGTATTCTATTGGTGATTTTGTCCTGAATTATTATAATTGAAAACACAAGAGAGATTATAACTAGGAATGCCAACAATTATTATAACCGATAAAGATAATGATATTTTTTTATTAACTTTAATGTGTAGGGATAATTTCCATTACCTTATTCAATAAGAGTATGAATAAGAATTATTTCGTGCTCATTACTCTATAGAGTAATTGATAAATATAACATTACATGTAATATATTTTTATTTGTATGTATAACTATATAATTTTTATTATTATGATTATATTGATTTATACAAGAATTAATTTATACAACATTTTAATTAGTACTTCATGACACAATTAATTTATACAACATTTTTTTTATCATTTTTAAAATTCACAATTTATATATTTTTTAAATAATGGGATCAATAATTATATTTATTTTATTATATTTACGTACATGATGTGTAATATATTTATTTGTTTGTTATAATTTGAGTTAAATAACCTAAATGCGTTACAACCTAACATTACATCTGACAAGTGAAGTAAATACTAAATTAGTTTAAAATATTAATGTTTGATAATAGTGGAGTAAATGGAGTAATATTAAATTCAAAGATCAAACTGTTGTGGTGTACATTATTTGCAAGTGAGTGGTAAAAATAAATATCTGATACTTTAAAATTGAAAACATTTATAAAACTACTTTAACTTTACTCCATTTAAAAGACGTTTTTTTATTCTTGTCTTTTTTAAAGCACTAAAATGACTAGTACAACACAATTTGTAATTTTGTATTGACACAACATTATTCAACTCTTTTATGTATCCTTCAATTACTCCAACCATTTATGTATCCTTCATCAATTAGTGTCGTTTTCTTAACACCTTGTTTGGATGGAGAGTAGAGAGAGAAAGAGGGGTGAAGAATAAAAGGGAATGGAATAGAAAGAAATATTATTATATTTAATCTCTTTATGTTTGAATAATTAATGAGAGAAAATAAATTTAATTTTTCTTTTCCTCTTATTTCTTGTTTGGTTAATTAAAATTTAAAAGATTAATGAGAAATTTGATGGCTGTAGTAGGTTTGTGATAAAGAAACTTGAATGAGAATTATATAAGTAAGATATAGGGTTTGTGCATTTGTGTCATTTTTTTTTTAAATATTTGCAACAAATTTATTTTCATCCGTTACACCTCAAATCGGGAGGGAAATCAATTTTATTGATTATAATCATGTAAGGTTAAACTTTTCATCTTCTGTATCCTTCACTTCTGATATAATTTTGTCAACCAAACACGATTTCGAGGAAAAAAACCCTCCCTTCCTCTACTCTCCATCCAAACAAGGTGTAAATGTCAAATAAAGAGAACAATCTCATGTGCATCTGTTATTAAGAGTACATCAATTTAATTATTTAAATGATAATTTCTATTTGCGTAAAGAAATCTTTTTCGTAATGAGATCGAAACGTTCAATTCGCGCAAAGAGTCTCCTTGTATTTGTCTTTTTTATCTTTTAGTAAATTGTTTTTTTTTTTCAAAAAGAACAATAAATTGAGAAGTTTAGGTAATTGAAAAACAAATACAAAAAGCTTACTAATTAAAGAAGCAACCAAAAGCAGCTAGACGGCGAAAAGAAATTAAGGTATAAATTGTCCGTCAATTGAGATATTTGAAGGGTGTTAAGTTAAGGACTCGACTAATTGTCCCCAAGCTTCAATCCCCGGATTATCCCCAAAAAAACTGTCATTTGCCTTGCGCGAATACTGTAAAACACTGCAACCAATACTGTAAATTCAACGACACATCATGTATAATAAGAGGTTAAAAAGTCCAACAATCCAAGTTAGTTGGAAGTGGTCCCCAAGTTAGTTGCAAACAGTTAGCAACTTGCAAAGCCACTGTACTTCCGGTTGTACTTCCGGTTGTACTTGAAAAATTGACGGCTTCTAGAAGGTTTCACAAACAAACCTAAAATTGTGCAAAATTAATTTTTTTGCATCAAATTTTATATTTTTATTTTATTTTTTTCGTATTTCTCTTTTTTGTTCAATTATTAATATTTGTATATAGATCTATATCATGTAAAATAAGGCTTACATACTGTAAAATTAGAAGATGTAAACTATAAAACCGACATATGTTAATAGCAAAATATAAAACCGACATATATTAATCACAGAATAAACTGACATACTGTAAAATAAGGCTTACATACTGTAAAATTAGCAGATGCAAACTATAAATTGACATATGATAATAGCAAAATATAAAACTGACATCATACTATAACATACTGTTCACATCATACTATACATACTGTAACATCATACTATAACATACTGTAACATCATACTGTTCACAAGCATATCACTTCATCATGTTCACAAGCACATCATCATAAAATTCAACAAAAAAAAATTCACAAGCATATCACTTCATCATGTTCACAAGCACATCATCATGTTCACAAGCACATCATCATCATAAAATTCACTTCACTTCATTACCCTCTGGTGCACATTGTTCGGATGAGTGAGAAGTTTCATCGCCAGAACGACACGCTCTTTTGATATATCATCCTGCAAAAAAAATAAAAATAAATAAGCAAAGTTAAATATTGGAGTTATGAACCATTATCAGATGCAAACAATCAAAGCAACATACTGCAAAATTGTTATATGTATCCTGCAAAATTGTTGATGTATCCTGTGAAATTTATCATGTCAAATTGCACATATGCTGTAATCTAAAATTGTTATATGTACCCTGTAAAATTGACCCATATATCCTGTAAAATGTTTAGATGTATCCTGTTAAATAGCACATAAGCTGTAATCTAAAATTTTTATATGTACCCTGTAAAATTGTCCCATATATCCTGTAACACTTTTAGATGTATCCTGTAAAATGGCACATATGCTGTAAACTAAAGTGAATCACAGTAAAAGAACACTGTAACCAAATTGAATCACAGTAAAACTAAACTTTGCTTAAATTATGTAACCTGTAAAATTGCACTATGTATCCTGTAAAATTGTGATATGTATCCTGTACAGTTGCACATCTGCTGTAAACTAAATCTAATCACAGTACAGTTGCACATAATTTGTATCCTGTGAAATTTATAATGTAAAATTACACATAAATTGCACATATACTATAAAATGTTAAAGTTAATAAAATTACCTGCGTGAAATTGATAGCGCTCTCGGTTATCAGGTTGTAGACATAGCGCAACACAAAAATCGCGCAGTCCAGAGAACCTTCTACCTGCTGAGGGCCATTCACTCGAGTAGTGTCGAGATTTTTCCAAGCCGTGTTAGCTGATAGAAAAAAGGATATCATCAAATTTCAGGCACACTAAAAGTCATAATCCTGTAAATTAATTGCATACAACCTGTAAATTAACTGAAACTTTTTAAATAAAACACTCACAAGTCCTCCAGGCAAGGAACTCTCTCAGCCACTTGATCGTGTGCCAGTGGTACTCCAGATATCCATCTTCTCCACCAGCAGAGGTGTAGTAGTGAATCTTCACACCAGGAACATCGACAGCAACAACAACCCAATGCTTCTTCTTACATATCGGAACGAAGAGCCATTTGATCGTGTCAAATTGAGCGGTAAACAGCTGTGGAATGGCCCTGAGCGCTGCTCGTTCATCATAATCATGCATGATTATCTGCAATACACAAAAAACACAAACATCAAAATATTAGTGAGGTATTTGAAAATTTAAAGTCTCAAAATTAAATTCATAATATACAAAAGTACACCATAACTTACGGATAAATATGGAGAAATAAAAAACCATCCTGCCCTCACCGGAGTCTCAAATTGCATCACACCAAGGACCACATCGACAAGCTGCAAAATCAATCCATAATATGTAAACTTAGTTAATAAATACTGGGATTTTGAATTAGTACAACTGTTAAACAGATCCTGTAAACTTATTAAAGTGAATACTGTAAACTGTGTCACATATCATGTAAAATTGTGATATGTATCCTATAAAGTGCATCCTGTTATGAAGTGCATCCATACTGTAAATTGTTACATTTATATCCTATAAAATTAGTACATGAATCTTGTGAAAGCATTACATCAAAACTGCAGATTCAATCCATGATATGAAAAATAAATAGAATGAAATTATTGCATGAAACCTGTAAAATAACAGATAAATACTCTAAAACTATTAAGTAAATAATGTAAAATATTGTACAAATCATACCTCACTGCTAACTGGCATGTCAGGATACATCAAGTCTTTTATTGCTGACAATCTGCAATGAAAGCCTCCTGGACTGTGGCGAAAAGCTTCTTCATTGTCTATGAGCCTCCTGTTCTTGACCTTGACCCACCAGTCATCAAGTATCATGATGACCTCACTTGATAACTTCTCCCTCTGTCCGTACCCATATCTTTTTATAGGTGGAGGCTTTTCGGCATCTGGGTCACCTCCATCACAAAACAAAGAATTCTGATGACTCCATTGGGTAACATCATGATTGAAGTTAAGGGGTTTAGGATGGCTGTAATTGTCTATTATATGAGGTACTAATCCTTCAATCTCTTGCCAATTTTGATCAGTGAGGTTGAATGGTGGTACGTACGACGGTTCAACCACAAAATCCTGAAGTTGATCTCTTAGTTGATCCTCCCTTGTATTTGGTGATTTTGGCAGTATGACCCTTGCCCTCCTTTGCACCCCCCCCTTCCCCTCCTTTGCACCCCCCTTTGCACATTCTGCTTTTTTGTTGGAGGTGGTTTTGACCCCTTTCCTTTCGGCACTGCTTCTCGTTTTGATCCCTTCATCGGTACTTTCATTTTTTCGACAACCTCTGCAGTACTTTGAGATCCCTTGTCAGACCCTTTGCTCAAATCCTCTTGCTTCTTCATCAACATCTCCTGTTTTACTGT
Source organism: Carex littledalei (assembly GCA_011114355.1). Taxonomy (NCBI): domain Eukaryota; kingdom Viridiplantae; phylum Streptophyta; class Magnoliopsida; order Poales; family Cyperaceae; genus Carex; species Carex littledalei. The sequence goes on along the minus strand of CM022092.1, from coordinate 4,132,622 downwards.
TTTTCTAGCAACATCGGAGAAAATCATAGTTGCTAGATCAATAATAATCTCTTGATCTTCATCGGTGACGCCCACCTGCTGACTTTTCGGGTTTTGAGCACCTTCTTGGCTACTCATGCTGTCCCGAATGTCAAATATTTTCTGTACAAGCTATTCAAATGAAAAGAGTGAACATTGTAAAATGACCACATATATAATGTACAATAACAAAGTTATCAACTTAAACAACTACATAAATACTGTACCAAAATTCATCAATCATGTAAATTGTTGCTTGTATCCTGTAAAATTGTCACCATATCCTGTAAAATTGTTCTATATATCCTATAAGTTGAATACTTTAATAAATAGGATCCATACTGTAAACTTACCAGCTATATACTGTAAAATTAACACATATATTCTTTAAAAATAATAAGTATATCCTATTAAGTACTGTACATAACCTTTACAACTGAGTAATACATCCTTTAACAAACTGCATCAATCCTGTAAACTTATTAGATAAATACTGCATGTATCCTGTAACTATGATTCAAGAGAGTGAATACTGTAAAATATTGCACATATCCTGTAAAATAGTTCTATATATACTATAAAATTGCATACTCTAATAAATTGGATCCATACTGTAAACTTACTAGAAAATATACTTTAAAATTAACACATATTTCCTGTAAAAATATCTATGCTGGTAGAATAACTATGTTACAACTGTGAAAAGTAATATAATTAATAAAAAACAATAAAAACCTCATCTTCTCCTGCAACTTCTTCTGGAATGGTATTCAACCTTCCCTGTAGTGCATCCTAAAACAAATTGTATAAAAACCATCAGTCAATACTTTAAAACAGCTATGTGAATATTATAAAGAAAGTAAATGAATACTGGTAAAATAAGTATGTTACAAATGTAAAACATACTATAAATAAATAATAGAAAATAATATCAGAATAAAAACCTGCTCTGGACCCGCTTGCGCACGGTGGATAATTTCTTCTTGTATTCTATCCAGAAAGTTGCCCCCCACATACGGCTGAAGCGACAAATTCTTCAATAAATTAAATAAACATTTTAAAATTACTGTATGTATACTGTAATAAAACAACAATATGAATAATGTACAACTTTGAGGTCAATAAAACAAAATATCAGAATAAAAACCTGCTCAGCTGTGCTTGTAATATCAGAAAAAGATGGACGTCGAACAAAATTCTCTTCACTCTCTTCTGCACTTTCTACTATTACATCTTCTGCTCTGTCCTCAACATTCACTTCTTCTGACCCCAAATTCACTTCTTCTGACTCCAAAACATTCTCACTCTCCTCACCACCTTTCTTGACATCTTTTTTTGCATCCTCTTCACCACCTTCCCTGTCATCTCCACTCTCCTCACTCTCCTCTTCACTCTCCTCACCACCTTTCTTGACATCTTTTTTTGCATCCTCTTCACCACCTTCCCTGTCATCTCCACTCTCCTCACTCTCCTCTTCACTCTCCTCATGACTCTCCTCACTGTCCTTGTCATTCTCATCACCAACTTGCCTGTCATCTTCTTGTGTTGCATCCTCTTCACTCTCCTCTGCACTTTCTACTAGTACATGATCACTATCTAGACCAGTTTGTTGAACCTCTGGACTTTCTGGTTGACTCTGGCTCTGTGTAAGATCCATTTGTAGGCTAAATGTAGGTTCGCTTGTATCATGTACTCTCTTTGTTCGCCTTTCATATCTTTTTTTAACTTCAGGACTGCTGTCAAAGTCCAACCTCTTCCTTTTACCTGCAGAATAGACAAAGTCAATCCAGTAAAACAAATGTATGTATACTGTATAATAACTAGGTGAATCCAGTAAAACAACAATGTGTTCTCTTGAATCTTTTTCATTTACAATATTTTACCTTCAGAATATGTATACTGTATAATGACAAAGACAATCCAGTAAAAAAACTTATGTATACTGTAAAATAACCAACTGAATCCAGTAAAACTTACATTTTTCTTCCAGAGTCTTGTTCTCAACTGCCAACTTCTTTGCTGAATACCTCAAGATAATTTCATCTGCATCTTTGATGATCTTATCCATCACTTCAGGTTCGATATCGTCAAGTTTTGGAAAACTTGAAACAATGTACACTATCTTCGGATTAAGATCGTTGATGGAATCCCGCAGATATTGGCAGGGTACAACTCCAAATTTCATTAAAACTGGAGTGACTTCCAACAACATGTCGAAGGTTGGCGTATTACGAACAGTTTGGAATTTGACAGGATCACAAACAAATTCCAAGTAATTGGCAGCGACAAAACCTTTCTCCTTCAAAGGTTCCTCTGCCATAAAAGGTGTCACTGCAGATTCTTGAATGTTTGATGCTGAAATGGTAAACAGCTGCCTTTCAAAATTTGGCCTCTTGACTTTATTACATAACCCGTTGTACCAGTCCAGGTACCGGGGAATGTGTCCTGTCGAGCTTCTCATCTTCTCGAAGCCAGTTTGCTCATAAAACCACACCTGAAAAAAAATAAAAAAAGTCAAACAAATTGTTATATATATCCTATGATTAACCAATGTGAATACTATAAACCTACAGTTTGAATCCTGTAAAATTAAGATATATATCCTATGCATTACAAACTGAAACTAAACTGCAACCATACTGTAAACTCATCATGTAAAATACTGTAAAATGGTCGCATGTATCCTGTAAAACTGTGAAATATATCCTATAAGGCACTGTACATAACCAATGTGAATACTATAAACCTACTGTATCAATCCTGTAAAATTAAGATATATATCCTATGAATTACATCATGAAACTAAACTGCAACCATACTGTAAACTCATCATGTAAATACTGTAAAATGGTTTCATATATCCTGTAAAACTGTGAAATATATCCTATAAGGCACTGTACATAACCAATGTGAATACTATAAACCTACTGTATCAATCCTGTAAAATTAAGATATATATCCTATAAAATTAGTGTATCAAAATTATAATTATATATTTGCAAAAAAACTTACAATTAGTGCCAGTGAACAGCCTGGCAGGTAGCCACTTTCCCTCACTGATGTCTGCGTCTGGCTTTCTGGTTCGTCATCTGTCATGTCAGCATCTGACATATCTTGAAGTTTGCACCACATGGCAGCATTCGCAATGTGGGTATGCAGCATGTTATAAACTGCTGCACCCCAGTTGTATTTTGGCAAATGTTCAAGACGCTCGGCGTACCTGAAAAAGGTTGAGGTATACTATATTAGAATTAATTCAAAAGATTATATAAGATATCAACTTCCATATTAATTCTGCGTACCTGAACAGATGCAGAGGGACACTCCCAGCAGTGTTTGGGAACAGAATTGTTGTAAACAAATACATCACCAAGAGAGAAACCACATCTCTTGGTGTTGATGCCTCACTATCTAGAAGTTGAGAAATCACTTTTTCCAGCTCCTGCCTCCTGATTTGGGATTTTCTCCCAAAATACTTCTCACGAAGAAGTGACGTTGAATTCCTTACCTGACTTAGGTCAACAACGTCACCCTTCGACGGCAGACAAATGAAGTGTGATACACTTCCAGAGGTGAAGTACAGTTTTTTCTCTTGAAAAAAAAAATAACCGTGGTCATTGTCATATTTGGTTAAAATGGTATGCAATATCGCATTGGACACTTGCAATTTTTTGGGAATTACAAAAAGATGGAGGAAGGGTGTGGAAAACAGGAGCTGGCGATGTTCCACGGTCAATTTGTGAAAAACTTGACCGTGGATAAATGTCATGGCAACGTCAACAACACATTTGTTGGTGACTATGCCATATCTATCCAATTTCTTGGCTGCAAAACAAAAACAAAGATGTATTGAGATAAATAATGTAAACTTACTAGATCAATACTGTAAACTTAGTAGATAAATACTGGACTTTTAAATCAATACTGTATGCTGTAACTATTATGAACAAAGTGAATACTGTAAAATGGTCAACATATCCTGCAAAAATGTTCCTATAAGTTGAATACTTAAATAAATAGGATCCATACTGTAAACTTACAAGCTATATACTGTAAAATTAAAACACATATCCTTTAAAAATGTTAAGTATATCCTATTAAGTAATGTACATAACTTTTAGAACTGAGTAATACAACCTTTAACAAACTGCATCAATACTGTAAACTTAGGGTTTAAATACTGCATGTATCCTGTAACTATGATTCAAGAGAGTGAATACTGTAAAATATTACAAATATCCTGTAAAATATTTCTATATATCCTATAAAATTGCATACTCCAATAAATTGGATCCATACTGTAAACTTACTAGATATATACTGTAAAATTAAATCATATTTCCTGTAAAAATATTATTTTATCCTATTAAGTATTGTACATAACCTTTAGAACTGAGTAATACAACCTTTAACAAACTGCTAAACTTACTGGTAAGCATATCTGTAACTATTAATAATCAAAATGAATACTGTAAAATGTACCACATATCCTGTAAAATAGTTCTGTGTATTCTATAAATTGCATCCTCTAATACAACTGTTAAACAGATTTACTGTTAAATTACTAAAAAATGATGTAAGCACAAACTGTGAATAATCTTTTAAAGAAAAATAAGAAGCAATACCTTGTTGAACCTGAGAATCTTTATTGACAGCATCTTTCCCCTTCCCCGTCTTCATTCTCTTTTGTGCATCTGAGAAAAAATTTAGAGTTTGTTTACTATACTGTGAAATAACTCTGACAATAATGTGAAATTACCAATGAATAATGTAAAATAACACTACTGAACAGATCCTGTAAATATGATTAACCAAAGTTAATACTGTAAACTTTTGCACATATCCTGTACAAATGTTATAAATAACCTATAAATTGCATCCTGTAATAAAAATTGCATACATACTGTAAACTATTTGCATATATCCTATAAAACTATTAAATATATCTTATAAGTACTATACATAACCTTTACAACTCACTAATACATAACCTTTGCAGATTTACCCTTTCCTTTATTTGAATGTTTCATTTGATCTGTAAAAAAACAATATAACAAAACTTGACAAAATTATACTGCATACTGTAAAGAATAACACTTACCTTTGGACTGCTTACTAGCAAATCTTGGAGAAGAACGAGTTCCTTTCTCCGATGCATCTGAAAAACAAATTTTAATTAAACATTAGATCAAAAAATCTGTAAAATAATTACTGTAACTCTAACAAATCAACACTGTGAAATACTTTCAAATATCAGTGTATTAGTATGAAAATAACAGATTGAAAAAGCAAAATCTGAGAAATACTGTAACCCTAACAAATCAATACTGTGAAATACCAAATCAATACTTTAAAATATCAGTGTATTAGTATAAAACTAAATGATCAAAAAAACAAAATCTGAGAAATACTGTAACCCTAACAAATCAATACTTTAAAATTAACAAATGGAAACTTGAAATTAACAAGTGTAGCGATTTAAATAACAATTTCTCCCATTTCACTAACAAACTGATGAAAATAAAGTCAAAGCGATTTAAATATCAGTGCATTACTGTAAAATATCAGTGCATTACTGTAAAATATCAGATCCAGTGGCGATAGATAGAAATCAGTAGGGAAATAGAGTAAAATAAAGTAAAATATCTCAAAATCTGATGAAAATAAAGTAAAATCTCACAACCTTTCGCTGTTTTCTTCATTTTCTTCAAATCGCGAAGTGAGAGAGAAATCAGATCCAGTGACAGTAGAGAGAAATCAGTAGGGATAGAGGGAAATGGCGATCCACTGGGGATGGATTGACAGCGAGAGAGTGAGAGAGTGATAATCGCGAGAGTGAGAGAGGGAAATGGCGATCCAGTCGGCACCGAGAGATTTTGAATAAGACTGAGAGATTTTGCGAGAGCGTGAGAGAGTGAGAGAGTGAGAGAGAGAGTAGGGTTTAGACGAGGTTTAGTTGGACTCCAGTCGGGGTTTAGTCGGACTCCAGTCGGAAAATGACGCAAATGGCAACGGTTCATATATAACAGAGTGTTATATAGTTTTAGTTAGGGTGATATAGTTAGATCATATGAAATGGTGCGAATGAAATGGCGCAAAGTATAACTTCTGGTGTTTAAATTCTAATAAATTAGGGACCACAATACTAATCGTCTCCAGTTGAAACTGAACTTGACAGAACTGTAGACAAATTCATTCAATAAGAATACTGTAAATTAAGTAACTAAATCTTGTAATTTAATTCTATAAAAGTTATAAAACATTCCCATTTATTAATTCCACCAATTTATATGATGAATAATCTTGTAATTTAATTCTATAAAAGTTATACAACCTATTTATTAATTTATATTATGAATCATTTTACTTTTAACAATGAAATCTGAAATAATTTATTTTCACCAATAAGAAAACTGTAAATTATTCCAATAAATCTTGTAAATTTATTCTATAAAACTTATAAAACATTCCAATTTATTAATTGCACCAATTTATGTTATTAATCATTTTACTTTTAACAATGAAATCTGAATTAATTTATTTTCAACAATGCAAACAAATAATCTAAATCAACAGCTAAATTGCCAGTTGCAAACATATAATTTTGTACATCCAACAATGTTAAAAAAACAAACAAATGTATTTACAAACATCTCACTCGAAAAAAAAATCTTGAAAATTACATTTTTTTCTCATAAAAATTATATTACTCCCTTATATCTTCAAAAAATTATTTATTGCCTACTATTTATTCCCTACTATTGATTGTGTGCGATTCTTCTTCACATTTACATCCATCGGGTTCTTATAAGCATGTTTCGGTGGTCGTCCCTTTCTTTTTGATTTATGCGGTGGCAATATATTTATCAATGGTGCAGAATTTAGTACTTCATTGGCAGTGGTATTCACTTCTTCATGATTACTTGATGAAGGATGCAAAAGAATTTGCTCACCTGTAATAATAATACTGTAAATATAAGAGACTAATGTGGTAAAATCTTTCAATAAACAACACAATATATACAAGATATGTGATACCTCTACCAACAGAACCAGGCATTGACTCCCCATTTCTTTCATGAATTACAGCTTGATTTGTACCAAGTCTAGCAATGAGTGCATCCCAATCATGAGTGATTGGATCACCTAATATAACAAGTAAATTATTATGAAGAAGATTAAATATGCCAACAACAAGCCAAAATGCAATTGTTTCAATCTTGTAAATTACTAGCACAAATACTGTGAATTACTTACACAAATGTTGTAAACAAGACAGGACAATACTTCAAAACTTTCAACAAATACAATAACATCGTACAATTAATACTGAAAAAACATGTTAACAACTATACAAATTAATTACAGTATTACCTCTTCCTGTAGTTGTGCCAGTTGAAGTTACATCACAATTTGTTTGACCAATTACCGCCTGGCCTGTCAAAATATTTACAGTGATGTGAATCCTGCAAATTACTTCTACAAATACTGTAAAAAACTTAATACAATACTTTAAAGGATTCTTGCAATACCTTTCCCTCTACCTCTGGCTCGTTTTCTGGGGACTGTTGAACCATCACAGACTTCTTCTCTTGATGCACCACTTCCCCTCCCTCTAGAAGCCCTTCCTCCAGATCCACCGTTATCAATTGCACTTGTACCATCTACAACCTGTTCAACATCTCCTGAAACAAATAAAAATGAAATAAGGAACATAATAAAGAAGTGCAATACCAAACAATTAAAAAATCATTTTTTTGCAATATTCAAAAGTAAACCTTTTAGTCTGTTTAGAAGATCTTCTAGTCCATTGAGAACTTTATTTTCATTGTCATCACTGACACAACCAAAGTTGAGGAAATCTTCAACTATTGGATTCATCTTCCTTGTCAGATCATACCTCCTGCAAGAAATTGAAACATGATTTCACATAAGAATACAAAACCACATCAACACCAATACTGTAAAAATAGTAAGTAAATCCTTTAAAATTTCAGTTGTTACCTATTAATTTCAACACTGCCACCATCAGGACATGCAGCAGGAATCAAATCAAATCGAATTTTGTCCTTCCTCCATCGATCAACCAAGTACTTATCATTAAGATGCAATTGTTTCTCATGCTTCAAAACCATGATCGAGTGAGCGCAAACAATACCAGAAGACTCAAATTTTTTGCAAATACAAAAAACTTCTTTCAGCTGATCCTTGTACTGTACCTCAAAGATATTTCCAAAAATATCTTGAACTTCATAAACCTTTGTAGAGTCTTCCAGTTGCAGTTTAAAAACACAAGTTAAGTTCACAGATTGTCTAACCTCGTGTTGAAACCTATAGAATATCGTATTCGTGTATAAACTACAAAATTGTTTCTCAAATTCTAAATCAGAAATCAACACGGGTGTTGTGGTCTTGTCCTTATGGTCCATAAAATGCTCTCTCTCCCAAATCCTACTCAAACCAGACTCAAAATTGACCACGAATTCAGCCAGTGTTGCCTTAGACCGGAGATAATTATCAAAAAAGGCATTCATACTCTCAGCCCTTTGGGTGGTATTCATACCAGCCCAAAATCTGTCATTCAAAAAAACTGGCACCCATTTACGCCTCTGTCTGAATATACTTTTAAACCACGGTGCATCTTCGTACCCAATTTCCACCATCAGCTTCCTCCAATTTTCTTCAAAATCCAATGGAGTTTTTGCTTCGTATACTGTTGCCTTAACCAAATAGGTTAAAGCCTCCTTATCATCTTGCCCACCGAATTTACTCGGTAATTTATGAAGAATGTGCCAAGCACAGTACCTATTTGGTGGAGGAAATAGTATCTAATCAGTAAAACCAGACATTCAGCTAACAAGACAACTGTGAAAACAATTGGATATATCCTGTAAATTAATGCCTATATAGGGTAAAACTATTCACCATATCATGTAAAAACAATAAAAGAAAACAAAATGCATCAATCCTATAAACTGCTGCACATATCCTGTAAAAATGTTAAGTATATCCTATGAACTACTGTACATAACATCCAAACTTGATTCCTATATCCTGTAAAACAATGTACAGATCCTGTAAACCTCTTAGATAAATATTGCAAATATAAACCACTGAAAGCATTACCTATGGACAGTGTCATCTCCCAAAACATGCCGAACGCCTTTCTCAATACTTGGGCACTGATCTGTCAGGATACCGCCAGGCTTGACACCGTTCATGCAAGCTACGAATTTCTCCATGCACTATTTATAGTCCTCCTCAGTCTCTCTTCCAAGTAGAGCACAAGCGAAAATTACTGTCTGCCAGTGATGGTTGACACCAACAAACAGAACAAGCGCCATATCATACCTGGAAAACAATTTTTAATATTCGGTAAAATCAGATATTCAGATAACAAGAGATATGTGAAGACAAATGCATACATCCTGTAAACTAAAGAATATATAATGTAAAAATACAGTACATATGATGTAAAACAGAATACAAGAAAAACAATGCATAGATCATGTAAGCTGTTGCACCTATCCTGTAAAATTGTTAAATATATACTGCAAAATATTGTACATACCCTTTGAACTTGATTCATATATCCTGTAAAAGCAATGTATATAACCTGTACAACAATTAGATAAATACTGGAAAATTGATATCAATAAATATTACCTATTTGTAAGGTATGTGGCATCCATAACAACGACATCATGATAATATTTGTAGGCTGCACGACCTCGTCCATCGGCCCAGAAAATATTCCATAAATGAGCATCATTTGTATGCTTGTATGTATACCAGAAATTTGAATCATACAGCTGCTTCTTCTCGAAATAATCCGCTAATAAATTAGCATCATGCCCACCAAGAGCCCTCAATTTGCCCCTCTTATAATTATCAATGTGGTTTCGAGCATCCTTTCGTGTAAAAGTTCCCTTAAAATAACCATCAGCCATCTTTAACACCAGCTCAATGTTATTTGCTGGCGACAACCCTTGATCTGAGTTAAATTCGAGTATATCCTTGAATCTCTTTGGAATATACCGATAACCCGGAATGAGAAAGGATGAACCGGGAGTCAGTTCATGGTTATGCTCCAGAAACAACTTGTCTACTCTCCAAGATCCAGTCAACTGAGAATATTTAATCTTCAAGAAAACCTTACAGTTTGAGTTTCCAGAAGGCCTCCGCCTCTCTGGAAAAGGCTCTCCTTCTTCCACTTTTTCGCGTTTTTCTCTGAACTTAGTGCATTCAAATCTGAAATCAACCACATTCCCCCCTTCTTGTGAAATGTCCTCTTGCAGACACCAAAACCAGTCTGAAAACCATAAATTTTCCAGAAATCATACGCTTCCTCAACAGAATCAAAATCATCCCCAACAACAGGAGCACTAACTATCTGGTTTTCAGCAACTTCTAACTCTCCTGATTGCTGTCTTACTGTATCGAAAATTACATTCGGTTCTGGTTCTACATTCAAATCAAATTGATGAATCTCAGATTCTCCTGACCCCTCTCTTACTTCTGGTTCTACTTCTGCATTCAAAATCTCAGGTTGTACATTCAAATCCCATTCACGTACAACTCTATCTTCTACAACTTGATCAACTTGAAGAACACTAGCTACAGAAATATCACTTCCCAGATCTTCATTTAAGTCAAAATCCATTGCATACAAACTGTAAATATGAATCATAAACAATGTAAGACACCACAACAAAAACAGACAATCAAATATTCCAGATAACAACAAATCTGTGAAAACAATTGGACATATACTGTAAAATAATACCTCTATCATGTAAAACTGTTAAATATATCCTATAAAGTAATTTCCTTCATCATATTACTTATACCATGTAAAAAACAACAAACTAAAAAGTATTAATAGATCCTGTAAACTGTTGCATATCCTGTAAAACTGTTAAATATATCCTATAAAGTACTGTACATAACTTTTACAACTGATCAATATATCCTGTAATAAAATCCATCCATACATTAAAGTTAATAGATAAATACTGGAATTTTAAACAAGTACATATATCCTATGATTTACTGTCAAACTGTAAATCTATTGCATGAATCCTGTAAAATTGTACCTATATCCTGTAAATCTACTGCATGCATCCTGTAAAATAATAACTACAACCTGTAAATGTATTGCATGAATCCTGTAAAATAATAACTACAACCTGTAAATGTATTCCATGAATCTTGTAAATTACTAAATAACTACTGCTGGCATTAAATCAGAATCGAAAGTGAATCCTAAACAAAACAATCGTGTAAAATAATAACTACAACCTGTAAATATATTCCATCAATCCTGTAAAATAAAATCATTAAATAACTCACCGAATTTAAAGTTCACTGCTAGCCTTCAATCCAAATTGACTCTGATGAATTCGAACGTGAAATCGAATACTGTGAAACAAAATACAGAATGAATCAAACAACGGAAAAAAAACGATATTAAGACAACGATCGGTGTAATTTTGATTTCAACAAAAGAAACGAGATCGGGAATTCAATTCAAATAAAAAAAATGAAATTAACAAAACGATCGGTGTAATTTTGATCAGCAAAGAACTCACTCAAATTCAACCTCGATTTCTTCGCCTGAAGCTTCCGTCGCCTGAAGCTTGATCCCTCGCCTGAAGCTTGATCCCTCGCCTGAAGACTCCGTCGTTTGCCTGAAGATTCCGTCGCCGTGATCCTTTGCTCTCGGCGAGGTTCCGTCGTACGCCTGAAGGCTTCCGCCTGAAGACTATCGCTCTCGCCACAAAATCGCCACAAATCGCCACAAAATCGCCACAGAAAAGGAAGAAGATCGCGAACAGAAAAGGAAATTCAAAAAAAAGGAAATATGCGGGGAAAACGGGTTTTAAATGACGTTATTGTGGGGACCACAATTACCGTTAACCACGGTTTAAATCAGTTGGAACCATATCCGAATAGTTTGGGGATAATCCGGGGATGACTCCGTGGGTATAGAAACCTTTTCTCTTAAGTTAATAATAAAAAAATTTACATCTTGTTTTTGTCAATTGAGATATTTGAAGGGTGTTAAGTTAATAATAAAAAAATATTTTTACATCTTATTTTTTGTAATCTTTATCTGTATTTAAAAGTATTAACAATTAGAAAAAATTTCTAGTGTGCCCATTCAAATTTTCAAAATAGCCAATTTCTCCATAAATACATCATAATATCCAATATTCCCATATAAACTTAACTTTCTTTCTTTTATCCCCTATCATTTATTTTATCTTTTATTTTATTATTTTAAAATTTATATTGACTATTATACTCTTTCATTAAAATGGAGGTGTCCATTAAATTTCTAAACAGGAAATGCTTCCATCTTCCTTAGCCGCATCACTTTCGTCTCTTCTCCTCTCCTCGGATATTTGTTTCTTCACATTTTTTCTAAAGTTATTACTTATTATTGAATGGCAGGTTGGATCCAAATCTATACAATAACTACGAACTTCGTTTCTTCATATATTGGGAAAGAGCACAACTATGAGCTACAAGCCCCTTCTCATCCCATATTACTTGTTGTATTTGTAGATTCACTAATGAGTAACATTAAATTTAATATCCTCTTGGGTAGTCTGGGTATGATTTAAAATTTAAACAGAGGATATAAACTAATTTTGTAATTGAGAAAGACTCGATGCAGATACCTTGGCCTTGGAATTTCTCTTGCTTTCTCTCTCTCGCAACAATTCCATGACTGGCTTTGGATACGGTGGAGTAGACTTGATGTAGAGACCTCCATGGTTCACGACTAGTGCGGCTGGCAGCATATTGTGTAAGAATAGACCATGATTGATGACCTCAACCAAGCAAGCAAGAATTGATCTTGTTTTTACCACATTAGATAGGAAGGATTGGTCGTCGCAACGCTGCTGACATCAACAAAGGCTGGAAGAGTGGAGGTAGTGCCACCAAGATGATGAAACAGACCAGTTTTGTCAACACTGGTATTATGATTTGAACAATCAGATCAGGCATGATCGGATTGGGATCGTAATTGGAAAAAAATATTACGATAATCACAATTGGAAGGAAAGGGGCTATAATACCATCTTTTAGTTTAGATACAAAGAATGAGAATTAAAAACGACTCTTGTAATTCTTTCATTGATCCAGCAACCTTCACAATACATCATGATATAGGTAATGTATAGAAACTAACAGTAGCCTAACTAACTTCTAACTGAATTAAGTTTTGGATTCTAGTCTTCCCTCTTTGACTCGGTCAAAAGGTGAATTGTTGGTTTGTCTCACAGTTAGTTGTGTGAAGCGAAGAGGAAGAAGAGTAGTTAATTAAGCGGAAAGCTTCATATTGTTTTTTTTTTATTTTTTATGGATGAGTTTCGTATTTTTTTTGGTGATTTGTTGTGAAGAAGGGTTTATCTGGGCTGCACTACGTGAAAGCGGGTTATTTTTAGCGATTGATCAACTCAAAATTTGAGTTATCTCAGAGGATATGAACTCCGGAAGAACTGAGACTGAGAGAGACATTTGGAAAAAAAATTGGTCCGAAAGCATAAGGGAGAAAGAAACAATTAGTAGTAATGGACATCTCAAGTTGAAATTCAACGGTATATTGGTCAGTTCAATTTATAAAATAATTAAATAAAAGATTTCATTGTTAAAAGGGGATAGAAATAAGAATGTTTAATTTTTATGGGGATATTGGATATTATGATGATTTTGTGGGGATATTAGCTATTTCAAAAGTTTGTATGGGTACATGGGAAATTTTCCCTAACAATTAAGGCAAATTCTTCTATGGGCATAAGGACCTATTTGTAAAATGAGCATATTTTTATTTTCAAAGTTCAAACAGTCGATCCGACCGTTCAACATTTTCTCCATATTACAATGTACTTGGAGGTCAAATTTTACAGAATATTTTTACTATTTATTAAGATGGGTACAAAATTCAATGGTCTGAATTTGACTAGTTTTGTAAAATACTTAATAAATAGTAAAACAATTCAAAAAAATGTAAATTTGACCTCCAAGTACATTTTAACATGGAGATAATGTTGAATGGTCAGATCGACTGTTTAAACTTTGAAAATGAAAATATATTCATTTTACAAATAGGTCCTTATGCCCATAGAAGCATCCCTCAACAATTAATATTGAAGTTATTCATATTTGATTTTATAAGTATCTCTATCTAATATGAAAAGTGTCATGATTTTTTTCTGAATAATTATAAAAAAAATTTAGCTAAATATATTATTAAATAAGTAAAGAGGTCTTTATAAATATTTTTATAAAATATTGTATCAAACCTCAGTAAATAAGTCAGAAACTATAAGCACCACCAATCACAGCGCTACGTAGGGAACTAACGACCCTTCAATTCCCGCGAACACACAAATAAACCCGCTCAGTTGCACGGCACGGAAGCGGGTAGAGAGAGAGAAGATGGCGGTTAGAGCAGTGATTGCTTCGTCTTCACCCTCTGCAGCTTTCCCAGCTACCTTTCATCGGAAATTACATATATGCCCTTCATCTCTAAACCCCTCTTTTCCTGTTCGTTCAACAAATTTGCGCTTCCATCAAGCGTCGTCTCGCCAGGTGCGGGTTTATGGGAGCACCATCACGTTAGACCCGGTATGATTGTTTTGATCCCAATTTATCCTTTTTCTCCATCTTATTTTCTGCACTTTCTTGATGAGTTGCTTCGCTGAGGTGATTTGAGAGCTCAATTGATGTTGTAATATAACTCAATGGTTTTAATTAGTGGTTCTGATTCTCTTGGACTGTGCAGTATTGAATAATTTTCAGATGACTTTACTTTTTTCTATTGTTTTGAATCCATATATAATTTTTTATCAGAAAATTATTTTCCCTGATTAGATAGGTAAATCTCACGAATCCTGCATGGCAGATGCATCATCTGTGTGTATCACATGAGATAGGCCCTCTTAGTAGAAAAATTATACTTGTATTTTTATTTATTTTTGTTTTTCTTTTCAGTTGGCTAAAGTTCTGCACAACAATTCAGAAGAAGCCGGTTATTTCGCATGCCCTATTTGTTATGAACCGCTGATAAGAAAAGGGCCTCCTGGATTTAACTTGTATGTTTCTTTTTTTAATCAAAATTATTTAGCTGAGTTTGATTGAATATATAATCTAACTTGACCTTTGGATGATTTTTAAGTTTCATCTTTGCAAATATATTATTGAACATAATTTAAGAAAAGATACGCAGAAATAAGCCTCAACTATTCTCGATTTTACAGTTCAACCTTATTTTAGTCCAATTTCATATGCCAGCTGTTGTGCGTACCTGTCCTTAACATCTAGTTCTTATTAATTTTAGGGTTAAAACAAAAAAAAATGAATGATAAAAGAAAGAAATAAGCTAGTATTCCTAACTATCCAGCATGGCATAAAACAGTATGAAATCCAATTGTACTTTTGCTTGGGTGCTTACTTTTATTGTGTGGCAGTTTGTTGTTGCTGTTCCAAGTCCAATTAAATGGATGCACTCTATTGTAACAAGTACTTGAGTTTTAAATTAACAATTAATCTTCAATTTTAGGCCAGCTATATATAGGTCGGGTTTCAAGTGCCAGAAGTGCAATAAAACATTTTCCAGCAAAGATGTGTTCTTAGACCTTACTGTTACATCTGGCATGAAAGAGTTCAATGAGATTAAACCCGTCAGAACTGAGCTATTTAGGTACGTTTTAACTTAGATGAGTATTTGCAAAAAAAAAAAAACAAAAAAAAAAAAAAATTAACCGAGCCATGGAACCTCTATTATTGAGTCAATCACTTTCTACCATTATGCGTACGTAATTCAAAATTTTGGTTTTGAGAGAATAACTTATTATATGAGCAATTAGTTAATTGTGAGATATATATACCATATGCTTTTGGAAAGGGAGGGCTTCTCCAATGTTTGTGGATCAATTGGGAAGAAAAAATAAAGCTAGTTGAATATAGAAAAATTGGGTATTGTTTGCAAATATTGCTATGTAGTTGGTTTAATTTGCAAATAATTCGTGATAAATTGGGTAGAGCAATTGACAAAAAATAAGAAACGAAAAGATGATTGAACATGGTTAAAGTGAAAATTGCCATGTTCCAAATCCAGATCAGATTTTTTGTTTAATTTTTAAATTTCAAATGGTATGACTAAGCAAGGTTTTAAAAAAAATAGCTAATGAAGGGGTAATCGAACAAAAGAAGCACATAAATAAACACTAATCAAAATTAGACAAAGGATACCATGTAACCAATACTCTGAACCCATTGAACATGTATGCAATGAAAGATGATAATTTACACAGCACATTCCAGTGCAATGCGTTTTTCCTAAAGCCAATACTGTTATTGATTTATTATGAAGGGCTTGTATTTTCCAATTTCAATTATAGGAGCCCTTTAGTCTCTTTTCTGTATGAAAGAGGTTGGCGCCAGAACTTCAACCGAAGCGGTTTCCCTGGTCCTGAGGAAGAGGTATCACTCTCGTATGTCTACAGCATAATTAATTTGTATATAATCATGTAGCTTGAACTGGGTACTTATGGTGCTTTTTGGGGCTCGTAGTTGAAGTTAACTAAAACTCCAACCATGCATCAGTTCTGATACCATCTTTTCATCAACAGTCTCTACTAATGTATAACAATCTTTTGTTTCTGAAATAAGTGAAATTTTATTCCCCTCAATGGCCGAACCCAAAAAGCAAAAAGCAAGATTTTATCCCCTCATCGGCCGAACCCAAACCCTAATGCAAACACAAGTCCTCTACCACTATGTACTGGTCTCAGACAAGAGGCAAGCATTTTTGTCTTATCAGCTTTCTACTTTTATGCCCTTCTTGGCATAGAAGGCACAACGAGAAGGATCAGTACCAGATTTTCTACAACGTTTTTATATAATTATTTCTTAATTTTTACATATTCTACAAATTGGCAGTTTAATATGGCACAAGAATACTTTGAGCCCGTTGCAGGAGGCCTACTTGTGGATGTGAGTTGTGGCAGCGGCCTGTTCTCTCGTAAATTTGCAAAATCAGGATCCTATTCTGCGGTTATCGCTCTAGATTTCTCTGAGAACATGCTTCGTCAATGCTATGAATTTTCTAAGAAAGACGAGAGCCTGTCAAACACGTAAGAACTTCTTAATGTTGGAAACTGGCATCATTCATGATTTTTGACTCATCGTTTTGATAACTTATTTTGTCTTTTGAAAACGATGCCAATGTTTACCTTTAAACTTTTGTCTAAAATATATTTCTTTTGAGAAAGAATAGGGTCAAGTCCGTATTTATGTATGGGTATCCATGAGGGATCCTCCATCTGGGTTTCAAACCTGCGGCATCTCACACATAGAGTATTACCTAGACCAAAGGCTGGTTCTCTTGTCTGTAATATATTGGAACATAAAATTGATGCTTTGGAGAAGTATTTTACTAATGGTTGACACTTGACAATTGTGTTGCACCTTTTACAGTAATTTTAATTTTCAGAAATCCAAAATGAAATACACAAAGTGAAGAAATTTATTCTTGCGTACTAAGTTTCTGCAAACTATTTGTGAAGCATTTTTAGTCCTCTATATTTTCGGGGGCAATTTACTAACTTTTTTAGTTAACCAGTACATGTCAGTTTTGTTTCTTTTAAACTCTGTAAACTATTGGCTGAAAATTCCAAAATGCAAATCTGTATAATCAGTAAATCTTCTTTTTACTTTTGGATTTCATATAGGAACTTTGCACTTGTACGAGCTGATGTATCAAGGCTTCCTTTCGCATCAAGCTCAGTTGATGCCGTACATGCAGGGGCTGCCTTGCATTGTTGGCCATCTCCTTCTAATGCAGTACTAATTATTTTTTCTTATTGTTTATTTATATTTGTTCTTATTTTCTTGACATTTCCTTGTATGTATGCGAATCACCAACCAGTAAGAGCTCTATATCAGCATAGTCAAAAACCATTAAAAAGAGCACTGATGTCTGACATGGTGTGAATGGTTTTGATTGTTATCACCACTGGACCAGGTCGAGGAATAGGTTCAGGTTGTTTTGGGTTTTAGTTCAAGAGGAGGGCTAAAATGCCTCCTGTGCCTCGTATCCTTTATCTCCGTTTTCAAAGTCAAAACATAGAGTTAGACTGTTTGGACTTTGAAAACGGAGATAATGGATATGAGGCACGATGAGGCATGAACGACATGAGGCATTTTAACCCTCCTCTTAGTTCAATTGGTTTTTAGTCGGGTTTTGTTGGATTGGATTTTGGGTTGATATATCAAAATTTGTTGGTTAGATTGATCGTGCCTGATCTGGGCAGGTCCCTCAGGTCAGCTCAAATTTTACAACTCTGCCTTTTATTTACGGTAGCCCCCTGGTGTGATATGGGGTTTTGAAATCTTGATTGTTATACAATATTTTATGGTTTAGCTTTTTTTGTACCAGGTCGCAGAAATAAGCCGTGTTTTGAGAAGTGGTGGTGTATTTGTCGGGACAACTTTTCTCTCAACCAGGCTGAACAGCCCCTTTTCTAACGGCTTGTTAAGACCTCTAGGACAGGTGCCTTGTACTGTTCTTTAATCTGGGACTTTTATTTATATATAATTATTTTAATAATCCTTTCAAAAGCAAGTTTTTATTATTTTTAATATTTATTTAAATTTATTTGGAATACATAAGTTTTATTTCTTTTGTCTTGCTTATAATAAATCAATATTACTGCACAATCACCACCTCCACATAAATAATGTTTTAGCATAAATTTTCTAATCCCCTAAAGTTGTTATTTTTTAATACCAAAAACATTATTCTAAGAAAATTGGACTAGTGAAGGTTCGAAGCATCTGGGCTACATGATCCATGTTTGTAAATTTCTGAGACGTTTCACTCCATTGGTACCGAGTGCTTTAATTTTAGGACAGTAATGCACAATTTGCATTTTGCTAGCTCTCTTGCCCTCGAATGCTAATTTTATTAAGTTCTGTAGAATGAGAATTTGACTTGAAAAAATTCATTTCCTGTTTGCTCCAAAATTAACCAGACAATCAGTATTAAGATAGTCCTGATGAAGAATAATTACCTAGAATCATACCTCAGCTATTTCAACACTATTTCCCCACTAAATTTTCTTAAAGCAACCCTTGAATGATAGAAATCACCACAGCCTTTACCTTTTTTCATGTCTTTGCAGTTTGTGAGCCAAACAAATAGCAGCTACAATTTTTTTAAGGAGAAAGAGATAGAGGATCTATGCAAATCATGCGGTTTAATCAATTATTCGAGTAAAGTTCAACAGGCCTTCATCATGTTCTCTGCTCAAAAGCCCTAATTAAGGCCTACTAAAGCCTTTTACTGGTATGTACAAAAAAAATCTGAGTTTATTTCAACAGCATTAGCTGTACTGTAGTTATTGCATTTATTATGTTTATACAAATAATATTCGCTTTATAGAAATAATGGTTCTTGTAGTATAAATTCCACTTCTTCCCTCTCATTTGTTAATAAGCTTTGACTTTACATGATTATTAAAAAGAAACATTTTAAACATCGATATTAACATCTCAGGTAAGTAGCTGACTAATGGTTGTGCTATCTGGTTGACTTTCTCTTTACGAGAAATTCTTGAAATCAAAGCAGTAATTGGTTGTAATGGAAAAGAAATAAAGATCCACTGACTTGGCTGTTAAGAAATGATAAAGGTTGAATGGGTTCACAAAGCTATTCTTTTGTTTAAGGCAAGAGCATGAGCCTGCAAAGCTATTCTTTTGTGATGAATTTGCACAGTATAGTTTCTCTTGTAAGGTTTAAGATGCCAATAATTTTTATTAATATACTAACATATAATTTAAATTTTTTTTTTTTGACACTTTAACATTTGTTATATACAAACTTAAATCGATACATTTTGGTTTGGAAACAAAAAGTCAAATGAATGTTAGTGCATTTTATGATCTGAATGAAATGACTATTAGGGCTGGTAACAGAATACATCAGATATTGAAATAAAACAAAAACAGGTAAATACATGACATCATTGTTCAAGTTATGTGGCTACTGGGAACTAGTTCCTCTCACTAATTCAGTTCATTAAAAATGTTTCTGTGGATATCTGGTATGTCAGAACATCTGCAAGCAATTACCTCAATTACACAATCAAAGTATTAGCATTCTACATGTTTCTAATAAGAAATTTCATATTTTTACATTGTCTGAACATGGTTGCTTGACTATTCGTACGGTACATGTTCATCTCGAGCAAATTCCAGTAGCATCCCAAATCCACTATTCCCTGATAAAATAAGGACCACATTTTTTATCTGAAAACTGGGCAAATTCCAGTAGCATCCCAAATCCACTATTCCTTTGTCATATTTTCCCTAATAGTTAGAAAATAAAAATAGTGAAAGACATCTGTAGAGATGTATTACAGATGTTGATTATAATTCTGAAAATGAATTTTTCAAATGTACAATTTTACCTACTTGTAAATGGGAGGGGAACCTATACCATATTCATGTGATGTCTGACTATGGTTGCAAACGAATCAAACCAAATCAAACTTACTCCAGTTTTAGTTTGAGTTTGAATAAAATTCGAACCGAACTGGTTTGATTTGTTTCAGAACGAACTTCAATCGAATGAGTTAATTGCGAATTTTTTTCGAATCAAATCGAAGTCAATCGAATCACGAACTACGAATTCACACGGAACAAAATTCACGCGGTTTCCTTTTACCTTTTACCTTTCATGAATTCACACTGATGGATTATGGGCCAGCCCAAAATTCCCTAACCTTTTACGCTGCTGAAGCATTTTCCTATTATAAGTTACCATTATATTAAAATTTTTGAGCTCTGATATAAATTTGGTTCCTGCATTATTAAAGATTGATGATTGAAGCCATTAGTTGCATTATTTGAGATTCGAACCTAAATAGTTCACGAATTAATTTCGAACGAATTATACCCAGTTTGAGTTTGAGTTTGAATAAGATTTGAACCGAACTGGTTTGATTTGTTTCAGAACGAACTTCAATCGAACGAGTTAATTGCGAATTTTTTTTTCAAATCAAAGTCAATCGAATCACGAACTACAAATTTTTTTGGCAGCCCTATATCTGACAATAGGACCACTCCAATAAATACTGTGGAATTAATTTGGTTAAATATAATTTCAGAAATATTTTATCAATGTAATTTTGTCTAAAAATATGAAATGCAAATTTTGAATTCTCTGGCATATCCTGATACAAGTTAGATTCCAGGGGGGCACACATGCAACAAAAGAAAGAAAATAATGTTGGTGTAACTTTGAGATGGGTCAAAAAGCATGGAGTTTATTATAGCTTATCAGAACTCCAGTTGTTTCCTTTTTTTATTTTTTTTTATTTTTTGAGATATTGAATTCCAACAAAAAGTTACTTGTAGTAAAACCTTGAGTTGTTACTCTTCTAAATTTTGTGCAAGTTTTATTTAATAGAAGATGCCAATTAATAACTACATAGATGACTAAGATCTGCCTAGGGTCATTAGTGAATCCTGTACAGTTAAAAAGGAGCTGATCTCATTTAGGTGACTTAGTTGCAACGGTACGAAAGGTCAAGCTGGATTTCTGAAAACCTAGTTTGTACCAGAGATTTGCCATTTTAGATTTTTGGTACCATTTCAGCTCTCGTAGAATAGATATGATATGAACATATCAACTTAAATATTGCACAACAGAGTTGACCTAAAAATTGGACAGCAAAGTATGATAGCAATGAAATGGTTTTTAAACTCAGATGCACTTCACTTAATGAGAAACAGAGCTTTGTGGACTAAAGATCATTTCTCCCATAGAAATTAAAATTTGTAAATAAGGTTAGTTGAACTCTCATATTACAGTACTATATCTTGGACGTACATAAATTAACAATATGTATGAATTGAATGAAATTTTTCTGAATGGTAGTACTGGGTTGTTCGCAGCT
Organism: Carex littledalei; assembly: GCA_011114355.1. Classification (NCBI taxonomy): domain Eukaryota; kingdom Viridiplantae; phylum Streptophyta; class Magnoliopsida; order Poales; family Cyperaceae; genus Carex; species Carex littledalei. The sequence continues at coordinate 4,110,627 of CM022092.1, read as the reverse complement.
TAACTTCTGAAATGGAGAAAAATTCCATAGCTAAACGTTCCAATCAGAATTGTCAAATTTTGAAAGAGATTTATCATCAACAATTTTCCAGTCTTGATAATTGAAAGCATTGGTTTCTATGCATAAATTTGAAACAGCCCTATACATATATGAGGAGGGTTAAAATGCACCCTCCCTTTTGTGCTCCTAACGTGCACCCTCCCCTCATATGTTCATTTTCAAAGTTCAAATAGTCGATTCGAACCTTCCAACGTGTTCTTCATATTATAATGTGCTTGGAGACCAAATTTTACATTTTTTGGAAATTTTTTACTATTTTTTCAGAATTTTTTAAAATCATCACTTTGCTGAATTTTTTATTATTGTTTAGTTTAATCAAAAATTCTGAAAAAATAGTAAAAAATTTCCAAAAAATGTAAAATTTGGTCTCCAAGCACATTTTAATATGAAGAACTCGTTGGAAACTTCGAATCGACTATTTGAACTTTGAAAATAAAGATATGAGAGGAGGGTGCACGTTAGGAGCACAAAAAGAATGGTGCATTTTAACCCTTCTCTACATATACTTGCAAATCTAAATGTGCTGATTTGGTTTGATATCCATATTTTCTTTATAAGTTGCCATAGCCCCATAAAAGGTTAATACTAAATATTCCACATCTAACATCGAATGGATACACTAGAATTTCATGTATATCCTTCAGAAAATTTGAAATTACGATTTCTCATTCGAAAATTCATAATATCATATTTATCTTTCCAAATTTAAAAAAACTCATAAATTTACCCAATTTATTGCTATTTCTATTAAAACTCATTTTAAATTTATAAACTTATTATTTTACCCTTTGTTAAAAAATATAAATATAAAGCTTGTGTAAGAGAAATATTCAAATTTCTAATCGACAAGTTTGTGAGAATAAATGATTAATTTTTCTACTTGTGACACAGTGGCATTTAGTCATTTAGACATACATTAATGGACGTCATAAGTAGAGAAATGAATTATTTGTCCTCATAAATCAGTCAATTTGAAGATTGAACATTTTACTTACACATGCTATATTTTTTTTAATAAAGAGTAAAATGAAACCTTTATAAATTTTAAAATGAGTTTATAGGAAAGACAAATAAATTGATTACAATTTGTGAGTTTTGAAATTTAAAAGAGAAAATATAATATTATAAATTTTAGAAAGGAAAAAATATGTAATTTGAGATTTTTGAAAATTACACATGAAATTATCCCAAAAAAAAAAAAATAGAACAATGTATAGACATATACAAAAAAGACACATTTACAACATATACTAAATCAAAAAATGTATACAAGACAAGTCAATTATACGGAAGCAATAAAAACCGTATTAATAACTAGTTAGAAAGCCTACTTTAACAGTCAAAAGTTGTTCACTTTATCACAAATCAAATGGCTATCACGTGGAAAAAAAAAAAAAACGTAGCTGGTTCCAGTCAAAGTCAATGACTCCTCAAAAGGCTAGCTAATCCCAAATAATAAATGTGGGATCATGGGAGGGTGACAAAGATTTTTTTAAGAGTTTAATACACACAGCTATAGCCTACAGCTAAGGATTAGGCCTAATATTATGGGGCTTACCATATAGTAAATTAAAATCTTAGCCTATGACCCGCACGAGTGCTCTTCCCGAGCTATCCAGCTATTCCCCGAATCATCTCACGAGATATGGTTTTGCAATTTAAGGTCTTTTTCATAATTGGACTTGTAAAGTTTAAAATACAGAACTATATATATATAGAGGAGGGTTCCAATGCACCTTCTTTTTGTGCACCTAACGTGCACCCTCCCCTCATATCTTCATTTTCAAAGTTCAAATAGTCGATTCGAACCTTCCAATGTGTTCTTCATATTAAAATGTGCTTGGAGACCAAATTTTACATTTTTTGGAAATTTTTTACTATTTTTTCAAAATTTTTACTATTTTTTCAGAATTTTTTACTATTTTTTACAAAAAATTCTGAAAAAATAGTAAAAAATTTCCAAAAAATGTAAAATTTGGTCTCCAAGCACATTTTAATATGAAGAACACGTTGGAAGGTTCGAATCGACTATTTGAACTTTGAAAATGAAGATATGAGGAGAGGGTGCATGTTAGGTGCACAAAAAGAGGGTGCATTGGAACCCTCCTCATATATATATATATATAGAGTAGAACTAGGGTGCTCTTGAGTTCACCAAGCCCTTGGTGAACTCAAGTCCAAAACTCATCGGATCGGCTTCAAACGACGAATCCGACCGTTGAAATCCGTCTACCTTACGAGTGATGCGTCTACATGCAAAAATTTTAAATTTTGAAATTAATTTTGCATAGAGTCAAGTGGTCAAAATTAGAAGGTTAATAAATTAATTTTAATGCATTCATTTTTTGATGTTTTTTGACCACTTGACTCTATGCAAAATTAATTTCAAAATTTAAAATTGTTGCATGTAGACGCATCACTCGTAAGGTAGACGGGTTTCAACGGTCGGATTCGTCGTTTGAAGCCGATCCGATGAGTTTTGGACTTGAGTTCACCAAGGGCTTGGTGAACTCGAGAGCACCCTAGTTCTACTCTATATATATATATATATATATATATATATATATGAGATAGACTATGGTGAGTTGTGATGTCATATTTTCATTTTAAAAATCTAAACAACCGATCCGAACCGCTCAACATGTTCTCTATATTGAAATGTGCTTGGAGACTAAATTTTACATTTTTTGAAATTTTTTTACTATTTATTAAGCCACTTTGAAAATCGCTGATCCACTGTGAACAGTAAAAACAGTAAAAATTTCTGGACCACCGGATCAGTGATTTTCAATGTGGCTTAATAAATAGTAAAAAAATTCCAAAAAAATGTAAAATTTGGTCTCCAAGCACATTTCAATATGGAGATCATGTTGAGCGGTTCGGATCGGTTGTTTAGATTTTCAAAATGAAAATATAAGCGTGAAATAAAAATGACCTCTTACTTCACAACTCACCATAGCCCAGCTCTCTATATATATATATAGATTTGCACCGTGTCAAATAACCTCACTCCGAAGTTTAGTCTAAAAAGTTTCTTGTAGATTTGCACCTACATACTTGTTTGGATCTCACTTTTTTTGTTAGTGTATGATCATCTTCTGTTCTAAACCACCACTACTACAAAAACTGGCTTTGTACACTGCACATTGTACACGGATTTGGCAATTATATTAAAAACAGTGTACCAAATATGATTTTTTACTTGTTCAAAAGATCTGCACGATTTCTACACGGATAATTAGTTAATAATCAGTGTAGAATTATTAGAGAGAGCTACACGGTTTATTAGAAACCAAAAATCCGTGTGTAAAGAGGTCCGTGTGCAAATAATTGAGAGAGCTACACGGTTTTTTGATACAAAGCCGTGTAGGAATATTACACACGGTTTTTTGATAATATATCCGTGTAGAAATAGTATAATTGTACACGGATTAATAACAAAAGAGCCGTGTATGTTTAGTTGGAGAGCTACACGGATTTATAACTAAATAGCCGTGTATAATAGTGTAGGGTTTTAATGTCTTTCCCTTCCAGAGCGCCATTTTGATCAAGTCTTTTAGTTAATACATCTCGAACTGAGCTCTCTGAACTGAGCTTTTTCCTATCAGATTTCTGCGAATTGATCGAGGCCAGCAGCTGAGATCTGAGATCTTTGAATTAAGTTTGTATTTTCTCCTCTCCATCTTTCTAAGGTTAGTAATATGTATTTAAATCATTTTCTTCCTCTAATTTTCTGTTATTTAGGCTTATTTAGGTCATTTCATGCATGCTTGATTTCTTAATTTTAGATGTAATTAATTAGTGTATTGTGGTCCAATAACCGACCTTTAGATGCTTTTAGGTCCATGCCCGTTCAAAATTAATCCAATAGGGATTAATTTTGGATAGTCCCCGTTTTGGGACTACTCTTTGAATATTATGTCTCATTTAGGATGTGAACACATATTAGCGGGATTTAATTAGTATTTGAGGAAAGTTCGACAGTATTTTCCCTTATTGCTCCTACGAGTATGTGGTTCGTACGCATACTTGGGGAGTTAAGGGGAAATGCTGCCGAATTTTTCTCAAATACTAATTAAATCTCGCTAATATGTGTTCACATATGAGACATAATATTCAAAGAGTGGGTTAGGATTGTAAACCGGCCCTTTGTAAGCCCAAAATTTTGTACACGAAGGAGAATGTTGACCATGCATGCATGATTAATTGATCAAATCATTTTTTTAATTTAATTTACAGATGGATCGAAGCTGGATGTATGAAATGCGACGTGACAGTGAAGAATATTTGGTTCGCGTTGATGAGTTTATAAAATTTGCTGAGAGTTATAGAGTGAAGAAAAAAGAAGAAGACATTTTATGTCCTTGTAAAGATTGTAAAAATTTATTAAGATTTTTGGACATCGAAGAAATTAGAGCTCATTTGATTTGTCGGGGATTTAAGAAGAGATATACATGTTGGTTCATGCATGGTGAGAAATTTGAGGAAAGTAGTAGTGCCAATAAAGATTGTAATCGTGAATTGAATGATGAGAATGTTGGAATTTCTGATAATTTTGAACTTGATTGGAACGAGGATTATGAGAGTGTCGAATATTCTGATAACGTCGAACCCGAAAATGACGATGATGAGATGGAGAGGAATTTTGATGAAAATGTAGAACACGAGTTTACTGAAAATTTGGAGGATATGTTACGTGATGTGGAAGATGAAATTAGTGATAAAAATTATGATAAATTTCAAAATTTGTCTAATGAATCCAAGAAGCCGTTGTATCCCGGGTGTACCAATTTTACAAAACTGTCAGCTGTGTTGAAATTATTAAACTTAAAAGCAGACAATGGTTGGAGCGATAAGAGTTTCACGTCCTTATTACAGCTTTTAGGAGAAATGCTCCCAGATAACAACGAGTTACCCGGTACAATATATCAGGCAAAGAAGTTGATATGTCCAATGGGGTTGAAGATCGAAAGAATACATGCATGTCCGAATGACTGTGTATTGTATCGTAACGAGTACGAGGCCATGCATGTCTGTCCTAAATGCGATGTTTCATGATATAAACGTCGTAAGGACCAGGACACTGATGATTGTAACGAGGACACAAATGGCCGACCTCCGGCTAAGGTGTTGTGGTATTTGCCGATAATACCGAGATTCAAACGGTTGTTTGCGAATCCCAAAGATGCAAAATTATTGCGCTGGCACGAAGAAGAGCGCAAAAATGACGGTAAACTAAGGCACCCGGCTGATTCTCCTCAATGGAGAAACATTGACAGACATTTCAAAGAATTTGGTTCTGAAACGAGGAACCTTAGGATTGTGGTGAGCTCAGATGGAATGAGTCCGTTTGGAAGTATGAGCAGTCGGCACAGTACTTGGCCAGTTCTTTTATGCATCTACAATCTTCCTCTTTGGTTGTGCATGAAACGCAGATATATAATGATGTCATTACTAATCCAAGGACCCAGACAACCCGGAAATGACATAGATGTATATCTCGCACCATTAATCGAGGACCTCCAAAAATTGTGGCGTGATGGCGTCCCGGTGTGGGATGCGTATATGAAAGAGACCTTTAACTTGCGGGCCATGGTGTTTTGCACCGTAAATGATTTCCCCGCGTACGGGAATTTGTCAGGTTACACTTGTAAATGAGCAAAAGCGTGCCCGATCTGTGAAGATGACACGCAGGTACTGAGGTTGAAAAATTGTCAAAAGAATGTATTCATGGGGCATCGTAGGTTTCTTCCTATTAATCACCCATATCGTAAGAAGAAGATGGCATTCAACGGGAAAATTGAGCTTGGAGTGGCTCGTCATCCATTAGACGGGGAGAGTGTCTTCGAACGGGTAAAAAACATTGATGTTGTTTTTGGAAAATGCGCCAAAGCACTACCGAAGAATATTTGGAAAAAGAGGTCCATATTTTGGGAGCTACCGTACTGGAAATATTTAGAAGTGACGCATTGCCTAGATGTCATGCATGTCGAAAAAAATGTCTGTGACAGTTTAATTGGTTTATTATTGAACATTCCGGGGAAGACTAAGGATGGTATTAAAGTGAGAAAAGACATGGTAGAGATGGGAATACGACACGAGCTCGCACCGCAGGAGAAAGGGAAGCGCACATACCTACCCCCCGCACTGTGCACCATGTCAAAGAAAGAGAAAACAAGCTTCTGTGAATGCCTCAATGGTATAAAAGTCCCATCAGGATATTCTTCGAATATTAAGAAGTTGGTGTCGATGAAGGACTTGAAACTGGTCGGTCTGAAATCTCACGACTGTCATGTTTTATTGACACACATAATTCCCGTTGCAATTCGGGGAATTTTACCAAAGCATGTTCGTCAAACCATTACGAAGCTTTGTTCTTTCTTCAATGCAATAAATTCCAAAGTGATAGACCCTCTAAAATTGGACTCTTTGCAAAAGGAGGTCGTCGTGACTCTTTGCCAACTTGAGATGTATTTTCCGCCATCTTTTTTCGATGTCATGGTTCACCTTGTTGTTCATCTTGTGAGAGAAATTAAGATTTGTGGTCCCGTGTTTCTTCGGTATATGTATCCATTCGAGAGATACATGGGCATCTTGAAAAAATACGTAAGGAACCGACATCGACCCGAAGGCAGCATTATAGAAGGATATTCTACGGAGGAGGTGATTGATTTTTGCACCAACTACTTGACCGGTGTGGATCCTATTGGCGTTCCAAAATCTCGATACGAGGGAAGGCTCCAAGGAGTCGGGACAATTGGGTTGAGAGCCGTAGTTGCTGATCTAAATGAACTACAAAAGGCACATTTTATTGTACTACAACACATGACAGATGTTGCTCCCTATATAGATGAGCACATGACAATCCTTCAACAACAAAACTACACGAGGAGTCAGAAGTGGCTTACTAACGAGCATAATCGTTCTTTTATAGGATGGCTGAAAGAAAGAGTGCAGTCACACCCCGTACCTAAAATTGTTAAACTGCTTGGCGAAGGACCCCAAATTGTTGTTAGAACATTCCAAGGATACGAGATTAATGGATATACATTTTACACTAAATCCCAGAGTGATAAGAGCACGATGCAAAACAGTGGGGTGACGTTGGTGGCGACCTCTCAAGAATTCAGTAGATCCGGAGATGGCCGGGCTGTAATAGCATCAAAGTCATATTATGGCGTTATTCAAGAAATTTGGGAGCTCATTTACAGTCCTCGCCTGAGCATTCCCGTGTTTCGGTGTCAATGGGTCGAAGACCGAGGTGTTAAAGTTGACAATGACGGGTTCACACTCGTTGATTTAAACAGGGTTGGGCATGTTGATGATCCGTTTATACTCGCCAAGCAAGCCACCCAAGTCTTTTATGCCACTGACCCGAGTGATGCTAGGTTGAGCGTCGTCCTATCCGGAAAAAGAAGGATTGTCGGGGTAGAAAATGTCGTCGATGAAGAAGAGTACGACCAGTTCGACGAAGTACCTCCATTTTGTACCGATGTGCAAACTGAGGTAGCAACACTTGAAGGGGTAGACGAAGCTGACTACATGCGGTCCGACCACAATGAAGGATTATGGGTCGAGGGTACTGTTCAAATAGTGGAAAAAAGGAGAAAAAGGAAAAAAAAAGCATAATGTATAATATTTATTTTGTTTAAGACCGTGTAGCTTTTAATATTGCAACCTTAGCTTGTAATATATCAAATAAAAAAGGAAAAAAAGAGGGAAAAAAGGAAAAAAGCATAATGTAGTATTAGTATTATCAAATATTAGTATTAGTTTTTGAAACAATGAAGGATTATGTTTAATGAAGGATTATCAAATATTATCAAATATTGCAACAATGAAGGATTATGTTTAATGCTTATAATATTATCAAATATTAGTATTAGTTTTTGAAAATATTAGTTAATACATTTAATAATAAAATAAAATAAATAAAATTTCATTATTAGATTTTAATATTAGTTGCTTGGTACAAATATCGGTATAAGTTTTTAAATATTAGAAATCTGAAATTTTACTTAATTTATTATTACTTTAGAAATATTAGAAATCTGAAATTTTACTTAATATATTATTACTTTATAAATTTTAGAAATCTGAAATTTTACTTAATTTATTATTACTTTATAAATATTCACCTCCTGAAATTTTACTGAACCTGGGACCCGCCTGTCGGACCTATTTATACACGGACATTTAGCTAATAGTCCGTGTAGAAATGGAAGAGAGCTACACGGACTATTAGCTAGATGTCCGTGTAGAAAGGATATTTGCACACGGACTTTATAGTTATGTCCGTGTAGAAAGCTCTTTGTACACGGTCTTTTAAGTTAAAAGTCCGTGTATAATGAGGAAAACACTATTATTTCGAAATCCTTCTCTGCCAAAATTTTCATAAGTCCGAAAACCCTCACAGAGAATTAAGCGGTTCAGTTCCAAAAACCCTCACAGAGAATTTCGAAAGCCTTCTCCGAGCTCTTCACCACCTCACCGCCTCGCCGCCTCACCACCTCGGTCTCTCTCACCCGTGGTCTCTCTCTCTCACCCGTGGTCTCTCTCTCTCTAACCCGCGGTCTCTCTCACCCGTGGTTAGCGTCTCTCTCTCTACTATTATTTTGCAATAGGGGTTCTGGTGCTTTAAACTGAGTTGAGCTCTTGTTGATTGACTGAAAGTCATATTCTTTTTACTTTATTTTTCTTATTGGGTTTGAACCCGTTAGCCATGGTTGGCTAATTTTGTTACCGGATATCTTTATGGTGCTATACCGAGTTAGTATTGAATACATTATGGTACTTGTTAAAAATTGTGTCAATTCATTCAATTCATTCATTAATCTAGGTTATATGTCAAAAATGGTGTCAAAAATGGTGCTATACCGGATATCAATTCATTCATTAATTGTGTCAAAAATTGTGCCAAAAATTGATTAATCTAGGTTATATGATATAGGGTATTTTAGGGTATTTTAGGTTAATTGATTAATCTAGGTTATATGTCAAAAATTGTGCCAAAAATTGATTAATCTAGGTTATATGATTTAGGGTATTTTGCCAAAAATTGATTAATTTAGGGTATTTTAGCAAGAGGTGATTTTAGCAAGAGGTTTAGATTTGTCAATTTTATTTTATGTTCATTTTAGCAAGAGGTGATTTTAGCAAGAGGTCATTTTAGCATATTTGTACAAGAATATCAATTTAGGATTTCATTATTGGTCACTTATGATATTTTGTACAAGAATATCAATTTAGGATTTTTGTACAAAATATCAATTTTATGATTTGATCTTTAATTTCATGATTTGGTCACTTATGATTTGATCTTTAATTTCATGCAGAACCATGTCGGATGAGGATGAGTACATCGATATGATGGCAGAAGAGGAGCAGCAAGCTACTGCCTCATCAGAAAGAAGGAGAAGAGGGCCGACAATGTGCACGAGCATGTCCGAGCAGACCCATCAAGAAATCTGGTTCACAGAAGACGGGCGTGCGCAGGGAGAAAAACGGCAGAAATACTCAAATTGGTGTACGAGTTTGGTGAGGCAAAATGTGAGTATCCTTGTAGAGAGATGGGATCATTTTGAGGATACGGTGAAGGACGAGTGGTGGAACAGGGTGAAGGTAAAGTGCCTAACAACTCTTTGCTTTATTTTCACTTATGTATCTATACTTGAATACACTAAATTTGGTGTCAATCAGGCTCAGTGGAACATCGAGAATGATGTTCCAAAGGATAAGACTTTGAAGATTATGAACAATGGTTGGAAGCAATTCAAGAGCACGTTGAAGACGGAGTTCATGGAGAAAGGGAGAAATCCGGTCGGCTACTACAAATGGCTAAAACAAGAGGACTGGGATGCGTTTCAAGCTTTGAAGTCCACCAAAGAGTTCCAGGTATCTAACTCGTGCCAAATTTATGCTTATTCTTTCTCGATATGTACTTATCTTTCTAAAACTAACTGATCGTTATTGTCTTGTTTCTGTGAAGGCAAAAAGTGATGAAGGCAGGAGGACCGTTGCCTTCAACAAGTATCCACACCATCTAGGGTCAGCTGGTTACGAGGGTAAGAAGGCAGAATGGAGGAAAATACTGGACCAAAACAAGGATTCTGACTCACCCGTGGTTAGGATCCAAAATCCTAGGGGCAAAGATTGGGTCATGGGTAGAGCCGAGGTAACCGCTGACGGGAGGATAGTACTCCCAAAGGATTTGCAACCCGTGGTTCAAAGAATGGTAAGAGTCCTTTATATTTACTTTGTGACATTCATCCGAAAATTATAACTCCGAAAGTACATCAATTGTTCTTTTGCTTTAACTAATTCTTCTACTTGAACAGTTGGAAGTGGAGGAGGAGGTCAACTCGGGTGCCCGGAGTGTCGAACGACAAAATGATTCCTTGTCCGCAGCGCTCGAGAATCCAGAACACCCGGGTCGAGTAAGGGGTGTAGGGGTCTACAGGGGCTGGAAGGAGGTGTTCCGAGTGGAGGGACAAAAACCTCGAAGAAAATCTCGTGCCAAGGTAAACAAAGACGAGATAGTTGCGCAGATACGCGCGGAGGTGAGCAAAGAGTACGACGCAAGGTTTGCTGAGATGGAAGCAATGTTGACACAAATTAGATCAGCAACTACGCAGCCATCCGAGCAACCACCTCCCATTTCGCCGGGAATTCGGCGAAGTAGTCAAGCATCCGGCACGTGGGCCTTAGACGATTTGGATAATCTCAAGGTAATCAATACTTGTTCATAATCTAAAGGTAATTAAAACCTGTTTGCTCGGTTGCCTTGATTGGGAAAGGAAGCGTTCTGGTAGAAGTTCCTGTTGCCATTGTTGTTGCTGCTGCTGCTGCTGCTGCTCGAAGCTTGGGCTCTCCAATCGTTGTTGTTCGGAGGGGGGTAGTTTCCAGTGTTGTTCGCCCGATTGTTCCAGTTGTTGTTGTTGTACTGCGGCCTCTGGAAGCTGTTGTTGTTGAAGGGCGGTCTGAACGAAGAGTTGTTGAAAGGCGCAGGGTTGTTCTGGTTCGACCTCCAGTGCTGCTGCTCAACCGGATCCTTGGAGTAGGACCGGCTGAAGGGAGGTCTCGGGAATAAGGAAGGCTCGTTGTTGAGAGAGTTGACCTGCTCACTCTCCTCGTCTTGTTGCACCAGCGGGCATTGCTCGTATGCGTGCCTCTCGTCTCCGCACATGACGCAGACTTGAGGTTGCTGTTCGACTGCCTTGACACTGAGCTTGTCCATCGCCCGCTGCATGGCGTCCATCTTGGCGGTGAGAGCCGTGATGTGATCGAGCTCGTACTTGCCACCTCCTTGGCTACCTCCTTGGCCTCCTCGCTGGCGTGACGTGTCGCGGCCGGACCACTGCTGGTTCTGCGCCATGTTGTCTATCAAGTTCATAGCCTCTAAAGGCTCCCTTGACATCAACGCGCCTCCCGCAACAGCGTCCACGTAAGCACGAGTGCTCTCATTCAGGCCGTCGTAAAACGTTTGAATTAAAATCCAGTCGGGTATACCATGGTGGGGACAGGAGTACTGCAATTCTCTAAACCTCTCCCAGGCCTCATTCAGGGGTTCATCAAAAATCTGCCTAAAGCTGGTCAGGTCTTGTCTTACCTTGGCTGTCCTCTTGTGAGGGAAAAATCTGGTCAAAAACAATTTGGACAAATCCCTCCAATTCCTAACAGAGTCCCTAGGCAAAGATCCTAACCATTTCTTGGCCTTATCCCTAAGAGTGAAAGGAAATAGAGCAAGCTTGGTGTAATCAGCATTCTCACCGTTGGTTTTGATGGTCGTGATGCACTCGAGGAAGGTCTGGAGGTGAGCGTGCGGGTCCTCGTGGTCGAGTCCGTGGAAGGTGTTCTGCTGCACCATGTTGACAACCCCCGGATTGAAGTTCGGTTGCTGTCCTGGAATGTGTGGTAGCCGGATCGCACCTCGCGCGTCTCCAGCTCTCGGCACGTTGAACTCTCGCAGCGTCCGAGGCATGAAACCATCCGCTTCATCGTCCGTCATGCGGCCTTCTTCTTCTTCTCGCCTTTCTCTTTCTCTTTCCCTGGCCTCTGCCTCCATTCTGAGTCGGGCTTCGTCTTCTGCCCCAGCCATCTCTTCAGGTTCAGGTGCCTTGGTACGGGTCAGACCAGATTGGTGCGGCCTGTCCGTGCCTGAATCGGTACGGGTCGGACTAGATTGGTGCGGCCTGGCCGTACCAGAGGGTGGCTGAGCAGTCTCGGCTGAGTCTGGAGGAGTTTGATCGAACAGTGGGCCCTTGCTTCTCAGATTATACTTCAACCTGTATTTGCCTGCAGGGGGGGTTCAAAAGCCAGTTTTTAGTGATTTTGATTAAGAAAAAGCGAGAAAGATACAAGATAAAATCTAGATTAACTAAGTAAGGTAAAATCTAACTAGGCAATTGGTTACCGTCCCCGGTAACGGCGCCAAAAACTTGTTCGCGTAGATGCGCAACGCAAGTTTCGGTACGCTTGAGGGCGTACCTTTTAAAACCGCGTTTACACTCCACGAGTAAGGGTTGCAAGTGCACAACCCCTATCGAGTAGTATAATCGGGTATCGATCCACAGGGACGGGCAATTACTAGGTTAGAATCTACCAAACTCAATTAAAAACTAGAAGTGAGAAGGTTTTGGTTTGGTATTTAAGTTCCTAAAAAGGTCAATTCAAGCAATTCAAACAATGTAATAAAATGCTAGAAGAAATGTAAATTGTGTTTTGATTATGGATAAAAGGCGTTTCCAGGGTTTCAGATTTCATCTGTGATCTGCCTCTAGTGGTACGGCCCGTACCAAGTTGGTACGGCTAGGCCGTACTCCACTTGGTAAGGCAAGGCCGCACCACTCTGGTAAGACCCGTACTGGCTTGCCAGAACAGAGCTTACCAGTTCGAGTTGATGCATTCCTTGCTGGTACCTCGTGCTAAACTCTTTAGAAAGGTTCAATTGACCATACCTAAGGTTCCTAAGCCTCAACCGTCGTGTGTTGGATCAAGATCTAGGTTGGAATGCAATTGATTGCCTTTTAGGGATTTCTACACCTCAATTCTCATGTGTTGGTACAGATCTACCCTAGCTGGTTGATTGGAGACCTAAGGCACCCTCTAATCTGTCGATTAGAGGGGAATTCAACCTCTCGGCTTCAATTCGAACAAGTCTACCCTAAGCACTTGATTTGGATGAGAGATTGAGATGATCACATGACCTTGATAGGTTTGATCTAGACCTAGAGGTTCATCATACACAATCACAGCAAACAAAGCAAGAGATGGCAAAGAAAATCACAATCAATCAATCAAAAGAGTTCATACAGATACAAGTCAAAGAAAGTCAAAGCAAATCAAGAATCCATCTCTAAACCCTAGAAACTGAAATAACTACTCACAGCACATGATCTGATCTAAAAATACAATAAAAGGGATAGAGAAAGCCATGGATCGAAGGGATCGAGAGGAGGAAGCTTGATCCGTCAAGTTTCGCCTCTTTCCTCTTCCTTCCTTCTTGCTCCTAGCTCCTTAGCTCTCTTTCTCTCTCTTACTGTGCTCTCAAATAGATCTGGAATGGAATGAATGTCGAAATTGGAGAGTTCCCCGCTTTAAATAGTCTCTGCCAAAATTTGAATCTGTTAGGCCGCCTTTAAGTACGGCCCGTACCAAATTAGTACGGCCAGGCCGTACCAGGCATGATGAGCTGAAAAATGGCCAAGTCTGGTGAGACCCGTACCAAGCCTGGTAAGGGTCGTACCTCATCATCTGAATCGCTGTTTCTTCGTGTGTTTTGCTCCAAACCTGCAGAAAACAAACAAACACTCAGCAGTACCAAATTCTAAAGATATATCGATGAAATGCACATGATTCTGGTGAATTAGGGCACGAATCTGGTACTAAAACAGGCCTAAAATAGACTAAATATGCGAGGTATCAAATTCCCCCAAGCTGAACCTTTGCTTGTCCTCAAGCAAAAAGTTTCAAACTCGGGTAAAAGTGCTGGACAACTAAATCTAAATGCAGATACAAGTCTAAATGTGAAAACCTACGTGAGTCTGCTATAGTCAAGAATTTCTAGAATCGATTCGGTTGTAATTCAAACATCCCTTTATAAACCTTGATTCACTCCACCAATTAGTCAATTGAACTTCTTATTTTGAGATGCTTCTAACAATGGAAAGACTAATTACCTAGGTTTGATCGAAACAATTTCATTCTTTTTCCGAGTCAGTGCTTTTATTCAAGGTGATTTTTCTTTTCATTTTCCCTCCCCCAAGCTTGAATTAAGCTTAAGGGTAAGAAAGTTGCGAACGAAGTGTGTTGGTATGAGCAAAATTTTCTTTCTTTATTTCTAATTGGGAGACGAGCTCAAAGGCGCCCATTCGAGGCTTATTGCCAGTACTCTTATGTTCTCCATCTTTTTCATTTCTTTTCTCTTTTTTTTTTTTTTTGGTTTGCTCATACCATGAATACACACATCTATTGGTATTCATTCATACCAATGGATATTCCAAACTTTCTTAATTTGAAAATCCCAATTCCTAAAGGCACAGTTCAGTTTTTTCGAATAATCTCGTTCGATTCAATTCTAAGTTTGTTTCATCTTTTCCATTATTAAAAACATCTCAACCTAAGTAGTTCAATAACCAATCATGGGTTAGTTCCAATTCACTCAGGTCTATCCTAATCACAACTAAATTGTTTCAAAGTTATTCTCAATTCTAGCAATTCACGCAAATCTTCACCTAACAATGCACGAAAATACGAAAAAATGCAAGAAAAATAACGGTAAAGTAAATATGACCTAAATGCAAATGTCATCCCCCCAAGCTTAGCCTGAGCATTGTCCTCAATGCTTCAAGACTATGAGATAAAAGAGATAAAAGAAACTCGGGGAAAAGAGAGCGAACCTGATCAGTCGGCGGAGCGGTCGTACCAGAGCCAGTCACTCAACTGCTCCTCTATCCCAGTCACGCGCCGCTGGAGATCATGGAGTGTGGCGCCCTGCTCACGAAGGGTAACACCCTGCTCATAGAGTGCAACACCCTGCTCCTGACGCATGTCGTACATCAGGTGGTAGACATCCCGGATGGTGGGCTCAGAGACTGGAGGGGGATACACGGGTCTACCGGAGGAGGTCGAGGGTCCGGCTGCGTAGGCAGAGGGTCCGGCAACGTAGGCGGAGGTGGATGGGCCAGTCTGGTACGTGTGAGGGCCAGCTCCATATGATGAGGTACCTGCATCAAATGGTGAAACATGTACCTGCTCGGAGAAGGGGGGAGCCTGGCCGGGGAATGGGTGCACATGAGGAGAGAGAGGATGCAGCGGCTCAAACGGAGCCTGGACTGGAGAGGTGGTGGCATCGATCATGTCCTCATCGCCCTGCGGTGGTGGTGGAGGAGGTGGAGGTGGGGGAGGTGGGACCTCAGGGGCAGGCTGCACGCGGGGCGGACGTCGGAAAAACCAAGTGCTCCGGTCAACGAAGGAGAGAGTGACCGGGAAAGGCATGATATAGCTGGTCCGCATGTCAGGCATGCGCCAAGCCCAAGCACCTCGCCCATCGCGTCCTGCTGCTGACTCGATGAACTTGTAGGTGGTGAACTGAGTGAGAGAGAGAGATCGGGAGCTCCTGCATATCCACCAACTGTATATCCTCAACATTGGCACGGGCGAATGTCTCGCCACGTGCAAAGATGGTGCAACCGAGGATACGCAGCAGACAAATTGGGGGTTCTTGCAACCAATTAACTCCTAAACCAGACAAGGAGATGACAAAACACAAAACTGGGCTGGTTAGGGTTAATTGGTACAAACTGGTACAGGTTGGTGTCAGGTCAGAGAGGTTGGTACGGGCCGTACCTACCTGGTACGGGTGGGCCGTACCAGGCTAGGGTTTGACAGAAAAGGGGCAGAACAGTGCAAGGAGGAGAAGAAAATGGAGAAAACGATGAAAAGGAAGAAAATGTACCAACCGAGAGCAAGAAGGAGGCGGTGCGGGTCGGACCGAAGAGGCGGTGCGGGTCGGACCGGTGAGGTGGTGCGCTGGTGCTCCGGCCGGTGCTTGGTTGGGGCTCCTTGTGCGCGGTTTAGGAGAGAATGAGAGGTAGAGAGAGTGGAGAGGGAGAGAAAGTGGAGAGTGAAAGAAGAGAGGGAGAGAAAATGGAGAGTAGAGAGGGGTGCGGCATGGTAGGGAAGGGGAAGGGGAAGGGGTGCGGGGGGGTTTAAATGGAAAAAGGCGGCAGCAAAATGCGACTGTTCGCGTCCAGACCTAGGTACGGCCTGGCCGTACCAAGTTGGTACGGGCCGTACCAACCCTTCATTTTTCAGGCCGTACCAATGTGGTATGGCCTAGCCGAACCAACCTCGAATTTTTGTGGTTTCTCTTTCTCTTGACTTCTCAAGCCGCTCGTGATGCAATGCAGTAGAATGAATGCATGTCTATCTGTTCCTAAGATGCAAAACAGGTAAAAATGGCTTGGGCTGCCTCCCAAGGAGCGCTCGTTTTAGGTCTCGAGCTCGACCTTCTCTTTTCAGGCTTTGGTTGGAGATGGATCGGAGAGATCCAAGCTCACTCGCATTTCTTGGGGATGATCAGCAATGTAGTGCTTGAGACGCTGACCATTGACTTTGAAAGTCTGCCCCTCCTTGTTTTCCAATTCCACGGCGCCAAATGGGAACACTGCCCTCACCCGGAATGGACCGGACCACCTGGACTTCAACTTCCCTGGAAAGAGCCTAAGTCGAGAATTGAACAAGAGGACCAGGTCTCCCTCATGGAACTCACGAGGCATGATGCGCTTGTCGTGAACCTGTTTGGTCCTTTCCTTGTAAATTCTCGCGTTCTCGTAGGCATTGAGACGCATCTCCTCTAACTCATGCAAGTCAAGGATGCGTTTCTCTCCAGCTGAGAGCAAGTCCATGTTGATGGCCCGTGTGGCCCAGTATGCCTTGTGCTCAATTTCCACGGGCAAGTGGCAGGACTTTCTGTACACCAATTTGAAAGGGCTCATCCCAATCGGAGTTTTGAAGGCTGTACGGTAGGCCCAAAGTGCGTCACTCAGCTTGAGCGACCAATCCTTTCTCGTTCGAGCAACGGTCTTCTCCAGGATAGACTTGATCTCTCTGTTGGAAATCTCGGCTTGACCGTTGGCTTGAGGATGGTAGGATGTGGTCACCTTGTGAGTGACTCCATGGCGACTCAGGAGATTATCGAACTGGCGGTTGATGAAGTGCTTGCCACCATCACTGATGACGGCTCTTGGAACTCCAAAGCGAGGGAAGATGATGTCAGTGAATAGTCTTTTCACGGCATTGGAGTCCGCATTCTTGCAAGCTACTGCCTCCACCCACTTGGAGACGTAGTCAACAGCCACCAGGATGTACTCGTTCCCACAAGAGGGTGGAAACGGTCCCATGAAGTCAATGCCCCAGACATCAAAGATGTCTACCTCTAGAATAGAGTGGAGAGGCATTTCATTCCTCTTGGAGATGTTCCCGGTGCGCTGACACTTGTCACAAGCTGCGACGAAGGTCCTAGCATCTCTGAAAAGTGAAGGCCAGAAGAAGCCGGATTGTAGGACCTTTGAAGCAGTCTTGGAGGATGAAGCGTGTCCTCCGTAGGCTGAGGAGTGGCAGTGCTCAAGAATGGAGCGCGTCTCATCGTATGGCACACATCGTCTGTAGATGCCATCAACGCCAGTCTTGAAGAGGTAGGGGTCGTCCCAAAAGTAGAACTTGGCGTCCGATCGCAGCTTCTTCTTCTGCTGGTATGACATGGTAGGAGGAAGTACTCCTGAGGCGAGAAAGTTCGCAATATCTGCATACCAGGGCGCTGACTTGGTGTTCACTCGGTCAGTTGCATGGAACGTCCGGTCTTGCACCGCATGAGTCGCGTGCATCGGTGTACCAACCGAGTGGATCTCCTCTATGGCAGAAATCGAATGGAATTGGTCATCAGGGAACGAGTCATCAATTGGCAGGCTACCAGAGCCCTCATCTTCCCAGCGAAGCCGGGACAGATGGTCAGCCACGGTGTTTTCGACTCCTTTCTTGTCCCTGATTTCGATGTCAAACTCCTGCAGGAGGAGAATCCACCTAATCAAGCGAGGTTTGGCATCCTGCTTGCTCAACAGATACTTGAGTGCGGCGTGGTCAGTGTAGATCACTATCTTGGAACCAACCAGATAGGATCTAAACTTGTCGAGAGCGAACACAACAGCCAAAAGCTCCTTTTCGGTTGTTGTGTAGTTCATCTGGGCAGGGTCTAGCACCTTGCTAGCGTAGTAGATAGCACATGGCTTGTTCTCCTTCCGCTGCCCAAGAACCGCTCCCACAGCGTAATCACTCGCATCGCACATCAATTCGAATGGCAAGGTCCAGTCTGGAGGCTGCAGGATGGGTGCTGAGACAAGGGCTTCTTTCAATCGGCAAAACGAATCGACACACTCCTGCGTGAAGATGAAATCAGAGTCCTTGATGAGCAGGTTGGTCAATGGTTTCGCGATTTTCGAGAAGTCCTTGATGAATCAGCGGTAGAAGCCAGCGTGTCCCAGAAAGCTTCGCACAGCTTTGACATTTGTTGGGATCTCCAGCTTCTCGATCACCTCCACCTTGGCTTTGTCAACCTCAATTCCTTTGGAGGTCACCACATGTCCAAGGACAACTCCCTCTTGGACCATGAAGTGACATTTCTCCCAGTTCAGGATCAGGTTGACTTCTTCACACTTCTCCAGGATTTTGCAGAGGTTGGCTAGACATGAGTCAAAGCTGGTTCCATAGACAGAGAAGTCATCCATGAAGACCTCAACCTCTTTCTCGATGAAATCCGAGAAGATAGCCATCATGGCTCTTTGGAAGGTGGCAGGTGCATTGCACAGACCGAATGGCATCCTACGGTATGCGAATGTACCGTAGGGACATGTGAAAGTGGTCTTGTCTTGGTCGTTCGGGTGAATGGGGATCTGAAAGAATCCTGAGTACCCGTCAAGGTAGCAAAAATGAGAATGAGTCGCAAGCCTTTCAAGGAGTTGGTCGACAAACGGCAGTGGGAAGTGATCCTTGCGCGTGGCAGTGTTGAGCTTCCTGTAGTCAATACACATGCGGTACCCAGATACCACACGAGTAGGGACTAGCTCGTCCTTTTCATTTCTCACCACTGTCGTGCCTCCCTTCTTGGGCACTACGTGAACGAGACTCACCCACTTGCTGTCAGAGATGGGATAGATGATGCCTGCATCCAGGAGTTTGAGAATTTCCTTTTTCACCACCTCTTTCAGGTTGGGGTTGAGTCGCCGCTGGTGCTCCACAGACGGCTTGTGATCATCCTCGAGAAGAATCCAGTGTGAGCAGATGGCTGGGTTGATCCCTTTCAAGTCCTTGATCGAGTACCCAATCGCGCCCTTGTGAAATCTCAGCTTCTCCAGAAGTTTGGCGGTTTGATCGGGGTTTAGACTCGCATTGACGATCACAGGACATGATTTTTCTGGATCGAGGAACTCGTATCTGAGATTGGTTGGAAGAGGTTTGAGTTCGGGAGTCGGACGCTCAGGCTGATCATTGTCACGAGTTGCATCTGGGTGATCTGACTCGTGTGCTGTCGAGACGTCGGCCTTGGCAGGCTCCGCTCCACTCCTCGTCTCAGAGTGTGATGTACGATCCTCCAGATCCTCAGGAATCGCATCTGCTGCACAAATTGACTCGCTCGCCTCGCTTGGCAACTTGGAGAGGAATTCAGCGTCTTGGCGCAGCGAGTTGTTGACTTGTTCAAGAAAGTAGTCCTTGGCCAGATCAGCCAAGCACTCCTCTATCCCGTCAACTCGAAAACATGTCTCAAATCGTGACGGATATCTCATGGCGCGATCGATTTGGAATTTCACCTTCTCTCCTCCAAAGTTTAGAGTCAGGATGCCCTGCTTCACGTCAATTATCGCGCCAGCTGTACTCAGAAAAGGTCGCCCCAAGATGATTGGGACTTCCTTATCTTCTTCCATCTCCATGACGACGAAATCAACGGGCACGAAGAACTTCCCAACTTGAACTGGCAGATCCTCCACCACACCAAGTGGAAGTCGGACTGAAGAATCCGCCAACTGCAGTGTCATCCTTGTGGGCTTGAGCTCCCCCACTCCTATGCGATCATAGATGGTGCGTGGCATGAGACTCACGCTCGCTCCTAGATCACACAGGGCTTTCTTGATTGTAGCCTTCCCAATGGTGCATGGAATGGAAAACTTTCCAGGATCGTCCAATTTGGGGTGTAGCTCGCTTTTCAAAATTGCGCTGCACTGCTCCGTCAGCTTGACTGTCGCGTGCCCCTCTAAGCTTCTCTTGTTGGAAAGGATGTCCTTCAGAAACTTGGCATAGGTGGGCATTTGGGTCAAAGCGTCGGTTTAAGGGATGGTGATCTGCAGCTGCTTGATGACGTTTGCGAAGTTGGCGAATTGCTCGTTCAGTCTCGTCTCAGCTAATCTCTGGGGGAATGGAACAGGTGGCCGGTATGGAGGTGGTTTCTCGGCACCTTTCTTCTTCTGACCACCTGACGCTTCGGATGGAGGTTGTGCAGATCTTGCCGAGCTGGTGCAGTCTGCACTCGCTTGAGGTTGGATGACCTCAGCTCGTTCTGGATTAATCTCCTTCAGTGGAATTGACACAGGGGTCGGGGTCGCGTCAGGTGTCGCGTCAAGGATCGGATCAACTGTGCCCTCACTTGGCATTGGTGGCTCGTCGTATTGGGTCCCACTTCTCAGAGTGATTGCCTTAGCCCCTTCTCTTGGATTTGGTTCGGGCTGAGCTGGAAGCTTCCCGGGTCGAGAGTGGCTTGAGGTGACCATCTGGCTCAGCTGCTCCAGCAACTTGCTTTGGGCAGCCATTTGAGTGGTCATGCTCTGCATCTGCTCCCACATCATCTGATTCATCTTGCCCTGCTCGTGAGTGAAGTTGTTCACTTCGGTAGGCGCAATTGACTTTGAGGGGTCAGAGGGAGCTGCTCGGTTGCCTTGATTGGGAAAGGAAGCGTTCTGGTAGAAGTTCATGTTGCCATTGTTGTTGCTGTTGCTGTTGCTGCTGCTCGAAGCTTGGGCTCTCCAATCGTTGTTGTTCGGAGGGGGGTAGTTTCCAGTGTTGTTCGCCCGATTGTTCCAGTTGTTGTTGTTGTACTGCGGCCTCTGGAAGCTGTTGTTGTTGAAGGGCGGTCTGAACGAAGAGTTGTTGAAAGGCGCAGGGTTGTTCTGGTTCGACCTCCAGTGCTGCTGCTCAACCTGATCCTTGGAGTAGGATCGGCTGAAGGGAGGTCTTGGGAAGAAGGAAGGCTCGTTGTTGAGAGAGTTGACCTGCTCACTCTCCTCGTCTTGTTGCACCAGCGGGCATTGCTCGTATGCGTGCCTCTCGTCTCCGCACATGACGCAGACTTGAGGTTGCTGTTCGACTGCCTTGACACTGAGCTTGTCCATCGCCCGCTGCATGGCGTCCATCTTGGCGGTGAGAGCCGTGATGTGATCGAGCTCGTACTTGCCACCTCCTTGGCTACCTCCTTGGCCTCCTCGCTGGCGTGACGTGTCGCGGCCGGACCACTGCTGGTTCTGCGCCATGTTGTCTATCAAGTTCATAGCCTCTAAAGGCTCCCTTGACATCAACGCGCCTCCCGCAACAGCGTCCACGTAAGCACGAGTGCTCTCATTCAGGCCGTCGTAAAACGTTTGAATTAAAATCCAGTCGGGTATACCATGGTGGGGACAGGAGTACTGCAATTCTCTAAACCTCTCCCAGGCCTCATTCAGGGGTTCATCAAAAATCTGCCTAAAGCTGGTCAGGTCTTGTCTTACCTTGGCTGTCCTCTTGTGAGGGAAAAATCTGGTCAAAAACAATTTGGACAAATCCCTCCAATTCCTAACAGAGTCCCTAGGCAAAGATCCTAACCATTTCTTGGCCTTATCCCTAAGAGTGAAAGGAAATAGAGCAAGCTTGGTGTAATCAGCATTCTCACCGTTGGTTTTGATGGTCGTGATGCACTCGAGGAAGGTCTGGAGGTGAGCGTGCGGGTCCTCGTGGTCGAGTCCGTGGAAGGTGTTCTGCTGCACCATGTTGACAACCCCCGGATTGAAGTTCGGTTGCTGTCCTGGAATGTGTGGTAGCCGGATCGCACCTCGCGCGTCTCCAGCTCTCGGCACGTTGAACTCTCGCAGCGTCCGAGGCATGAAACCATCCGCTTCATCGTCCGTCATGCGGCCTTCTTCTTCTTCTCGCCTTTCTCTTTCTCTTTCCCTGGCCTCTGCCTCCATTCTGAGTCGGGCTTCGTCTTCTGCCCCAGCCATCTCTTCAGGTTCAGGTGCCTTGGTACGGGTCAGACCAGATTGGTGCGGCCTGTCCGTGCCTGAATCGGTACGGGTCGGACTAGATTGGTGCGGCCTGGCCGTACCAGAGGGTGGCTGAGCAGTCTCGGCTGAGTCTGGAGGAGTTTGATCGAACAGTGGGCCCTTGCTTCTCAGATTATACTTCAACCTGTATTTGCCTGCAGGGGGGGTTCAAAAGCCAGTTTTTAGTGATTTTGATTAAGAAAAAGCGAGAAAGATACAAGATAAAATCTAGATTAACTAAGTAAGGTAAAATCTAACTAGGCAATTGGTTACCGTCCCCGGCAACGGCGCCAAAAACTTGTTCGCGCAGAAGCGCAACGCAAGTTTCGGTACGCTTGAGGGCGTACCTTTTAAAATCACGTTTACACTTCACGAGTAAGGGTTGCAAGTGCACAACCCCTATCGAGTAGTATAATCGGGTATCGATCCACAGGGACAGGCAATTACTAGGTTAGAATCTACCAAACTCAATTAAAAACTAGAAGTGAGAAGGTTTTGGTTTGGTATTTAAGTTCCTAAAAAGGTCAATTCAAGCAATTCAAACAATGTAATAAAATGCTAGAAGAAATGTAAATTGTGTTTTGATTATGGATAAAAGGCGTTTCCAGGGTTTCAGATTTCATCTGTGATCTGCCTCTAGTGGTACGGCCCGTACCAAGTTGGTACGGCTAGGCCGTACTCCACTTGGTAAGGCAAGGCCGCACCACTCTGGTAAGACCCGTACTGGCTTGCCAGAACAGAGCTTACCAGTTCGAGTTGATGCATTCCTTGCTGGTACCTCGTGCTAAACTCTTTAGAAAGGTTCAATTGACCATACCTAAGGTTCCTAAGCCTCAACCGTCGTGTGTTGGATCAAGATCTAGGTTGGAATGCAATTGATTGCCTTTTAGGGATTTCTACACCTCAATTCTCATGTGTTGGTACAGATCTACCCTAGCTGGTTGATTGGAGACCTAAGGCACCCTCTAATCTGTCGATTAGAGGAGAATTCAACCTCTCGGCTTCAATTCGAACAAGTCTACCCTAAGCACTTGATTTGGATGAGAGATTGAGATGATCACATGACCTTGATAGGTTTGATCTAGACCTAGAGGTTCATCATACACAATCACAGCAATCAAAGCAAGAGATGGCAAAGAAATCACAATCAATCAATCAAAAGAGTTCATACAAGGTACAAGTCAAAGAAAGTCAAAGCAAATCAAGAATCCATCTCTAAACCCTAGAAACTGAAATAACTACTCACAGCACATGATCTGATCTAAAAATACAATAAAAGGGATAGAGAAAGCCATGGATCGAAGGGATCGAGAGGAGGAAGCTTGATCCGTCGAGTTTCGCCTCTTTCCTCTTCCTTCCTTCTTGCTCCTAGCTCCTTAGCTCTCTTTCTCTCTCTTACTGTGCTCTCAAATAGATCTGGAATGGAATGAATGTCGAAATTGGAGAGTTCCCCGCTTTAAATAGCCTCTGCCAAAATTTGAATCTGTCAGGCCGCCTTTAAGTACGGCCCGTACCAAATTGGTATGGCCAGGCCGTACCAGGCGTGATGAGCTGAAAAATGGCCAAGTCTGGTGAGACCCGTACCAAGCCTGGTAAGGGTCGTACCTCATCATCTGAATCGTCGTTTCTTCGTGTGTTTTGCTCCAAACCTGCAGAAAACAAACAAACACTCAGCAGTACCAAATTCTAAAGATATATCGATGAAATGCACATGATTCTGGTGAATTAGGGCACGAATCTGGTACTAAAACAGGCCTAAAATAGACTAAATATGCGAGGTATCAACAAAGCAAGCGCATTACACCAAGGATCAGATCGACGATGTGCGGTGCATGTGGGCAATGTGGTTTGCCATGGAATTTTGTAATCCTCGATATGGATTTGCATAGATTTGTAATAAAAATATGTTTCGAATGAATTTATTGCTATATGAATTTTGTATAAATTTAGTAATTTCTTGCTAATTAATCTGTTTCGAATGAATATTTGTATTTCTGTTGCAAAAAATTGGCTAGCAAAGCTGGAGGCTAGCCCAAAAACAAAATATACAAAAAAAAAAAGGTATTTATACACGGACATTTTATAAAAAACCGTGTGCAATACTAATCATACACGGATATTTTAGAAAAATCCGTGTATGATAGCCTTGCTGGAGGCGAAATACAAAAAATCTTCAACTATTTGTACACGGATATTTACCAAAAGTCCGTGTATAATAGCTAAGAGAGCTACACGGACTTTTAATACAAAGCCGTGTAGAAAGAGGAATCGTACACGGTTAATTAGGGGATATCCGTGTAGCTCGGTAACTTGTAGAGCGACACCGGCAGGTCTTTGTACACGGTTAATTAGGGAATATCCGTGTAGAAATCATTATAATCACACACGGTTAAATATCCGTGTGTAGTTTCTGACCTATTCATACACCCTAGCTTTAAACACAGCAGGAAATCCGTGTAGCTCTTCCATTAATGTCCGTGTGCAATCTGTTTTTCTGTAGTAGTGCACCGTGTCAAATAATGTTAAATTGTATCAGCATCTCCTTTCCACCTATATATAAATATAGATTTAAGTTTTACAAGAGATAAATAAATATATGGAGTGAGGTTATGGTACTATGCAAAGCGTATATTGGTCCATAGTATGAATCAATATTTTCATCTTCAAATTTTAAATAGTCAATATGAACCGTTCAACATAAACTCATATAAAAATGTACTTGTGTACTAAATTTTTATTTGTTTAAGAATCTTTTTACTATCTTTTTAGATAGGTAAAAAATCAATTTTTTGAATGGTCTAGAATTTTTAGATCAAGTGATTTTCTACCTATTTAAATAAGTAGTAAAAAAAAAAATCTAATATGATCTACAAGTACATTTTCATACAGAGATTATGTTGAACGGTTCATATTGATTATTTATACTTTGAAAATGAAAATATTGAACCATAGTACGGACCAATATGCTCTATACATAGTACCATAGCCTCACTCTAAATATATGATATGATTACAATTTAGATATTGGGATGGATGTTGCATTGCCATTTTGAGCTCCATTAGACTCATAACAAAAAAAAAACAATGATTTGTATTATTTTGAGCTCCATTAGATTCATTTTATTTTCATCAAATAGCAATGTAATTCAATCAAAACTTCTTATTAGTTATAATTTAACAAAAAAGATAAGAGATACGAGTAATAGCAAGTACGATTCATTTTCTAATATTTTTACTTTTAGACATGCATGTTGATATCAGCAGCCTTGTTCATTATTATCCTAATACAGTAATTCATTCAAGGTTTGAAAAATTGGCTGCGAGTCCAAGTTGACTCAACCGAGTCAGACCGGAAACAGTTTGGGTCGACCCTAACGCAGCGCAAGGGTAAAATAATCTAGTATAGCATTTAACGTTTTGGCCGCAAAAACTTATGCTAGCTTAATCTTTTCTATAGTTAAACTTAAACTTAAATGTTATGTATATTGACTATATTCTATATATTACTTTATTATTAATTATGTAATATTTTATTGCATATGTATATATATGCCGTCAGATTTTCTGTCGAATTTTTATCCATAACATATAAAAAAAGTTAATTTCAAAACATATCCTTGGCTGAACGATATTTTCAAAAATACTATTTCTACTGGATAATTCAGTGGAATGTATAGTTTCTTTCGTTGAATTATCCAATGAAATTGCAGTTCACTTCCGCTGAATAATCCAGCGAAAGTAGTTTTGCCTTCAACCAATCATATTTTGGTATTTTTGTTGACTAGTTTAAGTTGTTTCCATTCACGATTTTAATTGTTTGACGCTTTAATCAACTGTAGAATATCCAAAATAAAATATATTAGAACATATAAAATAAAATAAATAAACTCTAAAGATAGCACTAACTGTACATATATATAGCAGAGCATACAAAATACAAAATATATAAATAGTATGCTGATGTGAATCTTTGTGGGGAAACACACAGACACTGCCACTGGCAGGAGGAGTCTCGTAATAGTCGTCCCCTGCCTGTGTGATATCGGGCTAAGTCTGCGTCCCAGGAGGTGGCTGCTGATTTGAAGATCCAGTGGAATTGAGGTTGTTTATATAGCTCTCACTTCCGCTGGATTATCCAATGGAGTTAGACCAAATAAGCATGTCAGTTTCTGCTGGATAATCCAGTGAAAGCAGTCATGCATTCTGCTGAATTATCCAGCAGCTAAGGGTATGTTTTGAAATTAAATTTTTGTTTAAATGTTATGGATAAATTTTTTGGAATTTTCTGACTACACTTGTATTTTATAATACTAGTATATAAGTTAAATTCTACTTTAACATATTTGAACAAATTAGTCTTTCATATTTTTCCTATATTTTTTACAAAAAATATTTTGGAAAGAAAAAATGCAAATTTCTGATCCTAGTCTGTCAATTCTTATCGAGTTGTCTGACTCTGATTTTCAGAGTTTCAGAATCATGAATTCATCTTTAAATATGCATAGAGTGTATACATATAATATTAATTGAATCCATATACTGACTTCACTTCATTTTTTTTTTAATTAAAGGATCTCAATATATTTCAGCATTTTTCAGATACTTTTTGCGATAGTTAAATCTACATTTCTATGTAGAGAGATAGGACTCGTGCCACTGCACTAAGTCTGTGGTTCAACTTCGCTCTATTTTTATTTAAGTTTTAGGGTTGTTCTTTATTTTGTTATAGCATGAATAATCTGTACCAGCATAATTTATAATTTGTTATAGCATGGATAATCTGTATCAGCATAATTGGATGAGGATGGGGCCCATGTGGATATAGATTGGTATTTTCCTTATCATATTTCGCCTGTAATTTAGAAATGTTAAGTTGCTTACATTAACATGAAGAAAGTGACATGATACCTTGAGTGAGTTTTAAAAATTTAGTTGATATAAAAAGGGAAAAAAAAATACTAGCAATAAGCTAGGCTTTTGTACATTTTCTGTGTTTTTTTTTTCCCTCTTTCTTGAACCTTTTTCTTTTATTTTTGGTTTGGTAATTATATCAGATAAAACTTGGATTCTAATAGGCATAAAGCCACCAATAAAACATACAGTGAAAGGTTCTTTTATTTTTGGTTTGGTAAATATTATATCAGATAAAACTTGGATTCTAATAGGCATAAAGCCACCAATAAAACATACAGTGAAAGGTATAAGGGAGTTGGTAGATGGTCATTTAGGGGATCCGACTCTACTGTTTTTTTTATCTCAACCATTCAAATTTTTTTATTCACGTATCTCGATAAAGAAACTTTTTTCATGCATAAATCTCAACGAATTTGAATGGTTGAAATCGGAAAAGCATAACCCTGCTTTTCTCTAAGAAAAGCAGTAGAGTCCATTCCCCTTCAAGGACCAATAATTCTGTATAAGATACTTGTGTGGTCCCAACTCTAAATGATAATTTTAAAATTGTTCTGTTTATTAAATTGCATATAAGCATGAATAATTTTTAATCAATTAACTTGCAGTCAAGAAGTCTAATTAATTAATGTAAAATATCTTATATGAGATAAAATAAGAACGTTATACGGTTATTAGGAACTCTAAAATGTTTGGACTATATATATATTATATATTAATTCTTCTAGTATGGGAATCACAAACCTAAAACCCTATATGTTTATAATGAAATCAAATGCAATGCAATTTATTAGATTATATATAAAGCCATCAATGTTTTAATTGTGAAGGTTATTTTTTTGAAATTAAGTTACTTAGACCGTGCTATAGGAAAGAGCCAAAGAGGTCCCTTGCATTTACAAGCTTCTTTGTATCATTCGCCTACAAAATACAACTTAACTAAAGATGTATGCATATTTAGGTCATTCGCCTACAAATACAACTGAACTCAAAAATGCATGTACCTTTGATTTTTTTTTTTTTTGTTCAATACTAGTTCATTATCTGAAACAATGAAATCTGCAATTTAAATTAAGTAAGGGATGTTATTGCAAAATTTAATTTATTTGTTATTTATTTTTTTATCTAACAGTTGAATCAAATCAAGGATATATTTTACTCAAAGCGAAAAAAAGAAAATATTAGTTGCATACATAAATTGATGATCAACCTATAGATAGCTAGTTTTAAAATTGAAGCTTAATTTTGACCTCATAGTAGAAACTTGGTATCAAAGGTTAATCATACCGACCTTTAATTAAGTAAAATTATATCTAAGTTCATTTGAGGAACTTACTAGAATTTTTTAATTAAAACCAGATCTCGAGACTAATTAAACAACAATTCTTTTGGCAATCTACACTCACTCACAAATTAATCTCTCGTTTGAAAATATTAATTCCACATCTGGTCTGAGATGTCACACAGCCAATGCTTGCGAGTCTCCATTAATTACAAATTCTACTACCAAGTACGACATAGTTATTCTTAACCGTATTAAAATACATATATATATTTTATAGTTTGTAAAGCAGCACTGTTTAATTTCCCTTATGGACCACCCTAAATGCAATGTTCTCATTTATCCCTAAATATTCCAATTGTATAATTGTCTTTAATCTATTTAGTTGATTAGCATGAGATAAATGATTTGTTTGAGATATTTTTTAGTTAACAGATTATGGATTCTAAAGTATAATTACTCATTAATTAAGATATTAAGCCTCTTTGTTTTTTTCTTCTTCTTTCTTTTGCACTAAATGAAAACTTTAGAGGGATCAAAATTGTTTGTATATTTAAACGACATAATATCGGAATAGCTAACTCAGCAACTTTATCAATCAAATTAAACTAGAATAAGATGATATAATCTAATGCGCTCTAGATCTGTGTTACTGTGTAAGTAGTATTCTTTTAAACCAGTAGAGGTGTGAGGCCTAGCTTCACACTTCACGCTTCCCCTTGCATTGCTGCATGATCAAGTCAGACAAAAACCAACAAGACCTCTTTTGATTAATATTTCATTGGTCTCTCCTAGGGCTTTGGTTTTGAATCTTCCGAGGACTTCACACTTGTTTTGGTAATAAAATGGTCCCTCTCCCTCAAGCATTATATTTTCACTGCTCTTGTTCCCGGAGTTTGCAATTTTCATTTCAGTCCTTAAACTTTCTGATTATTCAGTTTAAGTTTTAATCAAAAGGTTAATTGACGTCAAAATATAAGGGATGTTGTAAAGAAGGAAAGCTGATGAACTCATTTATTTGTGATGGGATTTTTTATTTTAACATTGCATTGTACGTGGAAAAATATATATGAAATTTGGACTTCATCAGGGAACAAATTTAAGATGCCTGATATAAACTTAACTCGAAAACTTCTTAATTTTAAGGATTAGTAGAGCTTGCAACGACTTAAGCCATTTATGTAATTTCTTTTTTGTTTAATTTTAACTAAACTTTTCATTAGTTCAGTTTTGATGCTTGAACTGCTTAATTAATTTGAAAAGAGAGAAATATTCATTTTTTGTAAGTGGCAGTTAGCACTGAACTTAATTAATTGTTGAGATCCTGTTTACTGGGAATATCTTTTAAAATACTTTGCAAATTAATATATAATACGATTCATAATCAAGGAACATTATTTTGCTTTTTTCATAATGCAGGCCTATATATATATATATAACACTTTGGAAAATTTCACACAGTTTCTAAACTAAATGATGATTATTTGGAGAGATAAATTTAAATTGTGATGACACACTTAAGTAACTTTTAGTTCTTTTTACTAAATTATGAAGTTATTAATAGCCAAATTCTTCAGAAGCTTTTAATTTGCTACAGCTAATTAATTTACAAAGGTTAAGTTTTGTCAAAACCATGTTAATTTGATGGTACCTCTGTTGAAGAAATGTATTTTATACCTCTAGCTAGACACCACATGATCAATCTCTTTTTATATTAGTATTTATTATTTTTTTAATTTTGTTTTTTTTTGTTATTGCTATATTATTTATCATCTACCTGATGTAGTTTATTTTATGCCTTTAGTTTGAAGTGGCAGAGGCGGATGAAACCTTAGATTTACGTGCTATGAAATTCGAACAGATAACGGGCCTCTATTATTAGAGACGCTTGATAATTTTACATTATCAAATAGTGGCTCCAATTTGAATCCGAGGTCAGTCTCAAAGCCCTTCGATTTAATTTATCTCCATGAGAATTCAGGTTATAATTAATAACCTAAATTCAGGTTATTAGAACAAATTGTTTCTAATCTTAGTCTTAGGAAGACAAAATACAACATTAATTCAGGTATCATACATAATTCCTTTCAAAAGGGAAAAAAATGATTATCTGTACCCAGTCTTGTTACTTTCTATAATTGTTTAAGACTATAGATAGGAAACTTATGTAAAAACAAAGAAAAAAATTATATTAATTTTGATGCTCAACATGTTTCATAGCCCCTTACAATTAATCCTGGGAAATAAATCTAATGCGATCCTCTGGGATCGCAGGGTTTCTGCGATTCCAATCCCAACCGTTCACATGTTTTGAGATTCGTGCACAAAAACTGACTTCTCAAAAAATCCTAGGTTTCATCGTTTGAATGGTTGGAATTAGAATCGCAAGACCCTGCGAGAATCGCAACAGATTCGCTTCCTTAATCCTGAGTCTCCTGTGTTTGTACAATATTATACTAACTCTCGACCTAGTTTTTGATAACACTTAATTTATGAAAAACTTTGGTCCATGCCTTGGTTGAAAGCATGTAATTGATGCCTCCAATAACTTTGATAGTGGCGTCCATTATACAGTTTCGTATAAGTATTCACAAATAATTAAGTTGCACATAACGTTCTTATTTATTCTATCATGATAACATCATAATAGACTATATATTTATTTATTTAGTTTAAGGCTGGATCAACTGATCAAGAATTTTTATTAGATAATACAACTAAAAGCATCTAAAACTTCATGCCACATCCAGACGGACTAAATAGTTGATTGCTAATAGTAAAATCCTTTAATTATAGATATACATGAGGAACTCCTAATTAATTAATCATGATTAAAAGAAGCTCTTGGAGGGAAAGTTCAAAAAAGACAGAAAAATTGAACTCTCTTTTAGCAAAGGGGAGATCTTCTAGGGGTGCCTTTCCTTTTGCTCATGGTTGAACTCATAATGTCGACTTCATGGGAGAATCGGCTACTAGCTGACCTCACGCAAATGTATAGACCGCTCCTTTTCTTTTTTGCAAATTCCATAGGTGGCATGCTAAGGTTATCTGAGTCTGACGAGGTCAACGATTCTTCACCTTCAATGAGTGTGGAATGGGTGGTTTCATATGCTTCTTCATCGGTACTGTCATGAGGGATGAAGAAATCAGGGCTCAATTGAAGTGTCTTGCATGGTTTTAAATACGGAGACAGGTCTTTCTGATACCGCAGAATGTAATCTACCTGTAAACATCAAAATGGTCAGAAACAGAAAATTGTTAGGAATGTAGTTAAATTGTTTTTCTTAATTACAATGAAAATTGAAAGCCTTTTTTTCATTTTAATTTAAATTACTTTTCTCTTATACTGTAAGTTATTGGAAGCAAACATATCACCATCTTAGAGCTAATTAGTACTTTATTGTGGAACCTATCTTGACAGTTCTATATAATTAATTGAACTTAGTTTTTGTTGTGCAAGTCAACTATTATAAAAAGTTAACCTAATTTCATGTGTTAATTCTGGAGTCAAACTGTTGCAAAAACCTAATTATGAAAATAAATACCATGACAACAATTTGAATTTTGAAGTCCTAACCAATTTCATTTTTCTAAAAAGATGAATGTAGAAAATTAGAAAAGAAGAAGAAGTACGTGTATGGCATTACCTTACAACCAAGGGAGCAATGGATATAGGGCTCTTGAAGGCACCTATCACATGAGGTGCATATGTTGCCAGACCCCTTGAATTGCCTATTTTGGGGCCTCTTCTTTAGAAATACTACCTTGGAACTATTTATTGTGTATGACTACAAAATCACAATAAGAAAAAATGTAAATTAATTTAAAGTAGGCTAGTTAATGAAAATTATCTGTTTCCAGAATTAAAGCTAATTAAAGGTTCCACAACTGAGTAAGGCACTCAAATTTTTTATTATGAGTGAATTTTACTCAATTATTGGATATATAATTAACTAGATGAAACTATATATGGAGGAAATAAAACTTCTAATTAGCAGAGCCGGCCAACATTTTCATTGACAAAAGTAACAGCATTAAAATTTGAACTCTAAATTGTGTGATGTTTGTATAGCTACAAGCCTACAAATTATGCTAAATAGGACGTAAACAAAATACAGTGATACATAGCTAACGTATTTCTAAAGAATTCGAAAAAAAATACTTGATCAATATATATTCTTTCACTGACCTGAACATTGGAGCAGTTAATGAGTTTCTCAAGATCTTCAAGTCTGACAACATCATGGTAGACGTACCGTCGCACCTGAAGAAGACGATGGGTTCGGTGTAAAGTAACGCAGTGCGGACAAATACTGGTGCAACAATCTATGCAGCAAATGTTTTTCTCATTTTTTCTTGAATTCTCATGATAAGAGCAAGGTACGAAAAATCTCTGCGTGTTTAGGGCCTCTAACCATGTTGGCTTCCATTCCGCCTATCACAAAAAAACATATTTAAAATAAGAAAATCTCAATATATTTTGCTCAACATCTGATTAAGCATAAAAGAAGAAAGAGAGGTTTTTATGTCAAAGCTGAAAACTTCTAAACTACCTAGTGAGATACTGAGATTGGTGCAATTTCTGGTAATATAGTTAAAGAGATGGAGATAATTGAACTGGAGCACCGTATGCAGCTATAGATAGCTAGCACAGTAACATATCAACTCAGACAAAAAGGTAACCTAAGTACTAGAGGTAAAAAGAGAAATGATTCTTACCATGATAATAGCAATTCAACTCTGATATTGCAAAGAGGAAGAGAGAAAGGTAGAGCGCTCTGTTGGAGTGTATTTATGGAGAGGGTTGCTAGAAGTCAGAGGTTCATTTAACTACTAGATAATAGGGTCATAAAGCTAACTAAAAGTCTAAAACTTTGCAAAGAAAACATTGGTTTGGAAGAGAGAGAGAGAGAGAGTAGCCGCTGCCAAGATTTTCAAAAAAAAAAAAAAAGAGAGGAGCGAGAGGAAAAAAAAGAAAAAAAATTGAGAGAGGTGAGGAGAACGTGGATGCTGTTTCTAGTGCTTCGCATCCTTTTAAAGCATTCCAACTTAAGACCAAGCTCTCTCTCCTCGGCTATGGTGCTCAAAATTTTAAACCAGGGTTTTTGCATTGCAGCCCCCGTAAGAGCCCCAAAAAGTATAACCAACTATTTAGCAATATGATATCGTGCAATCTGAGATATGATGTTATAAATTACTATAGACAATTTGCTGATTTTTCTTAATAAAAAAATATAATGTATTGAGAGTATGTTTGGTTAGATTGAGAATAGACTATTTTTTAGAACAAGCTATTTGGAACAAGTTTGTTTGTCTTATTAGAAGTTTGGTTGGGTTAGAATAACTAGAATAGGAAACCAAACTTGTTTGTCTTATTAGAACAAGTTATTCTCACAAAAAGTTGGAACAAGCTATTCTAATAAGACAAACAACAATTTTGCTATTTTTGCTATTCTAAGATTGCAACCAAACATACCCTCAATGTATAGTTGATAAGCCACAATTATATACACATTTGGTTAGAGTGTCATGTCTAAAATTGTACCAATTTCCTTGTTTTTAGTTTGTTTTACCTTAATTAATTTAGCTTTATATTACTTCAAAGTTCAAGTTACTGCCGAGATTTAGTTTTATTGCAGAAAAACAAAGGAAAAGAGCCAATTTGCATGTTGTGCGGGCCGCAACCACTCTCATGGTGGGCCACCATCTGGCAAAAGAACAGAAGCAAGAAAGACGCTCCAGACCTAGAGTTAAAATATATCTTACTCGATCGGTTGGTATTTTTTTATGATGATTGTCTTGATTTATGTTTATTCTTGTTGATTGATATATTTGTGTGATTGCATGTTTGAGTTGCTTGATATTAGTATCTCGCTTAGGTTTTAGGACTTGAGTAACATAGGATCTTGAATTGATCGCACACAATATTGTACACGAATAATCCTAGAAATTGAGATTAGAACTGACCAAGTTTGAATCTAGTTCAGAACTACAAGAACCAAAAGATGAATTTATGTGAAGGACTTAACGGTGATATGAGCTGATCCAATTGGACACCTAGTTGAACTTAGATATCGGCATGAAGTACTTAATTGTGAAATATCAGTATTTAGGAGTAAATTAGGGTTATCAGTATTTATGGTCTAAACCCCTAAGGTGATGAACTTAATCGTGAAACACACATGCTTCAACGGGTCATATCTTCAAATCATTTAGTATGCATCTTCCATCTTTCATTAGCCTTGAAAGTGAATAGTAGCACCACGATCCACCATCCTTCTATACACATAAGAAGAAGAAGCTGATTTTGTTGGGAACATTTGATAATCTGATATAGGTTTGAATAAGTAGCCAAATATATATGTTTGCAATTTCTACATCAACTTCAAAACCTATAGCTCCTCTTGTTTCTGATGTGTTATTCCTTGAAAAGTGACTCTTGTTTATCATCTTAAGATTAGAAACCCCTTAAATCAAACATGAGTATATAAACCAATTGAGTAAATTGATTGACTAAACGGATAGTAAGTCAAAAACCCTTAAAATTCCATTATTTGATCACAAAACTCCTTTGTTTTATTTGTTTGTTTAATTTTTCAAACTTGTAAACCAAAACCACAACTTCAATCAAATTACAACAAACCCCCCATTTACTTTATTGCACATCTAGGATTAGTTAATTAAATATAAATTATTGTCTCGCGTTGTCTCTGTGATCGACCTTGGTTCTATACGATTAGATTGTGCGCTTGCAACTACCTTCTTGAGTATTTAGGTTTATAAATTTTAAAAGCAAAACGAGTATTGATTAGACCCAAAAATATCCAACAATAGCATGTTAATATGATATTGTAAAAATAATAAAAATTAGTTTTTGAGCAATTCAACCAAAAATTATTTTTTTAAAAATAAGTGATTCTTTCAATTTGCATCATAGGTCAAAGTAATTGTTTTCTGTTTGAAAACTTGACGAAATAATTTTGTTATGGACTTCAAAAATATTAATTTTTAGACATAAATATTTATTTATAATATATAATATTCAATACCAATGAGGTTCAAAATAAAATGACATATAAAATTTATGTATATATATAGCTAATTAAATCATGTATTACAATAAAAGGCGTGTATGATCTATCTACCTTTACAGCACAGATAGTGAAATACTTCTATGTTTGAGTCATCAAGCCACAATAGGTGTCAACTAAACTCGGTGCAAGATTTGTATCTCATAAACAAATGCAATTTAGGGGAATTCCCCAAGGTGCTTTGATTCCTCCTTTGTATTCATGTGTGGAGGGGATGAGCGTTTGCTCGTCTCGGGTCACACAAGCCTACTGCACTTAGTGGAAGTGCCTTGGGTTTTGCTTTTTCAATGTTTAATTTGATGTACTTAATTAATTTCTTTATTGGTCCTCACAAGGATTGTCTCATTTGTTATTGGTTGGTTGTCAGACCAAGAAATTTCGATACCAAATTCCAGTATCGATTTGGTTGCAATTCATTGAAATGTTACTGAAATTTCGATCGATACAAGTCAATTCTTTTTTTCGCTATTTTCTTATTCTTTTCCAACCAGAAAGAAAACAGATTATAATAGATGGCGCACGCTTGGGGTGGGTTGGAAAAGAGAGGGATATCAGATATAGCAAGCAAAACCGGAATTGGGTACCGTTTCAATTTACACTGAAATGAGATCATTGGCCATGGCACTGATGCGACATGGCAAAATTCAGGTTGTTTCGTCCAGAATGTCCCATGTTCTTGCCAAACTTCTGAAACAGTACTTCTGGCGTTAATTAATATTTTATGCTTTTTTTTTTGTTAATTTTGATGACACAGTACTTCCGAAAAAAATAAAAAGCAAGAAACGAGTTCTATTTCACGTTGGTTGTTTCTTTCTACTGTCAAAAATTTCTCTTTTGCCATTTTTTCATTAAAACTAAAACTTGAGTTTAATGGCATTGACGTCTATGAACTATTTAGTGACTAATATTCTCGGTGTGAGAGGTTACAAGTTTCATATCTAGATGATTTCTTGTGATATTTAAAATTGATATACTTGAACTCATTTGTACTAAAAAAAATATTCTCTTTAAATTCAAATAAGTATGTGCAGGGGCGGATCCATGATTTTCGTCAGGGGGGCAAAAAAATATCGAATCGGGTTTAAATCTATTAACCAATTGGGTACTTGACAAAAAAACAATGCTTTAACTTATATTTTCCAATGCTTTGACTTGTAATTTCTGAATCAAAATTCAACAGATTTATTTTAATTTTAACTCTAAATTTAACTCGAATTACAAATTTAACGTCCAGAGGGGGGCAAAAAAATTTCCAGAGAGAGGGCAAAGTCAGTCGGAACCGATAAATTTTCACTAAAACTCAAAATCCAAGAGGGAGGCAGCTGCCCCCCTGGAACACACTGGGTCCGCCCCTGAGTATGTGTGAGTTCTCTAAAAAAAAACTCTTCTAATCAAAATAATCATAAAATTTCAATTATCCTTTTCTATGTTTATTAAATTCTCTTTTGTTTCACTCCGATCAGAACCAAAATTAATAGACCAAAATTTGTTGCTAATTTCGTTTATATAGGATCTGGATGGTGTTAATTAGGTGCATAAATCGGTCCTGATCCGTTGCATCCATTCACTTCCTCTCCGAAGACACGGTACGTAGGATTTTGGAATTAAGATCTCGTGCAATACCTGACCTTGTAAAATGAGATTTAAATCGTCGGTTTCAATCAGACACGAATCTCAATACGAATCTGTTATATTATAAATTATATACAGTGAATTAATTTTGACTCGACTAGAAGTATTCTACTCCCTCAAATATCAAATTCACATCACCCCCGGTACCGTAATAGGGAATCTTTTACAATTACTTGATCTGGACCGTTCTTTTTAACTTGGCATGAATCTCAAAGCCCAATAATACTGCCCCCTCCGTCAGCCCGAATCCCAAACCGGCTGGGAGTTAATCTCAAACCGTAAAGTGAAGGGAATCTTTTACGGTACCGGGAGGATATTTGTCCTCAAATATCTGGGGTGATATATATGAACTCAAGCTTTTGACCTGAATCTTCTACCATGATAAGGGTTTAAACAATCTACCAAGAGAGACATTTTTCTGTTTTAATTTGCTAGAATAATGTACATAATTCAATCTGCCAAAAAATGACAATTCTTTCAAGTCCTCTGGAAAATTGCAGAGCATTAATGATATATAGCTTATTAAGTCTTTATTTTTAATTCTACTATTTTAATTTGTGGAACACAAACTGTTTGATAAAAATTAAATTTCTAATCCTCCATTTCTGAAATTTTGTTGCCGAATAAGCTCAATAGAAATAGATTTGATGATTTGAATTTTACGATTCAGATAAGAATTTTATAGATGTCCTAGACAAAAGTTCTCAAAGTTTAAATTGATTTGAATTTAATTTGTTATTAGTCTATTATAAAGTGAACCAATTGGATCAAGAATAACAGGGTTTTATTTTATTTTTCTGTAAAAAAATCAATCGATACAGATCTGCTTTTCATAAGATTATACAAAACTGAAATATTTGTAGGTACATATATAAGTAAAACATAACAATAAGAAATATCAAGGAACTGTATCTGCTTTTCATAAGATTATACAAAACTGAAATATTTGTAGGGACATAAGTAAAACATAACAATAAGAAATATCAAGGAAAGCTCTAAAAAGCTACCAAAATAATAAACAGTGAAACAAATAATAATATAATTTATAGTCCAAAATAAAGTCCAGATATACTTTAAATGAATGGGTAACGTGATAAGTAAATGAATTTTAGCGCTTAGTTAAACGAATATCCTAAATTTCAAAAAAATATGAATACAAATAATCATTTTTATTTGCTTTCAAAACTAAAAATGTATCATGCATGTTTTCACTTGAACTGTATATGCATCCGTATTCATATTCATAAATTATGCATATCCAATTATCTGTGTCTGCAAAAAAGTTAAATATGAAGGTCAGATCCAGACCGATATTATCCGATCTATTTGCATTTCTAACTAAGCTAGACGTGGTTTAAAAAAATAACACTAGTACATAAAATGTGACCATACACTGCATATTATATACGTTTACTCAAAATTTCTCTAAATACGTGTCCAAAACAAAAAAAAACACTGTTCAGAAAATTTGCTCCGAAAATTGATGCACATTATACATAGTTTTAATGTTTATAACCGTGTACTAAAAATCGTGTATGAATGTTGGAGGGCATTTTTGGATGGGTGCTCCATCAATTCTATACGGTTTTATTGTATAATCCGTGTGTGGTGAAAGAAATACAAATTTTGCCACGTCATCGATCTATTCCTTCCAACACTGTTTTCTCTAAGTCATTTATGAAGCATCTCTTCCCTGTAAGCTGTACATGGCCGTTCTATGTCAAGTAAATCTAAATGGCGAGGCTAGAGCGATGGATAAGACAAGAGAGGCGATATTTTCACCGAAAAGACGATTTCCGACAATGAAACTTCAAACAGCCATAAAACGACGCTTGAGTGTCCGATTTCAGCGTATAATAACTTTTCAGAAAGCTCGCAAGGAGATCTACAGCTTTCACGCTATTGCTATGAGTCCAGTTTTCAGCTCCAAAAAACAAAGGGAAAAAACTCAAAACTTGAGTTGAAGTTTTAGATTAAGTTTTTTCTTTCTAATTTTTGATTTTTTTTCTTTACCATACTTTTTCTTAGACATTGTTCGTGTAAATGTATGAAGTCTCACATCTAGGTTTTTTTTTGTTATATTTTATGTTTTTGTTCATGTAATTGTAATGTGTGTATTTATCTAAGATTTATAGATTATTGAAATTTAGTTTAGTGTTTTTGGTATTTAGATCTAGGTTTAATTTGAATTCAGATCTAGAGCTTGATTTGAATTCAAAATTAAGTTTCATTTGATTTTTTTGAATTATACATGGTTCACTTTAAAAACCTTGTAGAATTAAGGTTTTTATACACGGTTTTACTTTAAAAACCGTGTATGATATGTTTTGGTGAAAAAAATCAGCGAAAAAAATAATATGAATTGTACATGGGTTTTCTTATCAAAAACCGTGTAGGATTAGTATTTTTTGTAAATGGTTTGGAAACCGTGTAAAATTTAGCGACCTATTGTACACGACTCCCCATAGACACGGTTGAAAAACCGTATAAGCTTATTTTTAAGCCGTGGGTAGTCACGTTTTCTGTACTAGTGTAAAGAGATTGTGCAATGGTGCATAACTTTTTTTTTTTTTTTTTTGGGGATTAAAATGTCTGGATTGGTATATGATATTATTCAGGTTTTTTTGGAGGTGAATATGAAAATTTCTTCAAATTTCATGGAAGAAAATATGAGAAACGTTTTTTTTTTTTTTTTTTCAAATCCCAACCATATTCTGAAATTGCTTACTATTATTATGCTAAAATTTTGAAAGCGCTGACATATTTTTATATTAACACACGCACATAACATCATCATGTTATTATCTTTCAAAAAGATAGCCTAATAACCTTTTCATACAACTTAAAAGCCGGGAATAATTAAAGATGATGCTTTCTAATGTTTTTTTATTGTTTGTACTTCCTAAACACCACTTTGTCGCCCTTGACCAAGATTCACGGTCAAACCTCCAGCCTTAGATCTGCCTGCTAGCTTTCCAATGTCCATTAAATTTGCAATAACCATCTTGAGTTGTAGTGGTCTGTGTCGCTCTCTGTGTAATCTTCCACCAGGCGCCGGAACTATAAATTTTAGATAGAGGTGGTGGAAAATAAAATATAAAAATATATAATGAGATTTGAACTCAAGATCTCTCACACCTCAAAAAACAATTTAAACCAATAGACTGCAAATAAAGATATATTAATTTATGAGAATGGCTAATCTATATAAAACTTAAAAAAATTAAAAAAATCAATTAAATTTTAATATATATAATTAAAAAAATTATAATCATGAGGTGGCTTAGCCACCTTTCAAGTGCACTAAAATCTGCCCTGATCAGGCAGGTCATTGCTTGATCAATTGCAACACTACGAGGATGCTGATCTTATTGATCTAATCTTTGATTGGAGAGAATTTTATTAAGGAGATAAGTTTCATTCTCCGTTACTTGTAAAATTATAGTGTGATTAATTAGTAGTCTAATAGTTACTTAGTTTTAATAAGAGTTCTTGTTTTATGAAAGAGGAGGGGCATACTCAGGAATTTGGTTAGGAGTAAGCAAAAAATAATAAGTCGAGCTGACATTTGTCTCGCCGCCTCTAGCCTGACTGCCTGAGTCGTCGAGTTGCTAACCTATCTGACTGACCGAGCCGTCACGTCTCCTCCTAGCCTTATTGTTTTTCTTTGATCAAAGTAGACAAACTTATTCATCGGGAGTAGACAATAACTCTGAAAACATAGATTAAAATCTAAAACAAATGAAAAATTTAGAACTCTAACTTATTAATTATCTCATATCCTACTATTAAAAATAAGATAAATAATTATAATCGAAAATATATTGTTCAATATAGTTGTTTTTGTATGTAATTACTATAAAATTAAATGTTAATTATGTCTATTGTGAATAATACAGACTAGATCAAATTCCTACATAACATAATTACTATCTGATGCTAGTTTCACAAGATCGTTTCTCTTTAATATTGGGTAATATAAGAATCTTTAAAATTTGAAGATACTACCTCTTGCGAGTGACCCGCTACATGTGTCTTATCTGTTTTTTTGGAAAAAAAAAAAATCTGCTCTTCGGCATTAAGTACCTACCCTGTTCAGTTTTCAACCGTTAAAATGGCACCTCGGGCCCATCCATGTGCAGTGTCGCACGTGTGCATGCAACAGCTTTGTATAGAAAAAGATTGCACACGCGGCAAGTCTCCAAAGTGAAGCTGGTAAAATAGGCAGTGGCCAGTGGTGGCCGGCACGTGACGTGTGCTGACAGCATGCTAAGCCTTAGAGATGTCTCACGTGCGCAGGGAATCCAAGGTAGTTTTTGGATAGTCCATGACACTTGTGGTGCTTTCATTAATGTGTCAAGTAACAGTACAAACTAGTTCCACTGATTAGTAAAAATGTTTGTATAAAAATAAAATGAACAAAATGCATTTCAAAACTGAAATTTGCATACTAACTGTCAATTTTGATAATTCTAAAGTTTCATATGTTGCTCAAGTTCATTGAGATTATCAATAAATGCACACAATTTCTGTAAATCTATTCAGAAGTGTTTGTTTGTAAAAAAAATATTGTATCATTTTCAACTAGAATTTTTAAACCAAGTAATTTTTTAAGAAAATAGTAAATAAATTATAAAAATGTAAAATTTAGTCTATAAGTATATTTTAGTGATCATATTGAATGGTTTAAATCTAATGTTTAAACTTTAAAAATAAAGTTATTGATCCATAATACATATCAATCCGCGCGCTAGGAGGAATTGACAAATTTACGGGCCTTAGCGTATTGTCGTAGCTATCTCCTATCAGTACTTGATACCTAGGTCCAAGAAGAGTCAAATAGGGCCTTTGGCGGATTGCATTAGACGGCCCAAAATATTATTGAGCTTTGAAGAGGTCCTTAGGCGTATTGAATCCGGTTCAGTTATTTCTTTCTGCAAAATTAATCATCCAGTTTTCCTTATTAAACCGGGTCGGGTGTGAGCAAAATTGACGGACTTTAGCGGGTCCTGCTGGCAGCCACACTCTCTATATTAATATTCTTCTATCCTTTTCGGACGATCGCGCAATACGCCCGCCTGCCCGATCCGAGACCCATACCCGAAGCGACTCGGATCCGATCGAGGCAACGCACCAGCTCCACCCAGCGAGCCCATTCTCTCCCCTCTTCCACCTCCCTCCCCCCTCCTCTCCTGATAAATTCTCTCTTTTTATTTTTCTTTTCCCTCTCTTTCAACGTGTTTGCGTTGCTCCGTACATACTCCCCAGTCGGATTCTTGCTCGGATGCTCAATTGTTCACTGTAAAGCTTCTCTTCTTGCCTATGATTCCGACCTAAGTTTCGAGCAGGGGCGAAGCTGGTGTACACCAGGGGTAGGCCACTTGCCTACCCCTGAAATTTTTTTTTTTAGACCGGGCCTTTGGACCAATTTGCCTACCCCAGATTGTTGGGTTTGCCTACCCCTGAGCCCAGAACCTAAAGCCCATAACAGAGCCAGATCAAGAGAGAAAAAAAAAAAAATGACCGTCTGCTAGCAGCGCAGGAAAAAGGAAAAAAAAGAAAAGAAAGACCGTCGCCTCTGCCTGCCGCCTGCGCCTACGCCTACGCCTACGCGAAGAAGAAGGATCGCCGCGCCGTCTGTGCGCCGCCTGTTCCCACCTCCGCCTGTGCCCGCTAGGCCGTTACGCTAGCGCTAGCCGCCTCTACTGTTGTTCGGTAAATCCCCTTCTACTATTGTCTTTGTGTGGTAAATTAGTAAATTACAAGTACTAGTTTGAATAGGTTTGAACTTTGAACTGTAATTTAAGACTAACGAAAAAAGGGATGTGCTTTCTGATCTGGTGAAACAGGGATGTATTAATTGAAGTTAATGTAATGGTTTGCTTTGCACATGAATTAGTAAATCAGCTTTTCTGTTCTCAAAAAGTTACAGACAATTAGTTATGGCTTTTCTGTTCTCTACGTGAAAATCACAAGTCCATACTTCTTGGCAGCTTGAATTTTTAAACTCAATTAATTATGGCTTTAAGAGAATTTTGATAGGTTCTGAATTGTTTGAATTGTTTAAATTGCTTGAATAGCTTGAATTGTTTAAATTTTTAAACTCTAATTTTTCCTTTAAATTTGTTAAATTTTTCCGTTAAATTTTTAAACTCTAATTTTTCCTTTAAACCTTTGATGTTCATTTATATTATTTTGACTTCTTGTTTATTTTAATTGATGATGTAATTTTATATTATGTTAAATTTTTTTTTTTGCAACTATATATGTTTGCCTACCCCTAACGAAATTCCTAGCTTCGCCACTGGTTTCGAGACAAACGGGAGACAACCATGGCGGATACTCTGCCAGGTCCTTCTTCAGTGATCGACGGTAATTTTCCGGAGTCTTGAGTAGTTTTTTTTAAGGCTTACGGAGTCTGTGATTAGTTTGTCTATTTTTCAGGATAGAAATGTAGGTAGGTCTGCAGTAGAAAAGGATTAAAGATTACAATTTTTGTGTTTTCCTTTGAATAAACAAAATCTGTACGGTTGGGCTTTTACGTTTATGAACTGAAATCTGGATTTTAGCAATGGTATTGAGGAATTTAGACCTCAGTAAACAGTTAAAACTTGGGATTAGTGTAATTTCTTTTAAATATTCAATCATACAAGTTTAGGAAAGCATTATTGTGTTTTACAATATTATCATATATGTAAAAGATGTTCTTTCTAGAACCTTTAGGAAATCATAAATTCAGTACAAGGCACTTTGATTTGCAATTTTTAATTTGACTTTTGCAATCTTTGATTTGGTTATTTTAACAAATCTACCAATACCTATTGTCGCATAGATGAAATACTAAATTAGGGTTTAGGGTTTAGTACATGTTCAAATAGCTATTCAAGTTTGCATTAAATGATTATGTTATAGAAGTCAGTTAAATTTTAGTAGGTTTAA
Source organism: Carex littledalei (assembly GCA_011114355.1). Lineage (NCBI taxonomy): Eukaryota > Viridiplantae > Streptophyta > Magnoliopsida > Poales > Cyperaceae > Carex > Carex littledalei. The sequence continues at coordinate 4,066,375 of CM022092.1, read as the reverse complement.
AAGACTAATATTTTTTTTTCTGTCTTAACGAATGATTATTGCTAAGAGTCTCTATCAAACTGGTTTCCATATATATATTTTCATGTACAAATGTTCTAATGAATGTATCCAATTATACTTGGCGAAAACAATAAGATTGTCTTTTCTTCTCAAAAGTTAGGGCATTTTGAGAACAAAATTTACTAAACCAAAATTTAAATGTTGCAACCTTTTCCTTTTTCGGAAGAATTTTTTCACTCGAAATCGTATGTGATTCATGTCAATTATTTTGATTTATTATTTTTTTTAGATGACGATGACGATGAAGAGTATGATGAACCAAATGGAGGGAATAGCCTATTGGGATTTATGTTTGGAAATGTTGATAATTCTGGCGACCTCGATGCAGACTATCTTGATAAGGTATAATTATTTTCTACATGTATGTTTCCTTCTGAGGAAATGACTAAAAGACTTCAAAATTGACACTAGCTGTAGATTTTAAAAAGTTGTTGAAATTGCTCTTGTTAATTCAAAACTACACACACTTATCTTGAGTGTTAAATTATTTTGTTTTTCCAGGATGCAAAAGAGCATCTGTTTGCCTTGGCTGACCAGTTGGGCCCATCTCTCACCGAAATAGAGGTACTTTTAATTACGCATCATTTTTATTTGTTATCTGGTTCTTTCTTTCCATATCATTTTTACTAATGCCTACATTTTATCTATTTGATAGTTATCTAAAGCCTCTCCAGCAACAATGGATACTTCTGAACAAGGTAGGCTTCAGACATCAAGGCCTCTTGTTCATGTACTTAGGAAGCTGCAACAAACCATCAATCTTATAATTAGTTAGGCAACTACTGTTGGTTTGTTGCAGTAAGCACTAGCAGTGAGCCCAACTGGTTTATTAGTTGAATGCAGCAGCTGATTAACTAGTTTATTAGTCAAATGTAACAACTCAGCACCTGTACTATGGTTCCATAAGTTCATCCAAATAATGGGATCCCTAATTGAATTAAAGCACTGATAATAACTAGTCACTGGTCTTAGTCAGCTTTTGTCTTCTAACTTGTGCATGCACCTGAAAAAAGCCACAAGTTCAATTGTGAATTATAGTATTCAATAATTGAAGTGAACCAGACCATCCCATAATTGGATCCGATCATAATTGACAAGCACCTGGTCCGAACTGAAAGTGTTCAATTTGAAAACCTGACTAACTGGTATTTCCAACTTGAATAAACCAGAAATTTGAAGCTGCCTAACCTGAAGAAATAAAATAACAGATTTGGTAAAAAATGAACGTGACCTTAACTTGAAAGCAATTACTTATGAAGAACATAACCCTTTTCTTTTGGTGAATGCAAGACTTGAAAAGACGAGGATGTATTTTATTTGCCCTGCATTGGTAACAGCAAACCAAGACTAAATTATACTTAACCTGAATTTGAAGTGACCTGAACTATAAAATGATCTGAGACCTGAATCTGATGTGAATCAACAAACTAGCCTCACCATCAATCTTCCACTTCTACAAACAACCCAATAGAGGCCCAGTTGTTTCTGACTTGAAGCCTATTAAAAGTACAAGATACTTAACAACCTTTTACTCTGTTAGTATATATGCTTTGAAATCCATTGGTTGGTAAACATGATATTATAATAGAGATTTTGAGTTCAAATCGCGTCCGCCCTCTATTACAAAATAGCTGCATTTTATTTATAATCTTGCTCATGATGGTCTATGTTCAAATTACCATATTTGAGATGGAACATTGAGAATATAAAATAAATGACATCCTCCTTTATCAGCTCAAGCTTTTAGAGTAATTGGTTTGATTAACAATCCCAGTACCAGCCCAACTAGTATCTTATCTCTTTTTTACCTTGCTTGCATTTCTCAGATTATGACGAGAAAGCTGAGGATGCAGTGGATTATGAAGACATTGAGGAGCAGTATGATGGACCTGAGGTTGAGGCCGTAACTGAGGAGGATAATCTGTTACCAAAAAAAGAGTACTTTTCAACAAATGTATACATCTCTTCATTGGATAAGAAGGCCACTGTGTTTGACGATGAGGATTATGATGAGGAGGAAGAAGATGTGGCAGGTGGGATGGAAAAGGAAATAGAAAAGGATACTGAGAAGGAAAAGGTGGGAGATAAATCGCTAGAGAGCTCTTATCATCCAGGTAAAAATCTATTTGTGCACACAGTAAAGGGAGAAGCTTAAATTCTGTCCTGTTATGCCCTAACCCCCCACATGGTATAAATAACAATGTCTATCCTCTCTTGCCTCCTGATATAAAATCTTCATTTCTAATGAGTTTATCTTCAGAACATTTAATACCTCGTAATTGGATGCCTTGGACTGGAATAATTCTTTATTCTGTAAGTGTGAGAAATATTCCATTTTTTTGTTATAAAATGCACTTGATGCCTCTCCTTCCTAATTTATTTTGTCATGGGAAGATATTGTGGAAAATAATTAGATTTGGCATTTTTTTGGGATGGATCAGGTAGGGGCATGTGAGATAAATATTTTGGTTTTCAGGAGGTACTCTTTGGTATTATTAAGGAAAATGTTGAGGTTTTGTGTGGGTAGTGGAGAAGTTCCACCCCTTTCCTATTAGAACCCTAAGTTCCACAACTAATTTATTTTATGAAATGGCTTCTTATATGAAGAAAAGTTAAAGAAAACTTTTTTAAGGGTATAGGTTCTAGAGTTGTTAACATTTTCAATTTTTACCATTATTTCCAGATCCTGAAGTAATTTCAGATGAGAGATTGCAACAGAAAAAGAGTTCTCATCCAGAAATGGCTTCTGTTATGTCCCCAAAGCATCTGCAAGACCTTGATTCTCATGATCTTCAGGTTTTTTTTTTTTTGTTTCCCGGAATATTCTTGGAAGCTTGGTATTAATTTGACCTGTCGTGCTGTTAACTGACTCATTGTTTGATGATCACTTTATGCCTATGAATGTGTTTTATTGCTGAAACTTTGAATAGAAGATGGCAAACTTTAAACTTAATCCTGTAGGTAGGGGCCATTCCTGAGCTTCGCTGCTACATGCTGGAAATGCAAGTCTGTATTCCTTGCTCTGACCTTTTGTTTCATATTGTTTGATAAAATTTAGTTTTTTTCTCAATATAGGATATGGATGCTGGTAATGAAGAAGGAAAAATTGACACCAAAAGTGTGCCTCCTCTCCCAGTGCTTTATGTAGAGAATGGTGTGGATGTTCTGAGGTTCTCTGAGATATTTGGTGTAAAAGTAAAAGAGCCCTCAAGAAAACCAACTCAGCAGCGATCAACCAATAGAGGTACATGATCTTTTGAATTATGTGAGTTTTCCTTTCGCTCTCTAATTTAGGAATTGCATTTTTGCAGCACTCATTATTATTTGCATAGTGGATGGATATTTGTTTTGGTACAGGCTGATTAATTTACAAAGCTAGTGAAGAAGCACCATAAATAGAGTGGTTATGATCCTAGAGTTAACAAATCAAGCATGAAAAAAATGCAAGAAAATTGTCATTTTTGGTGCATACAATGGACCATAATATATGGTGCCATATTAGTCTTGGAAATCTTGCTTGGGTGTTTTGGAAACCTTTTTTGTATTTTGATTTTAGTAATATTACTTTCTAAAAACAAGGTACAATGTTCTCAGATCGTTCCAGAGCACCAATAAACATTTCTGAGATAGTTGAAGATGATGAAGAGATCTATTTTAGAAGCACCATTAAAGATTTCCCTAATAAGTATCACCCCAGATCAACCCAGATTGATGCTGAAGACAACTTAAGGGAGGAATTATGTGAAGGTGGGCAACGGTCAATGCACACGTGCATTCCAGCCCAGCCAATGAAGGAATACATCAGCCCTAGCACGCTACCCTCCCAGTTTTTGAATTTTCAGTGCCCTGATATCTACCCACTTGACCATGAAGACTGGGAGAACCAAATAATTTGGGGCAATTCACCCCAAACTAGCAGTAATTTTGTTAACCAAGAAGAGATAGAGCTTGAAGAGGGAGATAATGAAATTGTTAGTGTCCATAAACACGAGGCTTTGAAGGTCCATATGCAATCAAAAGCTCCTCCATCACAAGATAACCTAACCCGGTTTAGAAAGCTATCTTTGTTGAATAAGGAGCTCATGAATGGAACTTGGCTTGACAGCATCATATGGGACTCTGACGAGGCCATCAAAAGACCGAAACCCAAACTCATTTTTGATTTGCAAGATGACCATATGATATTCGAGGCATTAGATGAGAAAGATAGTGATAACTTTTCACAACTGAGGTCTCGTGCGATTGCAATTGTACTTCCCAAGCAGCCGAATCTGACAGGTGCAGGGGACAACTTGGATATGCTAGATAGTCAGGGAGTAGTTGGAGATCAAGAGTTTGATGTATCCAATGATAAATATTATGCTAACAGAAAGGGGACAACTCAGGCCAAGTCTCTTGCAAAAAAGCGGGCCAACGGAGGTCTCAGGGTCTTGCATTCTATCCCAGCTATCAAGCTGCAAACCATGAAACCAAGACTTAGCAAGTAAGATTTTTGTTATTTAATTATTTACTATTGCTGCAAGTAGTAATGGTACTGCTGCTATTTTTTCCTTCTTATTTTCTTTTTTCTTAACATGATATTACCCACCATGAGCAGTGTTGGGACATGGGGGTTCGATGCTTTCTGTACAGCAAGCAGGGTTATAATATGTATTTGTGCATTTGTAACTTCAGACTGAATGTGCTGGCAGCCATTCTGTGAGATGCAACTTATCAAGAGATTGGTCCAAAGGTTAATTGGTTTCAGCCAGCAAATAAAAATAAGCAAATATGTTGAATTTTTTATCACCTTTCTCAAAGTGAACCACATCCTGCTGCTGCTGGTAATCTGATATGTCATCAAAAGTCAATAATGCGTAACTTCAACAGAAACCATACTTGCCTTGGAAGTTTGATTTATCTCTCTCTAATATATTAAATTTTGCAATGTGAGCAGCAAAGAAATAGCGAACTTCCACAGGCCAAGGGCCTTGTGGTATCCACATGTGAACCAAATTGCAGCCCAATCCCAAAAAGGTGCAATTAACCAAGGGCCCATGAAGGTGATATTAATGACACTCAGCGGAAAGGGGATGAAGCTTCAGATCTATGCTGAAGAGAGCTTGTCTTCTCTTAAATCCAAAGCATCTAAGAAACTAGGTTTTTCTCTATGGCACCCTTACCTATTTCTGTTAGTTTTGGTGTGCTTCTGCATTTGCTTGCGCTTATGCAGAAATATTTAAGGTAGCCCATACTGAATTATCCATATGGGGTGTCATGCACTTCTTTAAATTGTGAAGTCCATCCAAGTAATGACCAGCATTTAACGCCAGTCTGGTACTGTTAGTAAATAAATGGTTCACTCTGGCTTCTTAAAATTAATTCTGAAACCAAGGACAAGAAAAGAAAAAAGAAGAAAGAAAAGAAGAGAAAGGACAGAACAGTGAAAACTGCTAAGTATTCCGTGCTTGCTGGTTCAGACTGCCGCTATTCTAACACTGGTACACCTAGTATGGTAATAGTGCCTAGTTTGGCTTGGCTGCCCTGCCAATTCTCCAGCTGCCTACATTTTATTATTACATGCTTTAAATTGTGTAGGATTCAAGCTTGAAGAGAAGCTGAAGGTATATTACAATGGGAGGGAGCTGGAGGAGGACAAATCACTTGCGGCACAAGGGGTCCGGCCCAATTCGGTGCTCCATATTGTGAACACTACGGTGCATGTCTGGCCGAAAGCTGAAAAGTTACCGGATGAAGATAGGCCGTCTACAGGTCCAAATGTTTTTAAAAAGAAATCTGATCTATCAGCAAAGGATGGCCATGTCTTTCTCATGGAGTAAGTTGTCTCTCTATTTGTCATGCCGTACGCAGCTTTTTGATACCATACTGAAGCAGACTTCAGTACAATTGTATTAGTTGGAATAAATTATAGAAGTTTAGGGTATGTTTGGATGGTTGAGGAATAGCAATAACCCAGGCTAGCAAACTAATTCGGATCATGTGCCGCATTTGAATGGGTGAGAAGCTGTTTGGAATAGCCTCTAACCTTGTTGTTCTGCTATTCCAAGAAAAAGTTGTGTTAGCGACTATCCCAAACAGCTGGGTTAGCGTGCTAACCTCACTAATCTCACTCCCCATCCAAGCATACACTATTAGTAAAAGTATACAAAATAGGAGAAGTTACTTTGTGATGTCTTAATTTTGGAGTGTCCATCCAAGACTTCAAGTATATGTCATCGATCTTGCTATGTATTTATTAATCATGATGTGGTTTTGCTATACTTTTCTTTTGTATTCGCAAGATGGTGTTTAGCAGATTTGAAAACTGATAGGCTTATCACTATACTATAAAACTATAGGTAATGGATCAAGTTCGTTGTCTTTATGTACGTTAGTTTTGCATATGCCAATCAATATTACGCTTTTGCAAGATGCTGATTTTGAACCATTTGACCTTTATAACTACTAGAGCCTTGCTTTGAATTTTTTCACTGCTGATTTTTTATGTTAACTCGTATAGGTATTGTGAGGAGAGGCCATTACTTCTTGGAAATGTGGGAATGGGCGCAAGGCTCTGCACATATTATCAGAAAAAAGAGTCGAACGACCTGACTGTGACCTCCCTTGGAAACACCGCCCGCAAGACTGGCATGGGCACACTCTTAGCTTTGGAACCATCAGATAAGTCCCCTTTTCTAGGGGATATATCTCCCGGCCAGACCCAGTCATGCCTCGAGACAAATATGTATCGTGCACCAGTGTTCCCTCACAAGCTCGCATCTACAGATTATTTGTTAGTACGTTCAGCCAAGGGGTCTCTCTCTCTTTGCCGGGTCAATCGGCTCTATGTGGTTGGTCAGCAGGTAACTTTATTTAATTCTTATGCTCTTAGATATAAAACAACCGGTTTGGTCTCAGCACGAGAATTAGTCCGTATGACGTTAAACCTAGTTATGCAGAACTGCAGGTCAAGACTGCTTGGGTTGGACGACTGGGTCCATTCTGGCTGGGTTGAAGGTTTGGGCCAGTTCAGTATAGTTTGTGCTAATCATGTATTTCTGGATTTTGTGCTGCATTTAGTTTTTTGGTTCGATCAAGTTTTGTTTATCTTAGGTCTGTTGGGTATGATGGGGTCAGATTTAGACTTATTGCTGCTTAGCCAGGTCAAAGTCAATTTGGGTTAAATTAGTTAAATTTTGGGCTGGTTTTTGTTCAGATTGTAATTTGGCCAGCGATTTAAGTACGCACTAATAGCTGTCATACTGAGTTGTTCACCCCAGTGACTTGCCTGATTAGGCAAGATGTTGAAGCTCCGAAACTGTTTACCCCACTTATTCTTTATTCTTCATTTTGCAAGAAAGTAAATTTGACAGGGTTTTTTCTTTTAACGTTTCTGGGAACAGGAACCGCACATGGAGGTGCCTTCACCGTCAGCAGCGAAGGTATTGCAAAATTACCTGATAGATAGGATGCTTGTCTACATGTACCGCGAATTTCGGGCAAGAGAGAAGCCAGACTCCCACCCCAGCATTCGCTTTGATGAGTTGTGCTCTCATTTCCCGGGATTGACTCATAGTATCATTAAAAACCGAGTGAAGGATTGTGCCGAATTGGTGGTATAGTTGATTTCTTATTTCTCTTTTGTTTCACTTAATTGATGTCTGGTAAAAGATTTTGGTATAGCGATCCTCAAATCCACAGTATATCACTTTTGTTTTGGTTCAGGAGATCTAGAGTGATCTGAACCTAACCTGTTATATCTTATATTATTGTTATGTTGTTAAAATAAAAGGTTGACTTTTAACTAACCCAATATTCTTTCCTAAAAACGAAAAAAAAAGACTAACCCGATATCCCATTGATAGTCATGTATAACAGAAAGACAAAACCAATAAGCTGGCTGTGTAAATCCTTTAGTTTGGCCCAAGCAGACTGCCTAATTAGCAGTTCAACATGTTCCAGTAGTGCGCTTGACCTATTTAGCAAGTATCAACTTAAAATTTTATTTCAAAATTTTAAAATGCCAACCCATATGCTCTCACTCAACAACCAATGGTTACTCCTAGTTAAAAAGAATGTGGAAAAGGAAAAGATGAGGACAGGATTTTTGTGAAATTAAGGCATGTAGGTAATTGTGACATTTGACGGTTAAAATATGCTTTGATGTACTTATTGTTATAGTTCTGTAGAAACCTCCATTTTAAGTAAGCCTCTAAGTTTGTCATTTGAAAATATTCCTCACAGAGAAAACCATACAGTTGGTACTTGGTACGAAGGCCTAAACACCGTGCTCGGACAGAGGATGAACTGAGACGGCTAATAACACCAGAAAAAGTGAGTTACCTTTTAATTATTTACAATTTCTTTAAGCACCTGCCTGTTAATTCATAGATTGATGGTACAGCTTTGATACTGTTGCTTATGAGGACAGTACACTGAACACTGGACTGCTTTTCATACTGAAGTTTGCAGAAAGAACAAAATGATGCAAGTTTTGTTTTCCCTAGAGCTAGCCTAAATTGTTACAAAAATTTCAGGTATGCTGTTATGAGAGCATGCAAGCAGGTTTGTACCATTTAAGAAGGATGGGGATACAGAAGCTTACACACTCGGTGGGACTATCATCTGCCATGAACCGGCTCCCTGATGAGGCAATTGAACTTGCTGCTGCATCTCACATTGAACGCGAGCTCCAGATCACCCCGTGGGCCCTCACCTCCAATTTCGTTGCTTCAACCAAGGTCTGTGATCTGTCAGAAAGACTTTTTTGCCAGGTGGCAGTACTGCTTTGTACTGGTACCAATGTTAAATTTTTTGTAATATCTCACTACTGATGTTGTTGTTGTTTGGGATTAAAGGCTTGGTTGTTGTTTTTGTCACTACTGATGTATCTTTTGTTTAACTTGCATTTTTATACTAGTATGGGAACTTGTCTCTGTGTTTTAGGTCTTGGTTATTTGCCATATTTAATTACTATGGCTAAATTAACTCCAATTATGCAAATTATACAGCAGTTGTCTTACATAGGTAAAAATATTGCATCCATCAAGTGCTGAACTAAATCATTAATCCTTTGTACATAATCTGTACATAGAATGTACTTTTGCACTACCATTAACATTTATAAATTGAGTGTGCTGAATTAAATCTTATATAGCAGTACTGTTAACTGTTACTGTATTGAGTGTGTTGAGCTTCCTCCTAACTTGCATGTATTTGATCCATACATAGATGATACTTATGCAGCACCATTAACTGTTGCAGAATTAGTATCTTACTTAAACTACTATTCTTTTCCTTGAGTTCTTCGATTGATTCATTCAAACTGTTAATATTCTGGTCATCTTTCCTCTTAATAGCTTGACTGATTCAAACTTGCAATGTCTTGTTCAAGGATCGAGAAAATCTGGAGCGGCTAGAGATAGCAGGTGTTGGCGATCCATCAGGTCGTGGCTTGGGGTTCAGCTATGTTCGAGCTGCACCAAAGGCTCCTGTCTCAAATGCAAATCTAAAAAAGAAGGTTATTACTGCAAAGAATACTACAGTGACAGGAACAGATGCCGATCTTCGCAGATTAAGCATGGAAGCAGCACGAGAGGTATGTGTTGGTGAACAAATTTTACCACTATGGGATGCCATGAACAACCTTTACCAGTATGGTGTTGAATGTACCAGACAGTGCTGGATTCAGGCTAAATGCTACCAACTAGATTGTATATCCTTTTTTATGTTTCTAGTATTTTTTTTTTTTTCTTTTTCCACTTTTATTTGATTTTTACTTGCACAATGAAGTATGATTGAGGTGTAATTGAGGCCTGATATAAATGTCACCTCAGTTTTGTATATAGAAAAGTACTCTCATTTTTTCTTGAAACAAACAGAATAGCACTCTTTTTTTTTTATTCCATGCTGCAATTGTTAGTATCAGTATGGAGTCCTGGACTTTATTTACTCTTGCCATACATTTGTTTGTTTTTAATTCACTTTTTTCATTCATAGATATTGTTAAAGTTCAACATACCAGATGAGCAGATTGCTAAACAGACTAGGTGGCACCGAATCGCTTTGATAAGGAAAATTTCTAGCGAGCAAGCCACATCGGGTTTGCAGGTATGATGTAAATAGGTTATATTGGAGCCTATCACATATCATATTTAGATATGCTAAGCTTATAAAGAATTCCCTTTTTGTGCTTATTGAAGGTCATTTGTCAGCAAGAGCACATAATTGAGTCAATAGGCATATTATGGGGGGTTATACTGCTGGGTTGTTAATGTGTCTGATACACATGTCTATATCCTTTATCCATGAAGGATGCAAAAATTAGAAACTGACTGCGATGGATCCAGACTTGGTGTGAGATGCCCTATGCATAGGGTTTTTCCCGTCTTTTAAATGTCCTGAAATTTGAATGGTCTTTCCTGAAGTTCCTTCTCTGAGGAAATGTTCCCTTTAGATTTGATTTGCAGATGTTTTCATAGCAAAACTTCGAAGAAATGCGATCATCACTCTGACAATCATTCTGACCTTGTCAATTTATATTAATTACCTGCATAGTTCCTAAACGCTTCCAAGATTGGTCAAAATTTCCATTGACATTCTCAAGCTACAGGTTGATGCGGCAGCTCTCAGCAAGTTTGCACGTGGGGAGCGGGGACAGCGCATGAGCTTTTCTCAAGTCCAACAACAAGTAAAAGAAAGGTGCCAAGAGATCTGGGACCGTCAGGCCCAGAGCCTCTCTGCAGTTCCTGAGGAAGACACTGATGATGAGGTAGTGAACAGTGACCTGGACTCCTTTGCTGGGGATTTAGAGAATTTGTTGGATTTTGAGGAAGGAGAGGAGGCTGGGGATGGAAGGGACAGTGAGAGGGAGGAGGGGGGATTCAGAGGAGGCGGGCTCAAGATGAGACGGGGTACGTCTCAGCTGCAGACTGAGCAGGAGATTGAAGATGATAAGGTGGAGGCAAATGTTATTCTCCGAATGCTTCAAGGTAACTGTTATAGATAGGTTTACTGTAAGGGAATGTGTTGTCTGCAGAAGTTATGATCTCAAAGCCAGTACTAAGTCATGTACTTTTACACTAGTATGGCTCTTTTTACTTATTGTACCCTTTTTCTTGTGTACCTTTTCATGACATTTTGACCTTCCTTTATATAGTGTGCATTTTTTTCAATTGAATATAACATGCTCTTTAGTATTTTTCGATGAAGTTACATGTGGTCTTATATATTACCCATTTGGCCAGGTAGTTACTGACCAGCATGCCACTCTGGCACTTAGACCATAAAAAGAACACAGGCTAACTGACCTTAGATATTTGCAAACACCCATGACTTGAAATTGACCTGACCTAAAATCGGAACTTAAAACGAAGCCGGAACCTGATTGACCTTACTTGAACCCCAACCAGACCTGGAGTTAAGTTCACCAAAAAGACTGCATTAATTAGAAATAGAATTTTAAAACGAAGTAAGAAAGAACACTAATAAATAAGGAAAAATTATTGTTCTGTACACATTGCAGGGTGTACTCTGGTTCAGTTATCTAGTACATTCTACTGAAATTTCGGTTACTGATTTTTGTTTGTACATATAGATGATGGAATGGATGGTAGAGGAAAGAAGAAGAAGCTGACTCGAATAGAAGTGCGGGGTTCTCAATTTGAGACAGAAGCTGGAGACCTTTTAGCCACTACTCCTGGTCCAGGCGGCTCAGTTTTCTCAAGGGAATCTGCTTATAAAGAATCAAAAGAGGTAAATTCTCATCTATTGGGAGATTTGGAAGCTCCAATTTCATTTTTGATAAAGTGCTTTGCCTGTTCATGCAGACCTTTAAGGGATCTTATTGTTAAAAAAACTTGATTAAAAAATGGCAGATAATTGTTTACTTGTAGGTAAGGACCAAAACATGACTACAAACTGGAAAAGGAATCATTGTTGATCCTAGTTAAAAAAAGGGGTACAAAATAGTAGGAAAAGAATAAATAATCTAGTTTAATTTCTTTTCTCAGGCTGAAGTAGGCACTTCAACAAAATTACTACACAAGAAGGGTCTTTTTGTAAATGAAGACACTCCTATTGTGCCTGTTAAGAAGAAGTATGTTATTGGAAAAGATGGAACTAAGGTTAATCATAAAAAAAGACTCTTCTCTTCTCTCTCTCTCTCCTAGCTAATTAATATCTTGTGATTTTATTATATTAATCTGTCTATTTATTAATAACAGATTTACAAGGAAAAGACGCCGAGGGGAGAAAGCATTGTGTGCGGGGCATGTGGACAGGTGAGACTACTTGTAGAATTTTCTTTTTCATTGTGGAAGCACTAATGGCTTCTAAAATAGCTTTAAACTAATTACCAGGTAATCATTGTTAAACTACAACAGATAATGTCCATATGTCAGCAGTTGCAAAGATGTATACATTTTCTGTTTAAAGTTTTGCTATCGAACCTGTAGAACACGTCACCTTTAAAAAAGGATAGACGCTTACATTATACACCCAATATGAACTTTCCTTTGAAACAATTTTTATGTTTGTGATTATTCTATAATGCTTTTGTTGTTGTTGTTGTCAGGTTGGGCACATGCGTACCAACAAGAACTGTCCCAAGTACGGTGAAGATAAAGAAGATCAGCATGAAGTACTAGAAGAAACAACTTCACAACCCAATGTGGCTGATGTGGCAGGCCCATCCCAGGCAAAAACCACCGCAAAGAAGTTGATTCCGAAACTGTCCTCAAAAACATCAGTCACTGCTGAACCGTCTGAAGGAGTTGAGAGGGTGAAACCATTGCCTGTGAAGTTCAAGTTGGGCCAACCTGAAAAGTCCCTTGAAAGGAATCTTTCAATAACCGTGGTTTCAGACAACAAAAATTTAGCAGATCCAAGTTCAGAGATTAATAAACCTGCAGGAAAAATTAACAAGCTAATAATATCCAACAAGCCCAAACTACTAGAAGATTTGCAAAGCCCGAGGCCAAGCATCGTAATCCGCCCCCCAGCTCCTGCTGATGTCCTTGACAGTGGTCCCCGCAAGAAGATCATAATAAAACAACCCCGGGACCAGTACCATACTGCCTCAGCCTCAGCCCCATATGAGGTCAGGAAAATGAAACGGATTGCTGAACTGGCACTACCTGAGACCAACATTGAGGAAACTGCCGACTACTATAGTGAAGGATCAGGGTTGGGTTGGAACCAGGATCCCATATCAGAAGAGGAGCAATACAGAGAGGAGCAGCAGAGGTTGTATGAGGCAAGAATGTATGAAGAGGCAAAGAGAAAAGAGGAAATGGAGAGGAGAAAGTTGAAGAAGAAGAAAAAGAAGAAGCACGATTTTAAAGGAGATGATTACTTAAAGGAGCATCGAACTTTTAGGAATGAGAGTAGAAGGGGGTTGGGCCCACCAGAGAGGGATCGGTCTGCCAAGAGACGGGCTATAGTTGACTTAGTCGAGCATGGGTCATCTGCTAAACGACGCAGGGGTGGAGAGGTACATGAAAAAAGCATCTCAGATTTTATTATTAGTATGGTACTGCTAGGTACCAGTCAGTGTTAGACCAGACAGGTTGGATACATAAATTGATCTCCATGTTCTTTTGTTTTGATTTTTTGAAATTTTTTGGCTTCCATTGCAAATGGGAATTCCTGTGATTTTTCTTTTTTCTCTTTTATTTTTCCTTTAAAACCTTGGGTTGGCTGTAACCTCAAAAAAATAAATAAGCAAAACAACAAAGACTAATTTTCAATCTTGTTAGGTGGAGCTGAATAACATACTAGAAAAAATAGTAGCCAGCTTACGTGAGCACAAAGCCGTCTCGTACCTCTTCCTAAAGCCGGTCACCAAAAAAGAGGCACCAGACTACTTCGACATAGTACAGCAACCGATGGACCTCTCAACCATCAGAGAAAAAGTGCGTAAGCTGGAGTATAAGAGTCATGAGGAATTTCGGCATGATGTTTGGCAGATAACATTCAATGCACACCAGTACAATGATGGGAGGAATCCAGGGATACCTCCTCTGGCTGATCAGCTCTTGGAATTGTGTGATCATCTCCTGGAGCAATACAGCTACGAGTTGGAAGAGGCTGAGGCTGGGATTGAATTCACTGACTACTAGTTTAGAGGGGATTGCATGTGCTGCTGTTGTAAACTAAAAGTGAATAGGTGTGTATATATTGTTGCGTTGTTGTTGCGTAGATATGTAATTGATGATCTAGTGTTATTGTTGATTAGATATATGTAAATTGCTGTTGCTTAGATTAAATTCGCTACTAAATCTTCTGGTCTGCTGCTACTTTTTCAGGGGAGTCAATCAGTAAAATCACTAGAAACTATAAAACCAGATGCTACTAGGTTTGATCTTGGGATTGAAATTTGAACCTGAGCTAGGCATCCTCTAGAGAATTACAATTAATCAAGCACAAAAAACTCTTATTATGAACAACTGCATGTCCTAACATTGGTTATTACAAGTATAAAAAAGTTGAAAACCTACACAGGTTGCCTAGATCTCTGGGTTGGGTTGTGCTGCTTGGGAGACATGCTTAGCGTCGCCCGGAATGAAAAAAAGTTAGATGTTTTGACTATAATAAATGTATCACTAATGGTATTGCGGATTTTGGGAAGAGATATTTTGTCCTTTATTTGCTCGGGTGAAAAGTTACATGACCTTTTTCTGTGAAAATATTTTCGACGACAACAAATTTTCCCTTTAGAAAAAACAATCTAATTAATGGAACATTTGGAGTTATAAATGGAGACCAGGACTAGCAAAATCCATGATTGTATGAGTAAAGTAATGAGATGGAAAAGTAATCAAATGGAAAAAATATGCTAGTTGGAAAAAATCAGATTCTCCCTCATAGACGTACTCCTCTTTCTTTCCTAGGAGTGCAACACTTTGCTAACATAAAATCAACTGGAAGATATACTTTCAAGAATTCATATTTTATTTTAATATTTTAGATACATATTATGGTGTACATAAACAGGTATATTTGGGGACGTCGTGATTCTCTTTTACAAGAATATCTCAGGGTAATATATTAATAGAAAGTCTCAACTACAAAAGAAAAAGGACTTATGGTTTATAGATATTAATAGTGCATATATTTATTTCAAAGACAGTTGTGCAGACGACGTGATTGAAACAAACGGTTATTAATTTTCCTTTTAGAATAATGGAATCGTTCAGAAAATTTTAATTCCCTTTGACTTTTTTGTTGTTGTAAAAGTAGGATGTCCAATGACCTTGTTCTAATGAAATAATCGATCAAAAATGACCAGTGATTGAATGATACTTCTACAATTCTAAAGATAGTTTACAAATAACACATGTTCCAATAAAAACTGGAAGCGGTTTTAGATTATCAGAAACTTATAATGCTTTGAGCATCTTGCGAATTGACGTCGGCATTTTGCTAAGTTTGGAAGGAATACACAACGTTTGCATCAGTTGGACTTATTTAAAACGTATAAGTTTAGGTTCACAATGACTTGAATCATACGTACATCATAATCATAAACACCACTATAAAAATAAAATTCACATCTCTCCGGTACCGTAAAAGGGAATCTTTTAGAATTAGTGCATCTGGAGCGTTCTTTTAACTTTGCACAAATCTCAAAGTCCAAATATTACTGCCCATGTGCTAGCCCGAATCTCAAAGTGGCTGAGAGTAAAACTCAAACCGTAAAGTGAAGGGAATCTTTTACACATATTGGAGAAGATACTTGTTCATAAAAATATGCTAGCAAAAACCGGTCTAAGTGAAAAGAAAATGAGTGAGGCTATGGTACTATGCATAGCGCATATTGGCCCGTGCTATGAAACGGTCAATCTGAACCGTTCAACATGGTCTCCATATATATGTTCTTGTAAACTAAATTTTACATTTTTTTAGAATTGTTTTACTATTAGTGATTTTCTACCCATATAAAAAAAGAATAATTATATTCATCCCCGCACTCCAGTCTCTCCTCTGTCCCTGCAGCTATAGTAGAGGAAGGTTGTACTATGGTCCCTATTAATTATATTGTCTCCATTTTCCAGTCCCTGCAATTGTTCCCGCGTCAACCTTCATATCTATAAATACTTGAGTAATAACAGATTAATACTTGCAAAATAAGATATTAATACTTGCATGCGTAACTTGATATGATGATCTCTCTTTTCTAGTCTCTCAATAGTTCCCGCATTAACCTTCCTTTAATGAAATAGTGGGGACCTCGTATCCCCAAATCAACATTCCTATAACAAAAATAGTTGACCTCATAGGTATAAATACTTCAGTGCATAGGTATCAATACTTGCAAAATAAGATATTAATACTTGCAAAATAAAATATTAATACTTTAACGTGTAACTTGATATGATCAAACGTCTGAAGATTAAACTTTGTACAATGTATATACATATAAATACTTCAGTGCATAGTTATAAATACTTTCAATACTTGATATTAATACTTTCTGACGTCATCCAGCGCCATATGTAAAAAAATATTAAGTATTGTGGTCCGCCTAAATAGTTATGGCAATATTTATATTTTTAGAAACGTGTATGGTCCCCCCGGTTCCCCCATTTAGTTTGAGTGGTCTCCCACAGGTATTTATGGTGCAGGGACAGTTTGGGAGCTTTGGTTGGGGAAATAATTATTTACGTTAAAATACTTTCGTGCATAAGTATAAATACATTCGTTCATAGGTATTAATACTTTAAAAATTGTGCAGGGACGATACAGATTATATAAGGAAATTGTGTGGGGACGGTCCCCCCAGGTTAGTTATGAGAGTTATGTGCGGGAACAGTGCGGGGACAGAAATGCGGGAACAATTATCAGCATCATAAAAAAATAGTAAAACAATTCTAAAAAATGTAAAATTTAGTTTACAAGTACATATTTATATGAAGATCGTATTGAACGGCTCGAATCGACCATTAGATTTTTAAAGAAAAAATATTAATCCGTAATACGGACCAATCCACACTGTGCATATTACCATGGCCTCATGGAAAGTAAATTGTATCGTTATTACCCTTTACAGGCATCTAATAGTTTCTAAATTCGCCCTTGTTTGTATTGTGCCCATCAGGAAACTTTTTTCTTTTTTTAATTAAAGCAACTATCCAACTATACAAGCATGTAAAATCTTTAATGTCTCAAATAAACATTTTCTTTCTTTTTAATAGTAAATAATTGTCTACTCTTAAAAAAAAAGTAACGTCTTAGATAAATCTGTCGCAGCTTGTAACACCGTGATTTTTATTAATACTCTCAAAAAAGTTTAAAATTAGTAAATTTGTCCTCGACTATTTTATTTTTTAAAATACCCTGACTGCCCCACATTTGAGCGGTTAAGTCAATATTTATTTATTTATTTTAAAACTTAGCCGCCCCCTTCTCTCCGAACAAAACTCTAACCCCAACCTGCCCCCTAGCTGTGTTGCCAAACCGCCCAACACCTCCATCCCGCCCCCTCCCCGTTTTTGCTGCCGAAACCGCCCCCACCCCCCTCTCCTTCCCTTTTTGCTTCCAAATCCCTCCCCCTCCCCTTTTCCCTCCCCTTTCTCTTCCTCTTTTGCCGAAACCATTTCTCGCTACAAAACCTGATACCGGCCGATTAATAGAAAGGCGAGGCGACGCGAGGCATTGGAGCCAAACACCTCCCTATACGAAGCACTAATCGAGTATTTCCGAGTAAGCCGCAACACCTTTTTTTTTTTTTAGTTTTGTGCCTTGTGATGGCATTGGATTGTTGAAATGTTGCTTTGTTGCTTGATTGTTGTGTGATTAGGGCGATTAAGGGTTAGGGTTTAGGGTTTATGGTTTAGGGTTCTTGAATTGGTTTGGTCGTATGGAGTTGTAGAAATCGAATTGTTAAATATCGTGTGTGGATTGTTGATTTTCCCGACGCGATTGATGTACAGTATTTTACCGAATTTTTTTTAATTTAGTTTGCGATAATAATTCTTATTAATTATTGTAAATTGTGAAAATATGTTATTTGAATTGAGAAAAGATCACTTGACATTAGGGTTTAGGGTTCAGGGTTTTTTTATAGTGTTTTTGGTTTTATTAGGGTTTAGGGTCTTAATCAATGTTTTAAATAGCGTTTATAGCGTCATAGCAGGAAGGCTACAAAAAAATCTATAGCGAATATCGTAGCTATAGCGGAAGCTATGCTACATAGTGTTTTCTTTTTACAAAAATTATATTATATATTTGTACTAAATATCAACATTATATAAAGTCTCATAGAACAATAAATAACATCAAATTAATTAAGAAATTATAATATTCATATTGAACTAGTACAAAGTTCAAATTGAGGTTCAAAATATCCATAGTAATATCATAAACTATCGATATTTTTCTATTCAAAATATCTTAAGCATCATGATTATGTAGCAACAAGCTTTCAATTGATTTCAGTTTGGGCTTTTATTTGCTTTTTTGGTCTTTATTTAAAGCCCATATAAATTGCCTAAAAAGTCCATTATGCATAGCGCGCGCTATTTGCACTACACGCTATGCGCTATAGGGGACCACTATTACCGCTATAGCGGCCGTAGCTCAATTAGCGCATTTTGATGTCATAGCTTAGCGTTTAGGGTCCAAAAACGTTATAGCGACACTATAGCGCGCTATTTAGAACATTGGTCTTAATGCATGATTATGCTTTTTATTTTTTAGGATTTATTATTTAAATTAATATTCATTATGCCTATAATTTTTAATGCATGACACATTTTTATTTTAGGGTTTAGGGTTTTAAAAATTATCAAAATTATTTCTAAATTGTTAGGAATTGTTTAGCATGTATAAAAATCATCCAAAATTATTAGAAATTGTTTCCAATAATAATTTTTGTTAATTAACTTAAATTTTTTTTTTAAATGTTAGAAATTTAGTAACCGGCTAGTATGACCAGATCTAGACGGGAACGATCACGAGAGACTATAGAGACCGGGGAGAGTTCACATGCTCCTGTTGGAGAGGCTCCCGGTGCAGAGGCTCCCGCTCATGCTGCTGACACATTTAGTCATCTTCTGTGGATCCCACATATTAAGCACCGTGTCGCATACGCATCTTTGGAGGTACGTTGGTTTTTTATAAGTAATTTAAATAACATTATTTAATATGACATATAGTCAGCTGCTTAAATTCAAATCATTGTTAAATGCAGGATGAGACGATGTTGACATTGAGACATCGCACCCGGAGATCCCGTACGTCCCTCATCTATTAATGGAGCAGTGCATCATGAATATCGGCTTGTATCAGCTAGCTACCATGCCTCAGAGTAAGATTGATCAGGCTCTCATATGCGGTCTAGTGGAGAGATGGCGACCGGAGACGCATACATTTCACCTTTCAGTTGGGGAGATGACAGTCACCCTAGGTGACGTAAGCGACTTATGGGGTTTACGGATTGATGGCGACCCCATAGGTGGTGTCTCGGACCATCCAGACCTGACGAAGATAATACCGGAGTTGTTGGGGCCTGATCCAAAGGCGCTGCTTCAACATACCGGAGTTGTTGGTGTCTCCGCATTTACTTCTCTCAGTATCCGATTACCCCCGATACCACTGACGAGGAGGCCGTGAGGAGGTAACCATAAACATTTGGAAATTAACATATGTTCTGAGCTCAACAATAATAACAATGATTTCTGTTGATTATTTTATAATGCGGGTATATTAGGGAGTTTGTGATGGACTTATGTGGCAGCGTCATGTTCGTGGATTCCAGTGGTGACGCAGTCCCGATTATGTTCCTTTCTCTGCTGAAGGACATTGAGAGGCCATCGAGGTGAAACTGGGGTGGAGTTGTGATCGCCCATTTATATCGGAGCTTGTGCCATGCTTGTCTGGTAAGTCTCCTCTACTTGTAATTTTTATACGTTTCGAATTCCAGGCGTTGATGGTGGTACGGGACAACCCTTATAGCCGCACCTTTCTCCCTATGTTTTCTTAATTTCCCCTCCACCCTTGTTGAAAATGTTTGATTTCTTTCCAATAATTCTGCGGCTTTAGCACGCCTTTCAACAAATCATGCATTTAACTTATAGAAGGTGTCATCTACAATTGCTGCCACGGGCAACATCCGGCTTTGCTTGAAAGCATTATTCAACGACTCGGACCCATTTGTGGTTATAATTCTCCATCAGTAACCTTCATCACGGGCTTGAAATATTTTCTCATATGCGGGTGACTCTTGCAGATCTCTTGGATTATTTTTTCTCACCTTAAGTAAGTAGGCATTTGCCTTTGGACAGTACTACACAATAATAAAGAGAAGCATTTATGTCAAAGAAATATACGAATAAATATAAGTAAATAGTTTGGTAAAATTTCATCTAAAATATATTAAATTTCAAATATAAAATATACATACATTGGCAAAATCTCTAAACATCTCTTCTACCCTTCTCGGCTTCTTCCTCCTGCAACCAATTTTGAATGTGTTTGCAACCAATTTGTCGTATCCGGTATTCTTGTTTAGGTTGTCTGCAACGTGTTGCATACACAGCCTGTGCACACACTCGTCGTGCACTGTCGACCATCCGAAATCATTACGATAAAAAACATATTTGATTTCTTTATGCTGGTCTGATATGACACAAGAAAACATGTTCCCAACCACTTCTCTTCGTAAAAAGCTCATGCAAAATCCCCAATATCACCATCCTCTTTCTCAACAATTGCAAAGGCCAAAGGCAACAACTGGTTTTCAGCATCACATGCATATGCTATCAACAGCCTCCCATCGTAACGACTAGACATAAAACATGCATCTATACTGATAACCGATCTAATGTATGACACAGCTTGAATACATGGACCAAAAGCTCATGTTATGGTCATGAATTGCAATGCGTCATTGACATCGGGTATGATGACATTCCAACATTCATACTTGGTGCCAGGATTTGTACTTCATATGGCCTGGAGCAATGGTGCAATCAAGTTGTATGAACCCCAGAAGAAAAGTGAGCCAAAAAGAATACTTTATTGTTTAATGGTTCGGGCTTATATAAGCCTTACAACGCACTCTTACAAATAACACCCTAGATTATCCCGTAATGTCCTATTTGCCAATAGGTCCCTAGAAAACCCTGAAAACATACAAAATATCTCAACACTCCCCCTCAAGATGGGCGAAAGATATCCACTAAGCCCATCTTGTCACATCCTCTCGCTAAGTCCAACGAATTGAGTCCCTTCGTCAGACAATCTGCTGCTTGGTCTTTGGTTGCAACATGACCTAACTCCAGGAGTCCACTGGTCAACTTCTCTTTGATGAAGAACCTATCGATCTCGATATGCTTGGTTCTATCATGCTGCACTGGGTTGTTGGCGATACTGATGGCTGACTTGTTATCGCACCACAACTTCATTTGGGCTCCTTGGTCCATCTTGAGCTCCACCAGCAAGGCTCTCAACCACAACATCTCTGCCACGCCTAAGGCCATGGCCCTGTACTCTGCCTCGGCTGTGGATCGCGCAACCACTGTCTGCTTCTTACTCTTCCAGGAGACCAGATTGCCTCCTACAAACATGCAATATCCAGACGTGGACTTTTTGTCATCAGCACAACTAGCCCAGTCTGAATCATAATAGCCCTCAATGTTCAAATGCCCATTCTTCCTGAAAATCAACCCCTTCCCTGGTGCACTCTTCAGGTACCTCAGAATCTGGTACACAGCATCCATGTGACCCTCTCTAGGGTCATGCATATAGCGGCTCACCACACTCACAGCAAAGGATATGTCGGGACGAGTATGGCTCAGATAGATCAAGCGGCCCACCAATCTCTGGTACCTCTCTCTATCAACTGGCTCTCCTGCCTCAGCACCTAGCTTGGACTTCTGGTCAATGGGAGTAGTCGCGGGCTTACATCCCAGCATACCTGTTTCTGTGAGCAAATCTAGCACATACTTCCTTTGAGATAACACAATCCCCTCTGCACCACGAGCTACCTCAATCCCAAGGAAGTATCTCAGTTGTCCCAAGTCCTTTACCTCAAACTCCTTTCCCAATCTGGCCTTTAGCTGAGCAATCTCACTCTCATCATCACCAGTGATAATCATGTCGTCCACATACACTGCAAGCATCGTAATGTGAACTCCATGTCTCCTAAAGAACACTGTATGGTCTGCATTGGTCTGCCGATACCCCATGCCTACCATAGCCCTCCTAAACCTGTCAAACCAGGCTCGAGGAGACTGCTTCAGCCCATAAAGAGATTTCTGGAGCCTGCACACCTTGCCAACCGTTTGTTTCGTGCCAAATCCCGGTGGGACCTCCATGTACACCTCTTCCACCAAATCACCATGAAGGAAGGCATTCTTCACATCAAGCTGATGCAACTTCCACCCTCCATTCGCTGCCAAGGAGACAAGTGTCCGCACTGTGCTCATCTTCGCCACAGGTGCAAAGGTCTCATCATAGTCAATGCCATAAGTCTGACTGTACCCCTTTGCTACCAATCGGGCCTTGTAGCGCTCAACCCGACCTTCCGGGCCTTGCTTCACAGTGAAGACCCACTTGCACCCAACCGCCTTCTTGCCTGGTGGTAGTGACACAAGTTTCCAGGTTTTGTTCTTAGCAAGAGCCTCAAGTTCCTCTAACATGGCAGCTTTCCACTTTGGATCCTCTTTAGCAACCTGCCAACACTTAGGAATAGAGACAATGTCCAAAGATGCAATGAATGCTCCATGTGCAGGTGATATGTGAGAGTAAGAGACAAACTGAGCAATGTCATGTGGAAAACCGTATCGGTCAGGTGGAACCCCCGCATTGGTGCGAGAAGTTCTCCTTACCGATAGGGGAGTGGGAGGAGTAGAGAGAGGAATCATATCACCTGTGTACTCTGATATGTCTATATTTCATCTATTATTTCGTCTTATTTCCAGACCAGATCTTGTGATTTTGACCACTAAATTGCATAGTTTATATTGAAAATCAATAGAATATGGTACTGCTGCTGTTTTGTGGTTGAATTGCAGGAAATAGGCGAAAAACAGGCAAAAAGGCAGAGTTCTGACTTCCCCCACGTGACCCGCGTCCCACCTGACACGGGTCGCATCGCAACCAGACGCGACCTCAGACGCGACCCTCACAGCTCGCATCATTGCCACTTGACGCGGGTCGCATGGAAACTCATGCGGGTCGCGTCGAGTTAACTGAGCCAGGCCCAATTAGGGCCCACGAAGGAAACTATATATGTAGCAGGCCTGGCAACAGAAGAAGAGAGCCGATTATTCCACGATTTTCACCAGAGACAGTTGAGATCCGAGTTTGAAGTGAAGGCCTGAGCGCCTGAGGCGATCTGAAGAGGAGAGAGACGATCTGGAGCTGAAGAGGAGGCGATCTGGAGAAGAAGACTCAACCTGAAGCTTCAATCCTCTTCTCTACCTCTTCTCTCACTATGATTTGCTTTCTTTCTCTCTCTCTTGTTTTGATTTTATTGATGTCTGAGTAGATACTGTAGTTTCGAGGGTTTGGATTTGTAGTCTGATACTTTGTTTGATGATGCACATGGATTGATTCTTATTGTTATTTCGTGTTTCTTTGATTCTTGTATTATTTGAGATTACTTGATCTGAATTGTTTGATTCTTGATTGCTTACTGTTGAATGCCTTAGGCATTTCTTCTTGTACCAAAAGCTTGACGTTTCTTGCAAATTAGGTTAAGTACTTGAGGTAGGTCTGAGAACCGAAAGGTGAGGTCAATGAGTAGCCGAAAGGTGAAAGTTTCCACTTGCTCTTGCTCAGCTTGTGGATACCTTTAGTAAACAGAATTGAGAACTTAGGTTTAGATCAAACAGCTTGATTAAACCTGAGAAGGTGAAATTGCAATTCCAAACCAGGTCTGCTAAGCCAACACACGAAAGTTGAGGTTCAGTGACACTAGGTACGGTCAATCTAGCCTTACACGACTTAAACAACAAATTTCTGACATGTGCAGACTCAGCTCAAGGGACTATGCGGGTCGCGTGACTTAGCACGCGGGTCGCATCACACGGGTCGCAAGCCACAGCTTGCGGGTCGCGTGCCAGGTTCGGAGCGCTTAAGGCTAAGTGAGTCGCATGCGAAAGCATGCGGGTCGCGTCACAAAGGTCGCATGCGAGAGCATGCGGGTCGCGTGGCAGGTCTGAGCAGCAAAGTTGAAGATGAAATCTGAAACCCTTGAAACGCCCTTTTATACCATAGTACAAAATACAAACATTTAGTTGATTCTTTTCTGTTAATTCATTGTTAATACAATTGTTCATACATTCATACTTGTTCATTCATTCTTTCATTTCATTCGACTTGTTCATATATCTTAGGATTAGTTAAACACACCCCAAACATTCAACTTCTAGTACCTAACTAGGAATAGTTTAAGTTCAGAAAATAGACCGTCCCTGAGGATCGACACCCGTTCTAACTACACGACAGGGTTGTGCACTTGCAACCTTTGTCAAAGAGTTGAATAGGGTTTAAACTCTACAGCTTAGGCTGTAGTGAAGCTCTGTACCTCTCATTTGGGAGCGAACAAGTTTTTGGCGCCGTTGCCGGGGACGGCTTTCATTTTCTGAATTTTTGCTTTTCTTAGTTAATCTAGATTTTAATCTGTATCTTTTATCTTTCTTTTCTTTTACTGAAAGCTGGCTCTTAACCATCCTCCTGCAGGTAGATACACACTGAAATACCAACTGAGGAGCAGAGGGCCACTTTTCGACGAAACTCCTCCAGACGAGACTGCTACTGCTCAGCCATCTCTTGACGCGACCCGCACCGAGGTTGACGCGACCCGCATCACATCAGACGCGACCCGCGAGACCTCTCACGCGACCCGAGTTGAAGAGATGTCAGAACATCCGAGCAGAGACGACAGGGAGGAAAGAGAAAGAGAAAGAGACAGGGAAGAAGTCCTGACTGACCCCGAGGATGAAGAGACGGACGTCTTCATGCCGAGGACACTTCGAGAATTCAACGTGCCACGAGCTGGAGATGTCAGAGGAGCAATCAGGTTGCCAAGAGTACCTGGACAGCAACCAAACTTCAATCCAGGAGTGGTCAACATGGTTCAGCAGAACACCTTCCATGGCATGGACCACGAGGATCCTCATGCTCACCTCCAGACCTTTCTCGAGTGCATCACAACCATCAAGACCAATGGAGCAACCGCCGATTACACCAAACTGGCTCTTTTTCCTTTTACTCTTAGGGACAAAGCTAAGAAATGGTTAGGGTCGTTACCTAGGGATTCGATCACCAGCTGGAGGGAATTATCTAAGTTGTTTCTAACTAGGTTTTTCCCTCACAAAAGAACTGCCAAGGTGAGAAACGAACTGACCAGCTTTAGGCAATTGTTAGATGAGCCCCTCAATGAGTCTTGGGAAAGGTTTAGAGAGTTGCAGTATTCTTGTCCGCACCATGGTTTACCCGATTGGTTGTTGATCCAAACATTTTATGATGGTTTGACAGAGAGCACTCGTTCTTCTGTAGATGCAGTTGCAGGTGGAGCATTGATGTCTCGAGAGCCTCTTGAAGCCATGAACCTGATCGACCACATGGCACAGAACCAACAGTGGTCCGGCCGCGACAACGCCCGACCGAGAGGTAGCGGCAAGTTCGAGGTCGATCACATCACTGCCTTGACCGCCAAGATGAATGCCATGCAGAGGACGATGGACAAGCTGAGCGTGAAGGCAGTCGAACAACAACCGCAGAGCTGCGTCATGTGTGGAGACGAGAGACACAGCTACGAGCAATGCCCCTTGGCAGAGGTCGAAGAGAGCAACGAGCAGGTAAGTTCCCTGAACAACGAACCTTCATTTTTTCCAAAGCCTCCTTTCAACCGATCCTACTCCAAGGATCCGATTGAGCAACAAAATTGGAGGTGGAATCAAAACAATGCTCCTAGACCTCCTTTCAACAACTCGTTTCACAATCCGTCTTCCAGTGACAACAACAATTCTTTCAATCGTCCGTCTTCCAGTCACAACAATTGGAACAATCCCTCTTCCAACAACAACTCCAACAAGAACTTCTATCAGAACGCTTCTTTTCCCAATCAGAACAATCGAGCACCTCAAGCCGGTCCTTCCAAACCGTACGTGCCTCCCTATGCGACCAATTTCACACATGAGCAAGGGAAGATGAATCAGATGATGTGGGAACAGATGCAGAGCATGTCCACTCAAATGGCGGCTCAAAACAAGTTGTTGGAGCAGTTGAGTCACATCGTCACTTCGAGCCAACCTCAACCTGGAAAGCTGCCAGCTCAGCCAGAACCCAACCCCAGAGGAGATGTTAAAGCGATCACGCTGCGAAGTGGGACCCAATACCAAGAACCAGCCTTCCCACCTGATCTGACTCCATTGGATGTGACCCACACTGTTGAGACGCGACCCGCGTGCCATCCCACGCGACCCGCGTCACCCGAGTCACATGTCGACTCAGGTCGCATCGAGCCAAGCCGACCCGCATCGACACCTGAAGGCTCTGTGGACGCGACCCGCGTGCCACCTCACGCGACCCGCGTGGAAGGGCCTGACAAGGGGAAGGAGGCTGAGACACCTCCAGCTGAGAAACCTCCAATCAAGCCTCCACCCTAAAGGCCACCTTTGCCCTTTCCCCGAAGACTAGCTGCAACCAAACTGGATGCACAATTCGCAAAGTTCACAGAAGTCCTGAAAGGACTGCACATCACGCTCCCATTCACCGAGGCCTTGACTCAAATGCCCTCTTACGCCAAATTCCTGAAGGATATCTTATCCAACAAACGAAGCTTGGAGGGCAATGAAACGGTGAAGTTGACGGAACAGTGCAGTGCCATTCTGAAGAGCGACCTACCTCCCAAATTGAACGACCCAGGGAAGTTTTCCATTCCTTGCATCATTGGCAAGGCCACGATCAAGAGAGCTCTCTGCGACTTGGGAGCTAGCGTGAGCCTCATGCCGCGCACGATTTTCGAGCGAATGGGAGTAGGAGAGCTCAGGCCCACGCGAATGACGTTGCAGCTAGCAGACTCCTCAGTACGATTGCCACTTGGCATAGTGGAAGACGTACCAGTTCAGGTCGGTAAGTACTTTGTACCTGTAGACTTCGTGGTCATGGAAATGGAAGAAGACAAGGAAGTCCCCATCATTCTGGGACGACCTTTCCTCAGGACTGCAGGTGCAATCATCGATGTGTCTCAAGGAACACTGACCTTGAACTTTGGAGGAGAGAGAGTGTGTTTCCAAATTGATCAAGCCATGAAGTACCCTTCTGCCGCATCTTGTTCCCGAGTGGATGTGCACGAAAAATGCCTAACAGATTTGGTAGAAGAGTACTTTCTTGATCGGACCCGTGAGAGCGTGAATGAACACACTGAATTCTTGTTCGAACTGAACGAAATCGGCCATCTGAAAGAAGTCAGAAGAGCAGAAGTGAAAACAGCTGACTTGGAAGACCCTGACACGACTCGCATGCCAGATGATGCGACACGTGAAAGCAACCAATCGGACCCTTGGTATGCAGACATTGCCAACTTCATCGCTTCTTGGGATCTATCCGATCCCGCCCCAGTCGAAGATTAGAGAAAGGAAGGTCGAGCTTGAGACCTAAAACAAGCGCTTCTTGGGAGGCAACCCAAGCCAGTTCGTTTACTTGCATTACATTTAGATTAGATTCAGAGATAGTTTAGAGTTAGATTAGATTTCTAGTTGTTTTCCTTTTGTAAAAATACCAAAAAGAACTCCTGACGCGACCCGCATGAGATTCCACGCGACCCGCGTGCCGTTCCACGCGATCCGCGTGAAATTCCACGCGCCCCGCGTCATCTTGAACCGACGGCTGGCATTGAAGGGGCGCGTCGAAACGACGCGAGGTCCCTTTTTAACCCGCGTCCCCTCCTTCTCCTCTTTTCCTTCCCAGCCGATTCCACTCTCTTTTCCTCTTTTCTTTTCTCTTCAACCAAGCAAGCGCCGACGAGCCCTCTTCACCGAACTTGCTCCGTCGATCTTCTTTCTTCTTCTCCGTCGACGCCACCGACGCAGCAGGTAAGTTCTCTTCTCCTTTCTCTGTTGGTTCACCCCCCCTACCAGCCCCCTTGGTTCACGCGACCCGCGTCCTGACCCAATCGACCCGCTCCAGTGCCCGGTTCATACCCTAACCAGCCAGGTCCGGTTTGGTGCGATCAGCATCCTGACCCACGCGACCCGCGTTCTCCTTCACGCGAGTCGCATCAAAGTCCACGCGACCCGCGTCAGATCTCACGCGAGTCGCATCAAAACCCACGCGACCCGCGTCTGATTGAGCCAGAGACAGAAACATGGACCCTCGCCGAGAAATCCGTTCCAAGCGCAGACAGGAACTGAGGCAAGCCACTCCTTCTCATTCTTCTCATTCGGCCTCGCACAATGAGGGTACTCATCCTTCTCATTCTTCTTCTTCTTCTCATTCTTCTCCTTCCCATCATTCCTCTCATTCTTCCCATCATGCCGACAACTCCGAGGTTGAGTATTCTTCCGAGCACTCCAACCCCCTTTCTGGTCAGTACACTCCTCGGGCAGATGCGTATCCACCACCACACTTCCGCCTCTCCAATCGCGGCATGTTCAATCGCTTTGAGATTTTGCAACAACGCACATTCGCCAACACTCGCCGAGTCGATTTGGGTACGTTTCATGCCTTTGGAGTTTACGAGGAGTTTGTTCGTCTCACAGAGAGGATCGGGTTTACTTCCACTTTCTGGGGCATTCAGTGCGATTGCTATACGGAGCTCACGCTTGAGTTCCTCTCTTCTCTCAAACTCAAGTGTGATGCAGATGAACAGCCGTACATTCGCTTCCAAATGCGCAACGATCCTTGGATTGTTCCTCTTGCAACATTGCGCGAGTGGTTCGGCTTCGCACCAAACCCCACGACCGATTCCATTCACTACCACGAGGGCTTTGACAGAGACATCTTCTGGCGGTTGATCACGGGTAAAGAGGTCGCCACGAGCAACGAGTTCAGGAGCTCTGCCATACCTCACCCTGTTCTACGTTGCATCCAGCGCACTCTTGCGAATACCATTTTTGCACGTGGCGAGACAGTTGCACGTGCCAATGAGGAGGACCTCGCATTGCTGGACTTCATGCTCCGCACCGAAGAGGATTTTGAGCGGCCCAATCTGATGCTCCTTATGGTTACTCACTGGCTGGATGTCCAGAAGAATCGGAGGCCAAGAGGCCTCATCCACATCGGTGCCTACGTCACTCTTATTGCTGAGCGGCTTGGCGTCTCAGTCGCCGGCCTCACTCTCTCTCAGGGCCCATTCATCATGGATGCCAAGGCTTTCTCTCAGGCAGCATTCATCAAGATCGAGCGAGGTCCTGCCAATCACCGTGACCGGTATTTCTGGCGCCTGCAGGATGGTAGCCAGCACCAGTTGCCTCGTCCATTCCACATCTCTTTCACGGACGAGGCCACTTGGCTATTTCCTCCCCCACAGCCAGCTGAGCATGCACCACCACCACCTCCTCCTCAGCCTCAGCTTCATGCCTATGGTGATGTTCACATGGGTGATGCTCTCATGCCGCCTAGGCAGTTCCACGCCTCCACCTCCGCTGCTGGTCCTTCCTCGTCCGCAGCCGGTCCATCCTCCTCTTATTCTCGCCCCTCCTATCCACCTCCCATCGCCGATCCCTCCATTCATGATGTCTACAGCTTGGTGTATGACATGAGGCGCGAGCATGGTGAGTTCCTCTTTGACATGCGGCGCGAGCAGGGTGATGCTCTCGATGATCTCCAGATACGGATGAGCACGCTAGAGGAGCAGATGCGAGGCTGGCGAGGCTTCGATCGTGATCCTCCGCAGGAGTGAGTGGGTATGTTTCCTCTTTCCCCTTTGCTTTTATTTCTCTTTATCTTTCAGTCTTGAAGCATTGAGGACAATGCTCAGGCTAAGCTTGGGGGGGAGACTTTTGTATCTTATATTTATTTTGTTTTACTTAGGTCATGCTTACTTTACTTTGCATTTTTTAGGTGAAAATTTTGCTTGATTGTTTCAATTAGGGACCTGTTTGAAAATTTTTATATGATTGGGATGACCTTTGGAAATTAGAATTAACCTCATAATTGACCAAACAATACTGATTAGGACCAAATGGTTTGAGATTTGTAAAAATTGAAAACTTGAATGTCGAGATAGAATTTAGAAACTGAATTGTGCCTTTCAAATAATGGAAATAGGGATTTCAATTAAAGAAAGGTTGGGATATCCGTTGGTGTGAATAAACGCTAGTGGATGTGTGTATTCATGGTATGTGCAAATAAAAAAAAAGAGAGAGAAAATGAAAATAAAAAGAAATAAAAAGACGGAGAACATAAGAGTACTGGCAATAAGTCTTGAATGGACGCCTTTGAGCTCGTCTCCCAAATTAGAAAAGAAAAAAAAAAAAATTTGCACATATCAACACACGAAGTCCGCAACTTTCTGACCTAAGCTTGATCCAAGCTTGGGGGGCCAACAGGGTAAATCTCCTACAAACGAGGGCATAGTTTAGTGCAAAGAATGATAATTCGATAGTTCAAGTAATCAGTTTTGCAAATTTTGAAACATTTAAAATTTGAGGTTTTGTTAATCAATTTGTGAGGTGAATCAAAATTACCAAGGAAAGTCCAAATCATAATAAAAAGATTCTGGAGTTTCTTTATTGGAGCAATCGAGTAAATTTTTACATTTTAGGTATTTAGCTTGCATTTAGATTCCAAACCCGGTTTGAAAGTACAGATTTGCTTGAGGACAAGCAAAGGGTAAGCTTGGGGGAATTTGATATGTCTATATTTCATCTATTATTTCGTCTTATTTCCAGACCAGATCTTATGATTTTGACCACTAAATTGCATAGTTTATATTGAAAATCAATAGAATATGGTACTGCTGCTGTTTTGTGGTTGAATTGCAGAAAATAGGCGAAAAACAGGCAAAAAGGCAGAGTTCTGACTTCCCCCACGCGACCCGCGTTCCATATGACGCGGGTCGCATCGCAACCAGACGCGACCCTCACAGCTCGCATCCTTGCCACCTGACGCGGGTCGCATGGAAACTCATGCGGGTCGCGTCGAGTTAACTGAGCCAGGCCCAATTAGGGCCCACGAAGGAAACTATATATGTAGCAGGCCTGGCAACAGAAGAAGCATCCGATTATTCCACGATTTTCACCAGAGACAGTTGGGATCCGAGTTTGAAGCGAAGGCCTGAGCGCCTGAGGCGATCTGAAGAGGAGAGAGACGATCTGGAGCTGAAGAGGAGGCGATCTGGAGAAGAAGACTCAACCTGAAGCTTCAATCCTCTTCTCTACCTCTTCTCTCACTATGATTTGCTTTCTTTCTCTCTCTCTTGTTTTGATTTTATTGATGTCTGAGTAGATACTGTAGTTTCGAGGGTTTGGATTTGTAGTCTGATACTTTGTTTGATGATGCACATGGATTGATTCTTATTGTTATTTCGTGTTTCTTTGATTCTTGTATTATTTGAGATTGCTTGATCTGAATTGTTTGATTCTTGATTGCTTACTGTTGAATGCCTTAGGTATTTCTTCTTGTACCAAAAGCTTGACGTTTCTTGCAAATTAGGTTAAGTACTTGAGGTAGGTCTGAGAACCGAAAGGTGAGGTCAATGAGTAGCCGAAAGGTGAAAGTTTCCACTTGCTCTTGCTCAGCTTGTGGATACCTTTAGTAAACAGAATTGAGAACTTAGGTTTAGATCAAACAGCTTGATTAAACCTGAGAAGGTGAAATTGCAATTCCAAACCAGGTCTGCTAAGCCAACACACGAAAGTTGAGGTTCAGTGACACTAGGTACGGTCAATCTAGCCTTACACGACTTAAACAACAAATTTCTGACATGTGCAGACTCAGCTCAAGGGACCATGCGGGTCGCGTGACTTAGCACGCGGGTCGCATCACACGAGTCGCAAGCCACAGCTTGCGGGTCGCGTGCCAGGTTCGGAGCGCTTAAGGCTAAGCGGGTCGCATGCGAAAGCATGCGGGTCGCGTCATAAAGGTCGCATGCGAGAGCATGCGGGTCGCGTGGCAGGTCTGAGCAGCAAAGTTGAAGATGAAATCTGAAACCCTTGAAATGCCCTTTTATACCATAGTACAAAATACAAACATTTAGTTGATTCTTTTCTGTTAATTCATTGTTCATACAATTGTTCATACATTCATACTTGTTCATTCATTCTTTCATTTCATTCGACTTGTTCATATATCTTAGGATTAGTTAAACACACCCCAAACATTCAACTTCTAGTACCTAACTGGGAATAGTTTAAGTTCAGAAAAATAGACCGTTCCTGAGGATCGACACCCGTTCTAACTACACGACAGGGTTGTGCACTTGCAACCTTTGTCAAAGAGTTGAATAGGGTTTAAACTCTACAGCTTAGGCTGTAGTGAAGCTCTGTACCTCTCATTTGGGAGCGAACATACTCTGGATCTGAGGTGGATGGTGTAGGTGTCTTAGGAGTCGGGGTAGGCAGGGACAAGGGACTTGGCACAATCGGCACAATCGGCGCTGTAGGCATGACCCCCTCATTCTGCTTTTGTCTCCTCGTATACACTCTCAGCTCCCCCTGAGCTTGAGTTCCATCATTTCCGGGATCATTCCCTTCCTGTTCCGGCACAACGGCCGACTCCTCATCAATCGGACAAGAGACATCCCCCACACTCACCATCCTCCTCTCACTACCACTGCTAGTCTCCCCCTCTCGCCTCATACCTCCTGTATCGAGCGAGTCTCCAAAAGGTGAAGTGACCTGAGAAGAGTAGTATGGCTCAAGCTCTCGAAATGTGACATCCATACTAACGAACAACCTCCTCTCCACAGGACTCCAGCAAACATACCCCTTTTGGGTAGCTGAATACCCAACAAACACACACTTCACAGCCCTTGGATCTAGTTTGCCCACATTTGGTCTGTTGTCCTGCACAAAGCACACACAGCCAAATGTTTTGAGAGGGAGAATATCACCATTCTTACCTCTCAGCATCTCAATCGGAGACTTCCATTCCAATACCCGCGAGGGCATTCTATTGATCAAGTAAGCCGCTGTCAGAACTGCTTGCCCCCACAAGTATTTGGGAACCTTCATCGACATCATCATACTCCGGGTCACCTCAAGGAGGTGCCTGTTCTTTCTTTCGGCCACCCCATTCTGCTCTGGTGTGTATTGACAAGTGGTTTGATGCTGTATTCCCTGAGATGATAAGTACTCTCCAAACGCCTTGTTGATGTACTATGTCCCATTGTCAGACCTCAATACCTTCACAACTGCACCGTATTGAGTCTGGACTCCTTTGTGAAAATCTTTGAAGCAAGCAAACACATCACTCTTGTTTTTCATCAAATAAAGCCAAGTCACACGAGAAAAACAATCAATAAAGGAAACAAAATATCTAACTCCATTTAAAGTAGTTGTGGGACAAGGCCCCCATACATCTGAATGTACCAACTCAAAAGGAAAAGAACTCCTACTACCAGAGCTAGAATAAGAGCTTCTGGTGTGTTTTCCTAACTCACATGCATCACATACCAACTTTTCCTTATTAGCCTTTTCAAACAAAGGCGGATACAACCTACTCAAAACAGAAAAAGACGGGTGACCCAACCGCCTATGGTGAAGCAGCAGTAGATCCTCCACACTCCTCCCGACTCCTCCAGCACCCTCTACAATGGACGAAAGAGCCGAGTCCAAACTCTCCCTATCCAAGTACCATAGACCGCTATGCCATATGCCAGTCCCAAGCTTCATGCCCGTCCCCTTCTCCTGGAAGACCACCTTAGGAATATCAAAAGAGACAACACATTTTAGTTGAAGAATAATAGCACTTATAGATAAGAGATTTACTGTAAAAGAAGGAGCATGCAAAACATTGGACAAAGTCAGAGAGTTGGTACATCGCACAGTACCCTTACCCACCACGGGCTGGGCCGTACCATCTGCTGTCTGAATACTCTCAGGGACTGCCAGGTGAGTATAGGAAGAAAACTCTCCAGCAGTACCCGTCACATGTCTAGAAGCACCTGAATCAACGATCCATGGTGATCTAGTGGTGGATATAGAGGCAAGGGCGTGTGAGTCACAAGTACCTGAGGCTGAATGAGCATAAGAAGCAATGTTACCCCTGGATAAGGACGAGGTGGATGCATCATCGGCCACACTCTTTCCATCTGCCGCTCTTTGCTTCCTCTTCAGTGCCTCCAAAAACTCATGATCCTCATCAGTGAAGACCACACCTGCCTCCTCCTCTTCACCTGCTACCATCAGATTTGCCCGGTAGCCTCCTCTTCCACCTCCTCTGCGACCCCGACCACGACCGCGATCTCCAGACTGGCCGCGTCTCACCTTTGGTGGCTTAGTGCAAGCTGACTTCAGGTGGCCTACCTCTCCACAATTGTAGCACTCCCGGGTCTCACCTCTAGACCTGGTGTTTCCCGAGTTGGAGACAGCTAGAGCCGACTTCACCCTTGGAAGTCCCCCTGCCCCAGCCTGTAGCGCAATCCGGGTCTCCTCCTGTATCATGGCCGACACTGCCTCATCAAGTGAGGGGATCTTCGGCTGTGCTAGTAACATCGCACTCCTCTGCTCGAAGACTGGGGCCAGACCCCTAATAAACCCCATAGTCTTGTCTCGCATCTCAGCCTCGGTCCTCCTGCACGCAGGGTCAGGGCAACACAATGTCCTATCGCAATGGTCATGCTCCAGCCATAAGCGCTCCAACTCTATGGCATACTCCTGCACAGACCTCTCCCCCTGTACACAAGCAATGATATCTCCTTTGATCTGGTAAACTCTTAGATTGTTCCCCACTCCATCATACGTCTTTCTCAGCTTTTCCCAGACAAGCTTCACATCCTCAATGCCATCCACATTGGCTGCAATCTGTGGTGTCATCGAGCTCAGGAGCCAGATGTATACCAGCATGTGAATGGACCTCCACTCATCCCATGCCGGAGTCCCCTCAGCCGGCTCAGTAATCGCTCCAGTCAAGTATCCCTCCAGTTTCCTCCCTACCAGAGTGTACCTTACCCGACGCGACCAGCTCAAATACGAAGCTGGACCATCGAGTTTCACATCAATCGGTGGTAGCTCCACCCTCGGTGCTGGCCTTGGCGCACTCTCACTAGCAGCCACCTTGAATGCCCTCATCAGCATAGTGATCTCATCCCCACTCAGCTTCCCCAAAGCTTCTTCCATGGGATTCTTGGCCTCCTTGCCTGAATCCTCGTAAGCCATCGATCAGACTCAATCTACCCACACAACTTTAGTCAAACTCTCTTTCTTCTTCCTCAAGACCCGATCTTGTACCCTCAAGATCTAGATCCTCATCACCTCTAACTTCTTCCCTTTTCTTTTAGCCCGATCTTGATCTTACCTCATCAAGATTCGAGCTCAAACAACCCGATCAAACCCTAACCAACCCCGCTTCTCGGGTATCGTGGGGTATAGGCCCCCCACGCCGGCCAAATCACAAAACAAGCACCCCCCCTTTACCTTTCGGCCTAGAGAGAGAAAGAGGAGCTGAGTAGAAGAGAGAGAGAGGGGGCTGTCGGCCTAAGAGGAAGAAAAAGGTCAAGTAGAAGAGAGAGAGAGGGTACTGTTACTAGTGGGTCGGATCAGACTAGTTTGGATCGAACCAGTGGCAGATCGGACCAGGCTAGGCGACCAGCGGCGGACCAGCAGCGGTGAGGCGACCAGCGGCGGACCAGCGGAGGTGAGGCGACCAGCGGCGGAGCTAGGCGGCGCCGTGGCTAGGCGGAGAGGCCCTGGATCGCCGGCCCGAACCCTAGCAGAGGCGGCGCGCCCTAGCAGAGGAGGATCTGGCGGCGGCCAAACCCTAGGCAGAGGCGGATCTGCCCTTAGCGGCGACCTGGCGACGGCCTGACGACGGCGATCGGCCCTAGCAGCGGCTGTGCTGACCCAGGCAGTGGCAGCGGCTGTAAGTGGCGCTACAGTAGCGAAGTGCTACAGTAACGGGTTTTACTGTAGCTAACCCTAACCCTAATTAGGCTCTGATACCAAAAAGAGAAATGAGCCAAAAGATTACTTTATTGATTAATGGTTTCGGGCTTATATAAGCCTTACAACGCACTCTTACAAATAACACCCTAGATTATCCCGTAATGTCCTATTTGCCAATAGGTCCCTAGAAAACCCCGAAAACACGTAAACATACAAAATATCTCAACAACCCCTGCCAACTACCGAATATTCTGCAAATCGCAAGTTCATGCCATCTCCACAACCTGTTGTATTTTGGGGTTGCATGGTTGTAAATGAGTCTCACACTCCTAGCGACCTCCTTAATGCTCATCGATGAGTCCTCCTTAATGCCCTTCTCAATTACATCTGCAATAAATGATGCCGTAAGTTGTGCATGGTCTGTCATTGATGACGCAGACTTGCATGTTTGAGGTAGTTCACACTTCTTAATCATCCATGCCTTTCCCTTACCCACAGGGGTTGCAAAAAGACGAAACTCGCAACGCGATGCGTCTTTACAAACCACAACTAACCTTGTTCGATCCATTTTCTGTACTATGCAGTTACAGTTGCCGTGAACATGAACCTTATTGATGTTCTTCACAAGTTCATCTATGTTGGTATAAACCTGTTGTGGGGCAAGCTCTGAATTGTATATGATGCGCTTGCCAAAGTAACCAATGTCTGCTTCTTCAAAAGAACTGGTATCATTGAATGTGGCGACCGGATGCCTATCTGTCTGACCTCTAATCGAAAATCTATCTTCCCGGGGAGGGACATTTGCATCACCATCGGATAAGTGATCATAATCCCAACCCCCTTCCCAATCATCACCCGTGTCCATTTCCTTTTCTAGTATGACATCGATCCCTTCACCATCAATGTCAGTATCATTCCGGGTACCAGTGGGTAACAGTCTAGGTATTGATGGTGGTACAGATGGAAATCTGGCTTGGATTACGGGTTTAGGAAGAGGTGGTGATGGTGGTAGCTCGGTGACATAATCATTCATGTTACAATCAGTGGTACAATCAGGTACATAATTGTCATAAACGGGTGGTATGTAAGGTTCATACGGCACATGACCTGAGTTGTCATAACCCGAGTGGCGGGGCCCCGGGTTGTCATAACCTGTATTTTCCTAGAAGTTTCAACTTCCTGGTTGACGCGAAACTCTCCTGGAATATAAGTCCATTACCGGAGTACCCCTTGACTCAAATTGATTGTAAACACCCCTCATCTGTGCTCCCTCCGCACCCCGGACAAGCTTCCCGCCCACATACAGTGCAATCAACATTTTTCTTTTGGGAACTATATTAGCCAATAAACATTTATCAGCTATATATTTATTTAAAAAAATGAATTAAAAAATTAAAAAATTTATTACATTAAATAATTTACAAATTTATTAAATTAAAATAAAACAAATAAAACAAACAAAACAAACAAAAAAGTAAAAAATAATAAAAAATAAAAATAAATAAATAAACTAAATAAAATAAAATAAATACCTAAAACCTGTGCTGCTGGAGGAAGAGAGAAAGAGAGGACATAGAGATTGAAATGTTGGAATGAAAGGAGTGAAAAACGGGAGGGGTATTATATAGTCAATAGCAAACTGCCCCCACTGTGGGGCGGTCTTGTATGAACAGTGGACCGCCCAGTGGTGGAGCGGTCAGGGCATTTAAAAGAAAGAAAATGTCAAGCACAGATTTGATATTTTTTTATTTTTGGAAAGGTATTAATAAAAATCTCGGCTTGTAACACAACTCGCATGTTCTTCCGCTCAAAACTCTTTAAAAACTTTATTTTATAAAAATAACTCTTTTAAATATTCTAAGCTGTTTGGTCTTGAAGACTTTGTGCTGGCTTAAATTAATATTATCATCTAACATCACCTTGTCTATATACATTCCCCCAAAAGCCAATAGGCAACCGCCATTATCTCGTTTCTTATGCAACAATTACAAGAAATAAGCAATGAAGTTGTATAAGAGACCTTTGATTTTGTTTCTCTCCCTTCACTATATTTTGTCGGCCTTCTCATGCTCTGCTTATACGCTTCACAGTGCACAAGGCTCAGGTTTGTTCTAGAAATATTCTCTACTGCTCTCATCATATATTAGTTGAATTTGCATAGCACCTCTCTTAGTTTGTTAAGGTTGACCAATTAAACTGAATTATACCAAAATAATTGTTACCTTATTGTTTTGTTACTATTTTAAATTTGACAAGGAACCCAAATTACATGGTATAGCGCATTGATTATATAGGAATAAAGAGCCTTCATTGGGTTAATTACCATGACTAAGTGTTACTGAATTAATCCTCAAATGCATTGAAATTGTAATGTAGTTAAACATGTGGAATCTATGTGATTTTATATTTTAAATCTTTTGTAGGTTTAGGAGAAGAAGGTTCGGTTCTTCCTGTGAGAACTCAGTGGAACTTGAATCTTCAAATTCCAGAAAGGAGATCACTAAC
This sequence comes from Carex littledalei, assembly GCA_011114355.1. NCBI lineage: Eukaryota > Viridiplantae > Streptophyta > Magnoliopsida > Poales > Cyperaceae > Carex > Carex littledalei. The sequence goes on along the minus strand of CM022092.1, from coordinate 4,027,829 downwards.
TATATCTGAAAGCAATTCATCTTATGTATTGGCTGCGGAGAGAACACAGAGGAAAGACCCTTTGAATGGCTTTAAAATTTACACTGGAGGCTGGAATATTAGCAATGAGCACTATTGGGCTGTAAGAATTATACTTTTTTTCAGTTTATTTTTGTGAGGTAGCGGGCATTTATCTTAAGAAAATAATAAACATGTAATATGATATTTTATTTTATAGAAGGGGAAATACTTCAAAGTTTTTCAGCATATATATCAAATTCTCCCAAATTTGTTTCCGTTGCTTAAAATTTTAAATAATTTTAAAACCTTTTTTTTATTGTTTGCAGTCAGTTGGTTTCAGTGCGGCACCGATCTTTGCAATTGCTGCAGGCTGGATCGTTATTTTTGGAATCATTTTATTTTTTCTAGTTGGTTGCTTCTGCTGTTGTTCCGGCCGAAATTATTCTGCTTCTTATTCTCGAATAGCTTACGCTTGCTCACTTGCTCTTCTTATTGCCTTCACCATTGCTGCCATGTAAGCATTGAATTGCAAATATGTATTTTTTTTTTTCCATTTTTTTTTTCTCTTTACACCCTTAAAATTCCAAGTACTCAATATACCTTTGAAAAATAAATGAAACATGGAGGTATATATACTGCACTTCATATGAATAAGCAAATTTTCAATTGGCTAAGTATGGAATAATAAAATATCAAAAACAAACCTATTAACAATAAATACGGCGGACATATCACTTTGCAAAATCTAAAATAACAAATATATTCTTTATGATTTAGATAACTAGTTTACCATTTTTTTTTCAATTTGAAAAATGATTGGCTATTCGTTGATATATTTGTGGAATAACAGTTTCTCTTTATTGCCATTTTTATTGGGGGGGGCCGATTCTTAAATTCCATCAAGTTTGGCTCACAATTTATATAAATAATAAAGAACGTATACACAGTATTTATAATCTTAATTTTTGTTTTTCATAAATTTTGAGATCAATGGTCATAGATATCATAAAATTGATTTTCAATATATATTCCTTCACATTAAGTACATGCGTAGCTAGCATCACCTTCATAACTACATTTCTAATCACATTTACTTTGTTATGATTTTAGACTTGGATGCATTGTACTATATGGCGGACAGGAAAAATTTCATAAAAGCATAACAAGTACAACGAATTACATATTGGGGCAAGCTCATGACACGGTGTCAAATCTACAAATTATCTCAAACAATTTGGATGCTGCAAAATCTGTTGGTGTAGATCAGATTTCTCTTCCCTCCGATTTAAAAATGAAGATTGATAGAATTGTGAACAGAATTAATGCGTCAGCCAATGAGCTAGATTCGCGTACAGCTAGCAATTCCCACAAGATAGAATATGTGATTAATTCCATGTAAGTTTTGAGCGCCAGCTACCATGCATCTTTCTTTTTTAAAATTGTCAAGAATGCAAAAACAAGGATGACTAATTGACTATTATACATATTCAACCATATGAAGCAAAAATTCTTTTCTTTTCTTTTTCATGATTATTATTAAAATATTGTTGCTATGATAATTATAATTATTATTCTTATCACTGTTGAACTTGCAGGAGAATGACTTTGATCATAGTGGCAGCTGCTATGTTATTGCTGACCTTTCTTGGATTTTGTAAGATTTTTTTTTTATGTACTAAATGAGAGTTTGATTACCGCTGAACTAAGTTTCACAAGTCATCTCCTAACTCATATTTAAATTCAAATGGCAATTGAATCATTTTCTTGTTCTATGCCAAAAGCGATGCACATGAGGTGCCAGCTAATTTCCTGATTTTTCTAAATCTTGATCTTAAGAAAACAAACTCAAAATGTTACCAGTATTATGTGTATTCTTTGTGATGTTGAACAAATGAATTTGAATTTGTTTCTGAATTTAAATTATAAATTATTATGCTTAAAAAATGTGAGTTCACAAAAGACGTGGGAAAGCAGTGGATCCAGCTAGCTGCTTAAAAGTAAATGGGTAAACTAACAACTTCTCTAGAATATTGAAATAGATATTCTTAATAAATGGTATACATAGTCCAAAAGACATGCCAGGTGTTTTGGGCGACTTTGATAGTTGATTTTTTTGTGGTTAAAAACATTTACCTTGCACTTGTGTTTCTTCCTGCAGTGCTTTCTATATGCGGATTGCAAACTCTTATTTACATGTAAGCATAGGTGCATGCTTTATCAGTCATTCCATTTATAATTTTGCAATGATACCATCTTGATATATATATTTTTATATAATTTGTAGTTTGGTTATGGTCGGGTGGATTTTCATAGCGGGTACATTGATACTCTCTGGTGTTTTCCTCCTCCTGCACAAGTTAGCTAAATAGTTTTTCAATCTTTTTCCTAATAAATTGCTTCAAATTGATATCCTATTGTGAAATATAACTGAAGCAGATGAAATATTTGTTTCTAATTGTTTTGATTTGAGCAGTATAGTCTCAGACACATGCCTGGCCATGGATGAATGGGTGCAACAACCACAAGGCCACACGGCCTTAGACGACATCCTCCCATGCGTGGACCCCGCCATGACAACCGAAGCCATTGATCAGAGCAAACTTGTCACATACCAAATAATAAATATGGTGAATGGCATTATAACAAACGTCTCCAATAGGGATTTCCCACCTCAATCTATCCCGTTGTACTACAACCAATCTGGGCCGTTGGTTCCACAGCTATGCAGTCCTTACTTGGCCGACTTGAGTCCTCGTACCTGTGCCACTGAAGAGCTCAATTTTAATAATGCAGTACAGGTACATATAAAACATGTTTTTTTAAGTATGGTGGTTTGTTAATAAGTAAATGAACCAACATATTGTCCAGCACATATATACCGGCCTGTCTAGTTTAATTGAAACTAAGTTTGATTTCTCTAGGCTTAGGCATGAGATAGAGAGCTTAAATTTTTTTTCTGAGGGTAACATATTACAGTTTTCCCTTTCTTATAGTGTGGATTGGTTTTTCAATTGCATAATATTTTGCTCCAATTATTTGTTTTAAGTTGGTCTTTATGGTGACTGGGTATTGATTGTAAGATTTAATATATTAATAAATCTTGCTAATCTGAGTAAGGGTCTTAAATAAACATCAAGTGTCTGACAAAATGCCAAAGTGGATTCTACCTGGAGAAAATATTTTTACACATTGATGATTTTAATTATAACATATTCTTGAACTATCAGTAATGTACCAACCAAGATGGTACCATACAAGTTGTTAAGTTGGTCTTATGGAACTTCTTCCATCTGAAAATATTTTTGAATGCTTCCTTTAATACTTGAACAAATGTAGGTATGGAACGGATACGTATGCGAAACAACAAGTGTATCTGGTTCTGAGATATGTACCACCATTGGCCGGTTAACCCCAGCATTCTACCACCAAATGACCATATCTGTGAATGTGACTTTCGGGTTGTACCACTATGGGCCGTACCTGTCAGATCTGGCCGACTGCAGTTTTGTGAGGAAAACTTTCGAGTACTTAAGTGATACCAACTGCCCGGGTCTTGGCCGGTACAGTACCAACGTATATGTCGGTTTGTTAGTAGTGTCAGTTGCGGTTATGCTGTCTTTGATATTCTGGGTTGTATATGCCAGAGAAAGACGGCACATGAAGAACAGTAAAGTATTGAACGGCTAGATAATAGACCCTTTTATCAAAAGAATTGAATGTAAGTGGGGATTAATTTGTGATTTTGAGATAATATACAAAAACAAGCATGTATGTATTATGTATTATAGATGTATAGATTATTTATGTTAATTTGGAGTTTGATTCTCTCGTTCAAGTTTATATTTTAATAAAACCTAACCCAGAATCTGAAGAAGAACTCCAATTTAATTATCCTTATAGTTAAAACAGTATGATTTGTTACATCATAAATAGAGAAAAATATTGAATTTTTTGTTGTATTTTTTTTACCCATTTATGACCATTAATTGCTTCGATTAATATTGCAAAAGCAAACTCTTGAAATCCACACCCCTACCCCTAGAATTCGGTATGTATGAAGAATTGACCCGGATCTGAATCCGGATAAAATATATTTTATTTCCAGATCCGAATTCGTATATTCATAGATATGTTTGGATGTGTTAAGAATAGAGGTTATTCGAGAATATGAGGTATTCAGAATAGTAATGTGCATCTAAACAACATTTTTGTTATTTGGAATAAGCTAGAATAACTGTTATTTTCTATTTCTTGTATCTTAAAGTTCATATGACTCAGATTATCTGACAATTACTCGTTTTGTATATGAATTCGTGGATTATCCGCTCTGTATCCTTTTAAGATGGATTTGATTTTAAATGTTGACATTTATTTACTATGCGTATTCGTATTTGTATCCGCTCAATGAGTGGCGAATACAAATTTAGTATTAGCATTATCCGTTCCGAATTCACTCCGTTTTCACCCCTACAACTGAAACATATTTTATCACAAAAAAGTGTTGACATGAATTTCAATCTATTTGGACTTCTGTTATTAAAAAGAATAAAAAACTTATCAATCTATTTGGACTTCTGCTATTAATAGAGCGAAATTTGTCAAAAAATAATAACTAAAACTGTTCAGCTGGAAGTAAATTTGTGTTGTAACTTGTGTGTTGTGTCGTATCGTGATAAAATTAAATTCTCACGTGTTGTATCATGTTATGATTAAAATTGTAAAAGAAAAATCACATCATATGAATGATCACAGTAAATTACAATAAATTACGATGTTAATTACTTTTTTTAGTTTTTTCTTACTTTAAATTTGTTTAAGAAAGAAAAAAATTTAAAAATTTTAAAAAATATAATATTAAACGTAATCATTTGCCTGGTCGGTGTCGATCAGTTCGCGTGGGATACAAATCTACTGTGATTCTTTGAAATCACAGGATCCTACTATTTCAAATCTATTCATTCATTTATTTGGAGATTCGTGCATAAAAAATAAGTGATTTTGAGATTCGTGTATTTCAAAAAATAGAGTAGATTTGAAATCACAGGTGGTGCCATTCTCAATTTTTTTAGAATCACAACAGATTTATTTCCGTTCGCGTGTCTTTTTTTTTTTGAGGTGAAACCCGTAGGCATGTATTAATTGAAACTTTCATGGAATTGGGCCCATTACATAAGAAAAGCAAATAATTGTAAACTAAATTCCGAAATTAATCAAAAACTCGAAATCCTACACTAAAGAGAAAATACCCAAAGAAAAGAAAATAACTGAATAGCCAACTACCGAGATTTACATAAAACCAAGATAGTAACAGAGAAAAAGAGCAACCCTAATTCCATAAGTTTTGGAAAACCACATATCACCCTTGCAGACCGTATTAATTTTGCCATGCTCCCTTGTTAATTCATTCCCCTGTCCTGAGAAAGAACCCCGTATCTAACACAGTGGAGATGCCTGTCATGCATGCTAGCTGTTCATGAGGTGTACCAGTGAACCCCCTTCCTGTTCTTCTTGCTATATTTGCTAGTCCATGCGGTACCGTGGCTGCCTCACTTGTAATATGCGTCAACTTGAATCTCCCCGCCGTCTGACTTATAAATTGTTCACACCGCCCCACCACCTCTCTTGACCTTCATGATGGCACATCCTCAATGTTTCCACTATTGATAGCTCGTACGAGAAGTAGACAATCAGAAAAAAGGTTTGCCTTGAGTTGTTGGTTACCCACCGTTGGACCAGAGATGTGCTGAATTGCTTGCCAGAGCGCCATTGCCTCTGTTTGAAAGCAAGTTTATCCGCCAACCAGCAAAACGGCCACTAAACTTCTTGAGCAACAGGTCATGTGTACGATCATTAACCGTCTGCTGATTATCAATTACTACCCCCAAATAATTTTCTCCAGTGTCCGCCATCTTTTCCCTTAGGACATTTAGCATCTGCTCTCTATTTTGATCATCACATGCAGCACTGAACCATAAAGTCGATTTGTCCGGATTGACATGAAGTCCCGATTGAGCACCATATCTTGCCAATATATCTCTGTATGTGTTTACTTCCATTAAATCAGCTCGGCCCATAAGCATCAAATCCTCTGCATACATGAGATGGGTTAAAACCGGCACCGTGGGTGCCAATTTTATTCCTCTAATTCTTGTCCGTTGCACCTCCATGTCAATGGACTTTGTTAGGAACTCCATGGCCAATATGTAGAGATACGGAGACATCGAGCAACCCTGCCGCAGTCCCCGCGTTGGTTTAAGGAAACCACTTCCTGTACCATTAAGCAAGATTGTGATTTGGCTAGCCTGCATGCAGTACCTTATCAGTTGCACTATGTTGGTAGGTATGTTAACCTCGGTCATTGCCCTCTGTCGAAATTCCCATTGTAGTGTATCAAACGCTTTGCTTATGTCTGCCTTAAGCATAAACGCCTTTTCCTTGTAACTCTTACTCCCAAACGATTGGATTATCTCTCGAGCGAGAATTGTGTTATCCGCAATATTTCTTCCTCTAATAAACGCGGATTGATTTTTTGAGATCATTTTTTCCATGTGCGGTTGCATTCGATTTGCCAAGAGTTTCATGAGAAGTCTATAAACCGTATTTCCCACAGTGATCGGTCGGTAATCCTGCGGTCTTCGCGATTCAAGGATTTGTGGTATAAGCACGATATTGCTTTTTAGCCATGAATCCGGTACTGTACCAGTTCAAAATGCCTCTCTGATGTTGTGAATAATTGCCGCTTTCATAATGTGACAGAATTTCTGTAGGAATCCGGCAATGAGGCCATCCGGGCCAGGAGCCTTATCCGCTCCCATGCTGAAAAGTATACCTTTTATCTCCACCTCAGTCGGTAATGCACAGAGAGCCGTATGAGCCCGATCTGGTATTTTACCCTCAACTCAATCTGATAATGGTGAAAAAAATGAATCCATCTGAGAATCCATATGAGCCCGATCTGGTTGTTGTGTAACAGGGCTGTATAGGTTTCAGAAATATTCAATAAAAATTCTTCTGATTCGTTTATCATCTGAGAATGTTACCCCTTCATCCGAAAGCACATTAGAAATTAAATTTCGCCTTCTTCTTTGAGTTGCGACAGTATGGAAAAAAAAGTGGTATTTCTATCTCCCTGATACGTCCACTGCACTCTCGATCTCTGTTTCCAGTGTGTTTCTAGATCCTCATCCGCCTTCATATAATCGGCCATTATATGTGCTTCTTCTTGATGGTCCTGTTGTGTGGGATGTTTGGTCTGCAATACCAACAATTATTGCTGCAACACCCTCATACGGTTCTGTGGAGTCTGAACCTATTGCCCCACTGTTTAATATTTCTCTTAACTCCGTTCATTCTGTCCTCCCACCGCATATTCCTCTCCGCATCCCAGTCGGCTTGCCAAGCCTCCTGAAATCCTTCCGTATTCATCCACCAGTTCTCAACCCTGAACTGTCTAACCTTGGGACTATCTTGGGACATTCGTAATAAAATCGGTGCATGGTCGCTGTACAACCTAGGCAAATGATTTACATATGCATTCGGGAACTGCTGTGACCACTGTACCGTTACTAAGACTCGGTCGAGTCTCTGATACACCTCAGTTGATGTATCTTGGTTATTCTTCCAAGTATATGCCGGTCCCTTAAAACCGAGATGCATTAAACCGGCATTACAAATGAATTTTGTAAACCTTCTATTATTAGTATTCCAATTTGGACTCCCTCCATATTTCTCTGCTGGATGTGCCACTGCATTAAAATCCCCTAGCACCACCACCCTTTCATATTGGCCAACAAGAAAAATTATATCCGCCCATATTTTCGGATTCCTTCGGTGTCCCGGATCTCCATAGACGTACACCAGGTGCCATTGCGGTTTGTCTCTTGGGTGACTTCGGCATGTATCATGAATCGGTTATGTCTGACCACCGTGACATTCACGCAATCATCCCACAATAGCCACAATCCTCCTGAGCGGCCAAATGAAGGCACAATAAAATGATTAAGTAGTGGCACCTGTAGTAAGACCCTTATGGATTTAGCAAAGGAGCACTTTGTTTCACATACGAAGGCTATAGTAGCCCCCGCAGACCAGAGTAGTTTTGTTAAGAACTGTATTTTCCGTGGCCCCCCGGCACCACGGCAGTTCCATGAGAGTGTACTCATTGATGCTGTGGAGGCGATCGGCTCGCCTCCAAAGCTCTTTTCTTGTTTACATGTGAGCTCTCCTCCGTGAACTCATTAACGAGAAAGTAGTTTTCCGTTACCCGTACCTGTACCACTTGCAATTGTCCATCACACTTATGCTTACACTGTTGCCTGCCTATGTATCTCTTTGCATGTGCACCCTTTGAAGGTTTGTCTAGCTGAACCCTACTTGATGTTCTCTGGAAAAGATATGGTTTATGTTGGTTTGGTGTGGAAAGGCCCGACATTGATTGCATGACCGTGGTGCCGAGATTGTAAAGGTTTATGGGCTGTTGTTGTGCATAAGTATTTTGGCTTTGTTGAGTTATGTTTTTGTGGAGATCATGATTTTTAGCCGGGTTAGTAACTACAATCGGATGTGGGTGTGAATTAGGATTAGGATAGTTGGGTATTGGGTTGGAGTAGTTAGGTTGCAGTGAGTTGAGTCTAGGTACATAGGTTTGGTTATTGATCTATGCCCCCACTATGACCGACGGTATGTTATCCAATTGCGGTGAGTTTTGGAAACGACGATCCTCTCTGAGTCTTTCCAATCTAATATGATCCGGACAATCTACCCGATCATGTCCAATTTTTGCATAGAATAAACATACCCTTATCAATTTTTCATATACCAAGTAGATAGTAAAAACCCCGAGATGTGGGTGTGTGGCATTTAAAGTTGGTTTGAGCGCAACATCTGTCGGGATCAACATTTTAATTCGATAAAATTTGTTACCGTTGACGAATGCCTCATACACCTCAGACCTTGGCTTGCCCACATTTGTTGAGATTTCCAACAACCCCTCCTTTGTAATAGATTCTAGTGGGATGCCGTGCCATTGAACCCAAACCTCTAAATTCTGAACTTGTGGTCGTATTAAATCTGCTGGCCCTGTAATCCTCTGAATAGCCACCACCTCTATTCTGTACGTCCATACCCCTTGGTTCATAATCCTCAATAGTTCTTGTTCAGAAGTAAATTGCACTAAGTACATGTTTATGCCAATCATTGAGAAGGTAGTTTCCGGCTGAGCCGCCCAAATGCGTGTCATGTTTAAGGGGAACTGTGTCTTGAAATTTTGTGTCCGTAACTATTCTGAGGAGACCACATGTAGGCCAGTCTCGTTGGGTGGTGTTGTGGATAGGGACTTGAACAATTTCTGTTTGGGCATTAGTGGATGCGAGTGCTGCAAAACGTGCGATGAAATCTCCATCCGAAGAGGCCATTGTTTGGATGTGGTTATGAGTATTTTTTTTTCTCCAGTGGTTGTGTGTGTGGATCGGTGAGAGTTGAGGGCTGAGTTGTGGGTTGAGTGATACGTGTTTGGAAATTGTTAGTTTTAGTTATGGGCCTTTGAGAGATATTTTTTTGTTGTCTGCCGCATTGAATGCTCATAATGGGTTGTGTTGGTTGGTTGGGCTGTTTGAAAATATCACCAGATATTTCTTTTGTCTTTTGTGTATTGGGGGGAAGTTTGCATTGACTCGCCATATTAACATGGCTGGACCCTGTAGCATTTGTCATTTCCTTGTCTGTTTGTGGGTTAATGGTTACAGAGAGTATTGCGCATGGTTGTACCCTTCCTATATGTAGGACTGATATCTGCCCCACGTGAACCGAATATAAGTATGTTACTTTATGTAAATGAGAGATATTTCCATGTTGCTGGCTATCCCATTATCTATCCAGTAGTCCCCCGGCTTTAAGATTGGCCATTGGATTGTCGTCTTGTTGAGATATTTTAGGAATTGGGAGCAAAAACTGTCCAATCTGTATGACCGATGAATTGTTCATAATGACCGTATTTGCTGAGGAGAATGAACTATGAGCCACCGAGTGACAAACCTCGTGTGGACACGGTGAATTGGTTTTGACTGTCTGACCCGCCACGACTCTCTGTGTTTGATGTAGTTGTTGCGAGATGTGATTAGATGCACTTGAGTTGCTCGTTGGTGGTGTGGCAGGTCTATTTCCCAAGTGATATAATATTCTCTCACTTGCCCTCTGATACCTCGCATATTTAGTCTATTTTAGGCCTGTTTTAGTACCAGATTCGTGCCATAATTCACCAGAATCATGTGCATTTCATCGATATATCTTTAGAATTTGGTACTGCTGAGTGTTTGTTTGTTTTCTGCAGGTTTGGAGCAAAACACGAAGAAACGGCGATTCAGATGATGAGGTACGACCCTTACCAGGCTTGGTACGGGTCTCACCAGACTTAGCCGTTTTTCAGCTCTTCACGCCTGGTACGGCCAGGCCGTACCAATTTGGTACGAGCCGTACATAAAGGCGGCCTGACAGATTCAAATTTTGGCAGAGGCTATTTAAAGCGGGGAACTCTCCAATTTCGACATCTATTCCATTTCAGATCCATTTGAGAGCACAGTAAGAGAGAAAAAGAGAGCTAAGGAGCTGAGAGCAAGAAGGAAGGAAGAGGAAGAGGCGAAACTCGACGGATCTAGCTTCCTCCTCTCAATCCCTTCGATCCATGGCTATCTCTATCCCTCTTATTGTATTTTTAGATCTGATTATGTGCTGTGAGTAGTTCTTTTAGTTTCTAGGGTTAGAGATTGATTCTTGATTTGTTTTGACTTTCTTTGACTTATATCTTGTATGAACTCTTTAGTTTGATTGATTGTGATTTACTTTGATATCTTTTGCTTTGCTTGCTGTGATTGTTGTATGATGTGCCTCTAGGTTTAGATCGAACCTATCAAGGTCATGTGATCATCTCAATCTCTCATCCAAATCAAATGCTTAGGGTAGAATAGTTCGAATTGAAGCCGAGAGGGTTGAATTCTCCTCTAATCGACAGATTAGAGGGTGCCTTAGACCTCCAATCAACTAGCTAGGGTAGATCTGTACCAACACACGAGAGTTGAGGTGTAGAAATCCCTAAAATGCAATCAATTGCATTCTAACCTAGATCTTGATCCAACAAACGATGGTTGAGGGTTAGGAACCTTAGGTATGGTCAATTGAACCTTTCTAAAGAGTTTAGCACAAGGTACCATCAAGGAAATGCATTCACTCGAACTGGTAGGTTCTGTTCTGGGAAGCCAGTACGGGTCTTACCAGAGTGGTGCGGCCTTGCCTTACCAAGTGGAGTACGGCCTAGCCGTACCAACTTGGTACGGGCCGTACCACTAGAGGCAGATCAGAGATGAAATCTGAAACCCTGGAAACGCCTTTTATCCATAATCAAAACACAATTTACATTTCTTCTAGCATTTTATTACATCTTCCTGAATTGATTGAATTGTTTGAATTGACCTTTTTAGGAAATTAAATACCAAACAAAACCTTTCTCACTTCTAGTTTTTAATCGAGTTAGGTAGATTCTAACCTCGTAATTGCCCGTCCCTGTGGATCGATACCCGATTATACTACTCGATAGGGGTTGTGCACTTGCAACCCTTACTCGTGGAGTGTAAACGCGGTTTTAAAAGGTACGCCCTCAAGCGTACCGAAACTTGCGTTGCGCTAACCAGCGAACAAGTTTTTGGCGCCGTTGCCGGGGGGACGGTAACCAATTGCCTAGTTAGATTTTACCTTACTTAGTTAATCTAGATTTTATCTTGTATCTTTCTTGCTTTTTCTTATTCAAAATCACTAAAAACTGGCTTTTGAACCCCCCCTGCAGGAAAATACAGGTTGAAGTATAATCTGAGAAGCAAGGGCTCCCTGTTCGATCAAACTCCTCCAGACTCAGCCGAGACTGCTCAGCCACCCTCTGGTACGGCCAGGCCGCACCAATCTAGTCCGACCCGTACCGATTCAGGCACGGCCAGGCCGCACCAATCTGGTCCGACCCGTACCAAGGAGCCTGAACCTGAAGAGATGGCTGGGGCAGAAGACGAAGCCCGACTCAGAATGGAGGCAGAGGCCAGGGAAAGAGAAAGGCAAGAAGAAGAAGGCCGACTGACAGACGATGATGAAGATGTTTTCATGCCTCGAACGCTGCGAGAGTTCAACGTGCCGAGAGCTGGAGACGTGCGAGGTGCAATCCGGCTGCCACACATTCCAGGACAGCAACCGAACTTCAATCCGGGGGTTGTCAACATGGTGCAGCAGAACACCTTCCACGGACTCGACCACGAGGACCCGCACGCTCACCTCCAGACCTTCCTCGAGTGCATCACGACCATCAAAACCAACGGTGAGAATGCTGATTACACCAAGCTTGCTTTATTTCCTTTCACTCTTAGGGATAAGGCCAAGAAATGGTTAGGATCTTTGCCTAGGGACTCTGTGAGAACTTGGAAAGAATTGTCCAAAATGTTTCTGACCAGATTTTTCCCTCACAAGAGGACAGCCAAGGTAAGACATGACCTGACCAGCTTTAGGCAGATTTTTGATGAACCCCTGAACGAGGCTTGGGAAAGGTTTAGAGAAATTCAGTACTCTTGTCCACACCATGGTATACCCGACTGGCTTTTAATTCAAACGTTTTACGACGGCCTGAACGAGAGCACACGTGCTTACGTGGACGCTGTTGCGGGAGGCGCGCTGATGACAAAGGAGCCTTTAGAGGCTATGAACTTGATCGACAGCATGGCGCAAAACCAGCAGTGGTCCGGCCGCGACACGTCACGCCAGCGAGGAGGCCAAGGAGGTAGCCAAGGAGGTGGCAAGTACGAGCTCGATCACATCACGGCTCTCACCGCCAAGATGGACGCCATGCAGCGGGCGATGGACAAGCTCAGTGTCAAGGCAGTCGAACAGCAACCTCAAGTCTGCGTCATGTGCGGAGACGAGAGGCACGCATACGAGCAATGCCCGCTGGTGCAACAAGACGAGGAGAGTGAGCAGGTCAACTCTCTCAACAACGAGCCTTCCTTCTTCCCACGACCTCCCTTCAGCCGATCCTACTCCAAGGATCAGGTTGAACAGCAGCACTGGAGGTCGAACCGGAACAACCCTGCACCTTTCAACAACTCTTCGTTCAGACCGCCCTTCAACAACAACAGCTTCCAGAGGCCGCAGTACAACAACAACAACAACTGGAACAATCGGACGAACAACACTAGAAATTACCCCCCTCCGAACAACAACGATTGGAGAACCCAAGCTTCGAGCAGCAGCAACAGCAACAACAATGGCAACAGGAACTTCTACCAGAACGCTTCCTTTCCCAATCAAGGCAACCGAGCAGCTCCCTCTGACCCCTCAAAGTCAATTGCGCCTACCGAAGTGAACAACTTCACTCACGAGCAAGGCAAGATGAATCAGATGATGTGGGAACATATGCAGAGCATGTCCACTCAGATGGCTGCTCAACAAAATCAAATGGATGCTCAAAACAAGTTGCTGGAGCAGCTGAGCCAGATAGTCACCTCAAGCCACTCTCGACCCGGGAAGCTTCCAGCTCAGCCCGAACCAAATCCAAGAGAAGAGGCTAAGGCGATCACTCTGAGAAGTGGGACCAAATACGACGAGCCACCAATGCCAAGTGAGGGCACAGTTGATCCGATTCTTGACGCGACACCTGACGCGACCCCGACCCCTGTGTCAATTCCACTGAAGGAGGTTAATCCAGAACGAGCGGAGGTCATCCAACCTCAAGCGAGTGCAGACTGCACCAGCTCGGCAAGACCTGCACAACCTCCATCCGAAGCGTCAGGTAGTCAAAAGAAGAAAGGTGCCGAGAAACCACCTCCATACCGGCCACCTGTTCCATTCCCCCAGAGATTAGTTGAGACGAGACTGAACGAGCAATTCGCCAACTTCGCAAACGTCATCAAGCAGCTGCAGATCACCATCCCTTTCACCGACGCTTTGACCCAAATGCCCACCTATGCCAAGTTTCTGAAGGACATCCTTTCCAACAAGAGAAGCTTAGAGGGGCACGCGACAGTCAAGCTGACGGAGCAGTGCAGCGCAATTTTGAAAAGCGAGCTACCCCCCAAATTGGACGATCCTGGAAAGTTTTCCATTCCATGCACCATTGGGAAGGCGACAATCAAGAAAGCCCTGTGTGATCTAGGAGCGAGTGTGAGTCTCATGCCACGCACCATCTATGATCGCATAGGAGTGGGGGAGCTCAAGCCCACAAGGATGACATTGCAGTTGGCGGATTCTTCAGTCCGACTTCCACTTGGTGTGGTGGAGGATCTGCCAGTTCGAGTCGGGAAGTTCTTCGTGCCCGTCGATTTCGTCGTCATGGAGATGGAAGAAGATAAGGAAGTCCCAATCATCTTGGGGCTACCTTTTCTGAGTACAGCTGGCGCGATAATTGACGTGAAGCAAGGCATCTTGACTTTGAACTTTGGAGGAGAGAAGGTTAAGTTCCAAATCGATCGCGCCATGAGATATCCGTCACGATCCGAGACATGTTTCCGGGTTGACAGGACAGAGGAGTACTTGGCTGATCTGGCCAAGGACTACTATCTTGAACAAGTCAACAACTCGCTGCGCCAAGACGCTGAATTCCTCTCTCAATTTCCAAGCGAAGCGAGCGAATCAATCTGTGCAGCGGATGCGATTCCTGAGGATCTGGATGACAGTACATCACACTCTGAGACGAGGAGTGGAGCGGAGCCTGCCAAGGCCGACATCTCGACGACACACGAGTCAGCTCACCCAGATGCGACTCGTGTCAATGATCAGCCTGAGCGTCCGACTCCTGAACTCAAACCTCTTCCGACCAATCTCCGATACGAGTTCCTCGATCCAGAAAAATCATGTCCTGTGATCGTCAATGCGAGTCTAAACCCCGATCAAACCGCCAAACTTCTGGAGAAGCTGAGATTTCACAAGGGTGCGATCGGGTACTCGATCAAGGACTTGAAAGGGATCAACCCAGCCATCTGCTCACACCGGATTCTTCTCGAGGATGATCACAAGCCGTCTGTGGAGCACCAGCGGCGACTCAACCCCAACCTGAAAGAGGTGGTGAAAAAGGAAATTCTCAAACTCCTGGATGCAGGCATCATCTATCCCATCTCTGACAGCAAGTGGGTGAGTCCCGTTCACGTGGTGCCCAAGAAGGGAGGCACGACAGTGGTGAGAAATGAGAAGGATGAGCTAGTCCCTACTCGTGTGGTGTCTGGGTATCGCATGTGTATTGACTACAGGAAGCTCAACGCTGCCACGCGCAAGGATCACTTCCCACTGCCGTTTGTCGACCAACTCCTTGAAAGGCTTGCGACTCATTCTCATTTTTGCTACCTTGACGGGTATTCAGGATTCTTTCAGATCCCCATTCACCCGAACGACCAAGACAAGACCACCTTCACATGTCCCTACGGTACATTCGCATACCGTAGGATGCCATTCGGTCTCTGCAATGCACCTGCCACCTTCCAAAGAGCCATGATGGCTATCTTCTCCGATTTCATCGAGAAAGAGGTTGAGGTCTTCATGGACGACTTCTCTGTCTATGGGACCAGCTTTGACTCATGTCTAGCCAACCTCTGCAAAATCCTGGAGAAGTGTGAAGAGGTCAACCTGATCCTGAACTGGGAGAAATGTCACTTCATGGTCCAAGAGGGAGTTGTCCTTGGACATGTGGTGACCTCCAAAGGAATTGAGGTTGACAAAGCCAAGGTGGAGGTGATCGAGAAGCTGGAGATCCCAACAAATGTCAAAGCTGTGCGAAGCTTTCTGGGACACGCTGGCTTCTACCGCCGATTCATCAAGGACTTCTCGAAAATCGCAAAACCATTGACCAACCTGCTCATCAAGGACTCTGATTTCATCTTCACGCAGGAGTGTGTCGATTCGTTTTGCCGATTGAAAGAAGCCCTTGTCTCAGCACCCATCCTGCAGCCTCCAGACTGGACCTTGCCATTCGAATTGATGTGCGATGCGAGTGATTACGCTGTGGGAGCGGTTCTTGGGCAGCGGAAGGAGAACAAGCCATGTGCTATCTACTACGCTAGCAAGGTGCTAGACCCTGCCCAGATGAACTACACAACAACCGAAAAGGAGCTTTTGGCTGTTGTGTTCGCTCTCGACAAGTTTAGATCCTATCTGGTTGGTTCCAAGATAGTGATCTACACTGACCACGCCGCACTCAAGTATCTGTTGAGCAAGCAGGATGCCAAACCTCGCTTGATTAGGTGGATTCTCCTCCTGCAGGAGTTTGACATCGAAATCAGGGACAAGAAAGGAGTCGAAAACACCGTGGCTGACCATCTGTCCCGGCTTCGCTGGGAAGATGAGGGCTCTGGTAGCCTGCCAATTGATGACTCGTTCCCTGATGACCAATTCCATTCGATTTCTGCCATGGAGGAGATCCACTCGGTTGGTACACCGATGCACGCGACTCATGCGGTGCAAGATCGGACGTTCCATGCAACTGACCGAGTGAACACCAAGTCAGCACCCTGGTATGCAGACATTGCGAACTTTCTCGCCTCAGGAGTACTTCCTCCTACCATGTCATACCAGCAGAAGAAGAAGCTGCGATCGGACGTCAAGTTCTACTTCTGGGACGACCCCTACCTCTTCAAGATTGGCGTTGATGGCATCTACCGACGATGTGTGCCATACGATGAGACGCGCTCCATTCTTGAGCACTGCCACTCCTCAGCCTACGGAGGACACGCTTCATCCTCCAAGACTGCTTCAAAGGTCCTGCAATCCGGCTTCTTCTGGCCTTCACTTTTCAGAGATGCTAGGACCTTCGTTGCAGCTTGTGACAGGTGTCAGCGCACCGGGAACATCTCCAAGAGGAATGAAATGCCTCTCCACTCTATTCTAGAGGTAGACATCTTTGATGTCTGGGGCATTGACTTCATGGGACCATTTCCACCCTCTTGTGGGAACGAGTACATCCTGGTGGCTGTTGACTACGTCTCCAAGTGGGTGGAGGCAGTGGCGTGCAAGAATGCGGACTCCAATGCAGTGAAAAGACTGTTCACTGACATCATCTTCCCTCGCTTTGGAGTTCCAAGAGCCGTCATCAGTGATGGTGCCAAGCACTTCATCAATCGCCAGTTCGACAATCTCCTGAGTCGCCATGGAGTCACTCACAAGGTGACCACATCCTACCATCCTCAAGCCAACGGTCAAGCCGAGATTTCCAACAGGGAGATCAAGTCTATCCTGGAAAAGACCGTGGCTCGAACGAGAAAGGATTGGTCGCTCAAGCTGAGTGACGCACTTTGGGCCTACCGTACAGCCTTCAAAACTCCGATTGGGATGAGCCCTTTCAAACTGGTGTACGGAAAGTCCTGCCACTTGCCCGTGGAAATTGAGCACAAGGCATACTGGGCCACACGGGCCATCAACATGGACTTGCTCTCAGCTGGAGAGAAACGCATCCTTGACTTGCATGAGTTAGAGGAGATGCGTCTCAATGCCTACGAGAACGCGAGAATTTACAAGGAAAGGACCAAACAGGTTCACGACAAGCGCATCATGCCTCGTGAGTTCCATGAGGGAGACCTGGTCCTCTTGTTCAATTCTCGACTTAGGCTCTTTCCAGGGAAGCTGAAGTCCAGGTGGTCCGGTCCATTCCGAGTGAGGGCAGTGTTCCCATTTGGCGCAGTGGAGTTGGAAAACAAGGAGGGGCGGACTTTCAAAGTCAATGGTCAGCGTCTCAAGCACTACATTGCTGATCATCCCCAAGAAATGCGAGTGAACTTGGATCTCTCCGATCCATCTCCAACCAAAGCCTGAAGAGAGAAGGTCGAGCTCGAGACCTAAAACGAGCGCTCATTGGGAGGCAGCCCAAGCCATTTTTACCTGTTTTGCATCTTAGGAACAGATAGATATGCATTCATTCTTTTGCATTTCATCACGAGCGGCTTGTGAAGTCACGAGAGAGAAAAAAACGAAAATTTTTGGGTTTGGTGCGGCTAGGCCATACCTCATTGGTACGGCCTGAAAAATGAGAGGTTGGTACGGCCCGTACCAATTTGGTACGGCCAGGCCGTACCTAGGTCAGGGACGCGAACCGACGCCATAACTGCCGCCTTTTTCTTTTTAAACCCCCAAAAAAAAAACGCACCCCTTCCCTTTCCCCTTCCTTCCCAGCCACACCGATCTCTCTCTCTCTCTCTCTCTCTCTTCTCTCTTTTCTCTCCCTCTCCACTCCTTTCTCCTCCCATTCTCTCTTCACCCGAGCACACGGAACCACCAGGAGCACCAGCGCACCGCCTCCGACCTTCTTCGGTCCGACCCGCACCCTTTCTCTAGTCCGACCCGCACGCCCATTCTGGTCCGACTCGCACGTCTTGCTCCCGGTTAGTGTTTCTTTCACCATTTTTCGCGTTTCCTCTCTTCTTCTCTCGGTTCTGCACATTTCAGTCCAAACCCTAGCTTGGTACGGCACACCCGTACCAAGTAGGTACGGCCCGCACCAACCTCTGAACTGACACCAAATTGGTACCAGTGTGTACCAATTAGCCCTTAGCAGACCATTTCTGTGTTGTGTACTCATCTTCTCTGGTTTAGAGGTTAATTGGTTGCACAAAACCCCAAATTTGTCTTTGGTACCAGTTGGTGCGGCCCTTACCAGCCAACACCAAAACCCTAAGTTAGGTACGGCCCGTACCAGCCTGTGCGGCTAGGCCGTACCTACCTAGGTCAGGCCAGGCCGTACCAACTAGGTCAGACCAGGCCGTACCTACCCAGTCAGACCCTTACCACCCAACGCCACAAACGTCTGAGAGATGCGTCGGCAATCCTCTCGCTCCTCCACACCCTCTGACGCCTCCATCCCTTCCGCCACTGGCCCGATGGCCAACGTCCCTCCTGCTGATGCCCCCACGTCATCCCATCACTCCCACCGGAGTGCGTCTCGGAGTGACTCCCGCGCATCTCGCCACTCCCGGGAGAGTGCAGCCAGGACTGGGTCCCGCCAGGATCCTTCCCTTCAGGACGCCGTCACGCCCATCTACTATGAGGGAGAGACCACATCCAGTGGCCATCAGTCCGTCTACCGGAGCCCACAGGAGAGCCCCTCCTACCATCCATCTGGAGACCAGGACCAGGGCTCTGACGAGGCCTCTGACCAGGCCCAGGGCTCTGATCAGGCCTCCATCCACGACTCCGACCACGCCTCTGACTCCTTCGGCACTGATGCGGCCCTCTCTGATGCCACCCAGCGTGCCGATGCTTACGCCGAGGAGTACTTCTTCATGCCGACCCGTCGGCAGTTCAAGTACTTCGATATTCTGCTGACGAAATCGATCAACAATACGAGGATTGTTGACTTTTCTGCTCTTCAGACGCTGGGACTGGAGGATGAGTTTCGCCGCATCACCACCCGGGTCGGGATCACTCCAGCCTTCTGGGAGATCGCCCAGAGGGGATACAAGAAGCTCACCATGGAGTTTCTTTCCTCTCTGGAGCTCAAGTACTCGCGGCACCATACCCCGTTCATCAGGTTCCGCATGCTGAGTGAGACCCACCGCGTCTGGCTGTCTGACTTGAGGGAGTGGTTTGGCTTTGAGCCGAACCCGACTACTGACTCCCTCTCTTTCTCTGGGGACTTGGAGCGCGACAGCTTCTGGGCGCTGATCTCTGGCGCACCAGCCGGGTCAGCTTTCAACAGGGAGTACAAGCAGCTCAATGTCCCTCATCCAGTCATCCGGGTCCTGCTGCGTATCCTCGGTTGCACCATCTTTGCGCGTGGCGAGACGTTCGCCCGCGCCAATGTTGAGGATATGCAGCTGGTGGATCATATGCTGCGTCCCGACAGCACTCTCGAGCGCCCCGATCTGATGCTCGCCATGATCCACCACTGGCTCGGCATCCAGAGGCAGCCCAAGCCGGGTGGCGTTATTTACATCTCAGCCTATGTCACTCTGATCGCCGAGCGC
The DNA here is from genome assembly GCA_011114355.1 of Carex littledalei. NCBI lineage: Eukaryota > Viridiplantae > Streptophyta > Magnoliopsida > Poales > Cyperaceae > Carex > Carex littledalei. The sequence goes on along the minus strand of CM022092.1, from coordinate 4,007,865 downwards.
TTACACCTCCAGATCATCGGCGACGAGGAGTGCCGGAGCTCCCGATCTCTCTCTCTCACTCAGTTCACCACCTACAAGTTCATCGAGTCAGCAGCAGGACGCGATGGGCGAGGTGCTTGGGCTTGGCGCATGCCTGACATGCGGACCAGATATATCATGCCATTCCCGGTCACTCTCTCCTTCACTGACCGGAGCACTTGGTTTTTCCGACGTCCGCCCCGCGTGCAGCCTGCCCCTGAGGTCCCACCTCCACCTCCACTGCAGGGCGATGAGGACATGCTCGATGCCGCCCCCTCTCCAGTCCAGGCTCCGTTTGCGCCGCTGCATCCTCTCTCTCCTCATGTGCCGCCTTTCCCCAGCCAGGCTCCCCCATTCTTCGAGCAGGTACATCCTTCACCCTTTGGTGCAGGTACCTCTTTCTATGGAGCTGGCCCTTCCACGTACCAGACTGGCCCATCCACCTCCGCCCACGCTGCCGGCCCATCCACCTCTGCCTACGCAGCCGGCCCCTCCACCTCCTACAGTAGACCTGTGTACCCCCCTCCTCTCTCTGAGCCCACCATCCAGGATGTCTACCACCTGATGTACGGCATGCGTCAGGAGCAGGGTGATGCACTCTATGAGCAGGGTGCTGCCATTCGTGCGCAGGGCGCCGCACTCCGTGATCTCACGCGGCGAGTGACTGGGATAGAGCAGCGGTTTAGCGACTGGCTCTGGTACGACCACCCCGAGGACTGATCAGGTTCGCTCTCTTTTCCCCGAGCTTCTTTTATCTCTTTTATCTCACAGTCTTGAAGCATTGAGGACAATGCTCAGGCTCAGCTTGGGGGGATGACATTTGCATGTAGGTCATATTTACTTTACCGTTATTTTTCTGGCATTTTTTCGTATTTTCGTGCATTGTTAGGTGAAGATTTGCGTGAATTGCTAGAATTGAGAATAACTTTGAAACAATTTAGTTGTGATTAGGATAGACCTGAGTGAATTGGAACTAACCCATGATTGGTTATTGAACTACTTAGGTTGAGATGTTTTTAATAATGGAAACGATGAAACAAACTTAGAATTGAATCGAACGAGATTATTCGAAAAAACTGAACTGTGCCTTTAGGAATTGGGATTTTCAAATTAAGAAAGTTTGGAATATCCATTGGTATGAATGAATACCAATAGATGTGTGTATTCATGGTATGAGCAAACCAAAAAGAAAAGAAAAAGAAAAAAAAAAAAAAAAAAAAAAAAAGAGAAATGAAAAAGATGGAGAACATAAGAGTACTGGCAATAAGCCTCGAATGGGCGCCTTTGAGCTCGTCTCCCAATTAGAAATAAAGAAAGCAAATTTTGCTCATACCAACACACTTCGTTCGCAACTTTCTTACCCTTAAGCTTGATTCAAGCTTGGGGGAGGGAAAATGAAAAGAAAAATCACCTTGAATAAAAGCACTGATTCGGAAAAAGAATGAAATTGTTTCGATCAAACCTAGGTAATTAGTCTTTCCATTGTTAGAAGCATCTCAGAATAAGAAGTTCAATTGACCAATTGGTGGAGTGAATCAAGGTTTATAAAGGGATATTTGAATTACAACCGAATCGATTCTAGAAATTCTTGACTATAGAAAATTCACGTAGGTTTTCACATTTAGACTTGTATCTGCATTTAGATTTAGTTGTCTAGCACTTTTACCCGAGTTTGAAACTTTTTGCTTGAGGACAAGCAAAGGTTCAGCTTGGAAGAATTTGATACCTCGCATATTTAGTCTATTTTAGGCCTGTTTTAGTACCAGATTCGTGCCATAATTCACCAGAATCATGTGCATTTCATCGATATATCTTTAGAATTTGGTACTGCTGAGTGTTTGTTTGTTTTCTGCAGGTTTGGAGCAAAACACACGAAGAAACGGCGATTCAGATGATGAGGTACGACCCTTACCAGGCTTGGTACGGGTCTCACCAGACTTAGCCGTTTTTCAGCTCTTCACGCCTGGTACGGCCAGGCCGTACCAATTTGGTACGGGCCGTACATAAAGGCGGCCTGACAGATTCAAATTTTGGCAGAGGCTATTGAAAGCGGGGAACTCTCCAATTTCGACATCTATTCCATTCCAGATCCATTTGAGAGCACAGTAAGAGAGAAAAAGAGAGCTAAGGAGCTGAGAGCAAGAAGGAAGGAAGAGGAAGAGGCGAAACTCGACGGATCTAGCTTCCTCCTCTCAATCCCTTCGATCCATGGCTATCTCTATCCCTCTTATTGTATTTTTAGATCTGATTATGTGCTGTGAGTAGTTCTTTTAGTTTCTAGGGTTAGAGATTGATTCTTGATTTGTTTTGACTTTCTTTGACTTATATCTTGTATGAACTCTTTAGTTTGATTGATTGTGATTTACTTTGATATCTTTTGCTTTGCTTGCTGTGATTGTTGTATGATGTGCCTCTAGGTTTAGATCGAACCTATCAAGGTCATGTGATCATCTCAATCTCTCATCCAAATCAAATGCTTAGGGTAGAATAGTTCGAATTGAAGCCGAGAGGTTGAATTCTCCTCTAATCGACAGATTAGAGGGTGCCTTAGACCTCCAATCAACCAGCTAGGGTAGATCTGTACCAACACACGAGAGTTGAGGTGTAGAAATCCCTAAAAGGCAATCAATTGCATTCCAACCTAGATCTTGATCCAACAAACGATGGTTGAGGGTTAGGAACCTTAGGTATGGTCAATTGAACCTTTCTAAAGAGTTTAGCACAAGGTACCATCAAGGAAATGCATTCACTCGAACTGGTAGGTTCTGTTCTGGGAAGCCAGTACGGGTCTTACCAGAGTGGTACGGCCTTGCCTTACCAAGTGGAGTACGGCCTAGCCGTACCAACTTGGTACGGGCCGTACCACTAGAGGCAGATCAGAGATGAAATCTGAAACCCTGGAAACGCCTTTTATCCATAATCAAAACACAATTTACATTTCTTCTAGCATTTTATTACATCTTCCTGAATTGTTTGAATTGACCTTTTTAGGAAATTAAATACCAAACAAAACCTTTCTCACTTCTAGTTTTTAATCGAGTTAGGTAGATTCTAACCTCGTAATTGCCCGTCCCTGTGGATCGATACCCGATTATACTACTCGATAGGGGTTGTGCACTTGCAACCCTTACTCGTGGAGTGTAAACGCGGTTTTAAAAGGTACGCCCTCAAGCGTACCGAAACTTGCGTTGCGCAAACCAGCGAACACCCTCATCAGACTCCATCTAGCCTGTGCGAAGGTGCCGGTTAGTCTGAACGGACCGCCATCTATCTCCGTTAACCTGGCCTCCGGTGGTACCCAGCCGATATATTCCCACTGAGCTATACGGATAGTACACTGTGTCCACCTATGGCCAAACGGTAAAGTAGTTGAATGTGGAATTCTTTTCACATCTAGGCATGTTATCCAGAGGTTCAGTACCGTTCGATCTGTACCCGTGACATTGACCTCATCTATGGATTCTATTTCACCAAATTCTGATACCATTTGTGCAATAAAGATAGGGTGCCAAAAGAACAGGGGAAAATGTAGAACACTAATTCTGACTCTGAACGGACTTGGATGTATATCAGATGTTCTTTCGATGTTCCAAAAATCAAACCAGTACCCCAGCCAGTTTCCCTACAGATTCCCCGCATTAACCACCTGCTATCTATTAATTCCAGCTGGGACGTTGATTACATATGACCTTGTGGTGGTTTTGAGATAAGAGAAATCATCATGTGTGCCCCTAAATGTTTGCAAGAGGTATTGCCTTACCCGATTTATGAACTGATCCCCTTCTTCATTTGGGTTTGATGTGTGAACAACAACAGACCTCTCCAGGTCCGCCAGAATTGTATTGTGGAGATCATTTGTCGGCATGTAGACACATCCCTTGGCCACCTTTTGATCGACATAAGGGTAGGGTATCGCCATGTATCTTTGTGGGTGTTGTGTTTAGAGAAGAGTGTGTGTGTGTTGTGTGTTGTGTTTAGATAATAGGGTGTGTGAAGAGAGAAGTTTGTTTGAAGAGGAGTAAATGTTGTAGGAAGAGAGAGTAGTGAGATTTGAGTATGTAGGGCGCAGAAAGTTGCACAGCTGGTATGGAAGGTGTGTGCGTATGTATTTGAATGTCTCATGGTTCAATGCTCTCGATTGGTTGAAGAACATCGAACTTGAAACATTCGTTTCTTTCTTTCTGCTATTCCTTCTGGTTCACCCTCGATGGACCTACGATTCATAATCAGTCCATCGAGAGAGTTTAATGATTGTGGGGACGTTTAACTCCCAGCGGGCGCAAGCCCCCGCTGTTAATTACATCAGATGGCCCTTCCAAGCCATACTGAACACCTCGTTCATTCCAGGATTTATGCCTATTTGTTGTGAGTTGAATAAAGGGGCTAAAAAGGGAGGACTCATGTATTTAATCTTTCTATTTTCATTTGACTTTCCTTGTTTTGGGTATTTAATTAATATGTGCGCATGAGATGCAATGAATATTAATAAAATATATTTACTATACTCTTTTATTTATTTTTTTAGAAACATATTTGTATTTAAGCATATACTTGTGTTTTATTTATATTTTTATTTTTAAGAGAAATGATTTGAGTATGAAGAAAAATGGAGAAAGGGGCATTTTGGTCATTTGACATGTTGTGTGATGTCTAATTATGCTTGATTTTATTTTAGAAACATAAAGGATTTGATTTGGGTTCATTTGGAATTGGTTTGAGTTGATTTGGGTTTGAAATGAAGAAGTTATGGCCAATAAGGGCTGAAAAGGGCTTATTTGTGAAGTTTAAAGTTTTCCAAGGACCTATTTGTAAAGCTAGAAGAACTGAGGTTTGTGGTTTGGGCTTTTAGCAAGGTCTGAAGTGGAAATTGGGCTTCTAGGGGCCCATTTGAAGAGATTTTAGGCAGCCAGGGGCTTGTTTGCAAACATCCAAGGACTGCGCTGTGAAAATAATTTTGTCAGAGGGACCCCTTTGTAAAAGTTCTTCTCTTAATATTTCTGGGCCACGGGATCGAGAGTTGGGCTTTGAGATTTACACTCTGGACCTTTGAGATGTGTTTAGGGGCTTTAAGATATGCACAGATCATCGGGCTTGGATAACAGGCTTTAGATTTCGGTTATTGGGCTTTGAGATGTGTGCAAAAGCTTTGAGATTTGCTCGGTGGTTCTTTGACTTAGGCTGACATGTGGGTCCCTCTGGCAGCAGTTTCTTCACTTATTAAACTTCGATCCTGGCCTTCAGATCTTCTTTTTGCGCAGAGATTCGGATATCTGATTTGAATTTGTACTTTGGCGCCAAGATCTAGCCGTTCTGGTTGCTTTAAAGATCGTGCAAGCTGGATATGGATCAGGTTCGGTACCCGATTTAGGGTTTAAACTGGTGGTTGCTCCGGCGAAGCCTCCGGTCACGGCGAGGCTAAAGGGAGGCACCATCGGGGTCGCCTAGAGGGCAGGAGCATGTTGATAGCATCCTCGACGGTGGTAGGGCACCGGAGATGGCGGTACGGCCAGACTAGCACCTTCGGTACCGGTTGAGATTTTAATCGGGTTTCACCGATTTTCTTGCTTTCTTCTTCAATTGATTGTTCATTTAGCATCGCTTGAGTGCAGGGAAGCTTTCTTCAAGATCAATTCCATTTATTACAGAGGCTTGATGATTTTTCTGGCTTGACCTCTCGGTTCAATACCGGTTCTGGTACCGATGCTTGATATCAAACTTCAGTAGAGTGGTCTCGGATGGGTATGGCAGCTTAGGCATGTTTGAAAGAAGTAAAAGTATACCAAGGCTTAGAAGAGTGGATATTGGGTATGATTTAGGTTATTGGGTTTCGGGTTTGGGTTAAACATGAAGTTCTCATCATTTTCTCATGAATTTCATCAATGACATGTATGATTTTATGTGATTCTTGTAATACAGTATATCTGGAGTAGATGCATGAAGTTTGGGAATTTTATGCTTTTTTTTTATTTCCATTTTTGAGAGGAGCAGAAAACAAAGGGGTGTAAATGCAAATATGCATATTGCAATTCTCATTTTCTGAAACCCAACTTTGAAAATGGCTAGAAAATAGTAGAAAAATCGGAAAGGTGCAAAATTTGAGTCTAAATTGATTGTTTTTTTGTCCTCTATCTTTCTATTTAAACAGATTTTTGATTTGGGTCTTTGATCAGCCTGCACTGGCTGATCTGTACCAGCAGGTTATTTGGGCATTTTCTGTGCTTATGCTATTCCATTAACCATGATATTTTATCTTTAAATGCTATGAATGAAAGATTGCATCAAGGGAGAATCAAAGGGGTACTAGCATCACATATGTCATTTGCTAGCAATCATGAAAATTATGCATATAAGTCCTTGGTCATTTGCATATTCATGTAAAAGGATCTTTGAGCATCATGTCATGGGGATTGAATTTTCCCTCTTCTCATTTGCCCTCTCCTTTTAGTAATTATGCATCTAGGTCCTTTGAAGATTGATAAAATTTGTAATATGGAAAGAGATGTAGTAAAACATCAATCCTTCGCATATTACTCACTTTATTTCTCTTTTGTGCATTGAAGTCCTTCAAAAAGTTCGAAATGGCATAATTAGGGAGATGTAATTAAACATCAATCCCCACAATGTCATTTAATTTAAATTCCCTTTTTTTGTTTTGCTATGCACTTTTAATTTGATTTTTATATTAAAAGAACTATGCAAGAAATTGATATTCAAAGGATGTAGCTAAACATCAACTTTTAATATCTCTTCCTTTCATGTTTCTTATAATATAAAATGCCACTTTTAATATGCATATTATTTATATATTTATGTGATTATGTGTTTTATTCTCTTTCTTTGCAACATAAAATAAAGAAAAGAAGAACAAAAGAAAGGAGAAGAATAAAAAGAAAGAGGAGGTAGAGAAGGAAAAGAAAAGAAGGAAAAGGGTTAAATTTCGACATCTTTATATTTATTTTTATAGGAATCACCAAGAAGACAAGGGAGATGCGAATAAACACATTTTTATTATATACATATATATTTTTTTTTGCTTTAAAAGGAAAGAAGATGCAAAAGGAATAAATGAAGCATTTTTAATTGATCATCAAGCTATATGTTCTTTTCTTCATCCTAAGATGAACTATAAGCTATATAGCTCTCACATCCATGATTTTTGAGAGTAGAGAAAAAAATAAAAGGGAAAATAGAAGATGAGAACAAGATCAAGGTAGTAAAGAACAAACAAGAAAATCATCAAAAATCCTTTTTATTTCAATTAAAGTAGCATATATACAGATCATTGCTCATCTTGAGCTTACATTTTTCCAGGTATGAATTACCTTTCTAAAAAGCTTGAAACTTGGAATTTCTAACTTAAACTTTCTTTGAAAATGGGGGTTTTCTAACTTGAATCTTGCACAGGGGTTTCTCTGGAGAGGAAGAGATATCTTTCATCTGTATTTTAGGTGCCTTATATAAGGCAGGCATGGGCTTAGGGTTTAGGGTTCAGCTGAGGTGTCATTTGCTATGCACACCAGGTGCTTGATCAAGGGTCTGGATCATTTTATCATCATATAAATGCCCAGCTGGCCAAGGAGTATCCAATAGCATTTGAATATATCACTAATCTTTGATTGAGCCCTCCTCAGCCCTTGGATTATCTCGAGAGCAAAGCATTGCATCCTAAGCCTTTGATTTACTGCCGCCAAGGAATGGAAGGTTGTATTGCATGTTCCAAACCTTCTGGAGAAGATTCTCCTATTTTGGCAGCACCCTGTGATCGTTGGACGCGTGTCTTGGGGACCAACCAGCTATTTACTAGCTGTTGAATTTCTGGTGTGCTATACCGAGCCCCATTACGGCTTAACTTGGTATTGTCTTGGTTAATGCACCCTAGAGCATGATATCTCGACAGAGAGTATCGTTTATACCCTTCTATCATGTGCCCAAGCTCAATTTACCGCATAGGCCGCTGGATATGCAGCACCGCCATTAATCGGTTCTAATGTGGCACTAGTTCATGGTACCAATAAAATTGCTCTCTCTTAACCCGAATTGGCACCTCTTAGACCATCGTGTAGGCCTTTAGAGTGTTTCCCTCGAGTTTCAAGGCTTGAATTGCTTTTAAACTCTCATTTCCATTTTTTAAGCTTGGTTTCTTTCTCGGCCTAGAATCAGATTTCGCCGAGAACATTCAAGCTTAGAGTTTCGGCCAAAGGGGAGGGAGTAATCACATCTAACGACCCCAGGTAATGGTTTGCCCGAGGTCTCAGTATTTCACTTGAATTTTAACTTCTTTTTCTCAGTTGAAACATGAAGAAGCAAAGGAGGAAGGGAAGAGAAGGGGCTGACAACGGCGGGCCCGCTGTCAGTCTCTCTCTAAATCACCCAATCACATTTTAATTTATATTGTTTATGTTGGTCATTCCCGGACTTCATAGACCATACACAGGAAATTACACGGTGTACGGGGAACCGCGTGCACGCCGCTTGAAGGGGTCGGGATGTTTGGATTTTTAAACCCAGCGACTTTTGTTCGCGGGCGTGTGCGCTCGGTGCATTGTAGACCGTATAGCTGTTTCCTTGGTCTATGTAGTCATCTTCCTATATTCCGGGTTCATTCAAATCAGGAGTCCAGCGAAAATGGGTTTGTGCCATTGACAGGTGGGCCCAGGGCCGCTGAGATTCGTTTGATAGCATCAATTTGTACCCAGAGAGCATTTGGGAGGCAATTTGATAAACACATCCCATTATTTGTACCCAGCATGCCATCCAGCAATGGTTTATTTGTAGAAAATTAATTCCTTGATGTTTCTAAACATTCCACACATCAAAATTCATGGTTTTGCATGTAAAACAATACCATGAACTTTAACATGCTGTACTCAATTTGTTTTGAAGGGCCTGAGTACAACCTTGGCATTTTAATTCCCCAATAAATTACTATTTGTCGTGTTGAGTCTAAATAGCAACTTTTTAGGGTCAAACAGAGTATAACATATATAGAAGAAAAAACAGAGGACGGAAAACAGGTAGTGGTAGTATTGTATATTTAATAAGTAGGATGGTAGTTGTATTGAATGATTCAGTTGAAATATTCAATGGTAGGGGGAGAGGAGATGTGGTTGTTCAGAGTTTTGGTAATATCGCCATTAATATCGCTTCAGCTTGATCGATTTAACAATTCTATTATCAACAATCCACCGATGACTATTCCGTTCGCGTGTCACAGACGATACAATACAGATACACAAGACACGTCATCGAGCGCGTGCCATAATCTTCCCCGCTCCTCCCCGATGAACCAGCCCCTTGCACGACAGTCTAAGCGAAATGTTGATTCCGCAGCTCTACACTCTCGCACTCTTACCATGGTTGTAATCGCCATAATTTTAAATTCTATCAGCAAACCTCCAGTTCTACATCTCTGCATCATAGCACATGCACAGAAGTAACAAAGGTATGCCTCGAGGACAAAATTAAATGGATTAGTTCTTTACTGAGCTACTCTTTAATAAGGAGATAACCTGATATTACACTAGTAACTAAATTAATTATGTTAAGTAAAGTTATTGTCTTTTTTTTTTGCGTGTTTCATGCCCGTAGGCCAAAATTTCAAAAACCATTACAGTGAGCCCCCTATAGCCCTATTGCTTTTACATCCCAGTCCTCAAGAGGATAAGAAACTGAAAAACAAAAATAAAGTAAACTAAGGGGGTTACAAAGCAAACATAGGAAAAGTAAATCCTTGATGATCCCATCCCTGTGTTCTTCCCAGTTTTGCAAGGTGATCAGTCAAATCGTTTTGGCTTCTGTTAATGTGCACACATTTCTAGATCTGAAAAGAATACAAAATATTGCAATTAAGGGCGGCTAGATCAATACTCCAAACTTAGATTTTTGCTTCTATTTATAGAGAGAGAAACAAAATAAGGTAACTGACATCAACCGTTACAACGGAAGATTAAGCGTTGCAACGGTTAACCCCAGTTAATGGGTTTGGCTGCATTGGGAAACCCTAACGCTTATAAGTGTTACAACGGTTGCTACAACGGACCTCTTTGGAAGTTTTGGGGTTCGAAATTGATTTATTCCATTACAACGTTTCTTTTAGCGTTGTAACGAAATAAATCGATTACACTGGATTTTGGCATATGAATTATTCTGTTGTAACGTTATATTAACCGTTGTAACTGTTTATGTAAATTATCTCAATCTCAAGCTTACTTTACCAATTTTACATATTTCTAATTAATCATAATCTTGAGTTGATGCTTCTCAATCCAATACTTTATTCTTCATGACTCATCCTTGATAAGTATAACAATTGATAATTCATCATTGATGTATGTAGTAATTTATATCGTCATAAACCTGCATATTATTTCAAAATAAGAAATTATAAAATTCAACAAATACATATTTTACAAATCAAATATATTAGTAGATTATTTGATATGTTACCGCTTTGTTTTATCGGCCTCTGGTTAAAGTCTGATTCGCAGCTGTAGGAGGTGGGGCTAATTTTCTGAGCAGATTTGTCTCTACTCTACTCAGAGGTGACTGTTTGAATTGATAGATTCCATTTGGACCTGGCACTACACTAGTAGGGTCCCGAACAACCGGTGGTATCACAAGGGGCCAGAGTCTCCACAAAGGTAGTTGAGGTGGCATGTGTAGCTGAGGGTTTAGTATGTGCTGCTGGGGTTGACCATCTCTATTTGGTGGTGGTGGTGGTACGGGCGGAGGTGGGGAAGGAGGGGGGTCTGTGGGTGCTGGCGACCTTCTAGGTCTACTCTACAGCTAGACCATTGATCATGATGGCCAACCATAAGGGTGTAGGGGATTAGATTAAGGTCATGGCAGTCAAGAGTAAGGTGTAGCCGGGATTATCTCCTCTATTGAGCGGGTGTCTGTGATATGAACCAGAGTACCCATACTCGATATAGCCTGCCGGAATAGTAGGGGTGCCAAAAGTCGATTGGGAAATCCCAGATTGGGATACTAACCCTCATCTTTTGGGGGAGGGGGGCTGAGTCGTTGGAGCACTGCCATGGTAGAATTTGGATGCCCCATCTGTCCTCCCAATAGCCTGAATCGAAAATAAGATCATCACAATGGATCCAGTTTGGTACCTTAACAATGACTCCGCCGTTAACCATCAATATGAACCAGTTGAGCTGTAAACCTCCATATCGAATACGAAGGTGCAGCAGTAGCTCCTCAATCGGTGGCATATAGCCTCCCGGCATCGTACCAATGAAAACTGAGCCATCAAGATCCTGTAAGATCTGTTGGTGCTCCTGGTAGGGAGATAGAAAGCAATAGTGGGATATTAGTTGTTCAGGACCTGGGAATGGCGGGTCCATCTGAAGGGGACTGAGCTCTATAGGATGAGGATAGGACTAGAGAAGGGAGAGGAGGAAGGGGGAAAGATTAGTTGAGTGAGGTAGCGGCGCCATGGCAAAAGGGCAAAGGAGCCAGCAGTAATCGTTTTAGTTGTTGCTTAGTTTCAAGTGAAGTTATTGTCGCCACTAAATAGAAGGGATCATTGTTGAAAATCGGTGCTCCAGAATGCTCCAAATTGATTTTGTAGTTGACTTAATCACACATTTGAGACAATTAATTCTCAAGTTAGTTAAAAGGTTTAGCATGAGATAAAATTAGAAGGGTTAGCGAAAGTGGTGAGGTTGTGATCGGCTGGTGAGATTGCTGATCTACCAGAGAAGGTGGAGGCAGCCCCGGCCCTAACCCAGGGTAGCCAGGGCGATGGCTCCGGGCCCCAAAATCCAACGGGACCCCCAAAAAAAAATTGTATATGTTAAAAACGATAAACAAAAGTCAACAATTTAATTAATAGGGCCAAAAAATAAAACTCCGTTTCTTCTCTGTGAAACGACAAACGAAGCAAGAAAAAATTAATAAACCTAATTCCGCCGGCTGCCATTTTTTCTCTGTAAATCAACAAATGAGGGAAGAAATAAATTAAAAAACCTAGCTCTCCTCACGAGTCACGATCTTGTTCTGCGATAGCGAGTGTGAGGCGGAGACGGAAACAACGTTTGGTTAGGGCGAGACCGACGTGATCACTCAAAAGAGAGCAATGTTTCTTTTAATATTTATAAACTCGGAAATGCTATTGGTTCGGACTGCAAGCGCACAATCCTATCGAGTAGTATATTCGAGGTCGATCCACAGGGAATATTGGTTCAATGCTTTGAGCGATCGAATCACAATCTTTCGAAAGGCTAGACGAAATCTGAAAATTAAGAGATGTTTGTTTTGATCAATGTAAATTAGGAAGCAATTAAAAGTAATTAAAATAAAGATAGAGATGAGAATTCCTAGGGTTTCGGCACACCATTGCCACTCAATCCGCCTTGACAATATATTCCTGTTGCGTCTGATTTCCTGTTGTTGTTTTAATGAAAGACACCACATAGGTCACTGCGATTTATGTTACGTAAGAATGACAGATCTTTCACCGAGATTCTACACAGGACACTGCGATTTACCTTACGCAAATGTCTGATCTCTCAAATACCCCAAATTACTACACAGATCACTGCGATTTACTTTACGCATGTGATGGAATTTGGTACGCGTTTTGTTGGTCTGGTTTATGGTTTCCCCGCTAAGGTTTTCTTCACATAAACCTAATAGATCTCAACGAGGCTAACTCATACAAATAGTTTTTCTTACCATTAAAAGCACTGTCACTACCCTAATGGACTCAAACTAGATCATTGAAATTAGATGAAGAGATAGTAAATCACAAAAGCATTTTGTTTCAACAACAAGAGATCATAAACAACAGAAATATATATATCAAAACATCAAGAGTAACAAGGTTTACTGCCTAGCCCTAAGAAAAGGAACTTAGCCGCGGAACGGCATGGTTACAAGCACTCCTCTCTTCTCTCTTTAATCAAATCTAACCCTAATTACAAAGATGATTATTCCTTCTGCCCAGGGGCCTTATATAGGAGTGTAGGGACGTGTAGAGGTTGAGTAGGGGCTAAGAAACTGATCTGGAAACAGCTGTCGGCAGTTATTCCCAAAGGATGCCTTCGGATACGGGCCGTATCAGGTGATACGGTCCGTATTAGGACCTTGGCAATTAGGGTTTAAGTGCTTCCAGCGCTATCTTCTGGTCTGTGCTAGGCCTGGTCCGTATTGGTCAATACTGGCCGTAACAGGGACTTAGTCGATGAGCGTCGCTGATCCGATTGACCCGATTCTTGCTCCATTTGGTGTAAAATAGTCCCAAAACTTGTTTCCTGCGATAAAACATAAAGAAGGGTGACAGTAGCCTTTTTCTCTAATTAATTAAACATAAATGTGAGAAAATATGTAAAACCTAAGCCAAAACCCTACGTAAATCATCATTATTTTGACTCTGATCACGACGCATCGACGCAGCTTCTGGATTGGACTGCCGGCGGCTTAGCACTACGTCTGCCTCATTACCTAGGTTTTATCCTTCTATTACTTTGTTTTATTTTTAATTTAAAACAATGTTTCTTAAAAACCATATATCTGGTAGCGAAAAAAGAAACAGAAAAAGTTAGGGCCAGAAGAAAAACTAAAATCTCAAAAAAGTTCTATTCAAAAGCTTTGGTAAAAAATTAAACCAGAAAATGAGTTTTTGGAAAATTAAGTTGAAAGTGAGGTGCACAAAGAACAAGAAATATATCTGAAAATCAAAATGAGATAAATCAAGAAACAACAAATATATCTGAAAATGAAAATGAGATAAATAAAGAAATAACAAATGTGCTTGAAAATGAGACTAGTGAAAATAATGAAGAAATTAATCATGTGTCTGAGTGCTTAGATTCTTCGTTATCTATAAATATATATGATCCTAGAGTGTGGGATGGTTTAGATTCAAAACTGAGAGATTTGTTTGTTGAGAATTGTTCTATTAGAGATTATAATATTAATTTTTCTAAAGATAAATATAATAGGGGGTTATCCACATATTATTATGATAAAAAATTGTACATAAAGGATCCAAATTTTCCTCCCGCCCCGGGCCCCAAAATCTTCAGGACCGGCCCTGGGTGGATGCAAGCGGCTTGAGAGATTTTCTGTTCCAAGGTTTGTTTTCCAAAATTGTGATTTTCAGCTGAAGGTTTTTTTTTTCTTAATATTGAAATCGAAATATTTTTAATATTTATTTTGGGTACTTACTAAAAATTTTAACTTTCTTTGCTAAATCGAAATTCTAAGAATGCAATTCGCAAATGTGTACTGTAATAAGGAATGTGCTTGTTGAATGTCAAAATCTGCCTAGATGTATAGCAGAAGTTTTATGACTAGGAGTGTTGCTCGCATCTGACAAATATGTTATGGATAGAAGTTGCTTAGTTTTGACAATTTTGCGAACACATCATTCATTGCAGAATGCGTTTGCTAATTGCATCCTTGGTGTTTCGACTATGCAAAATTTGTTCACATGATTTCTACAAGTACCGAAAATATTGAATATATTTTTTGCATAAGAGAATTCTTAGTGGCTCACAACCAGCATAATTCATATAGTTTTGGTAGAAAACACCGTTCCCATTAAAAAAAAAGAATAATTTGTACAAATAATTAGTGCAAGGAAACCGGTACTGGAATAAATGAGTCCGGCTACTATACCACTAGTGTCATTCCAAACTAAATAACACCACATCTTAAACCATTAGATCTACTTTAATATTCGTACAAAACACTAGTATCATTCCAATGCTATATTGTACACTAATATTAAAGTAGATCTAATGGTTTGAGATGTGGTGTTATTTAGTTTGGAATGACACTAGTGGTATAGTAGCCGGACTCGGAATAAAATGAGGCCGATATTGCTAAGTTGTGGATGCTGGTTATTATGGAAGCAACGGAATGGGATAGTGTTTAATGACAACAGACTGCCACCAAGAATACTGGCTGACAAAATAATTCATGAATTTCAGATGTGGGCAAAATACTGTTAATTAGCTTAGAATAACAGGGAGGATGTACCTGGTATTAGATGACATAGGTGGCAAGGCCTAAAAGGCTGTTGCAGGATGTAATTTACTTTTAAGTTATTAATAAAATACATTTGGCAGCCACTGCCAAATTTTTCAAAAAAAGAAATTGTATCTCTTTGACTACTCAAGAATATCATTCTAGGTAGAATCCTGGATAAATCTACAAATTTGTATCTATTAAAATTGAGAATAGTTGAGGATTTGAATTTGATCAATTTTTCATTTTTTTAACTTGATCTGCACTATTGAATGTTGAAGGTAATATATTGAAAAATTGAAAGAGAAAATACATCCATAAGTAAATTCCCCCAAAAGAAAACTAGGGAATCAACCTGATTCATTCATAGAAAAAAGACAGTCACCTCTAGACCAAGGTCAAAAAGATTAAATTTTGGCATTTTTACAGTTAAATAAGGTTCTCCAACATCTTCTAACAATTTTATATTCATTTGCATGAATTCACAGTGAACTATGTTTATAATCTGCAACAATTGGCACTATTATTAGTTGTATTGTTTCTAAAAGAATAATTAAATAATTTTAAGGCCTATTCGTCCGTGTGGTTCATGAAAACTGAATGTTTCCGAAGTGTTCGGGTAAAATTGGTGAATCTTGTTAATACGTTTCAAGTATGTTTTTTTAGTAAATTTGGTGGAAACGATCTGAGAATAGCTGGCAAGGAAAATTTCTTATTTTTATATTCTCTAAAATAAGACCTCTTACTAATTGGCAGTTCTATATTTGACATGCAACCTTGTTGGCTACTATTTCAAACACAAAACTACACTACAAGTTAGACCACCTTTACGAGTGTCCAATCAATGCACCACAGGCCTCTAACCACTTGCTTTAGTCTAAAAGCATTATAATTACCTCATAATTGTCATGTAAATTCACCTTGGTTCTTCTAACTCAGTAGTTGGACATATTCCATATTTTAGAAAACACCTCCTGTTGTAACATGGGTTCCTTCAAAAGTTCTTCTCATCTTTTTCCTTCATCATCTAAGAAGACTTGTCTTTGTGCACCCACCACACACCCGGGCTCATTTAGGTGCAAGCTTCACAGAGGAACTGGTACAAAATCGGTACGACATGTTGCGGCCTATTCAGGCGAAGTGTCACTAAAAGGCAATGCAAATTTGAAGACCAACATGAAGGCTAGAACAATGAATGATTTGTTAAGGAAAAAGATAAAGCCTTCAAAATCGGACTCGGATTTGCCAGGAAAGGAGTTTCAACCTACAATTTCGAGGTTTGGTGAGATTAACAGTGATGGTACTGATAATAATATGATAACTGTGCCATGATAACTACTCACATCTGCTGTTATAATTGTGATGGCATGGTGCTGTCATCATCGATCTTGAGCCGTCCAATAAAATTGGGCGAATCGAGACAGGTCAAAATTCTGTCTGCATTATAAGCTCCAATGGCCTATCACAACAGTGGCAGCAGATTAGGGCCTCATGGTGTGATCATGAATCTCTCTCACTGAAGATCAAAAATTGCAAAAACTTTAACACGGGTGCCTACATGGTATTCAGACTAGTTGGATAAGTTCCTGTAAAAATCAATCTTTCTGCGGCAAATTTTATGCCAGATGGTAGTTTCAATTTGTTGGAAAAATATATGATCTGTAAATATTATATACATACTAATGAAATCTTGAAATTTCTGTTGTCAGACCACTTGTAAGGAACTTACAGGGCGATTCGTCTTTTCCCTTCTTTCTGGTAGTCAGTTGTCTGATGATGCATTGGGGGAATTAAGGTTCTTTTTCAAATTTAATTGACCTTGTTATTTAAAATGTTCAATCCTAGCATGCAGTGTTGGCATTAAAATATTTCTTGTTGACTTGTTCATAACACTAATTAAAATTGTTTCTCTTTTTTTTCTTTGCTTTTCTGGTTACACAAGATTCTTAACAGCTGACAAGATCAGCAACGGTGCCCTTCATGAACCTTTGTTCATTTGTTTTTTCTTTTGAAATATTGACAGGGGCTGCCAAGTTGATTTATTATGAATAAGGAAAATTACAACCATGTTAAAGAGGGGTATGGGCTGTATGTACCTATATTAACCAACTGTTACTACGCCATACCCCCAACCCCCCTCCCCCTCCATATATATATATATATATATAGAATCTGGCTAATATGCTACGCGTAGCATAGAGGGCCTCCGTGCTACGGCTCAAAAAGTTTTCAAAATTCTAACAGTCGATCCGAACCGTTCAACATGATCTCCATATGAATATGTACTTGCAAATCAAATTTTACATTTTTTAGAATTTTTTTACTATTTATTAAGCCACATTGAAAATTGCTGATCCAATGGTCCAGAAGATTTTACTGTTGTGTACAAATTACTGTTTTTTCAAAGTGGCTTAATAAATAATAAAAATTCTAAAAAATGTAAAATTTGGTTTGCAAGTACATATTCATATGGAGATCATGTTGAACGGTTTGGATCGACCGTTAGAATTTTGAAAACTCAAAAATTGAGCCGTAGCACGGAGGCCTCTATGATATGCATAGCACCGTAGACACTTCCTATATATATAGAGAGAGCTGGTCTATGGTGAGTTGTGAAGTAAGAGGTCATTTTTACTTCACGCTCATATTTTTATTTTGAAAATTCAAACAATCGATCCGAACCGCTCAACATGTTCTCTATATTGAAATGTGCTTGGAGACTAAATTTTACATTTTTTGGAATTTTTTTATTATTTATTAAGCCACTTTGAAAATCGTTGATCCGGTGGTTCAGAATTTTTTACTGTTTTTACTGTTCACAGTGGATCAGCGATTTCAAAGTGGCTTAATAAATAGTAAACAAATTCCAAAAAATGTAAAATTTAGTCTCCAAGCACATTTCAATATAGAGAACATGTTGAGAGGTTCGGATCGGTTGTTTGGATTTTCAAAATAAAAATATGGCGTGAAGTAAACGACGTTTTACTTCACAACTCACCATAGTCTCTCTCTCTCTCTCTCTCTCTATATATATATATATATATATATATATATATATATATATATATAGGAAGTGTCTACGGTGCTATGCATAGCATAGAGGCCTCCGTGCTACGGCTCAATTTTTGAGTTTTCAAAATTCTAACGGTCGATCTGAACTGTTCAACATGATCTCCATATGAATATGTACTTGCAAACTAAATTTTACATTTTTTAGAATTTTTTTACTATTTATTAAGCCACTTTGAAAAAACAGTAATTTGTACACAACAATAAAATCTTCTGGACCATTGGATCAGCAATTTTCAAAGTGGCTTAATAAATAGTAAAAAAATTCTAAAAAATGTAAAATTTGGTTTGCAAGTACATATTCATATGGAGATCATGTTGAACGGTTCGGATCGACCGTTAGGATTTTGAAAACTCAGAAATTGAGCCGTAGCACGGAGGCCCTCTATGCTACGCGTAGCATATTAGCCAGATTCTATATATATATAGAGAGATGGGCTATTGTACTTCGCGAAGTAAAACCCCCGTTTACTTCGGGCCATATTTTGTCATTTTGAAAATCCAAACAATCGATCCGAACCGTTCAACATGTTCTAAATATTGAAATGTGCTTGGAGACCAAATTTTACATTTTTTGGAATTTTTTTACTATTTATTAAGCTACTTTGAAAATCGCTGATCCGGTGGTCCAGAAAATTTTACTGTTTTTTACTGTTCACAGAGGATCAGCGATTTTCAAAGTGGCTTAATAAATAGTAAACAAATTCCAAAAAATGTAAAATTTAGTCTCCAAGCACATTTCAATATTTAGAACATGTTGAACGGTTCGGATCGGTTATTTGGATTTTCAAAATGAAAATATGAGCGTGAAGTAAACGGGGGTTTTACTTCGCGAAGTACAATAGCCCATCTCTCTCTCTCTCTCTCTATATATATATATATATATAATGAGGAGGGATTCAATTACATCATTTTATGGTAACACATCTTGACACCATATGTTTATAAGTTATTTTTGCGATTTCAAAGTCTAAATAGTCGATCCAAACTGTTCAATATGATCTTCATATTAAAATGTGTTTGGAGACCAAATTTTACATTTTTTGAAAAAAAATTTAGTATTTATTAAGATGTGTACAAAATTACTATTTTTAGACAATTCTAAATCATTGAAAGACAGCGATTTTCAAAAATTCTAAATAAATAGTAAAAATTTCCAAAAAATGTAAAATTTGGTCTCCAAGCATATTTTAATATGGAGATTATGTTGAACAGTTCGGATCGACTGTTTGAATTTTGAAATCACAAAAATAACTTATAAACATACAGTGTCAAAATGTGTTCTCATAAAATAGTGTAATTGAATCTCTCCTCGTATATAATTGCCAAAGATAGCCACATACCCCCTTCCCCATCACTATATCAGCATCCTATCCTACTTTACAAAACACAGATAGCTACAACTATTACATCTTTCTTCAGCAAGTACATCTCTTTTACCTCTAGCGGTATTTCTCCCATAAAGCCCCTTCCTGCATTATCCCATCAGCCAACCGCTATCCATTTTCCACTGAACACCACCTCATTTCTTCGTTTCTAGATGTTTAAGCAGGTACACATAAAATACACCACTTAACCATGCGCAGCCCTTGCTGCCTGCTTGCATCATTTTCGTTGGAGTCAATCCAGACCTGCTGCACTGACACTTTCAATTCTCAAAGCTTAAAATTTAAAAATTCTTATATTTCCAAGTGGAGCTTTTAAACCCTTGTATTTGTAATGGGTTTTAAAAAAAAAAAATTGAATGTCGGACCCAGTGAAAGAAATAAGTCACATTACGTGTGTCGATCATGTGACGTGACTCGCGTGTCACATGACGTCTCTCTTCGATCAAAAATAGCATGTCATGTAATATGTTACGTGATTAATTTTTTCAATATTGTTTCTTTATTTTAATTTATTTTGTAATATTTTAATTATTATTAACACCTTTTTATTTTTTTCTATGAACTAACGTAAAATCTGAAAAAAAAAATTAACCGTGGCCAATCAGGTTTGTGATTATTCGCGTGATTTGATTGTTTTCCACTATTTTAGTCATATTACATCACATCACGTGAAAAAAAATGATCATGCATCGTTACGTAATGTGATTAAGTCACGGTGAGAACACATATGACGTAACTATTCACATGATATAATTGTCATAAACCATTTTAGTTGTTACTCGTTGGTGAGAAATATTTTTTCTGAAGAAATGCAGAGTTATCATGTCCTTACAAAACTACAGTCATCTTCATTTCTTTTTAATTTTTATCTAATTCGAATACAACTCGATTTGTCGGATTTGTCGGATCTATTTCTTATGCTAAATACATATATTTTGTATTGTTTTTTTTTTTTTTTTTAAAAGGAAAAACAGCCCATTTCAATGTTTCTATCCAGCAAGCTGGACTAAACCTCCGAAGAGGTATCTCCTTTGTTTTTCTAACCATAAAGCTGAACCAAAAGCTAATTAACAGTTCATACATCAACCACAATCTAACACTAGCTAAGCTCCAAAAGTAGTTAAGATTTGTTAAAACTAAGTCACTAAGTAAAGGGCTAAGGCTAACTATATCTATATAGCAAAATTGTGAGTCAGTCTTCATAGGATATCTATGGCAGCTCAGGTGCTGCCTCTCCAGGCTCTTCTGCAGCCTGATATATCACTACTGGCATTGGCATGAAGTGGTTGAGGGGAATAGCATCTTCAATGACTGGAAGTTAGTCCCCCACTGCATCCTTGAGCTTCTTCCTCATATTACCTGCCCAATAAGTGCAAAGAGACTTGATTAGTAAGATTAAAGTTCGAGTAGTTTTGGTTTGACAATTATTAAAGCAAAGGTCATTCCTGTACTTCCACAGGCTCCAACTAACAACACTAAGTATAATTAGAAAGCTAATTTTGTCAATAGAATGAAGAGAAGTAGCAAAATGAATGAGATCATCCCAAGTCTACCAAAGGTGCATCACATATTGACTTTTCCCTAACCAAAATTAGATTTGTTGTGCCAGTGTACATTGTGGGAATAGATGGTCAACAGATTCAGAGTTGGAGCAATATATTTTGTATTGTTGACTGGTACTTTTTTTTTTAATATAAATTTGCACTTGACAGGTGAAGTATTCTTTGACATTACTCCATAGTAGTATTGCTTGAGAAACAGTGGGTTATATATAGCGGTATTGATTAGGGTTATCTACTTATCTGGTGATTGGATTATTTTGATATCACATGGAAAGAGAGAATGTTTTCTTCTTTCTTATAAATAGACTATATTGCCACTTGAGAGATTCTTTATATGTTAATACTTACAAATGCAAATTATCGAGATGGGGCGGAAGCATAGTTGGTTAGAAAAAAAAGTTCTAAAATTGACTACCCAAAGGTTGAGAGTTCGAGTCCCACTTACGACTTCGCAGTCTCTGCGAAGATTTCAAAAAAAAAACAAATGCAAATAGTCGGTCTGTCTGTAGCAACTTTCTTTCCTGCAAACATATCTCGGGGTTGGATTTGCTTTTTTTTTTTAAAGAAAGATAGAAGTTTAACATTCTCAATTTAAATATTCATGAAGAATTAATTGTTCTTCAGGAATATGCGATCTAGAACATTACCTTTAGCTAAACTAAATTGAAAGGTTGGTTCTTATATTTTTACCGATTTATAGTTGTAACATACGTACAGTCATTTCTTCTTCAAAAAACAACATACGTATAGTCATTTAAATAAAGTTTTATAAATGTACGATGCATCATATTTTAACTAAATGACTCTTCATTAAGACATATTTATCAAGGGATACTTCGATCTTAAGCACAACTAAATAAGATAGTTGATTATTGTAATGAATAATTACCGCTTGTTCAAGCATTAATTCCTAACACCTGATGCAACCAAATTATCAAGTTATTCGCAGAGAGGTTGCTACATAAAATCCATTACACTTATAAGAGAATCCAATGCCCATCCTCTTACCTTAGATATCAAACTTTGAGTGTTTTTTTGGTAATATATAATTTAACGAAGACTGCGCTTTTGCGTCAAAAAGGAAAAATATTTTAAGACATTGCGTATTGAAATATTGAACTATTGCGTCAAGAGATCAATGATCAAATTAATAAGTTTAATGCAACACAAACCAAAATTTCCAAAAAGAGTCAAAATGGTACAATATTAAAATGATAAACTTTATATCTAGGGTTCCAATTTAACTTGTAATATTTTAAATTTTAATGTTCTTTTTTAATTCTTTAGTACGCCAATTGCTCTGTTTATTGTATTCCAGAAACAAAAGAATAAGATTATTTACCTCAAATATCTAATCCAACACAAAAAAAAAATTAGAAAAAAAAATCTTTTAAGTTGAAATTGATCTTGTTCATGCATGTAAGCATGTTGCTCGTGCAATGTGTATGTCAGAGAAAAGCAAAAGAAATAAAAAATCAACATATTTTCATAATAAGTGTAGCTACAGCTTACCGATATTCAGTTCATGCAGTTCGTCAGTTAATGCTAACGACATATTTAGATAACACATACATTACTGAAATTTCATTAATGCATAGCCTTAGTTAATCCGCAAACTATTTTTAGATAAGAAGATTAATTCTTGTTTTTTATCTTCACTTCTTATCATCTAAATATAGTTTCAGATCATATTTAAAAAAAGGACAAATTTGAGAGAGATGAAGATTTCTTATCTCTTATAAAAGCGTTAATAAAATTTATCCTCTTATCTTCATATTTTATTCTACAACTATACAAATATAAAATAAGTAGTAAAACTTCAAATAGAAAAAATATATATATATATTATATCGAGTACATCAAATTCACGAGGTCGTTGTTGTGTCCCAATCATCCCATGTGGAATCCAGCATTTACATAAGATCAAATCATCTGGAAATTGCTCACTGCCACTCCTAACCTTCCAATGAAGAAAGAAGGTATTGCACTCAACTTATTGTTGAAACTGGTACACATGGATTGGTCATCAGAGCTACCTCTTGATCTTCTCCACCTCATCTCCAAAAAACTTCCCGATCTCTCCGATTTCATCCGCTTCCGTGCCGTCTGCAAAAGATGGCACACTGCAGCTCCTGTCACCGATCCGCCTCGTCAACTGCCTTGGGTTGTTGCAACCCGAGAAGGCCTCCCAAGCACCATTCGATTCTTCTCTCTCTCCTCCGGCAAAATATATTCCATCAATTTTTCCAAAGCTGAGGGGAAGCGGCTATTAGGCTCTTCTCACCACTACATGCTAGCTTTTGACCACAAGCGCTGTATTTTGACACTTCTGAATCCAATTACCAGAAATGAGATCCCTCTTCCACCTACCAATTCATACTGGCACCGCCCCATCTTTATAAGTGGGGATGATGTGGTCGTCTGTTGGGAATCATCAGGCATTCGGACAGTGGGATTGTGCCAGCCTGGCGACCGAGAATGGAAGAAAATTCAAATTCCTTCAGGGGCGAACGGGCAGATGTATTACAAAGGTTTGTATTATGTAAATGAGAAAGAAACTCTGACAACAAAAGTAATGGATATTAAAACCGGCGCCACTATGTCAACTATACCGCCTCTAATTATCTCTAAAATCACTGGAGAACCGCGCCGCCTTGACTATCTCATCGTATCAACTGGAGAGCTTCTCGGAGTTTGCCGAAGTAAATGGGCTAAAACTGTTAGAGATTCCAAATTCGAAGTGTATCGGCTGGATGAGGAGAACAAGGTTCCTCAGTGGGTCAAAATCGACAGCATAGGAGACCGAGTTTTGTTTTTAGACGACACAATCGGGTTTTCCCTGAAGGCAAGCGAATTTCAAGGATTAAAAGGAGACAGCATCTACTTCATTGCTTATCTATATCCAGTCGATAGAGATGATCTTTATGAATACCCGCTGTGTAGGTACAACATGAAGAATGGGAGAGCTGAAGCAGCGCTGGGCGGTGATTTGGTGAACATGTCGTCCTGGTTCTTTCCTAGCATCTGAGAAAAAATTGCAAAAAAAATGGATTCTCTGTTCCAGATACTATGTAACATTTTATGTAAGTTACTGTGGGTGGATCCCACATATTATACAATTTACAGGGACCCTTTTGAGTGTTAGTGGGACCCATTCGTCATGGACAAATGAAGAATTCCAAATGAAGGGAAATTTTGTCTAAGAAATGTGTACTGGAACAGAGGATTTGGATCGGATCAACTGAACTAATTGAATAAAATTCTTCATTTTTTGTGAATCATTTGTGCCTTATGATTTCTTTTACTTTCACGCCAATTGCCGTACATCAATTTGGATGTGCACAGTTATTCACTGTTGGAACAATAGAATGCACTTTTATTTTTATTTTGAGAAAAACGATAGGATATACAAAGTGCAACAGTTGGAAGTAGCCGTCTAAAACCAAATGTATAAATAAGCAAGTTAAGATGACTAATTTGAAGTAAACCCAATTCAGGGGCCAAAATCAGAATTGTTGCATTGTTACCTTTAAAAAATAGAAGCGATTCTAAACATTGTCAGGATTTGGGGGTTATAGAAAAATTTGCACACATAAAAATAACTGCGGAAAACAATGCGCCAAAAGTTGTAAAATCAATAGGCACATTTATTTCACAGAAATCTCTGTAGCATTGCATTCCAGCAACTCAAATGAAGTTTTAAATAATTATTAACTACTTTTTAAAAATTTAGATCTCTAAAGTTTATAACTCTCGCATATTTGAAATTAGTTTTATAGTTTCTATTAAGCCACGTCAACAACAAATTAAAAAGGAGAAATAATTTAAGTTAATCATTTGATCAGCATGGTGATTATAAACAGTTTCTTATAAGAAACTTTACTGCATAATTTCTAAATAAAAAACTCTCTCACATACCTAAAACTGAATTAGAAACTGTCACATCAGATTAAAAACTCTAATAGTACCAAAGATGTAGATGCTCTTAGCTATACAAAGATTTATTTTATAAGTATGTTGAGCGCAGAAGATTCATGATTTTCTTTGTGGAAAATATCACCACATCCCGAAATTTTAAGTCGTTACGATTATCCCTCTAAACTAATTTTGACTATCATCTTTTCAAATTATTAATGTATGACAATTATGTCTTCCGACCGTTAAATTCAATTAACATCGTTAACTTGTGTTGATAAATAACTAATATTATAGTTTTAATTAACTTAGAACTCCTTTTTTTCAATTTAAAGTAGAAATGAAAAATATTATTTTAATCTTTTTTCTAGTTGCATATAAAATTACAGTAAATTATAACCCACATTTATTCTAATTTTATACTCCGGACCGTCTGATCATATTTCGGGTCAATCCGGCTCACGCCTGTAATGCACTGTAATGCACCGGGTCCTTCAATATTCATGCAAATTTAAATCGGACGGTCCGGATCGAAACTCAAAATTTGAGTTACTTTACCTCCTCTCTCTCTCTCTCGTCTCTTTAATCTGCTCTTCGTCTTCGCTGTGTCACTGTGTGAATTTAAAGATTTCTCAGCCGCAACTTGTTTTCCCTTTTAATTTCCTCTAAAACCTTAAACCCTACCTACTGTCTACTCCTTTTTTTAGTCTCTCGTTATTCCTCTTCTCTCCCTTTTCGCTTGGGTTGGATTGACAAGGAAAAAGTGCGATTTCTTTCCGAGACTTGTGGTTTCCTGGTATTTCTCTTCTCTCGCTTTTTGTTTCTTTCTTTATGGCTTCACAAGTCACTATTGGACCTGATAAGCAAGGCATCGTTGCCTTACTTTGTTTAGGGTTTAGTGTTTAGGATAAGCAAAGCCTCGTTGCCTTATTTTGTTTTAATTGTTGTAGTGTTGTGTTCAAAAGGACGTACCTATTGACTTGTTCATCTCTTTCTCTTTTTATCTGTTGTGTGGCTTGACAACTGAAAGCTTTCTTTGACTTGCTTGCTTTGCTGTCTCAGTAAATTAAATCTGACCATATTAAGAACTCAATTTTACCTCTTGAATTGTTGAAATTATTGAGTCATTAAAGTTCTGTCAATGCATGTTGCATTTCATGGCCTCTGACCTGAAAACATGGTTTCTACCTTAATTCTAGAGGTCATATACCACATGTTCCAGTGCTATAGATCCTGGGTGCTTGATGTAACGATTCTGGCACTGGTACCAGTCGGTACTAGTGTTATTTTGCATACTGGTACATACTGTTATAGACACTATTTTATTTAGTGAGATACATTGTGATCTGAATGAATTAATGTTGCTTGTTGAGTAACTATATATTGCTATGCTTTGTGTGCTACTCTTCTTGATTCAGTCTTAGGCTTTTATTTTTTATAACCATAAAAAAGTATTTGAATGCTGCTTGCAGGTTTAATTTGACTCAAGTTATCTATCAATGGATGGACCTCAGCCCCAAAAGATCTGTGATGATTTCAATTTAAATAACGATTATATCAGCAACCTGGATGCTGATATAAAAGCGAAAATTTTAGAAAAACTTTCACTTAAAGAGGTGGTCAGAACAAGCATCCTCTCAAGCACGTGGAAGGATTCATGGACTTCAATTCCTAAATTGGTGTTTGAAGAAAAATTTAAAGAGTCTAAGCTTATTACAGCATTAGTGGACAGTGTATTAGTGGTTCACCAGGGTCCATTAAAAAAATTCAAGCTTGTCAGTAAGCATGCTTGCTATGAGGTGATCGGTCGTTGGATGCTCGTCTTATCTACAAATAGAATTGACCATCTTAATATAGTATTTAATGGTGATGAATGCAAGATTCCTTCCCGCTTCTTTTCTTGCAATGCATTGAAATTTGTGAGCCTGTCAGGTTGCAGTATCAATGTTCCTCAGTCTTTTAATGGCTTTACTCTGGTACATACCCTTTGCCTTTCTAATTTTAATTTGTCGGGGTTTGGTATAGACAAATTGGTTTTGAGTTGTCCTTTACTAGAACACTTGGAACTTCATTATTTTTTCCAGCAAGGTTGCCTTTGTATCCTTGCACCAAACCTCAATTTTTTGGATATTATTGGTGAATTTCATGATATCTGTTTGGAAACTCCAAAATTGGCCTCGGGAGGCATTTCTCTTAGCACTGATGATGCAGATTATCGAGAGTATAGTGTAGCAAAAGATTGGAAGAAAAGCAACATTACACGTGCTCTTGGTCTCCTATTGAACATTCAAAAGCTACAAATATGTGGTGAATTTATTGGTGTAAGTTTTGAATATGCTTAAAAAAAATTAAAATGATATTAGTATACCATTACTAGGCTTCATTTTAACTTTTGTACAGAATGGTTATACTTAGTCGAATACATTATGGTATATGTGTACATGTGGTACTGTAGTGTTGAGAGATCTGACCAGCAAATAATTGTCTGATACCGTA
The DNA here is from genome assembly GCA_011114355.1 of Carex littledalei. Classification (NCBI taxonomy): domain Eukaryota; kingdom Viridiplantae; phylum Streptophyta; class Magnoliopsida; order Poales; family Cyperaceae; genus Carex; species Carex littledalei. Next base: position 3,980,435 of record CM022092.1, on the reverse strand, counting down.
AAACAATGGGCTTATTTTTTGGCTAGATATTTATAATTTCTACTATTTTCTTTGTGCAAATTGGTTTATATTACGGATCAATATTTTTGTTTTTAATATTCAAATAGTCAATTTTAACTGTTCAATATGGCTTTCATATGAACACTTATTTGCAGAATTTTACAATTTTCAGAATTTTTTTACTATTTTTATCTTTTTCTAGATAAGTACAATTTGGAGCTATGAGCCCGAAGTCTGATCTAAGGAATACAAGATTTATAAGATAAATTTCATGTTTAACCCTGCAAAATGTTAAAATATATTTCATAGGCAAAAGAAGAAATAAATAATACCCCATAAATTGTCGCAAAAAAACACCACTCCACCTGACTTGTCTCTAAAGATGCCTAACTTCCCTACTTATTATATATCTTTAAACAAATGAACAAGAAACTTGAGTATAGTATTTAAAACAAACCAGGAGAAAAAGGCTGTATGTGGTAATTTTCAATTTTAAAGTCAGGCTGACGAAATAATTTCACTTTTTTGCAAATTTAGGCCTGGTAATTTCATAAATTTGAAATGCTGTATAGGTTTGCCTTTAAAAAAAGGTTATTTCCTCTTTTTACAAGTTTGCTTATAAAATTGTTGCATTCATACAAGCACTTACTGGCATACTGTTTTATTTCAGTACTTGCTAATTGGGGCACTGGGGCTGCTGGTCATAACCTCAAAGGACTGATCATTATTGGAGCCTTCCGTGATTATTACTGTTATGTTGATTTCACAGTTTTGGCTTAAGGATAATTTCGCAGTACTTTAGAGAAGCAATTTGTTATATATTTTTGTTATCAGACATAGAATGGTAAGCTTTAGCCTTTTCTTTGAGCATGCTACTTGTGCTGGTTCAAAGGAGAGTTCAAATTGTCTATCATTTGTCAGGTCAAGGTTAAGGTTGATTGGATGTAATTGGCACAAAAGGGATGCAATATCGTTTCGATTTACACCAAACTGAGAAGATTACAAGGTCTAAGGTGTCATTGGTATATTTGTTAAGAACTATTGTTATGGATTGCTGTAGATCTGACTGCCGTCTGTTGCTGTCTGTTGCCGTGCGTGCTCCAATTGCATGGGATGCGCACGCAACTCAAAATACAGTTTGTTGTAAAGGCCAGTCGACAAGTCTATTAGATAACATTTGCACGAGCTTAAGAATCTTGGTGCTAAACTAATATATGAAATAAATAAGTGAAGAACTATAATGGGTAGTCAAGGCTTGCTCCAGCAACTAGAATTTCCCATGTGATTTTTTATGGCAAAAAAAAAAAAAAAAAGAAATTAAATCTGAAGTTGCACAACTGGTGTGATCGGAATCGATTTTAACCTTCTATTTTTCCATTTCAAAACTATCCTGGTTACAAGCAAAACTCTGAAAACTGGTCTAAGCGGGAACATTGATTTTGTGCCAAAAGCCTGCTAACAAAATTGCCCAATCAAATAGCTGTATGCGTTAACAACAATCTAATATAAGCAACCAAGTCCCTCAAAATTCACGTGCATTAGGGAAAATAATCCAGAACGACATTGTTCTCCCAAACGATACATAAAAGCACTTAACTTTAGTCGGAATAAGTGCATCGACAAAAACGGAGACGGCAAAAACAAATGGAGGCTAATGGTGCGAGATTGGTGCAAGAATTCAGACTATTTGATTGGTTTGTGTGACATCTGAGAAACAAACGAATGGAAGGCAGCAGCAACACCGTCAAAACACCGTGGAGGATCATGTAGTGCTCGCAAACACAAAAAGCAGCTGTTGAAATCCAAATGGTGTAAACTCAGATTCTGTTGAGAATTTGTGTAGGACGAAGTGAGAATCCAAATGGTGCAAACTCAGATTCTGTTGAAATTTGATTTTACATTTATTGTAGAATTTGCATTTTTTTTTAATTCTTTTTGCGAAAGAGTTGAACACTTGAAACCCCTTAATTTAAAAAAAAAAAAAAAATCCCAATCGAAGTCAGATTTCTAATCAACATTTTCAATTTTTTTCACAATTTTGTTGAAAGTTTCAAATACTTAAATAGTCATTATTACGTTGACATCGAAGTTTTAAGCCTATTGATTGTGCCATTCCAAGGAAATTAAGTGCAATCCAACTTTGTAAACTATATTCATGCATTTATGTTACTATATTCATGCCAAACAAAAATAACAAAGTTGCACAAGTTAAAGGAAAGGTGGAGCATATTACCTCACAATATGAAGTTTTTCAATAACAAAAATAACAAAGTTGCACAAACCATATGCAGTTATCTCACTCAAAGAATCGTATAGTATAGTTACAGGAGTAAGTCTATGGTACTATGCATAGCACGGATTGGTCCGTAATACGGATCAATATTTTCGTTTTCAAAATTCAAACGGTCGATCCGAACAGTTCAACATGAACCCTTGATATGTACTTCTTCGCCAAATTCTATATTTTTATTTTTATTTTAGAAAATCACTGTTTTTGGATGGTCCAGAATTTTCAGATCAAGTGATTTTCTACCTATCTTAAAAAATAGTAAAAAAATTCTTAAAAATATAAAATTCAGTCTGCAAGTACATATTCATATGGGGATCATGTTGAACAGTTCGGATTGACAGTTAGGATTTTTAAAACGAAAATATTGATCCGTATTATGGACCAATCCGTGCTATACATAGTACCATAGACTCACTCATAGTTGCAGAGCTGCCTCAAAAAAATTGAATTCTTGCTTGATATTAGTAATGATAAACCCTACACGGTATTTGTCTAATGTATACTATTCCAAACAAAATCCCAAGATTTGCTTCACACACACATACACGACCATAATGTAAAAGTGAAGCTGAAATGAACAAAACCAATGGAACAGTGATTTGCATCTCATCTCAAGCTACCTACCGGCTGCCTCTTAGGCGTACATTTTTTGTTTAGCAGCTTCTTGAATTCTTTTCTATTCTCTCTTAAGTGAAGATTTTTGAAACAAGCATATTGACAATTACCGTCCCCATTACGTGGTAGCTTTGATCTCCAAACATTTCTTTTCCTACTTTGATTCCCCTTACGTGGCAGCTTTGATCCCCAAGCATTACCGTCCCCCAAAATGTCAGGAGTCTAAGCAAAAAAATACAAAGAAATATATGATCAGTGGCAATATAATGAAAACTTATATAAAACGAAGATGAAAACACCAAAGCATGCAAAAGGACATCCTTAGTAAATTAAGCAACATAAACAGTTTATCCAAAACTTCAACCATTCATGTCCACGAGTCCATATCCTCTGAGATAACTTAATTTTTGAGTTGATCAATCTCCATCTCCACTGTTTATATAATCCAATGGCTAATAATTGCTCTGGCTTTCCTGTAGCATTGTCCTGTTGTTAAATCAAATCTGACCGTGGCTGTGGCACTGCCCGAAACTGACCGATTCTCTCCTCCTCCCTCAATCTGCTTGAAATTATCTCCCAAATTTACTTTGTCGGCTGGATCTCTCTCCTTTCCTGTTCTCCGCCTTGACTCCCTTGTATCACCTCTCTAACTTTCATGTGCGCCCCCCTCTTGCGAGTTACACCCTGCCTCTTCATATCTTCTTTTCTCCATGGTTTCCAACATTTATCAGAAAACTGAATAAATGATATTGTTGTTCTAAAATATTTTAGTTTATTTTATGGGGGAATTTCATGCATCCCCTTCAAAAGTTTCAATAATGTGAGTTTTTACAATTTTAAAGGATAACTATGTAATTACTGATTTTGGAGGGGGAAATACATCTTTTCTTGTTGTGTTCAATCGAGCCCCTTAATCAATTCCTAACTACTAATGTGTGACGGTATTGGTCTAGATGTACATTGTAGGATCCACAATAGCAATTCCAACCTACAAATTTTCTTACATTATGGAAAATGTCACCTTTTCATCTTGACATCTCCAAATCTGAGTTCCCATTAGCACAATCCCTAACTCTCTTTTACTGAGGAAACTTATATTCATTTGCAATTCAAGTGGGAGGACTAGTATAGAACTTACCAATTGACTTCTGATAAAATGGTCCCATTTCCAAGACAATGGAAATAAAAACATAAACTTTATTCAAAAAGTACATTATTGTCAAAAACCCACAAGATATGACCTAGGTGATGAATATCACAAATCGAAGTTATCTACCCCTTGTCCCAATTGAATCCTAGTTGCTACAGAAACAAAAATGAAAAAGAAAATCGGTTGCATATATCTCGAGGATATTGTCTAGACTCATATTTCATTGGGCCTGATTATATTAGTTAAGGTTCTGAGAACAAAAGGAACATTTCCATCAACCCAGGAGATATGGTTGCAGATTTCACAAAAGCAAATTAAAATTTATGCACGCACCTTATGATGAAGTTTGAGTGATTCCAATGCAGTGGAATGATGGAGCATCGTGACCACAGCTTCAAAGTTGAACTCATGAAAGCATAAGCTCATATCCAGGTGCTTCAAATTAGGAAAATTTGGCACTTCTTTGCCTGGTTCCATCAAGACAGGAAATGGATACTCCTCCCACTGTAATAAATAATCAGACAAAAAGTTAAAGAAATCATAAATGGCCTTGACCAAAAGGAAAGGAAAGCAACTTTTTAATTACCCTATGTTCGTTCAAATCAAGGGTGAGGTGTTGCACATATGAGACAAAGTTGAGAAACTGAGCAACAGCAGTGATGTGTTTCTGACGAAGGCCATGAAGGGTAACAACAGCTTTTCTTATGAAGAAGGGAATTTCTCCATGGAGCAGTGGTACGTTTACGTTTGCGTTTGCATGGAATGAACAATGAGTTCTCAAACAAAGGAACTCCAACGAAGGCATGGATAGCCCCAGAGAATAAGGCTCTTCTAGATGAGTAGTTGCATCAACAAGAAGCAGCTCCAGTTTTTTTATGGTTCGGGAGGACAGAGAATTACAAACAAACCCAGAGAAGATATGAAGTTGTAAATGTTCCAAACAACACAATTCAGAGAGAAGCCGTTCAATTATAGTTGAGTTGTAGCTAATCAAATGGATAGAAAGGCTTTTCAAGCGGGTCAAAGCGATTGCAGAAGGAAAAGGAAAAGTCTTTAGAGGTTGAATGTGAATTGAAAGTGACTGGAGAGAGATACAACAGGAGAAGACAGAGCGGAGGACAGTTTCAAAGTCCCAATAGCCATTGCCATCGATGGTGAGGTGGCGGAGGCCACCGAGAGCATGGGCATGGATGAGCGATGAAGAGATGAATGATTCAGTGAGACGTCCTGAGAATAGATAGCCGAACTCAAGGTGGAGGCGGAGGAGAGGGTCTCTGCGACTGAGGAGGACGCTGTTGGCCATGGCAACGTAGGTTGAGTGCTTGAACGAGGGAATGTATGTGAATGGGAGGTTCACCGAAGGGGAGGCTTTCCACAGGTGCCGGAAGCGGCGGGAGAGAACGGAGGTTCGAGCGGCGATGAAAGTCGGGAGCAGAGAGAGTACGGTGATGACAACCTCATCGGGGAGAGCCGAGAGATGGTCGATTTTGATTTTGGGGTGACCCATGCCCACCGTCTGCCCCATCTGCTTCTGCTCTGTGTTAAGGGGTGGAAAGGGGAGGGTTTTCTTTTTCGAATGGGGAGAGACCGAGAGATACTGATTCGAATTGGAAGCTAATCTGCTGCGATTCTAAGGGACCGTCCTGCGATTCTAATCTATGAAATTCAAAATTCTTTTGAGAGTCAATTTTTGTATACGAATTCAGAAACATGTGAATAATTGGGATTGGAATCTCTGGGACCTAATCGCAGAGGATCGCAGCAGATTTATTTCCATTCGAATTCGGGGTTTACAAATCTATCTTATCTGCTGTATCAAGAATAGCAATGAATCCAATTCTTGCAATTGCTCAGGATTTCCTCTTTTAACTTTTAGATCTATTTCTTAGTTCAAAACGATAATGAATTAGAATTATGAACTTATAATCATGAAATCGATTCGATCATCAGATTATAAGTTTATTCCATACCGGACCAGACCGGAATAGGGTTATGTACCAAATTATAATTTATTCCCCTTTGAACCTATTATTTGGGTGCAGCTCGAACGACCGAAATTTTTAATAATAGAAAATAAAATAAATTAATATCGACATTGAATAACGATTTGGCAGAATTTCGAAATATAACAAAGACGTTATGTTCCATAACGTCCACGGGACGTTATGGACCATAACGGCCAGATTAACAGCACAGCTTAACCACCGAAAAGAAAAAACACGGGCCGTTATGGTTCAGAACGACCAGAGAGGCGAACCAAAAATATAAATGATGGCCGTTATGGTCATTGACGGCCAGGGAGAGCAGAAAAAAAATAATTTGAGTCGTTCGGAACCATAACGCCAGCAAATTGCCTCAAAACTGTGCTGTTAATTCTTCCAATCGTGTGCCGCCACGTAATCCTTGGCCAAATCGTCTTTGTTTTGATAGTATTTTATTAATATCGGCTAGTAGTTGTTGTTTTTTTATAGGATAAATTATTTATAAGAGAATGAATACTAGAGGATTATGTGGCGGCACACCATTGGTAAGTGCGATACTTGGATTTGTTCGGTTGTTTGCATTATATATATTTGAGTCGCAAAAGAAGAAGTAATAAAAACTCAAGAACGTCTCCCTGCCGTTATGGTCCATAACGGCCAGAGTTTTTTTTTTTCTTTTTTTTTTCGCTTCTCTGGCAGTTCGGAACCATAACAGTTTGGGTTTTTCTTTTTTTTCCTACGCCTTCCTGGCCATTTGGAACCATAACAGCCCGTGTGTTTATGTTGCTAATCAGTGAGTAATTAAGATGCTAATTTGGCCGTTCTGGTCCATAACGTCCCATGGATGTTACGGACCATAACGTATTTGTTATATTTTGAAATTCCGTCAAATCATTCTTCAATGTCAATATTAATTTATTTTATTTTCTATTATTAAAAATTTCGGGCTCGAACGATGGAGATGTGTAAGCTAACACGTGTTAAAAGGTAACACATGTGAAATCAATAGCCGAGACCATCTGTGGCAGATTTTGCATGTAAATGGTGTGGCGAGTCTGCCCCCACAGAATTTAATTTGCCGTGTATGACCTTTGTGAAATACAGTTATCATGAATTTAAATGCGTGTTCAGAAATCGTATATATAATATACATGGACTGGTATTGTTTAGTACCAGTTGGCGAATAAGGTACCGGTAGTCCGGTACTGTTGCTTAGTTGGGTATGGGTTTCCAAACAATGTGTCTTTCTGAAAATATAATTTCTATTCTTCTTTCTGAGGATTTATCTGTCAGACAAGATTAGGGCTGCACAAAAAAGTTCGTAGTTTGTGATTCGATTTGAGTTTGATTCGGAAAAAGTTCGTAATTAATTCGATTCGAAATTAGTTCGTTCTGAAACGAATCAAACCAATTCAGTTCGAAATTAATTCAAATCAAACTCAAACTGAATCTGGTTCGTTCGAATTAGGTTCGCAAACTATTCTAGTTCGAATCTCAAAGTAAGATTTCCTTAGCGCTGATGAACTTAAAACATAAGGTCAAAACCCTCGCTCTCAGCCTCTAAAACCTAGCCGACTTTCACCTCTCGCTCTTCCTTGTCGTCGCCTCTAAAACCTAATCCTCGCTCTCAACCGTTGATTTCCTCGGATCTCTCTCTCCCTCGCCAACTTTCCGATCCCTCGGGTAAATGTTTAAGCACTCCTTTTTTTGAATTTTAATGGTACCCATACTGGTACCAGCTGCCTCGCCAACTTTCTGAGGCGTTTTTCTTTTTTTTTTTTGCTTCTCTGGTGCTGTACTTGGCTGGCTGTGTGCCTTGTTCTTTTCTGGCTGTGCTTGTTCTTTTTTGTGCTTGGCTGGATGTGTCTTGTTCCCTTCTCTGGTGCTGTGCTTGTGCTTGCTTGTTGGTTGTGCTGTGTTTGTACTGTAATTTCGAACTATTAACGAATCAAATCAAACTATTTCGAATTGGACCGAACCAAACTCAACTCTTCTCTTCAGTTTGAAACCCAGCTTCAATTTCGAACCAGTTTGATTCGAAATCGAACAAACTCAAACTCGAACTGGGGGTAGGTACCAGTAATCTGTGGCTACATGTTATAAACCTAGACTAGGTAAAAAGCTGGACCGGTCCAATCCGTTGCAAGTATATTGGAGTCAATACGCCAACAGGCAACAGAAAACAGGCAATGTTACGTAAAGATAAAATAAGACTTCAAAACAATACAACTGAAATATGTGACCGATGTTCTTATATTCAAAGACAAAAACCACTTTATATTCCTTCAAAATCATTTTTTTGGCTGTATTACAATATCAATAAACAAAAAAAAGAAAATAAATGGACAATCAAAATTTCAAAAAAATTGCAGCCCATAGGAAATCCAAGTACTAAGCTGTTGATAAATAAGATTCACCAACATTCAAGAAAAAATGTTTTCCAACTTGAAGCTCAACCGGGGGGTAGCTATCAAGACAATCCACCTTAATCTGCACAAGTCCAATCCAAGCAAAAAGGAAATGATCAAACAGTAAGAGCTTGATTCAAACAAAATATTGGAAATATAAATACAACAATCACAGGTGTAGAACTAACCTTGCCATTTCCTGATTGAACCTCATATTTCAAGTTCTGGAGATCTCTCGAAAGGAGATACACACGAATAGCTTCTGCGTGCTCTCCATTTCCTACATTAAAAATATTTTCAATGGATAAATGAAGTAAAAAATACTCTTATCATTTACAAAAAAAAATGCAGCTCCCACTCGGAAGGAATTTGTTCCAAAAAATTTTAAAAATGCATTTTGGTTTCTGTCAATTCCAATACAACCTATAATTTCATTTAGATCAAATAAACCAGAGATCTATACAGATTGTGCATCTAAGACATTATATTGCTGAGATGTCCAACAGGATGCCAAGTCCCAACATTAGTTTTGCTCAGAATATTTATGAATTACTCATAGACTAATATTCTTGCTTCCCATACTGTTCCATAAAATGAAGTTCCATGTATGAAAATTAATATTACCCATTTAATATGCACTATGCTGAACCATGTGTGCGTGAAATGTTGTTCATATAGTTGTTAAAAAGAGATTCTAATTTCAAAAATAAAACTATCACCCAAATTGTGCAGTTGTCATTTTCAGTTACTACCTGAACAAGCAGCTATAAGAGCATCACCAAAAACTACAGTATGCTTTGCGATGCTGATGGCAAAGGACTTGCCACACACATCAGTATACTCCTCCTGACAGACGATGACCTGAGATAAAACATGAAATACAATTTACAGTAAAGGTTTAGTCACATAATTAAAGATTAACATTGATGGAAGGAGACTTAACATTTCAAATGGATTGCAAGTTTACTTACAGCTTTTGGTGATGCCAGTGTGTATGGGAGAAGAGGAGACCCTAGAGCATCAGTAATGTACTGTACCTGTAACATATGAATTAAAATGAAAAATATAAACTCAGTCAATGTACCAAAACATATATAGCCAACACAATGTACTACCCTGCAAGTAATCAATTAGTATCATGCATGACATGTAAAACAAAATATACATCTCATTCAACACTGGTAAGGTATCCAGAATATATCCCAAGTTATGCTAGGCAGTGAATAACATTTCTCATTTACCATGGACATACTTTTATTATGACATTTTACAGGTGCAGAAACAAAATATTCTTCATTTTATATACCTGAGAATTTAGTATCTTCTCCAAGCTCTCCTTATCAGCATCATGAGGTTTAATAAAAACCTCAACCAGATCAGTTGGCTCAAGCCCAGATTTTTTCCTCAGTTTCTGGATTCTATTTACAACCTGGTACGTAAACATAAATCTGTTAAATTTATCAGTAATTACAATATATAATATACTCAAAAAAACTGTTGTCATAAAAGCAATACCAAATATTCATCTTTTCAGTCAATTAGAATTAACATTATTAAAACTTGAGATGTTACCTCACGAGCCAGACCAGCTTCGAACAATGATTCATCTGCCCGTAAATCCAATATGACAAGTACATCACCTGGATAAAAGAAATCAAAGAAAATGAATTTTCTAACTCATATTACAAACAAGGCTAAATGTACAAACGGACGAACAAGGTAATACATAAACAATTACCATCTCCAGCAGCATCGATTTCATTATCAGAAACATTATCAGGTCTTTTGAATTGACGAACAACCTGGAAGTTAACAAAGAGGCTCAGCTAACAAAGAATTTCAATGATCGTGTTGTAATGTTAAAATCTACTTAATTGCCTTGTAACTGCCTTAACCTTAATTTCTGGTGTAAAATCAACACATGAATTTACCAATTTTGTCTTTTTTTACAATATTTGATCATGCAACTTATTCCGTTTTGGGTCAGCAATCTATAGTTGGTAAAGAACAAAAAAAATATTTATCATAAGATAAATGTATATATACCTTGATATCTGAAAGCTTCAGACTATGCCCAGAAATGACCACCTCTCCAGATTTCTCAAAAGCCAAGATATCATCAAGGGACATCTCCTTTACCTTCTTTGCAACCACTCCCATATCTCTCCCGAGTCTTTTACCTAGCACGCTAAAGAGAGAAAAAGAAGCATTCAAGGAAAGGTAGATCAAACTTAACATGCTACAGGCTCTTTGAGTTCTAGTGACTGTTGAAGTACCTGAAATTAGGCTCAGCACGTAGAGAAGCATACTTCAATTGATTATTACAAGGGACCACCGATTTAACATTCATCTCCTCCATAACATACTACAAATAAACAGTCAATGATGTCCTTTTCAATTGTATTAAGATGATGATGCTTCATTAATAGAGTTAGGAAAGTAGAACGGTGCATGAACTAAATTAGACTAATTATCATTGCGATATAGACTAAAAAGGCTAATGTTAATCAGGCTAAAGACAAGCACCTCTTTTAATTTCCCAGTAATGTCTTCGAGGAAGGCATTGTCAGGATGCACCACAATCATTTCCCTGTGGATAAAAAGAAAAAGAAAACAGAGATTCATCAATTATCAAATAACTTGTTAAAATTCTTATCTCACAATGGTTGTCTCAACGAACAATGAAGGACCTCTATTATGCAAATCAGAACTCCCCAAATTTTGTTAAGTACTGAGCACAGGAGTTAGAATAAATGGGTACATACTTGAGCGGGCTTTTAAGAGGCTTGTTATGCCTTTCTCTAATATTCCGTGCAAGATCAATGACAGTCATCATTCTTGTAACACTTTGTTCAATGCGCTCATCTCTCTAAAAAGTTCCAAAAAGGACATTTCACAGGTTAGAAGAGAGACAACACATGTCAATAATTTTATTTGACAACCAAGAACAACCACCTCAACACTTGTCAAAATCCAAGAAAAAAATAATTGCAGAATATTCTCCATCACTTAGCTAGGTCATCTATTAAATTTGGTGCAATGTGAAAATGTTTATTCACCCATCGATTGATTTAAAATTATAGTCTAATGTCATTGGCTTCTGATCAGCCACCAAAAACTCTAAAATAGCACAAAAATGTGCTCCATCATGCCTCCACTTTTAATTTTCTAATAACAATAATTCAAAAACATATATGCCAAAATAAAACCGTTAGATGTGTGATCTCTATTATTTTCTCTACATGCACATAAAAAATTATCACTTTTCAGTTTGGTTTTTATATAAATAAATAAGTTGAAAAATCAACATCCAGAAATTAGCCACATCAGAGTGTATTTTAGTATATTTCACAAGCTCTTGATAACAATCAAAACAAAGTTGAAATGCCATAATCTTTTACATATGCATAGAGAAAATCATATAGATAGTATCTAATGGTTCTATTTTGACATTTAAGTTTATTAAAGTTCTAAAAATGGAGGCATAATGGATGCACCAAAAGTGGAGGCATTTGAACCCTCCTCATATTAATTTATTTTAAATTTAGAAGAAATTTCACATCAGTTGCCACAGCTGTCAAAATAAGTTGGTTGTCAATATGTCCCTTCCCATACCAAAAAATGCATAGGGAAACTTAGTCATGTTTGCTTGATACAAACTAGTTTTAATAGTTGGATGCAATTACATGTAATTACAAATGTTTCAACACACTAGATAGGAAAAATTGGTAATTAGCAAACAGAAGGGAAAAGCTGGGAGTGTTTAATATAAGAAAACACTATACCTTAAAAATAAGATATTGATTACCTGGCCAGTAGTTGAAGGGAAACTACAATAATGAATGCTCTCCTCTGAACCATCTGAAACCTTTCTCAAGTTCTGATATAACACTTCCGTGAAGAATGGCGTAAAAGGTGCCATTGCTTTACAAGTCGTTAAAAGCACCTACATCCAAAACAAACAAGGAAAACTCAGCATTTTATATAAGAATAATATTAAAGTAGCCCGACAATTTTATTGATGTAAAGTTAAAGACATGGTGATTGCTTACATGGTAAAGAGTCGAAAGTGAAACCCTACAATCCTCTTCTCCAGTTCGTCCTTTTAACCTCTTACGATTAAAGCGCACATATATGTTCGTTAAATTGTCAATGAACTTGAGAAGATACGGCACAACCTAAAATTTGAAGAGATTAACTATTAGAAATACTCCTGTGCACTTATGCACCCTTCAAACACTAATTGATGATGTATATTCCATTAAAGATAAGATCTCCCAATTCTCTAAAACAAGGTATAGTTCTACATCCCTCCACTAAGAACCCAAAATTACCATTTTTTTTTTACTCCATGTAGAGACTAATCATTTAGGAATAAGAAATAGTTCCGGCATCTTTTAATAAATGGAGTAGACATGTTGTGTTTTGAAGGGTGTGCATAAAATTGCTTCTAACTGCAGAAAGAACAGTGAAGACTAAAAACTTCCCAATGGTATTAAACAATTTTGAATGCATGACATCCATCTTTTGTGGACAAAACTGAGATACTCTACAACAGAAATTACAGAAAACCTTTTTTATTTGTGAAAGAACCACTTTACTAAACAAATTTTCAGCATAATAGAATGAGAAGGCCTTAATTAGAACATTCATAATTAAAGTGGCGTATGGTGGTCTTATCACACTTCTTCACTCCTAATAGGAGCAATCTTTCAAAACCAAAGACATCTTTTCAGAGATGATCTGGACCATCAAATATGTTAAATTTGATTTAATATTTAAATGCATCATGGCTATCCATCTTCATCTTAATCACTCACAAGTCCTAGCCTTCTCCCTCTCTTATGCTCCCCGACCAACCCTGTAAAAATCCAAATGCACACCCGCCTATCTTTTTGTTGAATAGTCTCTCTTGCTATAATTGACTACTTCGTGATATAAGGTAATGAGATGCACTTTTTTGTATAATGATTATTGATAACTTGAATGTCATTACATCTATTTATAAAATGATACGTAGACACTTTACTAGTTTTTGAAGTAAAAGAAGCAAAAGAACCCACATGACAGTATCATTTTAATCTTTATTACCAACATTATTGGTGACTTTGAGTGCACATACTTGATTGAAACTGGCTGAATTTAGGGCCAACATTTACAAATTTTTATATGCTCAATTGCTGAATTTTTACCGTATATAGGCGATAAGCATCCATTTCCTGACGAACAAAACTAACAAGACTCCCAGTTGCTGAGTTGATCCATTGATCAAGCACATTTGAAGATTTTAAAAGTGCAGCAACATCCAATGGAGAAAAAGGTGCAAGGCCCTCTACTTCGAGCCTCTTTGCATTTTGAATGAGGAACCGGTATGCATTATACCATGGAAGGAACACGTCTTTCACCTACAAGTCAATTTGGAGATAGAACATGCTTAGTGTTTTTTTATTGAACAGTATTTCAAATCCTTATTTGCTCAAAATCAATGATTTTTGGTATTTATTCCAAAGGAATATTTGATTGCTCTAGACAAAGAAAAGAGCAGGAAAAAGGAGAAATTCTTTTATACCCTAACATGACATCTATAACTGTCATGTAGGACAACTGCATTTCAAGTCAGGGTAGTCAAGTCTTATTATTTTCCTCATAGTAGTTATGAGTGTTATTTTGCAAAGCTGATAGGTAATGGAAGTTTTATGCAAAATCCAATATCTAGTTGAGCAAATAATATGGAAAAACTTGCAGTAATGATCTAAAAGGTACGTACAACACTATAAACGCCCTCTTTTTTGAATCGCAAAGGCTCTGCACGTACAACTGGGGAATTGATAAGGTACAGCCTTAGTGCATCCTGCATGCATAAAGTTTTAAATTTTTAATTAACAATCATTCAATTTATGCTTACAAGAAACTTGTATTTTGATTAACATCTCATTCCCATACTTTACTCATGGTGCAACTGTAATTTTGTGGACCAAAACTGAGTGCAAAATTAGCTTTAAACTACTAATAAGTTAGTATTAGGGTGTTTATATTAAAAGGTCAGCCACAACCTTAAGCCGTTAACCTAACAACAAGAAAAGACGGAAATAATAAAACATGCAACTTACCGCACCATAGTCACCAATGACTTCCATAGGGGAAGGATAATTTTTCAACCTTTTACTCATTTTCTTGCCATCTTCAGCTAACACAAGGCCATTACAAATGAGATTTCTAAATGCTGGTTTACCAAACAGGGCAGTAGAGAGTACCATCAAAGTATAAAACCTACACCAATACAATTAAAAAGCCATAGTTAAGAAAAAGTTTCTTAAAACATCTGTTAAAAGAGCTCCTACTTGATTACATCTGTAATATCTAGCAAACTCAATTAGCCAGTTACATCTTGAACCCTTTCAGCTAGATATACTTTCCTCACAAGTCTCTGGTCTGCACTTACGTTAGTTACTATAAGGTATTGAATATGGAAAACCACAAAAAAAATAAAACACACCATCCACGAGTTTGGTCAAGGCCCTCAGCAATAAAGTGGCCAGGGAAATTCTTTTCAAAAAGTTCAACATTTTCAAAAGGGTAATGAATATAGGCATAAGGCATCGATCCACTTTCAAACCAGCAGTCAAATACCTGAAAAGAATATAAACAAAATCAAATCCATGAAGTAACAGTTTAGGAAAATACTAGTGAATGTAAAAACCAGACGGTCAACTTACATCATCCACACGGCGAAGAACACCATACTGAGACCCACGGCTTGAAGGGATTGTTATATGGTCAATATTGTGGCGATGCAGATCAGTGACCTAAATTTGAAAGATAAAACAAACAACTGCAAAGGTTATATAACTAATCATTAACCACCTCAATCCACTATATTTGCGTTTCACATCTTACCTTCCAAAAATCATGCTTTTGCGGGCAACTACCATTGAATACTTTTGTAAATCTAAATTCTAGAACAAAATTGGAAACTGAAAGCTAGAAAAATTTCATGATCACAAGTGCATATAAAGGCTTGGGAGGGGTGAATGGATGAATATTATAATATATGATTTGAGAAGCAAAATTCAGACCTTAGTGCCAGATAATTTCTCAAGTTTCTCAACAGAGTCCATCACAACGGTCTCCACTCCATCTTCACTAACCCAAATGGGAAGAGGAGTGCCCCAAAACCGACTTCGACTAACAACCCAATCCCTAGCATTCTCCAGCCAGTTATGAAATCGTCTTTCCTAAATTTGCATGGACAAGCAGAGGAGACAATAACTTTAAATCTTAAAAGATAAAATAGAAGGTACCAAGTATTGAAAGGGTACCGTATTATGGTATCTTACAGTAATAGCTCTGCATCAATCTTACCTTGTTTGTATGGAACTGGGACAATATAAGCAATTTTAACTCTATTTTCTCTTTTAAAGGTTCTTATAAGGCCAGTACTCGATGTAGCTAACAGCAAAAAAAAAATTATCAATGTAAAAAGCTAAATTTATGTGCACTCAACATACATACGAAAGTGTACAAATCTGAACAAAAATAATAAATGAAATGATGAACATAACAAAAGTTATATCATACCTTAACATAGTCAGGAACCCAATATGTCTGCTTGTTGCATTCTAGCAACTGATCTTTAATCGTTTCAACAGCAATAAACCTTAAGGAGAAAAAGTTGATAAATCTATGTGACTCTGCTATACAAATGAAGAATATGAGAAGAAAGCTACTTACCAGCTAGGTACAGCCATATAGATAAGAGGAGTTTCAGACCTCCAGCAAAAGGGGTAAGAATGGGTTATGGTACCAGTACTCACGAGCCTTCCTTTCCCCTATTCAGATTTTTTAATAAAATCCTTCAAATTTAGTAAATAAAAACAATGTACACTTTGTGGTCGAAAACCAGAATTGGCATTTTAACAAGCTTGTTGCGTCGATAAAATATTTGCATTCCAGGATAAAGAAAAAAACATATATCCCAAGTTATTATATGTGTTTACCGGTGGTAAATCGATATAACAACAGTTCATCACGCTTTAGGAACAGACTACTTCTATGAAACAGTTGCATAACCATCAACATTATCCGAATAACAATGTTAAAAGCAACAACAATACAAAAAATGTAAGTAATTGTAAATTTGCAATTATTAACTGTCAGAAGAAGTACTTGCCTTAACAGTACTAACAATATCCTTATCAGCATCTTTCACGTAGCGACCAGCGAAGTCTGTAACTTTCTCCTTAAAGCAGCCTTCACCATCAACTGCCACCACAAGGTCATCTCCCTGTACTATTTAAACATTGATTAATTACATTAAATTAGGGGGAAATATTTCTGGTCTCCAACTGTATCTCCCTACATGGCATCTTCAAGTGTGAGTAAAATAGAACCATGGAACTACATGGTAAGAGAGCAAATATGTGGGGAAGGGAACACGTGACAATTGAAAATCAATACAATAGAAAAGACAACAGATTCCAGACTACATACACATACACATGATACCAGTGAAGACCTGGTTCTTTTTCTCTCTGTTTTTTATTCCAAAGCAGAAATTGAACCTTCATTTCACGTAGTTTCTGACTGCTATCAGGTATCAACTGCTAAGGTCCAGTACCAATAGGGGCAAATTACCAAAATAATGCAATCAAACATTCAAGTTCACAATGTTATGCAGTGCCTAACCTTCTTAATTATGCCATTTTCGACACAAACACGGTAATCATCCTCACCAAACGCAGGTGCACAATGGACAACTCCAGTTCCACTGTCCTCGGTGACATAATTGTCAGCAACTACCCTAAATGCAACATCCGAGCACTCTGAAAAGTACTCAAATAATGGTACATATCTACAAAAACAGTACAAGTACGTCAGCATAAGAGGTGAGCAAGTCAGCATCAATAACAGGGCTGAAAATATGGTGGGAAGCACAATGGAACACAATCACAGTTTAATTTCACTAGTTCCCCCCGAAAGCTCAAGTATTTCAAAAAAAAAAGAAAAAACAGTACAAAAAATTACAAGGACAACAATAATTTGGTACCGCCAAGTTAATAAATTTTCATTTTTCTAGAACAACAGGCAATATCTAAAAAGTAAATTAAAAACCACAAGTAGATTGTAACACAAATACACCAACAGACCAAAAAAGATGCTCACCTCAAGCCCTTCAACTTAGAACCAGGGAATTTTTCAATCACTTTGGAAGATTTACTACCAGGCAACTGAGACAACCTGGATTCTGCAACTATGTATACTGCTTTAGAAACCGACTCCCTGACCTGAAAAATACTAATTTATTATTTCCACAACAGAGAAACTATATGTGTGGTAAAAAAAAAACAGCTCATGGTATCAGGCAGTTTTCTTTTTACAGGCACCTAATTACAAGGTATACATTACCAGCTGGGTTTAAAACAGCTCATCTTGGCTTATACACGGGAGTGGTGGTTTATTCATATATCACCGCCGTCCCCCCCCCCCCCCCCCCACAAAAAAAAAACAAAACAAATGAAAGATTGAAGTGCCAGACATTTAGGGAATGAACAAATCACAATTCACAGCACATAGGAATGGTACATTAGTATGGTACAGAATTTCAGATATGTAACCTTCTTGTGTACAAAAAAGCTAAGTACATGCGAACCTTGACATAGGTTAGATTAGGATTGACACAGAGGGCAAGGTTACTAGGCAAAGTCCAAGGGGTGGTGGTCCACGCCACAAGAGCCGCACCATCAGAATCATCCACTACAGGAAACGACACCATCACTGCCGGATCAGGAACATCCTACAAAATATACAATAACCACTTACTGCTCCCATCCAGACAGTCTCTTTAAATAAAGCATCAATTGTTTCATAGCAACCATTTAAGAAAGGGAAAATGTAGAGTACAACAGCAAAGCACCTTATAATTTTGTCCTGCCTCAAAGTTGGAAAGAGGCGTCTTGCAACCAGTACTGTACGGCATAACCTGCAAGAGAAATAATTGGCAGAGACGCAAAACCACTATATCAAGGATCGCAACACTGTTTACTAGCATTTTTGTCTAAACGGGGTGAAAACAAAGCCAAAATCAAATTGCTACCAAAAGAAGTGTTCTACACTAAACATTAAACCACACGAATTTGAATTCAGTGAAGGTTTCAGTAAAAGCATATGTGGATCTTAGAGGCGTACCAATGCACAATTAAGGCTAAATGGAGCAGCTAGTTAGGTCCTTCTGAAAATATGAACCAACTTTGGGGGTTTAAGTTGTGAATCCATAATGTGATACGCAAAAGACCTTCAAGCTTTTGCATTATATAAAGACAAGAAAACAGACCTTAAAACCACGGTAGACAAGGCCTTTCTCAAAAAGCCTTCCAAAGACCCACCACACACTCTCCATGAAGCCCAGGTCCATGGTCTTGTAGTCATTTTTAAAGTCAATCCAACGTCCAGTGCGTGTCACCACCTGTTCCCATTCCTTCACATACTTGGTCACAATGCTTTGGCACAGGTCATTGTACCTGTTAATACAACAAGGATTGTTATGAGTAACTTTTAAAGTTGTAACATCATTTTTGGTTCATTAATTCTCAAATGGCACTGACAGTGGAAGCATTACAAAATGCCAGAAACAAGCCTAACTATGGAGTCAAAAAAAATATGTTCTGGGTACATATATGTACACTGGGCCATAGGAGATACTACAGTACAATAAGGTACATTTGTGCTAAACAGATTATAGACAGGGTAAAAAGATACACTCACTTGTCGATGCCCATGTCAAGCACTTCCTGCCTCGATTTGATATTGTATGTGGTGTCGATCTCGTACTCGACAGGTAACCCATGACAGTCCCAGCCGAAGCGACGGGTGACGTGGTGGCCACGCATGGTCTGATGGCGCGTGACGACATCCTTGATGGTCCCGGCGAGGATGTGGCCGTAGTGGGGAAGCCCGGTGGCAAAAGGGGGCCCGTCGTAAAAAATGTACTCAGGCTTACCCTCAGTGAGCTTCAGCTGCGTCTTGAAGGCGTCGATCTCTGACCAGAAGGACAGGATCCGCTCCTCTTCTTTCGGGAAGGAGAAATCCTTTCCTTCCTGGATGTCTTCCATGGAGAATTTGGCGTGGCGGCAGGGAGAGTGGAGGGAAACGGAGGAGGAGGGAGACGAGGGTTTTAGGATTAGTAGAGGTTTTGGGTAAAGGACCTTGTAAAGATGGATAATTTACTTTTTGCCCTTACGGAGGATTCAGCTATCCTGCTGGTTTTCTTGTAAAATTGTAACAACTAACCGGTGAGAGTATGTTAAAGTCCAATAGAAAATAGTCCGAGTCATCCTAAATAACAGGTGTGCGTGCATTTCAAGTAATGTGCAACTACTTGGTTGCCAAGTACGGAGAGACAAGTGCAATACTGTGCAAAGCCAATTACTTGATATCCACGTTGGTTAATTTTTTCTTTTTCTTTTATGAAAAAAAGGGACTGAGATCAGCCTAGAAATTATATTAAAACTAGAGTCCAAGTGCATCTACATTCCTGAAACTATTAAAGTTTCTAATCTGACGTGGCAGTTGTTAAACTAGTTTCAGAGATGTAGATGGATTTCTTATTTAGCAATTTTACTCAATAATTTTTTATTAAGAAATCGTTTACAAACTCTAACGTGGCAAAATGATTGGCCTGTAATTGCTAAAATTAGTTTAATTTATTGCTTATGTGGCTTATCAATTTTAATTTACTGATAATGCATGTGGTTTATTAGAAACTCTAAAATTAGTTTCAGGGATGTGAACATTTAGAAATTCCAGAGTCTATAATTTCTTAAAAACAGTCAACAGTTATTTAGAAACTCCGAGAGTTGCAAGGATGTAGATGCTTTAAGACTTACAAATTAACAGCTGACTTGTTCCTTTTACTAATTCCCCAATTCTTAGACCGTGTCTATGCCAAAGAGAAGGAAAGCCATATATCTCTTTGTTTCGTTACACACGATCTGTTCTCCAGAGTACACTCCAATTCATGGGTTGCAAGCCGTGTCATGCCCCCTCCCAATTGCTTGGTAATTAATCAATAGAAATTCTATTATGTCGGGTGGCCCAATTTTAAGAGAGAGGGGTAACCAAAAATCCAGTGGCAAATGAAGAAGAGCTTGGAGTATTCGTTACCAGTCGAATTCTCACTCACCCATCCATTACCAGAATTGAAAACAACATAGTGTGAGAGAGAGACTGAGATACTGCGGAGAATGGAGGAAGTCGGGAATAATAGGGGTGAAAACGGGTCGTCCGTATTCGGATCCGTAATCAATTTTTTACGGATTCAGATAGAGATAGTTTGCGGCTAAATACATAAACGGATAATTATATGTATATGTTTTATTTTAATTTTTTAGATATTTATTTGTGCGATTTTTTTATTTTTTGAATATTTGTTTGTACGGATACGAAGATGGATACGAATACGGATAATTATCTTTTTTTATTTTATTTGTTTCAGAATCATGTATGTCTAGAGAGGAATATTATTTTTTGATTAAAAATATAATTATGTTGGTGATTAATGTTAATGAGATATATATTTTGTATATATACAAAAAATTATTTAGTTCACCATAATTATTAAATATCTGAATTATATTCATATTTTATGTTACTTTATTTTCTAATGAAAATAATTTATCAAATAATATGTAAATTTTGTTACAATATTTAAATTAGATATTCGAATTATATTCATATTTGTATTCGTATATATATAATATTCGATCTGTATTCTTATCCATGTAATATCCGATCTGTATTTGAATAATAAAAACTAATATGATTTTACCACTATCCGATCCGTTTTCACCCCTAGTCTGGGGTACAGAGGGATGGTTCCGCCAAAATTCACCATGCAATGCTAGAGAATATTTCATGCATGTTCTATCTGTTTTTTTTTTTATTCCCTTCTTTTAATTAGTTCTATTTTTATAAAAAATAAATCTTAAATTTGGCTTTCCATTACCATTCAGAAGCTCAAAATGAAAAAAAAAAAAAAATTACAAGATATATTAAAACTGAAAGGATAAAAGAAAACAAGTAATTATTAACAGTCTGCGAGTAAAGAGCGGACTCAAGTCTAGCATTCTACGACATGTATACGTGTTTATGCTCCAACCAGTTGATATTAAAATACACAAGATCAATCCTAACTTTTTGCTCTACGCAAAAGTGAACCTTAAAATACAAATTTAAGGTCAGCCTGACGCCTTTGTATATTACGTGTATCTTTCATGGCTTATGTTTTATAGTCTTAAGCACAAATTAAAAGTAAGATCTCAAAATATATTGATACATCATTTGTTTGGACTTTGGAATAAGTCAATCTCATCAAATCTACTAAAGAGTCGAGAACACTGGGCTGATTTTGCGTAATCTCGGCCCACTATCTAGAACACAATATGGAGCATCTGTCGGATGGCCCATTTTTTTTTTTTTTTTATACCATAGAATTGGATAGATCATAGATATGCTCATGATACTAACACAATTAATATTTTTATTAACACAACAAATTCAAATATTTTACTTGTATGGACAAATTTGTTCTTGCTTAACTACTCTCTAAATGTCGTATCTTTATTAAAAATACATTTTCTTTATATTGATGGTCATTGCTTATTTATCTTATTTCCATAATTAAAACGCCTAATGAAATCTTCAAGAATCAAGAACCTGCAGGGAATGTTTGATTTTTTTTTTTAAAACTGAAAAATATAGCTATATACTAAGCAACCATCTATTGAGAAAATAATCTTATTTTTTAGTAACTTTAGTCAACTTAGTTGGATTGCATCATATGTCACTTTATTTATTTGTTTACTGTTACTTATATGCATTAGATGGTTTGTACAAATTTTATATTGTTGAGTTTTGAAAAAAAAGTACAAACTACATTAAAAATACATTATTCTGTAGTTCATAAATTTATAGAAAGACACTAGAAACTTTATCAATTGAAAATAAATTTCGTATTGAAACAAAGTATTATAAGACAAAAAAGTTGTTTGATAAAATGATTTTGCCCCATGTAAAGAATGGGTTTTTAGTTTTATTATTTTCTATTTTTAAAATAAAATGTATTAGGTGAAAACTCCAGTTATGAAAATGAAATAAATAACAAATCGTTATTAATATAAAGAAATATGAAGAAAACATGTATCTTATTGGTTGACTATCTTATCTACAATTTGGTCCTTCTTTAATTGTTTTCTACCACAACTTATTCCATCCATAATTGTTTATCTTTATTTTTCACAGATTTAATTCATTGAAATAAATATGTATTTTATGTGATTTCTTATTTGGATTAAAATTAATCTAAACCATTTGTATATGATAGCAATTAAAAATTTGTCTTGATTTTTTGAAATAAGATTAAAATCTATTATTAAATTACATAATAATAGAATATATGACCATATTATAAAACAATGGAGAGTTTTCCAAAATTAATCTAAACATAAATGCTACAAGGTAATATAAAAATTACGTATAAAATAAATAAATAATGTGTACACTAGAAATAACTAATTTTTTATCTCAACATAAAGTAATAAATAAAATAGTAAATCTCATGACTTCTCTCAACATTATTTTGGAACAAAAAAGCTTCATTTCAATAATAAACTTATACTTTTATTGCAGTTTTTTTAATTGGTGTTATTTTGAATTTTTCTATGCTTTAATAACACAATAAGAATAAATTAATCATGTTGAATTTGCTAAACAAAATGATAATATAGTTAAATTTACTTTTATACTTCTTATACTACACTAAATATATTCTAATTAGATAAATATTTAATATTGAAGAATATATAGTGACTAATAAATTAATAAATGGTCTTTGTGTTAGAAGATTTCATAATCTCCTGAGAACTAAAATGGCAATTGAAAGATATATACATGGAGGGGCAAAAATGTCTATAAAATTAAAAAAATTGAAGTTGTTGTGTTCAAATAAAAAAATAGTGTGTTAGTATATCAGATTTATACCAAAACCAAATCCAAATCACACCAAGTATCCAAATTATATCAAAATCAAGTTGATCAAATGTCAAAGCCAAAAATTAATTAATTAAATTAAAGATCTAATCAGACACATGTAATCCCACTATGCAAATCTCAACATTAACTCAACTCGTTCGAGCGCTTAGCTGAGATATCTCATACATTAACTCAACATTAACTCAACCCTAAAATTTTGAAAAGAACAAAAATAATATGTTAATATCTCACAATAATAATAAAAAAATGAAACTCCCAATGAGAGTTGTCTGAAGACATCAGTTTCGTTTTTCAATTTTAATAACAAGTGTGTGTTATGAGTGTCCATAGAAGCATTTGCTATAGTTATTTGTAATTCAAAGCCAGGCTTTCCTTGTAATAAAAAAATAAACCAAATAACCATTATTTTTGAGAATTTCAATTTTCACCACGACTGCATCGGTATTCTGCGGACCCATTTTTTTTTCAAACTTTGAGAAATCTCATAAATGTGGCACACATTCCTAGAATAGAAAAATATTAAAAAACCAACAAATTTGAGATATCTCATACATATGCGTGGTTTTTTTTTCAAACTTTTAAGATATCTCATGTGGCACGTATTTTTAGAACAAAAATAATATTAAAAAACCAAAATATTTGAGATATCTCATATAGATGCATGGTGTCTCGATAAAATGCAAAAAAAAAAAAAATGGGTCCGCAGAATACCGGTGCGGTCGTGGTGAAAATCGAAATTCTCAGAAACGATGGTTATTTGGTTTATTTTTTTTTTGAACTATGTTATAAATAAAAATTTCGGGCTAGTGTGTTCTTAAGCTCACCTAATTCTTTGTGAGATTAACTTCAAAATCTATCGGATCGACTTCAAACGATAAATTCAAACTGTTAAATTGATCTACTTCACAAGCAATGTGTTTATATGTTAAATGAATCTATAAGTTTTTAAATCAGAACTCCTATAATAGCAAGTTAAAATATAGGAGACTGAATGGTGTATCTGTCCAGAGGAAATCTCAGCTGTCCATCCAGCAGATCGAACGATTCAGAATCATTCTGTTGAATATGAGATATTATGCATATATTTTATATGAGGAGGGATCAAGTTACAACAAATTTGAGTTACAACAAAGTTACAACAATCATTTTTTTCATTTTCAAAGTCTAAATCATCGATCCAAACTGTTCAACATGATCTCCACAATAAAATGTGCTTGCTGATCAAATTTTACAATTTTTTGAATTTTTTTACTATTTATTAAGTATTTTACAAAAAATAGTCATATTAAGACCATTGAATTTTGTACCCATCTTAATAAATAGTAAAAAAATTCAAAAAAATGTAAAATTTGATCTGCAAGCACATTTATTTAGGGTGCGTTTGGATGAATCAAGGAATAGCTCGGAATAGCAGCTATTCCTGGGTTCGGAATAGCTGCTAACCCAACATTTCATAGGAATAGCGGAATAGCAGCTAACCCGAGCTATTCCTTTGTTGAGAATAGCGTTTTTTTCCACCCAAATGATAAGCCTAAATTTCATATATCTTTTTGGTAGGATTTGGTCTCTAAATCTATCCCCTTTTTATTGGTTTAAAGCCATTTAGTTTAGATATTGCACCAAGTTCGAGATACTGCTATGCTTTCATGTATTTTCAGGTTCTAGAAGTAAATGGGAAGAATTTGGAGCAAGTCCGGACACGATCGGAACCTAGACAGCTCACTGCCACGATTCTGCACCATTATTGCGACCCGCAATTTCCATTATTGCGACCCGCAAATTCTTCACAGTTTCCGAATTTTGGGCTGCTACAGGTCCAGACCCATTCTAAAAGCCCGAACCTCCTTCCCCAAAGGGGGTAGTTCACATTTCTCACTTCTTTTTCAGCTGGGAACGACCTCAAGAGCTAGGGCTTCAGATCTAGGGCGATTTGGAGAAGGAGAAACTCAAGGGAGAAGAGATTTGTGTTTGGATTTGCATTCTCTACTCTATTTTCCTTTCTCTAGACTTTGGTAACAAACTATTTCTCCCATTTGTGACTATTCTCGCCCTTATGAGAGGCTAATCTCCTCTCTAGGGGCGATGGCATGTAAAACTCGAAACTAGGTGCTCTCTATCTTACTCGATTTGTAGTTTTTATTGACTATTAGTGATTTACTCTTTTAATACTTGATTTATGCATGGATTGTGTGGTTTAACCTTACTCCTCCAATACATGGATTTAGGGATTTATTCAATGACTAAAAATCACTTGTGTTAACTCCCCGAACAAAAAGAGTAAAGAATAGGTTATTAGGACGAAGTACTTAACCGAGAAGTCCGAGGTAACCTAAAAGTACGATATTAGCCCACGAGGTACTTAACCGTGAAGTGCACGCTATTACCACTTTAGAAACACACATGTATGCTTTAGGAACACGAATCGAGTAGATTGAGACCCTAGTGGATAGGAATGCCGAAGCCCCTGGAACTCCAACTCTTGAATCAGACCCAAGACTTTTATTATTTGCTTCCTTTGATTTAATTAGATTTAGAAACCAACTCAAACATTGTCTGTCTAGCTTAATGAATTGGTGAGAACCAGTACTTTACGAGTTGTCCCTGTGGATTCGACACCCGAAATACTACTTGGCAAGATTGTATGCTTGCAATCAAATTAGGTGTATTAGGGTTCATAAATAAGTTATAGAAAAACACGAACACCAAACGTGTTGTGTTAAGAATAGCTCGCCAGGAATAGCAGCTATTTCTGAATTAGCGCTATTCCTGTGTCACCCAAACGTACCCTTAGATAATCATGTTGAACGGTTTGAATTACTTTGAAAAAAAAAAAAAAAATTATTGTAACTTTGTTGTAACTCAATAATTACGAGTCTGAAATTAGCTTATAAATCAACCTGCTGCATACAACGCCCAGCGAACACGCCTCTCCTCCTCCGTCTTTTTGCTCTTCGCTCCCTCCCTCTTTTCTCTCTCTCCTTTATCGCCGCCAGTGCGGACTTCACCCCCTTTGTCGCCTTTCCACCACTTCGGCCTCCGCCAGATGGCTATCTCTACCTCTGCCACCTCTGTCTCTCTCTCTCTCTCGCCTCCAATGGCGGCGCGTATCTTCACGTGCTTCAGCAGAGGTAGATCGAGACTTCGCCACTCGTCCTCTCCTGATGCCAACGCCACAGCCGACCTCACGGCCGAGAAGCAGCGCCGCCTCGGTCCGATCCTTCTCGAGCTCTTCTCCTCCCAGGTATGCACCACTTCACCCGATGCTGAGGCAATCGCGGCGACTCGTCTGACTCGACCTAATAGACTCGGAATCTGTGTTACACACAGACAATGTTTCCTAAAAGTATTTTGAATTGGTAATGCAAGCTAGTGCCACAATTTAACAACTTTTTGTTGAATAATTTCAGGATATTGAAGAGGTTTTTAGGCTTCCCGAAGAAGGCTTTGATATTTCGGTTACACAGAGACAATTGCAAGAGGAACATGTTGGTCAAGTTGTGATGTAAGAACTTACCCATCTTTTAATTCTAAAACTACTAATTAAAATGTCTTTTAGAATCGTTGGGTTTATTGCAAGCAACAATTACTTGTTACCTCGCCTCATGTTACTGGTGCATAGCTAGGTTTTGGTTGTTGTGCTAAATGTAACTATAAATTACTGATACTTGAACATTTGTTCACAAAAATATCAAAACTAAATATGATTAAAGCATGAAGAGATTCTTTGAAATGAATTTTTAACATGTATGACAATTTACTATGGTAATCCTTGGCTAGGAATGAAGTAGTTCAAATTTGCCTTCATATTTATTTTGTCTTGAAGCAATAACCAATGTTTTAATAGATTTGAAAACTGACTGTCAGACAGTGATATTGTATATTTTTTAGCAATTAACAGATGAAGATAAATGAAAATACCATTGAGAGAGAGAGAGAGAGCACTTAAGAAATTAGGCATTTAGCGTCTTCCTTGCTGGCCTTAAAAAACCAGAAGAAAGTCAATGTCACCCCTAAACCCTAAAACATGTAAATTAGGCATTTAGCGTCTTCCTTGCTGATTCAGTATTTCCAAGTGTGACATTGACTTTTATGGGTGGGGCTGCGATGTCACTGAAACCGGAAGACTAATTGGAGAAGGACAACGACGATGCCTCTAGGGTTTCCATTTCGCGGCCAAGGAGAACGACGACGGCTCTGATGCGAGAGTTCCTCAGAGGAGGCCGATCAGGAGCGGAAGGAGGAGGGGAAGGTGGAGGTACTGCAAGCTGAGCGCCAGCCAAAGGAGTTGCAAGAAGAGGTGTCGTCTGAGGATCGGGAGAAGCAGAATAAAGGTGAAACAGGTAATTTTCTTTCTTTTGTTTTCTTCTATTAAAATATCACATCTTGACCATCATTTTGTTTGTATTCAGGAGCAGAAGGTTCATGAAGCAATCTTAAAGCGGTTGAAACCTTCAAGGTAAGCACACCGACTAACAAAAGTATATTATATGTTGCATTTTTTTTTTATGAATACCACGAGGAAACTTAGATATTTTGTGAATTCCTTATTTGTTTTGTGTAGTATTTCATCAGAACCTAGGTTGGATGAGTGGATCAAAAGAGCTCAAATCTGTGACAATTTGCACGAATCAGTAATCATAGTCTCTAAGTTTTGTTAGTCATTTTTAATTTACTGATATTCAAATATGATTATTGCATTTTTAAAATTATCATGTCCGAATTGCAATGGTTGGGAAATATACAGGTCTCTCTGATTCATATCTCTTTGTATTGAAGGTATATCTTTTCACACTTGTTATTTTAGCAATTACTAGGGCATTTTCATGTATACTCCGAATCAGAGAAGAATCTTAAGGACAGTCAGCCCGGTAAGTATGAGGACAAAATTTAGCATTACGAATATTTAGTTCTACATTCTGATATAAATGCTTGGAGATTTTATTAATGTGTATCTATTGGCCCATGTTAGCATTTTCTATTTTGTGTAGTTCTTTTAGTTTTTTTTAATTCTGTTTGGTCTTTCTATCCAAGTTAAAATATTGTACCCAATCGAAAGATGTATCCAAAAGGTAATATTTCTTTTGGTTGTTTATCCACCTTTTTATGAAAATATTGTAGAGGTCTTGATTTACAAAAAAATTGAAAGCAAATGAGCTTTATAACACTAAATATCTCTTTGCAAAAGGTTGGAGAGGCTGAGATAGGCTGCCGGTGTACAAGTACCGCAAAGCCATTCTCTACTTGGTCGAAAACCATGCTACTTCTATAATTGTTGGGGAGACTGGAAGCGGCAAAACCACTCATATTCCCCAGGTTTGTTCTCTGTGGCATTTCGTCGATTACCTTGTGGGCATCCCTGGTTAGATGCAATTTCTCTTTATGCCTGAATGGAAGTTTTAGAAACCAAACAAAGAGGCTTTCTCAAATTGAATGTTGTATACCAAGAAGTTCTAAGAGCACAATGAGGTAAATATTAAGCATAAATTGTTAACTTATTATATTTTACAATACAATGTTCACAATAATTTTTTTATTTTTTTATTAATTTTGTTATCTAACAGAATGACGATGTGCTAGGACTTCTTCTTCTTGCTGTAATGGATCATGACTTTTTTACATATGTCGTTGTAAGTCCTAATTCTAGAACCTAGAAATTTTTTTTGGCACTTTTTTAATTTGTGGGTTTTTTTAGATCAATTGAGGTCTAAAATTGAATTTGGACATTAATATATTTAATTACCTAAGACTTTGTAATTAGAATAAAAAAAGAAAGTAAGAGAAGATGAAATGAAGCATGCATCAGAACCCAATTCCAGTTTGGTATAATTCAAACTAAAATGCCTTGAAGGTTGCCTCTATTATATGATGTGAGTTCTTCCCTGCAAGCTTTTGAAATTTAAGCATTTAAGAACTTAGAATTATAAATTTTTTAAACTATGGGTTGCTAAACCAGATACCAGTACCAATTCCAGTTTGGTATAATTCCATCTTGTTTTGTTCTTTTCTACACAAATAATTTCACAGCCCTTTAGAGGATTAGAGAATAATGTTATACCATAGTATACCAGAAAAAAGTGTTAAATATCTGGGATGAAAATTTGACATATTTCTAACTTGTCAGAATGTGCGAGTTGCTTTAGGTTCTTTACATTTCTATATCTATCTATTTTTTTTTTAAGTTTTGAAAAGTAGGGGACTTCGATATATATATCAATATAAGAGACAACTTCTAGGAACTAAAAAGTTTCCCAAATAATTTTCTGTGCAATATTATGACTGCTGGAATAGGATGTTTGATTTGGTCTGGATTGGAATTTTCTTGTATAATGAGCTCATCAAAACAAAACTTGAAAATAGATTGCATAGAGAGATTTTTGTTGGGAATCTTCCCCTATTTATAATTATCACCGTAATTATGGGCTTTAATTTAAAAGGAATATTATAATTTATTCAAGCTTTATGTTAATCAATAAAGAGCATAATTATAACTCACAACAATTTTTTGTATTAGGGAGAATATACCTTGGGATGCACAGCCTTATAGATGTCGCAGCAGGGGTTACCTTTGGGCTCCTAATACTTGCATTTTGGCAGCTATGTCGATAATTTTATCATTTCTGGGCAAAATTATATAATAGCGATAATATTGTACAAAATTTACTCTTATCGATAATATTGTACAAATTTTACTCTTCTCTATTTCTGGGCAAAATTTACTCTTCTCTATTCAAAATTATATAATATCGATAATATTGTACAAAATTTTAGGTTAATAACCAAAGTTGTCACGGATGTTAACAATTTAATTTACTCTTATCTATTCATAAGCACAGATAAGGACCTAATATAAAGTGTAACATAGCATAAGAACGAAACAAAAATTACAATTTTTTTACACATGTAATCTAAAAATTAAAGATATTGGCTACGATGAAGATACTCGCTTTCTTGCTCCACAGTTTCACCAATAAGATTTTCTTTCAGAGCAATAAATATAAATTCTATAAAAGAAAATTGTACAAAATTTACTTCTATTTGATCACTTTGTATCAGGGTTCTAAATAGCTAGCTATAGCTACACAATAGCTGCGCTATAGCATTTTCGGACCTCAAAAGCTATAACGCTATTAACCGCTTTTCTTTTATAATGATTCTAATAGCTAGCTATGGTTGCACTATAGTTGAGCATAGCTTTTTCGGACCTTAAAAGCTATAGCGCTATAATCGCTATTTAGAACCTTGCTTTGTATAGAATTTACAATACCTACAGTACCTGCTATGCCGCTGTGACAGATGACACTAATCTCAAATTTTGCAATTTGAAAAGATGAACTTAAAAAATACTTTAAAAATCCTAAAAATGGAAAGTTTTGTATCCAGATGCTCAGTGGGGAGTCCTCTATCTGACTATAAAGTAGCAAGGTCTAATTATGGGCATAGCTATTTTTATTAGTTTTCTTTCTTTTCTATTGTTTTTTGTTACTTTTCTGTACCAGTTGGGGTTCAATTGTGCCATGCTTGTGTTTGTTGCTGGGACAGGTATTGGGTTATGCCTAGGAGACTGGTTAGGGGTCACTACACCCTATCTTACTGTCTGAATTTTACTGGTACTGGTCCGAATATACCAATATTATGTAGTCCCTAACATAGAAGGTCAAAATGGTAATATTTCTTTGAAAAAAAACTGCCTCTGGCTGACATGTTAACTTGAGTGGCTAAGGTTTACTAACTTGATGTCTGGTTGATATATTTGAATTGGATTATAGGTGAAAAGCTTCAATGGCTAGAAAAGGAGGAATTATTGTTCAATTTATGATTGGCCACAGGTATACCATTACCTGTCTTTTAGGTGTGTAATGTGTATAATTACGATACAATGAGACAATGGATTACCCATTATTACCATCTCAGTTTTGAATGTATACTACTCGTATCTGGTACCATAACCTGACTGTCGAAATAAAACATGTATACCATTATCTGGGAGGCTATGTGAACTCCTTGTCTTGATTCACTTTTTGGCAATGTGACAACTATCAAATATAGTTGAAGTTAGGAATTACTTGGTCAACTAATTTTTACTAACAAATTGTTCGTTTTCTTTTGCTAGGCAACTAGGTGCGTAGCAAAAGAAAATTTGATCTGAATGTCATAAATAGAATCGATGTGGAGCAAACACCAGAGGATGCAGAGGATGGTCCTCCAAAGCTGCTATTCACCCACGGGGATTTGGTTTCTCGATAGACCTGTTGCTATGTTGTTTTAGTATTACAGTGAGGATATGGTACTATGCATAGCACAGATTGGTCTGTACTATGGAGCAGTATCTTCATTTTTAAAAT
Source organism: Carex littledalei (assembly GCA_011114355.1). NCBI lineage: Eukaryota > Viridiplantae > Streptophyta > Magnoliopsida > Poales > Cyperaceae > Carex > Carex littledalei. The sequence goes on along the minus strand of CM022092.1, from coordinate 3,948,603 downwards.
TCAAACAGTTGATCTGAACCGTTCAACCATGATGTCGATATGAAAATTCACTTGTAGATCAAATTTTACATTTTTTTTATTTTTCTTTAACTATTTTTTTAGATAGGTAGAAAATCACTTGATCTAAAGATTTGAGGCCATTCAAAAGTAGTCTATCTATCTAAAAATATAGTTCGCAGGTATATTTTCGTATGGAGATCATTTTTAATTGTTCGGATTGACTGTTTAAACTGTGATAATAGAGATATGGATCTATAGCACGGGTCGATCCATAATATGCATATTACCGTAGCCTCATTCTTGTATATTTCTGTGACTTAGATTAAGTTTGTTAATTTTTCCAGAAGCACTTTTGTTTTTGCATGTGTAATTTATATATTTCTTACATTTACTCTATTTTGTTTGTGGTATCAGGACAACCCTACGGCATCGACCTATTATTGGCGCATGAAAATGCCTGAGACGGCCTGCTACACTGCTATTGCTGCAAAAAATACAAACAGGCGGCCTCTGACATGTCAAAGGTCCTCCAAGTCGAAATTGTTGAAGAACCTGAAAAGATACTCCTTTAATTCTTTGGCTAATCAAATTGTTTTATGTTTTCTGAAACTGATTTGTGTTCTTCACGTAAAATAACTTAAAATAACTAAAGTCGGTCCTCCAAGTCGGTCACGTAAAATAACTTTACGGCTGATGTTTATTTATGGGCTGATTTATGGCCCAAGTTTTAAATTATTGAAAGTAAATAACTTTCAACTTATGCCATGGATTTAAAAGAAAAATAAATGCTTGTTAAACGCATTAAAAATTTGATAATAAATAATAATGATTTCTTACACTGTGACTTGGGCAAATTGTTTGAATTATATGGAAATTTTCAAATTTATCAAATTTAGTCTTATTTTTACAACTATAACCTTATTGTTCAAATAGATAAGAATAAATGTTATAAATAAGAATTTCTCCTTCTATATCCATATATATAAATTTAAAAGAATGAAAAATATATTTTTTTCCCCTTCAATTGGTCTACTCTCAAAATCAATGATACGTGAATTTCATTAAAATTAATTTTGTCACTCTTCAAAGAAACGCTTTAAAAAAAATTTACTTCTTAAATTTTTTTTTTTTATGAATCTAACACAAGTTAAATCTTTTATAAAATTAATGTTGTTAATTCCTACCGCAATGCGTGGGCACTTGATTAGTTAATATAATTATTATAATATAAAAGTCCAGCGGTAAAAAATGATGAAAAATAAGCGCATTAAAATTATCTTATAAACTTTTTTTTTTTACCTATTGACTTTATACTAAATTAAATCGAAAATTTATAAATTTGACATGTAAATGTATCACTCGTGAAGTGTAGCTCGGTTTCTACTGTTTGAATTTTTTGTTTGAAATCATTCTAATAAAATTTAAAATTAAACTCACCAAAAAACTTGACGAGGTTAACAGCCCTCTACTCAATTAATTTTCCTTTAATGAAAATCGCTTCCATAAAATTTGGCCGTTACACATATGAGCTGGATCTGTGCATTGGAGTGATATAAACTTTGAATTAGTCAACTGAAACAAACATGTCACATGCCCATCACATGACAAATAATATTAAAAAATAATATCTCACGTTGAATCAGCTGTAAAGCACAATATTCTACCTAACGGTTATATTTTATTTGTTGAGCAAGGCTTGGATCTAGCCAGCGCATCTCTAAGCAAGAGACCATAAAGAGGGAGGATGCAGAGAGATTTTTGGCAGCCAAGTTTTTCGAAAACAGAGAGATAAAGAGTTTGAAAGAGAGAAAGAGAGTGCGCATATTGCATGGGTCCTCTCTGCAAACCTGATCAGTCCCGGGATGAAAACTAAAATTGTTGGTATCCACAACGAGCTTTGGTAGCGTCACCTGTTGGGGCTAGTTGTTTATGTATTTTGGCAATCACCGCCAAATCGGTGGCTGTGGTCTGGTGAATCATACCAACAACTAGCCCCAACAGGTGACGCTACCAAAGCTCAAGTTTCTTGTTCACCAACAATTTTCTTGTTCACTCCTGGACTGCTCAAGTTTTCAAAGAAGATCCATGCTGATCTCCTCTTAGGAAGCAAGAACAATCTCAAGTATAAAATTATCTCAGAACTCGGCACAGCAAATGATACTAAGAAAGGTACATATGTCAATATACCTTCAATCAACTTCCGGTTAACTATGTTAACTCCGGCGAAATCTTATTTCTTGCTAAGAGTACCTTAAGATTTATTTAACTATTCAAATATATGATTAATTAATTATTGTTTAGTGGCCTGTGTATATAGTTTCCAAAATTTACAAGGTTCTAAATTAAAAAAAAAGTATTGTTTTTGACATTTTCAAACTGTATAGTATAAAATAAAAGCAAATAAATTGGAAGGGGTGTGCACTGTCTGATTCGTCGACGCAAGAAGAAACTTGAGAGAACGATATAGCGTAGGGGCTACAATGTGAAGCTCCATTAAAATAACAAAATATATATAATCGGAGAAGCGTGTCGTACTTGAAAGATTTTGAAAAAATCCCTTATTGTTGTATTTTATTATACATGATACAATATTTTATCATACATGATACATGATACACTGTCTTTTGAATTCTCTAAGAGTCAAGATCTCAACTTTGTTTCACTTTATTTTTTTATAATAAGTTTTCCAAAATGCCAGTACGAAGCCTACTTTATTATAAAATGAGTAGGAGACGATCCCAACTCTACTGTCATATGCTTACATCACATTTGTTAAGGGTATATTGTAAAAAAAAATTGTTATGTCTTTTGTAGTTCCTAAGCAATATATGTCTTTAAATAATGCAAAAAAATAATAATTTTTTTTATTTTTTTATTTGACATTACATTATAAGAATTTTTTCTTGAGTGAGGCTACGGTGCTATGCATAGCACGGATTGGGTCCGTGCTACTGCTCAAAATTTGACTTTTCAAAATTCTAACGGTCGATCCGAACCATTCAACATGATTATAAAATGAATATGTACTTTCGAACCAAATTTTACATTTTTTCGAATTTGTTTACTATTTTTTTAGATAGGCTGTTTTTGGATGGTCCAGAATGTTCAGATCAAGTGATTTTCGAAAAAATAGTAAAAAAATTCGAAAAAATGTAAAATTTGGTTTGCAAGTACATATTCATTTTATAATCATGTTGAACGGTTCGGATCGACCGTTAAAATTTTAAAAAGTCAAATTTTGAGCCGTAGTACGGACCCAAGTGGTGCTATGCATAGCACCGTAGCCTCACTTTTTTTTCTTTGAGTGAAAGAAAGGACTAGAAGTCATGATTTTTCTTTTGAGCATTTACTTATATAGTAAGAGTTTGATTTTGAATCTACATATTTCACACACAAAATAATATTAATTGAAGAGTGATATTGTAATTGGCGTGATTTTCTAAATTATAGAAATTAAATAACACATCTTGGCATCTATTTCTTGCTTTGATTTGTATTTGTTGTGCATGATTATTTCTCCCATCCAACAACACTGTCACAGTTAATTAATTAATTAATCATTTCCTATTCTTAATGTTTGGTACAAATGAGCAGCTGGGAACAAACATTAGCGATAATATTTACATCTCAGCAACTCAAATGAGTTTCTAAAAATTAAGGTCTCTAAAATTTTTAACTCTCACATTCCTGAAATTAATTTTAAAGTTTCTATTAAACCACATCAGCAACAAATTAAAAAGGATAAATAATTTGAATCAATCATTTAGTTCGCATAGAGTTTATAAATAGTTTCTTAATAAGAAACTTTACTGCATAATTTTTAAATAAGAAACTCTTCCAAATCTCTGAAACTGAATTAAAAACTACCACATCAGATTATAAACTCTAATAATAAATGCTCTTGTCAACCGAATTAAACAAATGGAGCAATTCCACCTCGAGATCTGCCATTTAATTTGACTTATGAATTAAATACAAATGAGCAGTTGGCATTTAAGGTTCTCACGTTTCTTGTTCTGATACGCTGGCAGAATTTTTCATTATTAGGCTCATCAAAACCTGTTATGATAGAAGAATTAAAAAAAATTCTAAAAGCCTTCATTGTCAATTTCATCATTTGACGTGTTTACGGAAAATTCAGTGCATATTGTTTGTGGCGCCATCGAAATCAATTCGTATCGCTGAAAATTCGTAATTGGTTGTTGAAATTTCTTAATTTCTAAATCTACTGTAGATTCAGAAACGTGCGTTCAGCGCTGGAAATTTTCAGATTGAATCCGTATTAATAATACAAATTATGTTTTCGTGCAAAGATCCGTATTAATTATACAAATTATGTTGTCCCTAATCCCTTTCACTAGCTAGTTCTTAGTTCTTAGCCCGCCAAAGATTTTCTGCTTCCTTTTAGATTTTATGAATGTCTTTTGTCATCTCAGTGTAGAAGCAAGCTTCGCAAATACTGTGTCAAATCGCACCTATCAATAAACATTGTCCACGTCATCCTCATATACAATTATATTTCATGTCCAATTTGTATACGAACAGAATTAAAATGTTTCATTATCGTACTCTAATTATGCTTCATATTTTTATTTTTATTTTGAAAGTTCAAATAGTCGATCTAAACCGCTTAATATAATCTGCATTAAAATATGCTTAGAGATCAAATTTTTTATTATTTTAAAACCTTTTACTATTTTTTAGATCTGTATAAAATCATTATTTTCGGAAGATTTTGGACCATCAAAAATAGTGATTTTTTATCTGTCCAAAAAATTAGTAAAAAAATTTCAAAAATATGAAATTTGGACTCCGAATTTATTAAATAGTGATTTTTAATATAGAGATCATATTGAGCAGTTCGAATTGAATTTTTGAACTTTGAAAATAAAAATACGAAGCATAATTGGAACTCGAAAACAAAGCAACTATGAGACATTTTAACCATACATAGTTGACCGTCAACAAAAGCAAATTTACCTTCTTTCAAAAAACAAAAGCAAACTACCTTACCACACTCGTCAAATTTACGAGCTCATATTAGAAAATAATTAATATAGACGAATAGACGAAAATAAGATGAACTCGAATTGCAAGGATAATTTCGAAGCTACGTTGAGATAACCACCTCTTTTCCCAAACCATCTCATGTGAAATACTATCCATTTTCAAGGAAATTCAATGAAGAAAAAGTTACTTAAGTACAACTTCTCATGAAATCGAATTGCAAGGATAATTTCTCTGCTTGCATTTTTCTTAATAATACTGTTGTCTTAACTACAACTTTAACTATAACTGATTTCGAAGAATACATAATTGAAATAAATTTTATTGACTCCTCAATAGTAATTCCGCCGATTTTTTTTAATATCTAACATTAAATAAAAAATAATACAAATGTTCAAATATTTTGAATAATTTTAAAAATGTCCAGACCGCCGAAAATCTCAGTGGCCGAAAAAACAAATGGGCCGCGGAAATTTTCGGCGACCGAGTAAAAAAAACTTTTTACTTGACTTCTTCGGTTTTTGAGAAACTGATTTTTATATTTATGGTTTTTAATTTAATTAGAAATGTTTATGATTTTTTATTTTTTCTATTAAAATATTAAAATATTTTATATATTTCTTCAAAAATAAATAGAATACTATATAATTTGATTTATTAGAAAGACTGCAACAAATAATTTGGATCAACATGTTTCAGGTCGGATTTTTTGCAGTTATAAGAAAAATTAAAATATTTCTTTGTGTTACTAGAAAAAAATAAAAATATTTTGAATATGAATTATTGATCCCGGTTCAAAAGTCACTTCTAAGTAAATAAAGAAAATATTGTGATCCTTCTAGTACATTTAAATTCTAAGATATTGTATCCATTTTGAAAAAAAAATTGAAAAAAATCATTTTGTGATAAAAGTCAGAGAATTTTTTTGTATTTTCACAAATAGAAGGATTACAATATTTTTTGTATTTATCTAGAAGTGATTTTTGAACCGGAATCAATAACTCAGATTTAAAATATTTTTATTTTTTTCAGTAACACACAAAGAAATACTTCAATTATTCTTACAGCTAAAAAAAATCCGGTCTGAAAAATGTTGATCCGGGTTATTTTGGTGCAGTCTTTCTAAAATCAAATTATATGGTATTCAATTTATTTTCAAAAAATGTATAAATGATTTCTAATATTTTAATAGAAAAAATAAAAAAATCATAAAAATTTCTAATTAAATAAAAATATCATAAAAAAAAACGGTTTCTCAGAAACTGAAGTAATTAAGTACAAAATTTTTGTTATTCGCTCGGCCGCCGAAATTTTCGGCGGTCTGTGCATTTTTTATTTATATTGAATATTTAAAAGAAGATCGGGTAATTCGGGCTTTGTCTTTGCATGGAAAATAATATTGATTAATCTCATAATTTTATTTTCAAATGTGAGTTTAAGATTTTGTGTTACTAAAATTGTAAAGATAAAAACATAATGAAAACACAGACATTTGAACCATCTTATTCATGATTTCTGCGCTCCTTTGTATACGAGACTACGACAGGTACAGACATAACCAGGCTTTCACTAGGTTCGTACAAATACACGAACACTTGACAAATTTTATGTATACAGAAATAATATACGATAAATGTGCAGAAATTAAATCCTGGATTGCACACTTAATGTTTCATTGTAAGTTCGTAACTGAGAAGAAATCTATCATCAAAGAAAATACGTTATTTAATTTGTATACAATCGATAACAAGTTGGTCATGTCGGCTGTACCACTCAACTACATGCAAGCGCCTAAAATCCCGCAAAGGGGTTGTCAAGCACATCGAAAAGCTGAGGAGAAGCTATGGCTATGGAAAGGTAATTGGGACAGTGTTTTGCCTAAAGCGAAATGGGGGAATCGGGATCATTAACCTAACGGTACAAAATGATGCATTGTTGTCTTGTTGATCAAGTGGCTCTGGAAAATAGAGTGCGAAAGGAGCTGTTTCTACATGACATTACACAGGCAGCACAGGTTGGTTTGATTAGCAACCACTCCTCTCGAGATCTGACACCGTTCTTCTCATGTTCACATGTGCTTCGGCCTATGCAGCAATGCACCAAACGGGGATCAGATGCATTTATCAAAAAGCAATCTGGAAACTAAAAGTCCCGCAGAACAAGATTCTTACTCAACAGGTGCTAAATAAATATCAGAGGAATAAGAGACAGTGGGAGATCTGGTGGTCCCATAGGAGGAGCTTAGGTGGGCTGTCAAGGAGGCACTGGAACATAACCTGGGCCGCAAAGGCATGGGCAATTTGGCGTGAGAGGAATAAGAGACGACCCGGTACAAGTGCTCCTTCATGATACCACTCTTGAAATTCACCAATGGCACCGGTACAGCTAGAGGAGGGAAAATTGATCTGGTTTGCTGGTTCAGATTTTGCGAGATTCTACTGCTCTCTCCTAGCTATGTTGTTTAGTTTTTAGTTCTAGTATTGGTGTAGTATTTGTGTATTTTGTAAATAGCGTGTAAAAACCTTTTTATCTTCTTAATACAATTGTCACTGGGTATCTAACCCATTGACCTCAATTAAAAAAAAACGAGGATTGGCTTAACCACAAAATGATCTTTAATATGGCCTGGCATTTCTGATCTGAGACTAAGAAACAAATTAGTTTTCATTTTTCATAAAATTACGCTAACTAGGTCTCAAAAGTAATAATAAAATCAGTAGAGTAAAAGGAATCTAAGTACTCAAAATTTTTATTATTAAAATTAATCTCAACAACAAAATCCCAATCTGATAAATGCTAATTAAATGGGATCAGGTCACCTACAAGCCCTGCTCCCAACAAAAGAAGAAGAAAGAAAATCCAACAAATAAGAGGAGAAAAATTCAATCACCTCAATTAGAGGGCATTAATATCAATAAATTTGTGAAGTACAATTATTCAGATTTATTCTTCAAGCTGTATATATTTCCAGCTACACCTATAACACTAACAATAATAGCCAAAACCAGCATTGTGAAAGATAAATACCTCTCCACATTTGTCAAGCATTTGCCATGTTTATCCAACCTCAAAGCCACAAGAGACGGGAACATAAACCCTAATGCCAGACCAGTGGTTGCTCCAGTGAACTTAAAAGCAATCCATATATTAGGTATGAATGTGGACCCGAGATAAACAATTGCTAGAAGAACAAATGTCAAGCCAAGAACTCGTTTTCTACTGGACGGCTTTGATGGGTCAAAAACCAAAGAATCAACGGTCTGTCTGAGAGAAAAATGAATTACAGGAAACACGAGCACCAAATGGAGAACATAACCGATTCTCACTATAAAGTTCAAAATCGAGCTGTAATTTATGCCTAAATCTTTATCAAAATTAGTGAGCACATCTGACTCAGTATCATCCCCAAATAACAGATAGCCTGATACAGCTGTCGAAGCATATACCACCACGCATAGCAATGTTGTAATTCTCCCAACCTTGTACATTCTTTTAGGGGTTTTCTCCTTAAGCTCATTATAAATGGGTTGCACATTGAAATGGCAAACATAGGCATTTGTCATTATAGGTATGACCACCAGAAGATCCAATAAAGCAGTCTTAGACCCGAAATCAGGACCCATCCGTGGTGCACTTATTTTTCCCATTAGAAGCTTAACAAAGGCTATGACACCAGAAACGGCCACAAAAATGACTGCTAGTATCACTGAGGCAGCTGAGGTTAAGCTTAAAGAATCGATTTTTTCAAGAGCACAAAGCGGGGCAAGAAAAAGAACAAGCACTATGAAAATCACCAATTTTCGGTTTTCCCAAATCCCACTTCCAAAAAGTTGGTCTAGAACTCCTTCATGCTTAGGTGAACCCGACATCACATCCCCAATTATGATCAAATACACAACTAAAATTCCCGCATTATTGATTATTATGCAAACTTCAGACACAATCCTGAAAGGCTTGTTCAGTGCCGATTGCACCAGATGACCATAAGAGGTTGATTTGCAATAAACTGAAAACCTTACCAGTAACTCAATACTGATTTCAGATAATATTCCCATTATTACAATAGAGATTAAGCCAACCCCTACTCCAAGAACCTTCATTGTAGCTGGAAGCGCCATGATACCAGCACCGATAATTGATGTGGCGAGGTTGAATACCGCACCTGGTACGCCTGAACCTTCTGTGGAGGCCTTGTTGAAATCTCCATTAATAAGGGGGTATTCATCAGATTCGTGTGTAAAGTCTTCATGAAAGAGAGATAATTTTGCGGCTCTGTCTTTATCTGGAGGATTTGAATTTGCGTTTTGGAGCTCTATTGAGGAGTAATTGTTTCGCATTTTTGGCTATTTCTATTGAAGATCTGGCATGAGCTTTTATTCGTTTTTTGAAAATAAAAATATGGATTCTTCGGGATTCCGGCAAATGGTAAAGCTTAAAGGCTTCACCGAAAAGGGTAAAATCTACCAGGACTAGGAAAAGTTATAATTAGTTGTTTCATACATTTGGCAACTAGATCGTAGGTGTAAAACAGGTGTTGCGAGATACAAATTTGTTGGATTTTGGGCAAATCTGAGAAACGATACCTATATTTGGGAAAGAGATTTGCTAAAAGCTGAGGTCTTTATGAGGAAGGTTGGATTGCGTTCTTGCAGAAACCTTGACTAGGGTTGGAGAAACAATGCAGATCTGAATCTTTCTCCCTCTCCTACAAATTCCGCACGAGTCAGAGATGGAGAAAAGTCTTCGTCAGCTGTCAGCTCGCTTCATTTGTTTGCAAACATATTAAATCCCAAGTTGTCTGTTACGAATTGAAATGGACGCGGGGGGATTCGGATTTTCTAAGGTAACTCAAATTTTGTGTTCAGATCCGGACAGTTCGATCAGAATCCGCATGAATTTTAAGGGATCCACGTCAAATTCTAACCTACCGAATTTTGATCGAACGGTCAGCATAAAAAATCAAAAGTTGGGTTGCCTTAGTGGATCCGGACCCAGGGCTACGGACAACTCAGGAGACGAAAATGGAGAGAACCACAAACAATTCAATTACGGACCGAGGCGGAGTATTCCTTATGGCCGGTCCCACTAAAAATATCTATATTAATTATTAGAGTGAATTAATGTCCGAAGGACGAATTTATTTTCACATGTGACACGTATCTTCTAACGATGAGCAAGAACAAAATTTGATGTTTCCATCCTCTAATGAGCACGTTTTTGTAAGAATGGAGCTATGATAATATCCATCCTCTATGTCGTGCAAGATTATTTTGACAATCGCGTTAACTGATAGACAATATCGTTCAAATTTTTGTCTAGACAAGATTATTAATTTTTTAGCATGACAAATAAAATAGAAGACTGATAAATAATGGAATTACCGGAGTATAACCAAAACGCAAAAGGAATCACAAAATTTTTGACATATAAAAATAACCAAAATAATGTCGTTAAAACAAACTAATCAATAATTTAGTCTCTTAGGAGAACAACAGCAATAATCTCGCCTGCCAAAATTGGGAACATCCAATCTACAAAATTGTGTGCAAGTTCAGCGCAGTACAGCCTACTATGGCAATTCCATATTCTCTTTTCTTTTTCTTTTTTTCTTGCATTGCCTCAAAGACTACCATACATTATCTTCCGATTCTGTGATATAAGTTAGATAACTTCTCGGTCTGAAATCAAAGCAAAACAGTATTAGAGGTAAGATTATTCACCAGAATAACCAGTGAGTGCCTACAATAGTTACTATCTTCATATGATATATACTATAGATAAGAGTGGTAAAAACTTTTCCAGAAGTCACTCAACTTTACCAGTACCTGATTCTGGTTACTGAACATTCGTTATTTAATTTTAATTGGCAAGCTTAAATTTTATCCAAATTGAACCATATTTTCCAATCCAAATTCAATTTACATAAAATCATATTTGATTCATCACAAGTTTTACAAGTCATAAAACCCTATGATTATACAGCATGTTTTCTAAAAGTATCATTACATAACAATTAATTAGGTATATTGTTAGTTGAATACATTCATTCGTTTGGTAAGTAACAATTTGTGTGTAATATGAAATTAACATGGAAACAGCGACTTGATATAGTCCAGTAACAAAAAAGGATAGAGTTTGAGTGACCACCCTTAAAAGGATAAGAGTTAAGTAACAATAGATGCCATCCTTCTCTCAGTTCTCTGTTTACATAGGGTTTTGTAGGCTGAACCGTAATACGAAACAAGTCATGATCCATAATAAACGGTTTCTGTCTTTCTTTTACTCGATAGATTGTTGACAGTTACAAATAATTCTATAAAAAGAAGAAGATAAGGAACCTGAAATTTAAAATTGGGAATTGCTCAGGAAGGTGACCATGCATCTGGTGCTCTGAAACATTTTATCTATTCTCTGCCAAACTGAGCTCTGAACTTCCAGAAGCTTCTTGACCTTCTCCTGTAACTCTGAGTGACGCCTCACTGTTTCCCCATGTATCTGCAAAGTACAATGGCAATAAGCTTAATCAAGTAGAAATTAATAAACAAGTTATCAAGGAAACCATTAACTTATTATGACAGTTCTTTATAACAGATGTCACAGGTGTGCCTTTTGGATATGAATTTCTTTAACAAATTTAAAGAATAATGTTCAATTTTAATGCTCACACTTCTAAAATTATTAAGAGCAGTATTGTGTAGGTGTGTGGACATGTGGAAATATTTTTTTTTATTAAGAACACAACAACAGTGGTGAATCAAACCTTAAGAAATAACTTGACAAGGGCTTGTATGAATTCGAAATTATTCCTGACAGAGATCTCGTGGATAAAGTAATCTAAAAGTAAAGATATAGAAGCAAATTCAGGCTTCTTCTCTAGGACTTCGGGATCATCATCTTCCTCTAGAATTTGTAGCATACGCAATTCCATGTCAAGAGAAGGAGGTGACAGCCCTTTTAAGTAGCTGGTGAATTCTGAGACTGAAATTAACAGAGCACAATTGCAAAAGAATAATCAGTTAACAGTAAACACTAATGAGCCTATGCTTATACAAATCAGCACTTTACAGATACTGATTGAATATCTTTCTTTTTTAAGTCCTAATTTGAACCACAAACATCAAGAGTACGGCCTAACAACATGAAGGAGCTGAGAGAAGAAAATGAAAGGCAAGTCAAGAGGGCATTACAAATAAAAAGAAATTAAGACAGCTTACAGTTCTTTTCCTCGGCTAACTTCTGTAAGAGCTTCACAAATTGGGAAGACAAATCAATCTTTTTGGTACCAATATTCAAGTCACTGCTTTTACCATCACTCCCTTCAGTTGAAGCATCAGTGGTCGTCTTAAATGTTATTTCCCCAGTGACAGAGGGAATTGATGGCAAGAAAAATGGTGCCTTCTCCGGTTTCTTTGGTGGCTCGACAGGTTTATTCCGAGTCTGTTAGTATTTTTTTATCCAAATATTAATGGCGTTAGCTGTTAAGACGTAATCAGATGTGCAAGTATGTAAGTTCCAAGATGCACAGTAACCCCTGGTATTCTACAGTAAGACAAACTAACCCTCAATCATAAAGTCAAAACACCAAATAAGTCACAACAAGGCCAGAACAATAATCCGGAAAATACCCAGCTGTATTTTACCAGTATACAGCCTCCAGGAAAGCAGCAGCATTCAATTATCTAAAATAAGCCTCAGTTTGCATCACATCATATTAAGAAATGTCATTAACCAACATGTTAGGTACAGTACCCAACTTGGCTCCCTACAGGTATGTAGAGGTACTATGGAATGCAGTAACAGTAATTGTTCAATAAAACAAACCTTGATGATGTCTATGTTGGTTAGGCTTTGCCACTGGCTCCTGGGAAGCAGTGATAGTGTGACTAGATTCGGTATTTGATGGTCAAGAAGCGCAAATATCGGTTCTGTTTTAATTTCCTGCTGATTCATTAATTCTTTATCATTTAATTCTCCGTCGTTTGCCTCTTTAGAAGATACTTGCGGGATTTTGACATTTCTCACATCTCCACCACTAGCATAATTGTTAAGATTGGTAGAACCAGAAAACATGGCTTGGTTAACCCTATATTTGTAGATACGAAACACCATAAGGCCCAAAGCACAGATAAGAATCAACAAGAATTATATTTTGCTAAAATAGGAGAGCTAAAACAGCATCAAAACTAGTCTGGCATACCGTTTGATTTAGTATATCTGTTTTTTTATCTGATATATATAAATCTTGAAATATGCTTCTTTCCATATTAATCAAATATAACTCATTTGCGTGGAGGGTGCTGTGATCCCTTGGTGGCGGTTAGTGTGGCAAACTGTGGGATTTTATTCAAAACACAAAATAGAAAGATGGAAATCTTTTCCCCAAAAAACCGAGAAATCACAAGGAAATTTTTGTAACTTCCTTTGGGAAAAATTATTTAACTGAAAACATACCAAAGAAAAACACCATTTTGATCAACATGTGTGGTAGCCAACAAATCCATGGCAGGAGAGAGTGAAAGTGCTGTCACTGACACATCCATTTGCATTGCATCTATCTGCCTGGCCAATATAACATCCCAAATTCTGAGGGTCCCATCCATGCTAGAAGATAAGAGCCACTTCCCATCTTCACTGAAGCATGCGTCAGTGATGCGGTCGGTATGACCCTCGAATTTGCGCACCATACGTTGACCCACTACGTCATACAGACGGATTATCATATCATCAGCCACAGTTGCCAAAAGACCTGGGATTGAATATTAATTTAAAGAAATTACAGTACGGTCGGTTGATTGAGGGCCATATCTTTCTTGCTGAAAATACACATCAGTCTTAGACTTAAGAATCTCATACTACAGTGTTGAACCTCACAAATTTGGCTGTTATGCATACAATTTAAAATGTAAGTACGGCCTTTACCATGCCCATTGCTTGCTTTAGTAATTTCAAAGCGTGATCCTAGCTCCAGATACCTCATCTTACCGAGAGTCTCAGAGGAATGAAATAACGGGAATAGATATACCTTGGTATTTCATTAATTGTAGAGGTAAAATACCATAATTTGAGGCTCTGGATGTTAGACGCATTTTAATTTATTCTATAGATACATTTTTGAGATAAAGGGTGAAATACAAATCTCAGCGTCTTAAAGTAACAGATCAATGACAAAACAAATCGCCAGAACATTATGATGGATATATTCTTAGGCCATATATCAGTATGTTTGCATGAAACTAAAAACATATAACAAACTGATCATAATACCATTTGCTCGATGAAACACAATTTTAATAATGGAGCGTCCAACATCCCATCTTGACTTTACTTCACGAGTTTTGAAATCCCACACCTACACCAAACCAAATCATCCTTAAAGAGGATCCTTCAAATCATAGACAGTATGTAATATGCAGATAAATACTCATTTAACAGAATATGATAAATAGCTAAACAGGAGAGTATTCAAATAACTATATATTACTTATTCCAACAATGAACCAACAAGTGTTTGGGTACATACTACAAAGTTATCAATGTGCAGCAGAAATTACCAGTTAATTACCTCTACACAAGTCAAAACTAATTTCATTATTTTGTAACACCAAAATGCATATTTCATTAGAAAAAGAAAAATTCAAAAAAGGTATTTGGATCAGAAGCACAGTATAACAGTCAAAGAACAAGTATATTGAACCAAAACTATTTTTCAGACCTTACTTTTGTGGCAATAATAATCTAAACGAATGTAAGTATACACCATGGAATTGATATTCCATCTATATTATTTTAATACCTTTACATCTCCATGATATCCTGCACTTATTAATAAGGTATTTGTTGCATCACAAGCTATTCCTGCCACCTCTCCATCATGTGCTGTCAGGCTTTCCTCAGATTTATCGATGTAATTACCACGGCTAATCCCTGATTGGAGGTTAAATCTCTCGATCCAACCTCCTTCAGTGCCTATTATTGCAAAGTTACCACATGCACTTATTGCACAAGCCTGTCAAAAAAACAAATGTTGCAACTGTTAACTAAGAATCATTGCCTTTATAAAAAAGCAAATTTCTGGGTTGAATATAGATATCAAGGACAGTCCTCATGGAATCATGGCTTTCAGCTTAAATGAGCACAATATAAAGGTTATTGCTTCTATCAGGAAAGAGTGCAATTGCAAGCCAGAAAGATCTAAACCTTTCAAGTGTAACAAAGAACCTTATCCTGGAGTGAAATACAGTGAGATTCAGAAAATATGACAGTAAAATGTATTTGATATTTTGCAGAAGACCAAGTTCGGACCGAATTAGAAAATAACATTTTCCCACAAACAGAAGTCAAATGGCATACTTTGATAGGTGTCTTGTGTATCGAAGAAGGTGTCAAAATATGTTCGCCCAGTACAAAATTCTGAAGCCGCCAAACATAAGCTTGCAGAGTGTCCATGTGACATGTCACCACATTGCACCAGTCACGTTCCCTTATCTCAGCTACAGTATTTCAAAATTTTACAATTAATTGTGAGAAATATATCCTGATTGGAGAGAGAAAAAAAGAAAAAGACAATGTACCGCAGTCAAAAGCTATCACAGGCTTGAGCTTGATATCCTCCTCCTGAGATGAATAGGAAAAGGGAAACATACATTATTTTAAATAGAACGTAGATTATGTTAGTATTTACACAAACAACAGTAAAAATCCATTTCATATCAATTCTTTACCTTTGCTCTAATCCTCTTGGCTCTTTTCGTAACATGCCTCTGTGAAAGCTCTCTGCTTTGTTGATCCTGACAAGTTTATAGACATAATTTTCAGAAATTCCTTCAACCACGACCTCACAAATATGTCAAACATCAAACTACTCAAACTCACACAAATCATTCAATATCTTGTAAAATTTACATTTAGACGAAGTAACAAATTACCCGAGCAACAGAGAAAAGACGGAAAGCACGATCTTGACCAGCAGATAATATGTGCCTCCCATTACCGTAGAACCTGGTTCAGAAACGTTAGAAATTTACAGAGAAATACAATTAGTTGAGTAATTCAGACCTGCCTGTATTGAGATCTCACCTTATGCATAGAGGTGGCGCACTATGGCCACTACGAAACCGCAATAGCCTTGCTTCCCCATCAGTATTATCAAATATCCACATCTTTTACAGAAGAAAAAAAAAATAGTTGTTTGAGACATAAATATCCAAAGGGATAGAATTGCAAGAGACCATGTTTGTATGACTGACTACACACTAAAATGTAGGAACCTGCACTCATAGAATAAAATCTGAACAAAAAATTTCCAGGAGTCTTTTACAGCTTTCACTACCTACCTATCTAAACTGTTTGGTTTCATAATATTATGAAGGAAAAGAAAATAACACGAATCTAATCAGCATCAAGAATTCTCTTATTCCTTGGGAATATTTCCTGTAAAAGAGAGCGCTACCAAATAAACATTTAGGATATTCTCCTTCACATTTTTATTTTCACAAGGATTGTTTTATTCCATTGGATTTCACAAGGATTGTTCTATTTGTGGTTGGCCAAACCGACCTTATGTTTTACTCCCTCAAACACAAATTCTTGTCATTAATAAAATTCATAATGATCTACTAAGTATTTGAACTCTTTTAACTCCATTTGAGAACTGAGCAATAAGCAAATCCAGAAACCAAGAGGAAACAAGCACACATATTTTCTTACTTTAATTGAGTTATCAGTAGCAGAGCTCAAGAGAACAGGTTCATTCATGAAAAAATGAAGAGAAACAATAGAAGCATCGTGAGCCTCTCTAATGACAGATTGAAGCCTGTTTTTCTCTAGGTTCCAAATACTGATCACACCTGATGAACCACCAGATGCGAGAAGGGGCTCCCCATCTAGCATAAGCACAAAAGAGAGAAAAAAAATATATTACATTATCAATCACTTTGTGTGCTTTTGCAGTTATTACATTGGAATTTGTTGGCGGGTTTAGTTTAGTCTCAAATACAAAGATTTGAACAAAACTACATGAGGAATCACAGAAAAAGGCCATCCTTGTCGTGCCATCAATTGAAAATTTAAGATACTTTACAGAACTTGCAATAGTGCATAGCACTATAGAACCTCACTTAAAGTGCTAGAAGGCTACCATTTGGCACCAGGTTTATGCTTTCACTTTTTTTTTTCTTTTTCTTTAAGGTATTAGCGATATATCGGTGTTCAAAAGAGCTATACTAAAATAAAAAGATTTAGAGAAGGTATTAAACAGAAGTGAAAAGTTACCGGCATCCAGTATAGTCATACCATTGGCACAGGACATAAACCCTAAACCCTAAACTTGCACTGACGAGCACACCCTACTGTAATAAGGGTGAACAATACCTGTTCTAAAAGACAAGGAGGTTACGGCCCCACGGATGGAATGGGAGAAGGACATCCGTTCCTCGTCAAAACGCAAGTTGTGCAAATGAATCGTGCCATCAGCGCACCCTACTGCAATAATATCCAGTGCTGGAGAGGCCACACAGCAAGTCACAGGTGAATTCCAGCCCTTGAATTCATACAACTTTTGCTTCGAGCTTATGTTCCATAATTGCAAGGGTCCCTCTCGACTACCAATTATTACCTGTTTTAAAAGCAAGATCATAGTTTGAAAAAGTAATTTTAAGTGTGTTGGCCACTAGAGAATTTTTTCAACTAAAAATAGGTTTATAATCTGGTCAAGAATCTTGGACAATACATCTTGAATAGCTCCAAATTAGATTTCTTAGACATCACAGAAGCCAGGTTTACAATACTAAGTTAACACGATATAGCAAAATGTCACAGCAGGCAAATTGAATGAAGCCTACTTAAACACAAATCATTCAACAATCACGAAGAACTACAAATAAGAAAGTAGAACGTTCCAGTCCAGTAACAGCATCATACATTACCCTAAGCCAGATAAATATTCCCCTCAGTATCCAAGACTATTTGGTAACTTCTACCATTGTTATGTCCCAGGAGAACTCCTTTAGGGGATTATTTGGCTGCCTTGATAACATATAACAATCAGCATTACACAATTGTAATCTGTTAGATTATCCTGGAAGCAATCAGTAACTAAAAAGGTAAAGCAGTTTAAGTACCTTGTTTAAGTAAGTATCAGGATGCACAATACATGTAGGCACGAACTTATTTTCCAATTTTATGTGTGAAACAGGTTCAAGTTTTAAGCCATCTCCTTTAAATGACCACATATATATATTTCCTTTGATATCTGAGCTCAAAATATGGTCTCCTAGTAGACAGAGAGAACTAATTTTTTCGTGGTGCTTGCTCCATGTGGCTACCTGCAATATCATTGCAAAGACAAAAACAAAAAATTAAAAAAAAAAGGAACAAAAAAATTCTTATACACCTAAAAACTGATAAATTTTTAACTGTTGTGCTAAGTGTCAATTGTGTAAAAAATAAGCCTTTCAAGCCTAGTTAATAGGCAAAGACCGTGAAGAACATCTTCTTGCCTATAGGTTGATTATTTGTTGCTATGCCCTTCTAAAATCCAGAAACAGTATGTCTAACCCTCCAAGACCCAAATTACCATATATATGCTTGGGATTTTGCATGGTAGTACATAATAAACTTCAGAGGTTACAGAGATTATAACAGAAACATGACCAATATATGACGTAAAAGAGCTTAGCAAAATAACCAAGGAAAATAATATAGAATTTGACCTGTTGGACACGCTTGAAGACTCCAATTTGGGTCCCATATGCAGCAAAGGTATAGTTTTTGAAAGATGCAAGGGCTCGAATCTTCTTAGGCAGTTGAGGTCCTGAAAAAACACACCCTTTTAACCCAAATGAAAACTACCAGTACGAAGGCACGGTATTAGCCTTTTGTGAATAACAGAAGGATAGAAACAACTACACATTTGGGATCCATTGACAATGAATTAGCCTTATAGTTTGGTTGTCTATCAACTCTCATGAATCTTAGTGTGATTTGATGTTTCATCATAGGTAATCAAATATGAACTGCTGCAAATTTCAAATTATTTGATAAACAGCAAAACGTGCAGTAAATTGCATCATATTTCATGTGTACCATACAAATCTAGTATAAATCACATTCCAGATGTCTATGGATCCCAACCCATAATAGAAATGCTAAAAAAAGATAAACACTTACCAGCAAGAGCTAAGGTCAGTTTAGCACACTGCAAAAAAGAAAAGAGAAAGAAGGAACCGGTTATATAATTCTCTGCTTGGTGCACCATAAAGTAAAATGAAGATAACAACAAATGAGCAACATAGCTAAAAATGAAGGCTGATAAAACGAAAAAATTCCAGCAGAAACAATAATAAAGAAATTACATCATAGATTTGCCAGGCCTTGCCAATACTGACAGTGACGAAGGTCTCTGTACCGAGGCGTTGCACAGAGAAAGGCACCCCGGCTGTTATGTAGCCTATTGCTCTGTACGGCTCGAAAATCCCCATTAAATCAGGTTTAATTCGGGCTTATTACCTTTTCGCTATTTTATTTATAATATTATACAGATATGCTCTCTCTTCTCTAAGCGATTGACACTCTCTCCGGTCGACAGGGTTTAGCGAGGGCTTAGCGAGGGTTTAGCGAGGTTTTGGCTTGCTGTGGTACACGGCGGCGGGACACCAACACAACAGACCGAGGCGACACCCCACTATTGTAGTGAGAGGCAGCACGTAAGCATCACAGCCGAGCGATATTTTTTCGGACCTGCACGGAGTCTTTGAGATTCGTGATTCGGGCAGATTGAAATAAATTGATTCTGATCTCATTTTACCAGGTCAGAAAGCGCGTGAACGGGCCGCGAATTTAGCATGGTGATCAGAATTTTGTTTCCGAATCGGGCCGAGTTTGGACTGAATCGAGTTTGAGCCGAACCCGAGTTGAGCTTTCATTGTTATTTTAAACGAGCTAAGTCGAGTTTGAGCTAAAATCCGCTCATTAGCAGGCCTCGTGGTCGGGTTGTGAATTAACAAAAACCGACCTACAAATTTTTAATTTATAATAACAAAGTTCATGAGAGTTTAGGCCATTGTATTTCGTAATATAAATAATTCAAATTATATTTCCCCGTATTACGATTAATCCAGACCACTCAATATATAATATAAATATCAATTATTTATTAATTATTTATTAGTTTTAAAAATTTATTGGTGTTTTTCAGATTTTAAGAAACGATTACTTGATATGCAAACAGTTATATCTGCTTATTTCAGGTCCATTTTTTTAAAACAGTAAAATTTAAGGAGAAATTTTATGTATATTTCTCAAAAACTTCTAATACGTATTTCCACCTCTAAAATTCATAATATCATATTTACCCTTCTAAATTCTGAGAACTCACAATTTTTTCTTAATTTTTTTTTGTATTAAAACTCATTTTAAATTTATAAAGTACCCAATTTGGCCTTTATTGAGAGAAATAAAAAATATGTAGCATGTTTAAAAAACACCGGTCTTCTAATTGATTTATTTTCAAGAGCAAATGAGTAATTTCTCTCCTTTCAACCAGTGTTTTTTTAAATGCGGTTTTGTTCATGCATGCAGAAGGCCACTGCATAACGCATATACGGTATGCAGCCGCATATGCAGATTTTAATACGGAAGTACATATGCGGTTTTACTATGAGTTGTTAAAAGAATATACATAAAATAAAACTAATTTATAATACAATAGTGTTCTAGTTTAGTGGTTTGTGCTCTCTACCGCTCTCATAGGTCATGGGTTTAAGCTGCCTCTCCCAAAGCAATTTTTTATGGGTCTTTTTCGGATTTGGGAGCAACCGCATGGACGGTCGCATGGAGTGCATATGCGGCCCGCATATTCAAAATCGCATAAAAAGAACTGCATAGAATTATGAAGCGCATATGCAGTTTATACAGCCGCATTTAAAAACACTGCTTATTACAGAAGAAGCATTGGGCACCAATTGCTACTGGTTGCACAGGAAACAGCACCAACAGTCCAACCTCAAAGATGACTGTCGTATAATTGGTGTATTTTTCTCCCTTTTCTTTTTGGTCTATGTATATGTAGAGAGGTTTAAGTGATGGGCTGGTTAATTCCAAGGTGGTGTTCTTAAATAGGAGATGAAGTTTGTTTGATGTGTTTGATCATGTATGCAGAGATCGATGTGGACATCTTGTCTGGTGCTTCTTAGATATGCCTTTTACTAGTAAAATTTAGGAAGTATGTGTCATATACACCTTGGGGTACCAACATCTTGTCTGGTGCTTCTTAGATATCTGCCTTTACTGGTAAAATTTAGGGGATAGGTGAAGTAGAGCTGTGCAGGTTCTATTTTACACTATGCTTTTTGTTTTGTAATACTTGTATGTGCTCCAGCTATTCTCTTGGACGGTATTGTTATCTGGAGTTGTTCAAAGTGCTAAATGTACATATGCACTCCAACTGTTGGATGAAATGTTGAAGTCAAAACTAGAGCTAAATTAGCATGACCATAGTGTTGTTTCAGATTGTCCACATTGCAATGGCAAAGAACAGGGAAACATCTTTCATTCATATGCTATTATAAAAAGGAATGCATAAGAGTGTTTCACTAGCAATGTTAATGTACATCTCATTCAGAGAATAAAAATGAAAAAAGTGACCGGCCACGTGCCACCTACTATGCTTATGTGCCTTTTTCCACTATCAATAATTATACAATCAATGCACACAGAGGCGGAGCCAAACGTTTAAACTACGGAGGACAACTGTAAACGAGGGTCAATTATATCACAATTTATATTTAAAATAGGAGTACCATGACATTTTGCTCTAAATTATATAGAAAGTCATATATAAATATACATTTAAAAAAAAAATGATGATCAATTGACCTCATTCAACCTATATGCATCTGCCACTGAATGCACAATCTATCCCATCATGAACAGTGCCATGCCAATATGGACAAACAAACATATTTTAGTCAATCATAGGTCATCAAGTCTCCCCAAAACAAAATTTTTTATAGATCTTTTTCAGATTTGAGAGAAACGGGCCGCATGGAGCGCATATGCGGTCGGCATATCCACATATGCAAACTGCATAAGAGAGACTGCATGGAATTCTGAATGCAGCTACCGATTGCATACGCTTATGCGGCCACATTTAAGAACACTGCTTTCAACCATAGTAACATAACTCGCGAATAATTCGCGTATAATTCATTTTTTTTACGTTTCCGAACCGAACACTGAATAAAACGCAAAAAAAAAAAAACATAATATACGTTTTATTCGCAAATAAAACGCGATTATTTTTTTTGGGTTTTTTTCTTCTTCCCTGTGGTACCAAATTATTTCCAAATTATATCCGAATTATTTCCGAATCACAAATTTTTTACCCCACCGAACTGAATCCGAACTATTCATTTGTTACTATGCTTCAACACATAAACAATAACATTTAGATATATGACTTATTTGCCCTAAAAACTAACTTATTAAAAGACTGACAGTTTTCTCATGCTACATATTTTTTTTATAAAGAATAAAATATATACTTTATAAATTTAAAATGACTTTCAATAGAAAAGATAATCAAATGGGTTAATTTGTGGGATTTTTTAAACATAGAAGGGTAAATATAATACCATGAATTATGAATATTAGAGGGAGACATCTATAATTTCAAAGTTTTCTAGCGATACATATGAGAATCCCCCAAATTTAACAAGAATTTAATACGTGAAGCACATTGAGCAACTTAAAAAATTTTGATCGAAATATAATATTAGTACAACAACCAATGAATACTAAATGCGTACACATGCACAAAGCAACTATCTTATCTAAATATTGTGCAGAAAACAGAAGTAAAGCCATTTTCCGCTGTAAACCTTTTCTCATATGCGCAAATCAACACATGGACATCAGAATCAGAGTAACATATCGTGTCCAATTTTCAGTAGAACTGGGAAAAAGAGATGCAGACAAACACCAATTCGAAAAATCCTGTGATACTTGGACAATCTAAACCTACGTCAAAAACCAATAATATAACCCCACCTAATTTATAAATAATAAAACAAAAATCATACAGGCAGGGCCGACCTAGCATGGTGCCTTGCGCCATTCCTCCCAAGCCCCAACCCCAACCCCAACCCAAGCGGGGCTCCATGACCCGCTTCAGGTTTCCCCTTCCCTCCTGATTGACTGTGGTCCTTGCAGCCATGGCCATTCGTATGACAATGGTGTTGATGCAATTGAGCCTGGTCATCACCGTTGGTGGTGTGGGTCATCTGGATCATGCCAGCAGTTGATTCCTCATCAGAGGCGGGGCCCGCAGTGCGGTGGTCGGGCCCTCGTTCAATGTCCTCATGATAACCTTTGATGAAGAAGTCAGAGCAGTTCCTGCGGATGCCATGGTCGTAGGGGTTCCAGAACTTTCCACCAGCCCCACGTAGATAGCTATACCGCATTTGGTTTGCCATTTCATTTGTAGTTATATTTCTAGCAATCTGTTCATCAAATGAGCATAAGTTTTATTATTCTGCAGTAGAAAAATGAACAGCCAGGAGCACTCTGGCAAAAAGACCAAATTTTATTAATTTATTGACACATGTTAAGTGTAGCCTTAGCAAAGGAACATTAGGAGAAACAGCACTACAGGCTACAGCATACTGGATCATATATAAAAAGAACATTACATCAAGAGAAGTTGAATAGTGCTGTTTGGCTAACACATTTCGGCAAAAGTCACTGACATTATGCATTTACTTGTACTTTCTATATTGGTGATTATTTCCTTTTTATTTATTTGTTTATTGGCGTTGATAAATGGATTAGTATGTGCATGTTCAGGGGCGGAGACTAGATCTTGTCTCTGGAATCAATAAGGTACAAGATGAGATATAAATAATCTTTTAGAACTAATATTTTCATGAATAACATAGTAAATGGATATGGTGTTAATCTGGGAAAATGCTCAAAAATCATTTCGGGGTCAAATTAGAGCTATTTATTAAAAATATCATAAGAAACATTAATCACTATAAATAATAATTAAATTTTGCCAAACATGAGGGCTCAAATGACCCCCATTCCCATAACAACGGGATTCAATCACTACACCTAATGATTAAACTTTCCTTCATAGTTCAATTGCTTACTAAACGGCAAAATAAAGGGAACACTTGCATACTTCTCATAAACAATTTATAATACCACTTGCATACTAAATCATTACTGAAAAGACCATTAATTGCAATACTAATCAAGTTCTAGCAAAAGAGGTAGAAGTAACAATAATCCATTACACAGAATTTTAAACACACTAGTGACAAAGCAAAATCAAACTAAGAAGAATATGTTTTACCTGGGATGCTTGCACCATAGTTAGAACAGCAATACCAAAAAAGAGAAAAAGATCCATTATCAGGAAGGAAAATGCACCAGGATGGTTACTTGCAGAATAACTCAGCCATGTACCGAATGAACCAGGTGCAGCTGGGTCTTTCACAATCCCTTTGAAATACAGACAATAGCAACATTTGCAAATTAATAATACATGCTATGGCATAATACTTTGAAAAAGAAATTATGACTTGTAAATTCCTACAAGGGGTAGTAACAAATCAGGCATTAACTTCTTTTTTACAAAATTATTTATAATCAGTTTATTTTATTTATTTAACTTCAGGCATTGGGTTATAATATTTTTTATTGTGGTTGTTGTTATCATTTTGTTGCCAGTAGCTTTTCATAGACTAATTTTGTAAAACAAATAAAATAGAATAGTTTGATACTCCAAATTAAAGTCGAATGAAACAAAAATTATAAAATGACAAATAACGAATACAGTGGATACCAAATTTGTGTTCTTTGGATCTCAATGTTCCATTTCATTTCATTTAGACTTTTGTTTGGTTTATACCAGTATCAGGACAGCATGAGGATCAGGTATGGTAATTCTAGTTCAAGAACTGTTGCAAAGAAGAGAAAAAGGATGTCAAAAAGAGCTTACTTATAAGAGCTACTGTGCCAGTAATGATCATGGCAGAAACTTCTAATATGAGAAACATAAAGAACTCCCACTTATTTTTCTGTAATTACAACCAAACTATAAGATCAGACAACTGAAACAGCCACAAGTGCCAAATTGAAACAGAGATTGAGAATACAATGAGATACCTTGCCTATACAATTAGAAACCCAGGGGCAGTGATGGTCAAACTGCTCTACACAACGATCACAAGTAGAACAATGCTTTGATCTCACTGGCCTGACAATCTGAGAAATTTATATCATCAGTAAATTCAGAACAAGATTTACCTCTTCTCATAGAGAGAATGGAAAGAGAGAGAACCTTGCATGTGATACATAGCTGGGACCAGTTCCCAGCTAGAAGAGCTGGATTCTCTAGCTCTGTCTTTAGCAACGGTTCCTAAAGCATGTATAATAATTGATTAGTTTAAGTTATTGAGCCATATTAACTCAATGAGCAATGAAACTCACATCATCTCTTATGTTTTGTGAATCCCGTGTATTCATCTTAATAAATCCTGGATCTTTCCTGTACGAATACAACAAGAAGGTCAGAACCTACCACAAACACTTATAGAGAAAACTTATTAAGAGTCAACTGAATACATAGTATGTTGAAAATCTATTGTTTGTTTGGTGCTGGTGAGTAGGGTCGCTCATAGTAATTAAAAGGATATTATTTGCTTGTGCAACTTTTACCCAACCATAATTTCATGGTAACTTCAGTACTTAATAATCATACTAGCTAGTTCAGTACTGGTCTAAACACTGCTAGTATAATCATAGAACGAAGGTCATAAGCAAATACCTGCTACACTTGTAAAACATGACTAAACCAGCACTAGCCGAAAAAACCCCCGACCAAGCATATAGCCCAAAGAAAGCCGCCAAATTCAAAGTGTAGAGGCCTTCACAAACAGAAATCAAAAGGTGAGAACAATCTTATGACAATATATGCTTCATGAATGGATTTGTTCACAAAAAAATAAAGGATGTACCTGGGATAACAGAATGCATGTATGTAAATAGCATGCCAAGAATAATTGTCCATAAGAGAGGTGCCAACCCTAGTTTCCCAATCTTCCCTATAGGGGTAACCCCGTCACATCTTCTTTCATATACCCTTCTAGCATTATCCTGGAAAGGCATAAATCGTTTTGAACCTTAACAACTACGCATTAATTGGTTATATCTTTTGGTTTCTTTTCTTAAAGAGTTAGGTTTCTTAACTCACACAGTTTTTACTTCCAACAGAAAAAACTGTGGAGTTGACAGGAAATGAATTATGATATGGCTGTGGTCCATAATTCATAGTCAGAAGTTGTACTAATAAAGGTGAGTGTACCTACAAGGAAAAAGGCAACTTGACGGTGACTCTTATCAGATGCAAGTTGTGCAGGGGTAAAACCAGTATTGTCCTGTATGATCAAATCTTCTTTCTTCCCAGCTTGAACTAGCACGGTGCAAGCCTCCAGATTGCCTCTTATAGCAGCCCAATGCAAAGGGGTGCATCCTATTGAAGTGAAATTTGATTAATGATATTTTATTTCCATTTAGATATAATTTTTATATTAAAAAGAGTTACCCCTAAAAAGATTATCAGATATTTGACACTTTGTCCAAGTAAGTCCTTGTTAAGCCTAATTATATCTTTATTCTTCTATTAACCTCAGCTTTAGTTTCTCAAACAGCCTCGATACTGCTTACTTAGCTGGAACCCTTGATTTTGCAAATATGATAAAAAAAAAAACAGCAAAAGCTAACCAAAATAAGGAAAGTCATATAGTTAAAACTGGTACAGCCTGAACAAGGCACTTATCTCAGTTTCAAACTTATAAAGCAAATGGAGTTGATACATGGTGTATACCTTCTTTGTCTTGACGAGTCCTATGAGCATCCAGAAATAAAAGAAGACGTATACAATCTCCAAATCCCTTATAAGCAGCCCTACAATTTGCAAATTACAAATTATAATTTTAAAAGCAGAATTCAAACTGAAGCAAGCAATTGTAACTTCAGGAATAAAGTGACTTCCTGTAGAACCCAGCAGAAGCACAAAAATGCCCTTACACATGGAAAAATTAGCATACCCCATTGATCTCTAAAGGCATAAGAAAAATCTTCTTAACTTTAATCTCCTAAAGAAGGAACTGAATCTGAAACAACCCCCCTTGGTTCATACTTATTAATGCATATCCATACACAAGGTTCAGTTGTCTGATTAGGTACTTAGAAGATGGATATTTCATTTGGCACTCTCTACAGTACAAAGAAAGAAAGAAAAGGCAAGGTACCAGTGCAAAGGACTTCTTCCATCATTGTCAGGTACATCAGGGTCTGCATTCCATTTGGCAACTACATGGTACAGATATGCTGTCTGGCCATACTGTGCAGCTACATGTGTAGTCTGCAAAAAGAAATTGAAGCATAATCAGAACCAAAAAACATTGTGGTAACTTTCTAGAAGGGAAGAAAGCAATTATCCTCGTTTAATCAAGAAGAACGAAAACTGGGAAACGAGAGCAATTTGGGCATCGAATGACAAAGAAGAAAAAGTGTAGAAAGAATGTATTTGGGAATCTTCTTATGTTTTCTAGGAATAAGTACTTCCATGAATTGTAGGGATAGTTGGTGGATGAATATTATGAGGTTATATATAGCCGCCGCTAAAGAAGTTATAAGTTAATTAATTATTTAATGCATAAAGACAAGAGGACAACCTGATAGCCATATAAATCAGCAGCATCAATTTTAGCCCCTTCTTTAAGAAGAAGCTCAGCAACCTGGATGTGACCCCGCACTGCACTCCAGTGGAGCGCTGTTTGCCCCGTGTGGTCCACCGCATTCACATTTCCCCCGTGCTGTCCCAAAAAATATCAATGTGTTATTCCATGCTTCTCAACAAACAGAGGTTCTATGGATTCTACATACCGGTACAACTACTTTTTGACCAGTGCCTACAACAAGACATTATGGCTCATTATTATGTCTCTCCCGCTGAAGCAAAGACAAGAAAAATCATTTCAAGTGCTATAATCCCTGATAATTCATTAAAAATGAGTTCCCAGAAAAAACTCATCAGTCAGGAACTAATGGAAGTGTCGAGGTAAAGGCCTAGACAAGCATGTTAACAACATCAAGTATGATCCAACCAATGACTCTTTTGAAGTCGTTATATACCGCTTGAGCAACTAAGCCACTTGCTGGGTTGCTGGGTTACTGTAATACAAAGGCAAAAAGTTTGAACTAATGAACAGGGGAGATAGTATTTAGGTTTAAATCATTATTAATTGCTTCAGTCACATTTTAACTCTGTCATGTTAAATGTCATATGCCCTGGGCGAAACAATTCCAGCTTCCCGGTGATATACACCAATAGAAATGTGCAAACGAAAAAAAAAAAAAAAAAGGTGTCATCTTACCTCGATTATGTACTGAGCAGCGGCCGTACGATTGTTTAGCGCAGCCCATTGCAGCGCTTGGTAGCCTAACCCGTCTGGTTCCACCACCGATTGACCTTCTCCCTCTACGAGTCGTTGTAGCTTCTCCAAATCGCCATATGCCGCGGCTGTGTACACATCATTCTTCAACGCCTCTTCCTCCGTCGTTCCTCCTCCAGCGCCGACGCCGCCTGAGATGTCACCGGGTTGAACCTGTGGTGGTTTCGACTCGTCTACTTCCTCTATTTCCGACGACATAGATGGGTCTAGGGGTGCGAATTGGATCGAGAGATAAGGTCAGAGATCGGAGTAGAAGGAGAAAGGGCAGCCGATGACTCTGATGAATTGGAGGTTTGACTTGTCGGAGGAACGAATTTGTTTTTCAGAAATAAAGGATTGATTAATCTTTGCGTTGGTGGGTAAGGTTTACTCTCTTGCCCCTTGGTGGTTTGATTTGACCAGTGAGCTGGCATTCATCCCGAGTTCAATCAAAACTGTGTGGCAGATGCTAGGTGCAATATGGTGTGATAAATTTAGACTGGTAACTTTAATTTATCTTCTTAGAATAAAAACATTTACTGGCAGTCTGGAACAGTTATTGTTAACAAAATATGTGAAGTGCATTTTGTTTGCTGTCAGACTAATCCATTCTTGACCCGTTTAATATTTATTTGTATAGGTAGGTATAGGTATGGATCGGAGGTTGAGCTTCATCCCGTGTTTACCAGTTGAATTATACTTACTCCGTCAAAATTGAAAAAAGAGAAGAATAATCATTCTAATCCCACACACTTGAGTACACGCATCGTATTTGCAGGATATTTCGTCGCGATTAACTTTCATAACGGTACGTGGTGGTTTCCACTAACTACCGATCACGACTAACAACGATATCGGACCTTCCATTTTAAAATTCAAATATTTCTTTCTCTCCATTTTTTCCTTTTTTGAAGCTTCCGACGATTTTAAGGTGATTTTGAGACAATTGTGTGGCGATTTCGAAACTGGAAGCGATTTTCTGTGATTTTTCAGTTGATTTATCATCTCTTTGCGATGACCCTCTCTTCTCAGTTCTCACAAGCTGAATTAGTGATTCTGAAAGGTGATCAGCGAGGTTAATATTTGATTTTTTATTGATTTCGAGTTTGTTTTTGTTCTGGTGAATTAATAATGATAGATCGTTTCGTTTCTAGTTCATATACACAATCGTGCTTCAGTTTTGCTGTATTTTGAGATATGTTTGACAATTTGATTTGCGACAATGATGTAATTGTCTATTTTGTGTTAATTTCATCATTTTATTAATAAATCGCTTGATAGAAATCGCTTGACATATCTTGTTTTAATACCTGACATAACTAGTCTAAATATATGATTGAATGTATAAGTTTAGTTCGTATGATTTTTGTATAAGTTTGTTTGTATGAGATGTTAATACTTGATTTATATGTTATAAGTACTTGATGTGTATAATAAGTAGGGGAATATATCTGTTTGTGATGTGTAAATGTATAATTTTGAGTTTACAGCTATTAATATTTCCTTATATCTTTGTTAATACTTCTTTTTGCAGGCCTTAGATCAATTCAGCTCTGGTGATCTTCTTTCTGGTAATATATTCATCTTTTGTAGGTGTAGATATTTTGCTTTATAGATGTATAAGTAGGGGAATATATCTGTTTGTGATGTGTAAATGTAAAATTTTGTTTTTACAGATATTAATACGTCCTTATATCTGTGTTAATACTTCTTTTTGTAGGCATTAGATCAATTCATTTCTGGTAATCTTTTTTCAGGTAATATATTCATTTTTTTGTAGGTGTACATTTTTTGTTTTATAGATGTATACACTAGCTCTTTTCGTTATATGTGGTTGTATGTGTATGTATTGGCAAATATAAATACTTCTCATTTTTATTGTTAATACTTGACAGAATAGTCATGTACATTTTGGTATTACAGGTATTAATACTTTGATACATTTATGTCAATACTTGATTGCATGTATATTAATTACTTATAACATATATAATATTTTGCATATGTAATATGTAAAATGTTAAAATGATAATACTTTGCATTTTATTGTTCAATATTAGTATGAATATTGATCTAAATGAGTCTTTTGGAGATGAATTATGCATACAATGTAATGGTGATGCATTGGATGAGGTGAATTTGTATCGTTTCTATGAAGATTTGCATCGTGCAAATGAAGCAATAAGTGATGATGTGGGCATTAGAGAGTTTGACTGAGATCTGAACACCATATTGGATGTTTCACAACATGAAACAGTCAATTTTCAAGGTGAAAAATCTGATGTAGATGGAAATGCAAGAGTTGAGGTTGATATTGTGGGTATTAGAGATTTTGACTTGAATCTGAACATGAAATCTCTCAACAATGATTTGGATGTTGTACAACATGAATGAGTCAATGTTGATAATATTGAAAATGCAGAAGTTGAGGTTCAAGATGAAAGATATGTAAAAGAAGGTGAAGGAGTTGTAGAAGATGAAATAGATGATATGGAATATGAAGATCATGAATTATTGCCACCAGCTGTTAGTGATGTATTTGATTAGATTGATGAAACAAGCCAATATTATGAGTTATATCCGAAGAAGAATATGTTTTTGGTTAACTATTATGTGGTAATTTTAGAGTTTTAATTAAATGAATTTGTCTAAGATAATTGATATGTGAAGCTTTTTGTTTGTTATAACTATGTAGATATAAATATTTTTTTAAGATTGTTATTCATCCAACGTAATATAGATATAAATATTTTATTTCGTAGTATAAATACCACACCATTATAGTTATAAATATTTTATTTCGTAAGTAAATACCACAAGCATATAGATATAAATACTTTATTACCCGCACATAAGCTAAGTCAATATTTTTTTGTCAGCATTAGTAGTCAACATTTTTTGTTGACAATTTTTAGTGGTCCCCACATGCCTTTTAAGTGGTCCCCTAATGCGGGTACAACGCGAGGATTTTTCAAGAAAATGTGTAGGTACAGTTATTTTAGGAAAATTCATATATCATATATGTAGTTCATTGTATAGTTTGTCATGTTTGAGCTATATACTTCACAATGTTACTATTAATATTTGTAAAACAAAATTACAGTTTTGGAACGGTTGCAGTCCCCACAAACAATTATGGCAGTTTAGGTACTAGTACAGTGCGGGTACTTAACTGCGGGTACTCAAATCAGCTTCCAAAAAAAAAAAAAGGAAACTCGGTCAGAGAGATGCACGCGTTTGGCTTTTGGTCGTGCTATCATAATTATCATTTATTAACCATAATAATCGATTGTGTTGGTTTCCTCTCAATTGAACTTATTTAACTGCATTGCCTTAAATCAGACGGATCATGTTAATCATTTTTATTTGACCATATAAATCATTTAATTTAGTACGAATGTTATAATTCTGTTGAAACAATTATTGACGATATTAATAAGGGAGAACCTGAATTCGTACCGACCTTTGTTTATTTGAAATTGTAAAATTTTAAATTAATCTTTAAAATAAGTACGAAATGAATTTCGAGTTAGATTTAGAAAAGACCAAACAAATTTCGGTTCGAAAATTTGGCCTAGATGGATAGAGAACAGGGTCTAGTGGAAGCATTTTTGTACTCGTACCTGTTATGATCACAAAAAGAAAAATTACTTTTATCCGTCTTTTCAATACGGTACAGATCGGATACACAAATAAAATAGCATCATTGACATTCCAATTTTCTCTTTCAGTAAAATATTTCTCAAAACAAGAAAAAAAATATAAAATTAATAATGACTACAACTAATTTGTATTATGAAAATTTAATAAAGTACAAATCTTTATTGTATCATGTATTATTTGTGTACAAATATATATTTATATATATAATTTTATTTTTAAAATTTATCTCATATGATAATGGGTAAGAGATGGTATTTATCTGTACTCTTCATGTTATAATAAACAAAAAATTACTTTTACATAGACCCGATAAATTAATGAAAAAAAATCTTACACTTACTCATCTTAAAACGGATAAGATAAATGGATAAAAAAAATGTCACTGACACC
The DNA here is from genome assembly GCA_011114355.1 of Carex littledalei. NCBI lineage: Eukaryota > Viridiplantae > Streptophyta > Magnoliopsida > Poales > Cyperaceae > Carex > Carex littledalei. Next base: position 3,916,042 of record CM022092.1, on the reverse strand, counting down.
ATTAATAAAAATCTTAATATCTGATCTTTCCGGTATAGGGATTTTGAAATTCTGACCTATCATTGAGATTTATAAGCCCCTTTATGAGTAAAGGTATAAAAGTTATCTTAAAAGATAAATATTAGAAGCTACATCTTCCGATATTTTTATTAATACCAAAAAGAAAAACAAATTATCAAATCTGCCCTCACCCCAAACTTATTTTTAAATCTACCCCAACCGCCCGTCAGCTGGGCGGTCCACTTTCCCAACCTGACCGTCCAGCAGCCGGGCGGTCCACTCTTCACACCTGACCGCCCACCTGCTGGGCGGTCCACTATAATTTTTTTTTTATAAGCGGTCCGTCCCCCCCCCACAGAACCGCCCTCTCTTCTCTCTCTTTCTTCTCTGCCTCCCCGCCGCCCCGCCGCCCGAAACCACCACCCCCAGCAGTGGTCCCTCTCTCTCTTGAAGTCTCTCTCTCCCTCTCTTCCTCTCTCTCTTCCTCTCCCTCTTTCTCTCTCTCACCCGAGCCCTAATTTTCGGCTATCTCGGCGACAATCCGATTATTTTCGAGTAAGTTTCTAAATAATTTTTTTAATTTATATTTTGTATCTTGTATTGGCATTGGAACGATTGGTAGAATTGAATTGTTAATTATCTTGTGCGGGTTGTTGATTTTCCCGACACGATTGAATTGTTCAAAATTAGAGTTTCCAAAATTAGAGTTTGTAGTTTAGGGGTTTAGGGTTGACAAAACTGAAGTTTATAAATTATGGTTGAATTGTTAATTATCGTGTGCGGGTTGTTGATTTTCCCGTCGCGATTTAATTGTTAAATTAGAGTTGAATTGTTTAGGGTTGAATTGTTAAATTAGGGTTTAGGATTGAATTGTTTAAATTAGGGTTGAATTGTTAAATTAGGGTTTAGGGTTGAATTGTTTAAATTAGGTTGAATTGTTAAATTAGGGTTTAGGGTTGAATTGTTAATTTAGGGTTTAGGGGTTAAATTAGGGTTTAGGGGTTAAATTAGGGTTTAGGGTTGAATTGTTTAAATTAGGGTTTAGGGTTGAATTGTTAAATTAGGGTTTAGGGGTTAAATTAGGTAGGGTTGAATTGTTAAATTAGGGTTTAGGGTTGAATTGTTAAATTAGAGTTTATGGGTTAAATTAGGGTTTAGGGTTGACAAAATTGGAGTTTATAAGTTAGGGTTTATAAATCAGGATTTATAAGATAGAATCTTCTGTTTATTGAAATGTAGTATGGTCAGAACTAGACGGGGACGTGCATGGGATGCCCCTCTGGAGACGGGGGAGAGTTCACATGATGCAGAGGCATCCGGTGCAGCGGCATCCGGTGCAGAGACGTCCGGTGCAGATGCTCCCTTTGAAGATTATCCCCCTCACCATCCTGACACATTTAGTCCTCTTTTGTGGACCCCACATGTCAGGCACCGTGTCTCACTTGCATCTATGGAGGTACGTTGGTTTTGTATTCCTAATTTAAATAACATTATTTAATTAGACGTTTATATTGAAATAATTGTAAAATGCAGGACACGACGATGATGACAGTGAGGCATCGCACCCCCGAGATACCATACGTCCGTCACCCGTTGATGGAGCAGTGCATCCTTCATCTCGGGTTGTATCAGTTGGCCACCATGCCTCACTGTGATATTGACCAGGCCCTCGTTTGCGGTCTAGTGGAGAGATGGCGACCGGAGACGCATACATTTCACCTTCCGGTTGGGGAGATGACAGTCACACTAGGTGACGTCAGCGCCTTGTGGGGTTTACGGATAGACGGCGACCCCATCGGTGGTGTCTTAGACCATCCGGACCTGATGCACATGATACCGGAGCTGCTGGGGGCCGCTCCGACGGACTTGCAGAAGAAGAAGAAGAAGAAATGAGAGGATGAGGAGGAGGAGGAGTACCGGTATTCACAATACTGCATTAGTCTTGCGGCGCTCCGCAGTTACTTCCACCGGCGTAGGATCACCCCCGATACACGTGACGAGCGGGCCGTTCTGAGGTAATCACAAACAGTTACAAATTAAAATATGTTATGGATATAACAAAAAATGTAGTTATTTATGTTTCTAATTTATATTGCAGGTACGTGAGGGCGTTTGTCATGGATTTATGTGGCAGCGTCATGTTTGTCGATTCCAGCGGTGACGCAGTCCCGATTATGTTCCTCTCTCTGTTGAGGGACATTCAGCGGCCGTCGAAGTGGAACTGGGGTGGAGCCGTGCTCGCCCACTTATACCGGGGCTTGTGTCATGCTTGTCTGGTAAGTTTGTACAAATATTTTAATTTTTTTATTACAAATATTAGGGTTCCATATTTACCAGAAGTGCACCGCATGTCCAAAATTTAGGCGACGAACAAACAGATTACCGGACTGCTTCTTCTACTCCAGCAGTGGTCCTGGTCACATATACCGGTGTGTCGGCCTGTTCCTCCAGCTCAGGCGGGGTTATGGATGGGAGATGACCCCGAGAGACGTCCGGGGTACGGTGCCATATGGGGTACTCCCCACACATACGAGGACACGGGCAGGGGGAGGTCCGTGGGGATTTCGTATGTCCGGGGTCAGCTCCAGATGCTTCACGAGGCGAGCATCACCTGGTACCCCTATCGTCTGTTCTACGATCAGGGCCTTCTGTGCCAGCTGACATTAGAGCAGAGATATCTCTCGTTTTATCGGGGGCCGTGCGTATGCTTCTGGATAGTTGAGTATCACTATCCTAATCGAGTGCCCCGTCAGTTTGGCTTGGATACCTATGTCCCTGATTTTCCAGAGTTTGGCGAGCAGCAGACCACCCAGCTGCACAGGTAACTACCCACTGCCTTATTGTTTGTCTATTTTATTACTTGTTCAGCCATACACGTTACTAATTAATTTATATTGCAGCACTAAACACAACAAGCCCAAAGTCGACTGGAGCACGCGTTTATGGGAGCATTACCAGCGTGCTGCAAGGCCGGAGGATCACTTATGGACCCCACCTCCAGCTCCAGATGCCCCTATGCCGGTCGGGCCTTGGAGATTGTGATATTTAGTCTGGTACCAGAGATGGGGCATGCCAACAATTTATCTACAGGGGGACTATGGTGATGCTCTTCGACGGAGACTCACGGGTGATGGATCTAGGACTTACTTGCCTTTCGGCCCGATCCATGCTCGTTCAGTATGTTTAAATGAAACTGACATGCTTAAAAAATTATAGTTATTTATTCATCTTCTAATAATAATAATGAAAATACAATGTGTGCAGATTTTGACGGGTATTAGAGGAGTGGTACAAGCTTGGTGTGCATGGCGAAAAAAAGTTGGAGAGCGATAGGATGTCAAATGCTCGAACACGGTGCACCGATCATGGAGGACTCTGGCTGGGACGGACGCCTCGTTGGTATGTTGCACGATGCTGGGGAGGACATCAATTGGCGCGAGATAAAGGCCCCACCACCAGATCCGGAGCAGCCTAGAGCCCCTATCTACGCTGAGGAGATGCCGCCACCTCCTGCAGGTAATAATATGTCATACAAATGATCATTATTAAGCGTCTCTTTAAAAGATCATTCTTATTAATTTATCTTCATTTCTGCAGATGATGACTCGGGTTGGGCGATCCACCAATGGGTGTTGAACAACAACGCGTGGAACGCGTACTACAACGAGCATGGAGTTCCAGTGCAGCAGACCGAGGTAGCAAAAGTTCATTATTTAATTAATTTACTCGTTACTTCTATGTCTCTAATTTAACATTGTTTACATACAGGATGAAGCTGCCGCCGCCGTTTTCTCATTGGATGACCTCACTGGAGATGAGGGCGGATGGGAGCCAGCTAGCTCCCACAGACCGCAGTATATGGAGCCCAGACAGCACGACGGCGAGGCCAGTGGGAGTGGGGCACAGACTACAGATGGCTTTGCCTCTGCTATATTTGGCACACCGCCTCTGGCCACGTATCCTCCTACTTGGGTGTTGCGTACACAGGCGGGGATCCATGGGGAGCATGCATTACACCTGGGGGAGGACCCATGGGCGCGCGAGGCCGTACACGATGACATGCAGGTGGATGAGGTTCACCAGAGGCGTCCGCCTTCGCAGAGGGACCGCCATGCACCTACTAGGTTGGAGCTCTCCGGACCTCGCCCTCGTCGTCGCCGTTAGGGTTTTTATATTTTTTTTAGTTTGATAGGTTTCTAGTATTTTAGTTTGGATTATTATATTTCATGTTTGGACTGTTATGTTTCATGTTTAGACTTACCATTTAGATTACCTACTTTTGTTGTTTAGACTTACTATTTAGATTACCATTTAGAAACATTTAAACATTAACAAACTTAATATAAAACTAATCAATTATATTAAAACTACACAATTACATAACATATAAAAATAATCGTCAATTATAAAAATATAATCGTCAACAAATAATAAATATATATCATACAATTTAATATAAAACATTCAAACAAATCATTACAACAATTTAATATAAAACATTCAAACAAATCATTACAACAATTTAATATAAAACATTCAAACAAATTAAAACATAAAACCTTATAAAAAAAAAAAAAAAAAGGTGCCCAGTCCCTGGGCGGTCAGCTATGAAGAATGGACCGCCCGGTTTCTGGGCGGTCAGGTGGGGAAAGTGGACCGCCCAGCTGACGGGCGGTTGGGGTAGATTTAAAAATAAGTTTGGGTGGGGGCAGATTTGATAGTTTGTTTTTTTTTTTGGGTATTAATAAAAATATCGGCTACATCTTTCATAAAGTAGGAATTTCAAAATCCAACCTCAAAAGGATAGTTTAATATTCTTCTTTTAAAAAGGAAACTTGGCCAAATTCGGGTTTTTTCAGTCTAACAATGAACTCAGTCTCGGCCTCTCGGAGATCCGGTCCTCTCTTGCTTTGGTCTTCTGCTACTAAATAGGTCCTTTTCATCTGTTGACTTGATCCTCGTTTACAAATTTTCTGTACAAATTTGAATCATGTATCCTATAAAAAACATTTTTATTAATATCTACTTTAATACTCATCAATTTGAATGTGTACTGTATTTATAAAATTTAACGCATCAAAATTTGTACTAATGAATTGTACTAAATACACGTACAATTCATTAGTCTGCTGAACAATTTTTCTATGACGACAAATCTCATTTTCCACAATAATGAAACAATTAATGCTTTCAAATTAAGTCATAATGTATAAGCTCAACAAATTATCCAATGACCAACTCAAGGAGACAAGGACTTGTGGGTGGATTTAAGAGTCAGTCAAAGGCGAATAAGCTATTCTATAATTTTAAACTTTTAATTATGTATATTAATTCAATTGATTTTTATTTTATTTTTATATAGTTTGTCTCTCTCATAAAATATCAAATGTTTAGTGGTTAGAGCAATTTTGTAATGGTGAAAATTACCACATATTGTGAACTTTAAACCTCCCCCTCCTTCTAGAAGATTTTCTGATTCTAAACCCTGAACTTACTATTGAGTTATTTCGGCTATTATAATAATTAAGGATACTTTTAATTGCTACTAAAAGTAAAGAAAGATTAAGTTGACATAAATTATTCTTGTTTGATTAAAATTTGTTACTTCAGTCATGTTTTAAATTATTTTTGTTTGAATTTACGTTTAGAACTTAAGAATATGTTTTTCCTAAAAAAAAAAACTTAAGAATATGTTGTGGATTTTTTTTTTTTTTAAATCAATGTTTGGATTATTTCCTACTGAAACCCTGTGATTCTCCATGGAATCAATGTTTGGATTACTTCCTATTCGCTTCATATACTATCTCAGAGTCGTCGCCACACAAGATCCTTAATGGAAAGTTCGGATAAAGTACATAGAATAATCGTAGACGACGTAGAGAGAGAATAGTGTCGGTGGGTTAAGAAGAGTTAAGTACATAGCAGCGGTAATTCCGAAATTTTTATTAATAGAAATAATAATAAATTAATGTCGATATAGAAGAACGAATTCGTTCGAATTTTAAATATAACAAAGAAGTCATTTTTGGTAACGTCCCAGGGGACGTTACCAACGATAACGGCCCGATTAGCACTGCCTAGCCTAATTAGCGAACAATATAAACTCTGGACGTTAGCAAAAATAACGGCCAGCATCAAAAAAAAAAAAAAATATAATAATTGAGGACGTCGCCAAGGATAACGGCCAGCATCGAAAAAAAAAAAAATATAATAATTGAGGACGTCGCCAAGGATAACGGCCAGCATCGAAAAAAAAAAATATAATAATTGAGGACGTCGCCAAGGATAACGGCCCCCTATTTTTTTTTTCAAATGCCCAAGTACCGAGCTCTCTGTCTCTGTCCGTGACGCGAGGGGAAAAAAAAAACAAAGAGAGACGCGGCGGGGCGGTAAGAAAGAGCAAAACACCGACCGAAGCGGAAAAAAAAAAAAAGAAGCTTGGTCGTCGTCCTCGATAACGTCCAGGACCTCCGCTGCCCTCCTCCCCTCCTCCGCTGATCTCTTCTCTGGAAAGGTAATTTTTTTTTTTTCAATATTTTATAACTTTCTAAATTAACAATAATTTAAGGTTGAATTTGTTGTGAAGATTATTGTTAGGTTTAATTATGTGAAATTGTATTCGATTAGATTTAATTTTGTTAATTAGGTTATTGTTATTGTTAATTAGGTGTAATTAGGGTATTGTTAGGTTTAATTTTGTAAATTAACATGCAATTTGGTTTTATTTTGTTAATTAAATTATTGTTATTGTTATTATTAATTAGGTGTAATTAGGTTAATTTTGTTAAATTAGCATTCAATTTGGTTTAATTTTGTTAAATTGCATCCGATTAGGTTTAATTTTGAAAAGTTAGATTGTTTTAATTTTAAGGTTAAAATGTTATGCATGTAGGATGTCAAGCAGTTGTGGTCCGAGTAATACTCCACCAGAGAAATTTAGCAACTTATTATGGATGCCGCATGCACAGCATAAGGTCGCACTGTTATCTGACAATGTAAGTTACTCAATGAATCATCTCATACCCAAAATTCACATGTTTTTGAATAAAGAGATATAAATGTTTGAATTACGAGTTTTGATTTTAATCAAATTGTATAACAATGACAGGATTATACCGGGGTGGATGTTCGACACCACCGGTCTGTGATTCCACGCGACCCGCGCTGCGACCCATTCTTGTGTAGTCTCGGTTTGTATCAGATAGCTCGAATGGATGATATGAACATTGACAAAGGGCTCCTCGCTGGCCTCGTTGAGCGGTGGAGACCGGAGACGCACACTTTCCATCTTCCTGTGGGAGAGATGACGGTCACACTGCAAGATGTGTCATGTCTGTGGGGATTGCCGATAAAGGGGGCTCCGGTGACCGGGTTTGCAGACACAAATGCGCGTGCATTAGTGGAGCAGTTTCTTGGAGCTGGGAGTGCGGATGCGGTGCTTAAAAAGAAGAAGAGATCGCAGTCGGCCGATGGAAGTGCTGTTCGCACGACGTCCGGATATTCTATATGTTTGAAGGAACTGCGCATTCGATTTGCTGCCATGCCAGCTGAAAATCCGGGTGAGCCTACAGATGAGCAGGTACGCCAGTACACTCGGGCTTACATACTGGACTTGTTCGGGACTTTACTTTTTGCTGATTCTTCGGGAGATTCAGTTCCGGTGATGTATCTGCAATTTCTTGGAAACCTTGACGAACCGGTGCAATACAACTGGGGTGGTGCTGTTCTAGCACTACTATATAGGAACTTGTGCGTTGCCATTGAGCGTCGCACGCAGACTATGCGGGGACCAACTCTTCTTCTACAACATTGGTGTTGGTCCAGATTACTGGCCGGCCGTCCTTACAGCAAAGGTGATTGGACTCCACATTGGGGCTACCCGAATCCAGAAAGGTAACTACAAAAAACTTTACAATACGTTAATGTCTACGTGATTTATGTTTACTAAGAATCTTAAATTTTATATTACAGGTGTCCTGCAATCGGGGAGATGTGGTGCTGTCGCCACAAATATAATCAAGCTCACAATAAGGCTGGACCTGCCTACTTCCGAAGCCAACTGCAGGATCTTGAAGATTATATGGTAAGATGGGAACCTTACGAAGCGCTGTTAGACCATGAGCCATCTTTGTTGCCAGAACGAGTTCAGAATGACAGAGATGTGTGGCTATCCGTTGTGCCACTGATACATTTTTGGATAGTGGAGCACCATTACCCTAGTCGGGTGATGCGTCAGTTTGGCTTTTCACAGCCCATCCCAGTAGCACCGCCGTTAGGCGAGGACGAGGTACGCCGGTTACATAATATTATTCATTCTGTGCATGTGACAACAAAAGATTGGGCTGTTGAGCACCACACCTACGTAGAACAGGCATCTCATCCTGCCGATCACTTGGTTGCTCCGATGGGACCATGGTCGGACGACCAGCTTTTTCCATACCGGACTTGGTTTCAAAACAACTGTATGCACAATGTCTTCTTGTCGAGAAGGTGCATACAAGGTCTTGATCATCCAATTCCAGAGTACAGGGATGAGCATAACGAAGTAGGGTACATTTCCAGTGCCCCGAAGAGCACACGTGATGTAAGTTTCAATACAATTATCAAAATATTTATTATAGGGACATTAATCTTTCATACATGTTACTAACTTTTTTTTTTATTTTGTAGGCACTGCGAGGAGTGAAGATGGTGTCATACGGTATAGCTTGTGCCAAAACAAAGACTCTTAAAAAGGTGGGGAAGTTTTTCCTCAGATTAAGTTGTGGCCTTCTCAGAGACAATGGTATGGAGCCAAAATACCGTGACATGATGAGAGCGGCCGATCTTCCGGCCAACTACGAGGACATTCCAGACGGTGAGATTCCTCCCGGTCAAGAACCCATCCCCGACTTGCCCGCAGATGATGATCCCCACTATAGAGAGAATTGGCTAAACTCGAATGACGGATTGATGGACTACCTTGCACGAGTCGTACCTCCTCAGGTCGATCCGATAAGTGTAAAAAATCTTAAGTAATTATCGATTGTGTTTATTGAAATACTAATATATTTATTCTAGGAACCGGAGGGCAATGTCGGAGCCACACATGAGGGTGTTGCACAGGGCAACACAGGACCTAGTATGGTCGGCCAGGTAACTATTGTAAAATGTAACAATTTTGTTGTTGATTGTCGATTCTACATTTATTAAGTACTAAATACTTGTTGCAGGAAATACCCGACTTCAGTTGGTATGAGACACAACAATTTATGACAGAGTTGCTTCAAAACGAGACAATTCAGCAAGGTCCTACACAGGAGGGTCAGTACACGACACACCATGGCATTCCCGTCCAAGATTCCTCGTTGCACATGGGTCACACGGGACCAAGTCAGGTCGACCAGGTATTTCTTCCAAACTCGTAACAAATTAAATCCTAAAAATTCGTGGTTGAATGTTTATTACAATACTACAACATTTATTATAGGGACAAAATGAGTTTGTCGGTTTCGATGAGTTTGGACACCAGACATACCCTCAGGCCTCTGCTTACGATGAGCAATACACGGGTCATACAGGACCAAGTGTGGTGTACCAGGTAATTTTTTCGAAATTATAAGTTTTACTTAAAAAATCGTCTCCATATGTTTGGTAAAGACTTCGGCGATTGTTGTAGGGTTCGGATGACCATTTCATGATGCCCGGGCCAGTTGCTACTGGTACATATGACGGTACGGTACCTAGTCAGGTCATCACACCACGTACACAAGCGGTCGAGAGCATATTTGGCACCCCGTCACACAGTGCCGATGCATACAATAATGTCTACGTGAGGCGTAGGAGAGGACAACAACAACAACAAGAGCCAGCACGCAGATACCCACTCAGATCGCGCCATAGTCCGGACAAGTTCACTTTTGACTAGGTATTTCATTTCATGCATGTTGTTTGATGAATGGATGTTTATGTTAGTTTTTTTGCTTGTATGACCACTTGTTAGTTTATGTTAGTTTTTGTGCTTGTATGATTATTGTATTTTTTGTTAGTTTTTGTGCTTGTATGATTATTGTAGTTTTTGTGCTTGTATGCTTGCATGCTTGTAGTTTTTGTGCCTGTATGCTTGTATTGTGGGATCGGGCTGTTGGGATATGCTTGTGTCATGCCGGGTTGGGAATTTGGTTGGGGGATTTGGTTTTTGTGCTTTGGTTTTATGGTGCTGTCAAAATTACAAAATGCACTCTGCCAAATTTTTACCAAAATACCAATACGAATATGACAGAAAAATAAGTACCATGTCCAAACAAGCATACAAAATCATGCATAAACAACAACAATTACTAAATAGACAAGACGTTTTTTATCGCTTCATCTCCGACTGTAACTAGAAGAGGTTCCTGCAAAGAAATAGACAAGACGAGTGTTATATCGCTTCCATGGGTACAATAAAACAAATAAATTTAATTTAAAATATCAACAAACCTGCTGCATGTATGTCAGACATAGAACGTCTCGCTTGCTGTCCCATGCCCCGTCCAGAAGAAGCCTCTGAACCAATAAAACAACATTGAAAATTGATATTTCCAACGAGAATGACACCAAAATTAGTTATTGAAAATAAATTTAACAAACCTGCTGCACGCCTGTCGGACGTAGAACGTCTAGCTTGGTGTCCAACTGTCCTTCCTTCCATTTCGTCCATCGTCATGACTATACGGTTGTGCCTTCTCCTACCCTTTTTGATTCTGTCTTTGTCCGGAACAATTTTCGGACCGGGTATGGTTGGCCAGTCACATTGGTTGGCATAGCCGTGGAATTGGCCACTCCAAGTTTCAGCGAGTTTGGTTGTGGAATACAAATGATGCACGAATAAATTGTGGTTGTATCTCCGGTCCCGACACACGGCGAGAACATGGGCGCACGATATACCTGTAAGTTGTGGCTTGAGACACACACATTCTGCTCTGTTTCCGTCACGTATGTCGACCCTGTACTTGAAGGTCTCCCTTCTATAACTAAAATTCCCATCTCGTTCTTTGTATACAACTCTCTCATCCCTGACCCTGACCTCGTGTTCACCGTGCTCACCAACTGGCATTGAACGCATTGGTAAGCATTTCCCGATTCTTTTTGTTAATAGTCCTTCAACCCGGGCTGACCAAAGTTGCTGATCGGCTATGCGAGCCATTGCTTTCTCTCGTCTTTGGTTAAACCAAGCGAGACACTTGTAATATGTGTCTTCCACGAGTGCAACGACTGGCAGTCGTTGACTATATTTGAATACAGCATTCAACGATTCAGATCCATTAGTAGTCATAATTCCCCAGCGGGGGCCGCCGTCCATGCTCTGATACACCTTCCATGGTTTAGGGATCTCGTTATGGTTGGAATCCTGGTACTTACCAACATTTTCTAGGTATACAACTGCATCTGGACTTTTCTTCCGCAATAGTTCGAAGAACTCTTCGAACCTCCGTGGCTTCTTTTTGTTCACAAGTATTTTAAATAGCTCGCATATTTTTTTATTGTGTACCTTTTTCATCAAATTCTCGGCGACGTGCTGCGAACACAATCTGTGAACGCACTCGCCGCCATCCTCGTACCAACCACCGTATCTATCGGTGAATACTTTCTTGATCCCCATGTACCGGTCAGAAACAACACACATGAACCTATTACCAATTACCTCCCAACGCAACCACCTCATGAACCATCCCCATGTCTCGAATCTCTCTTCCTCGACTAATGCGAAAGCCAGAGGAAGCAACTGGTTCTCTGCATCATAACCGCACGCCATCAGCAGTCTCCCTTGGTACCGGCCAGACAGGAAACATGCATCAATACTAATGATTGGCCTGAGATGAGGCACTGCAGCAATGCACGGACCGTAAGCCCACGCAGCTGCCTTGAACAACCTTTTTAGCGGATCATCCATGGGTACGTGCGCAACTCCATATTTTGTTCCAGGAGTTGATCTTTTAATTGCTTCCAACAATGGAGTGAGAAGGTTGTACGAGCCTTCCCAACTGCCGAATATTTGTGCGATTGCCAGCTCTCGGCCACGCCACAGCTTGTTATATTTGGGAATAACTCCCCCGTATTTCTTACGGACTAGCCCTTTAATGTTTTTAATGTTTTTTGTAACATCTTCCCTAATATCTTCTCTTATAACATCGGCAATCACTTCTGCAGTTAATTGTGAGTGATCGGTACGAGAAGCATCGGCCTGGCACGTATGTGGTGCTCTAATTGTTTTAATTTCCCACTTAGATGAAAATATGCCGGACTTGGCATACAAACGCCACATACACCTGCTGCTCTTGCATTCCATTATCAGTTGGGTTCTATTGCTACTGGTAGTTTTTACTTCAATATTATTTCTGATGTGATAATCATTTATGGCCAACCGTAGAGCCTCTTTTGAAGAGTACTCCTTACCTACACCAAGTGGATCATGTACGTGTTGGGTCCTGCTGAAGTAGGATACATCTGCTTCCTGAAATCCCGAGGTGTCATTGAAACTGCCCACCGGGTGACTCGTCCCGCGATCAGATATGGGAAAACGTCGAGCCTGAACACGTGGTGTTTGCGATTGTCTTTGAGTTTCAGGCGGGACATCCCCTTCTGAATCAGGTTCGGTATCCCAGTCGGCATCATCCTCACATGAGTCAGCGTCATCTTCGTCGTCACTTTGCGGTACGTCGTCAGCATCATTACAAGGACCACCGGCCCTCGGCGGATCAACCCATGGACTGTCCTGATTATTCTGCCCTGGCCAACCCATATCTGCCTGAACAGGCGGTGACAAGTCGTTCACATCGGGATAAGGACTCAGATAAAGGTCACGCCTCGGTGTTTGTTGTGTCTGATAGGGATCGAATAGACTGGGACCCGCTTGTGAAACACTGTATTGGGTATGTCCAGGGTCTGGTTGTGTCTCTGGTACCACACTATCAATGAATAATTGCGATTGCATCGAACCGACAATTGGAACTAACTCAATGTACAAATCGACAAAAGAATACTGGGTCCTGGCAAACATACTTTGGTCATAAATGCCTCGCCACGTCTGATCGCACACGATTTCTAATATCTCATAATAACGCCGAGTTGTTGTACCAACATTAACCCGTGCAAGTGTTTTTAGGTTGTACTCACTCTCAGAATATCCAAGCTGGCGATAAATTTCACCTTTCACATCATGCCAACCTTGCTCACTAGTTGCCATCAATGTGAATCGAGGAGATTCGGTGTACTCCGCTCCTTTACGACCTTGCCGTATTTCACCACCGAAATGAACTCTCACCATGAGCATGATTAATTATTTTGATGATTTAGCCTGCACAATAATGAATAAATTAGATATAATTTATTATTTCAACAAACATTACTAATAAGTACAACTACTTCTTACAATAAGTACTACTACTTCTTACAATAAACATTACTAATAAGTACTACTTCTTACAATAAACATTACTAATATTTTTATAAATTAACATTAACATTAACATTAACATTACTAATATTTTTACAAATTAAAATTAACATTACTAATATTTTTACAAATTAACGTTACTAATATTTTTTATTATTGTCAATACTAACATTTTTACTAATATTTTTACAAACTAACATCACTAATATTTTTACTAACATTACTAATATTTTTTGCAAATTAACATTACAAATTTACAATATTTTTACAAATTGTCATTAACATTACTAATATTACAACATTACATTACCACTAACATTAACATTAACATTAACATTACTAACATTACTAATAATACATGACATTACTAATATTATTTTAACTAATAATCAAATAATTTTGATATTCATCCAATATAAATAATAACGTAAATACATGACATATAATTAAAAATTTACCTTTTATATTGATGATTTCTTTATTTTCAACGGAAGAGGTCTTCGACAAGCCATAATTTTTTTTCTGTACGGGGAGCAATTTTTTTTTTGTTGGATCAGTGAAGAGACGGGGAGCAATTTTTTTTTTGTTGGATCAGTGAAGAGACTCTGAATGTTGTACAGACTAATTCAGAGGAGCGCGCAATTTATAGACCATCTGGACGTTACCGAGAATAACGTCCAGAGATTAACTTTTTCTCCACTGGACATGATGAAAACCGTAAGTGGCGTTGGCCGTTATGGAGAATAACGTCCAGGGCTTTTACTGTACTGCCGACAGGCCGTTATTTTCCATAACGGCCCAAAATATTTTTTTTTTTCCGAGCCCTATCCTGGCCGTCGCCAAAGATAGCGTCCTCATTAAATTTTTTTTTTTTTCGATGCTGGCCGTTATCCTTGGCGACGTCCTCAATTATTATATTTTTTTTTTTTTTCGTGGCCGTTATTGTTCCCAACGGCCAGAGTTTATATTGTTCGCTAATTAGGCTAGGCAGTGCTAATCGGGCCGTTATCGTTGGTAACGTCCCCTGGGACGTTACCAAAAATAACGTCTTTGTTAGATTTAAAATTCGGACGAATTCGTTCTTCTATATCGACATTAATTTATTATTATTTCTATTAATAAAAATTTCGGGCGGTAATTGGCTGATGGAGTGATGGGCATTTAGCAGCCATGCGATCGGAGAATGTGCACTCTTGGACACCAAATTGTTTCGTCTTTATTTGATGGAATAGGTTTAATATGCGCACGGAAACATGGGAATTATTTTCTGACACTTATCAAAGGATACCTCCCCCTGGAAATGGAAAATTAGAAGCCGCCACCTGACTTCTCTTTTTATTAATATCTCATAGATTTATAGGATTTTCCTTTAATTTTTGAAAACAAAATAATTATATTTTTTCAAAAAATAGATGGAACTGCATCATTGGAACAGTTCCATCAAAAACAAACTGATGAAACCATCAGTTTTCAGACAAAATATGTAGTTAAGATGGAGTTTAACATCTAAAAAACACTAAAATCGCACTATTATGCGATCTTAGAAAACTGCACCTGGTGGAACTGTACCATTGGTGCGGTTTCATCTATTTTTCGAAAAAAAATTATTTCAGAATTTTTTTTCTAAAAATAATCGACTTATAGTTATGTAAAAATGTGATTCAAAACATTACTCTCATGTTTTAATTGACATCCTACGGAAAT
The DNA here is from genome assembly GCA_011114355.1 of Carex littledalei. Taxonomy (NCBI): domain Eukaryota; kingdom Viridiplantae; phylum Streptophyta; class Magnoliopsida; order Poales; family Cyperaceae; genus Carex; species Carex littledalei. The sequence continues at coordinate 3,900,921 of CM022092.1, read as the reverse complement.
AAAATTTCTCATTATTTTCATCTACTCCAAAATAATTTCATATTTCCTCAAATCCAAGTCCACCTGCGGTTTATTATTTGTAAATTTATTATCTGATTCTTCTAAGACCACCATGAGACCTCGTGGCAGACTAACAGTATCTATTGTAGGTTGGATCGATGCGAGTCTCGCCCCCATCTTTTGCAATCTCCTCTATTTCTCGTGACTCAATTCATCTCTCGAACTATTTTTTATCTATGTCGAGGTTTTCATCATATAGCCAGTCTTAATTGAGGCACGAAGCGAGGTATGACTTAAAAGCTCAATATTATCCAGTTTTAATACTTTTTAGTTGATTGTTAAATAGTGTATTGGCGTGGACATTGTAGTGTCACTGTGTCAGTGACTTCGACCAAGTCCAATTTTAGTATATTTTTAGTTGATTGTTGAGTTCAATTGAATAGTCTATTGGCGAAACAGCGTATTTTCAGCTCTTGCGAGAAGTTAGAATGATTTGATGCCATCAAGTGAAAAGGCTTATCTTTAATTCTAACTGATGTAAAGCCTGACGAGAAGTTGGGAAGATATGCTGCAACAAAATGTAATTAATTCTCGCTGATTGATACTTCTTCTTAGGCTTTACATCAGTTAGAATTAAAGATGAATTTTTCACGTGGTGGCATCAGACCTTTCGACTCCTTGCAAGAGCTGAGAATGCACGAAAAACACTCAAATTTTGGTCTAAGTTACTGACACTACATTGTCCTCACCAGTGCACTATTCAATTGAATTCAACAATCAACTATAAAGTATTAAAACTGGATATTGAGCTTAAGCCAATCAAACCATACCTCGCTTTGTTGCATAAATCAATGCTTGCTATATATAGATAGAAACTTCAACATAGATGAGAATAGTTCAAGAGAACAAATGTTGCTGACATGAAACTTAGCGGTCTTCGGCAAAGGTAGGGGAGGCTTGAAGAACAGAGAGAAAGGAGCCGGAGAGGGTTTACGAGGTTAGAAAAATGAAAAACCAAAGAACATGATATCTCTAATTTTTAGACTATGATCGAAACCAACGCTTCCTATTTAAAAGGAGAAATAAAATTATTGTATTTCGAAATTCACTGATCGGATCGCTGTGAGTGACGTGAAACGATTTCACTTTACAAGATTTGAAGGGAAATTTTCCCTCCAGCGAATTTTCGTGAAAAACGAACAGATTTGGCTGGAGGTATTTTTTTTTCTCAATACCCTTCTTTGTATCCCTTGTTATCAGTGATTCCCAACAATTTCTTACTAGAAGAATAGAAAGAAAGTCAGTCATTCCTTGTGATTTTCATGTGAGATTTTTCGTCATTTTAACAGTTGATAAATTTACATCTTTTTACATATATTATTACTTTAATAATTATTTTATATTTATATATGAGGAGGGATCTACTTGTAACATTTGTAAGTTACAACATCTTACAACAATTCGGTTTTGCGATTTTTAAAGTCCAAACAGTCGATCCAAACCGTTCAACATGATCTCTATATTAAAATGTGCTCGGAGATCAAATTTTACATTTTTTTAATTTTTTTTACTATTTATTAAGTATTTTACAAAAATGTTGTTTTTCAGTGGTCCAGAATTGTCTAAAAACAGTAGTTTTGTAAAATACTTAATAAATAGTAAAAAAATTCAAAAAAAATGTAAAATTTGATCTCCAAACACATTTTAATATAGAGATCATGTTGAACGGTTTGAATCGACTGTTTGGATTTTAAAAATCGCAAAACCAAATTGTTATAAGATATTGTAATTTACAAATATTGTAAGTAGATCCCTCCTCTTTATATAATTTAAATTACAATTAGATAACATGATCCTTAACTTTACTTAAAAATTATTATAAAACAAGAATTCAACCTAATCCGCTAACAAAACGGGCCGTCTAACACAGCCCAGTTAAGCGGGCCCACAGTTTCATAACACTGGACGTATTCCGCTCGGACTAGTCCGCAAAATTCCTCACTCCCGTTTCCGACCAGAATTGACTGTTTGTGGTGCCTCCGCCGAAGTGAGAGAGAGCGAGAGAGAGGGGGAAAGATGTTCTTCCACATCGTGTTAGAGAGAAAGATACAGCTGCACCCGCGTTACTTCGGGCCCCACCTCCGCGAGAAGCTCGTCTCCAAGCTCATGAAGGAGGTCGAAGGCACCTGCAGGTTTACCCCTTACCCTAGTTACGGTCTTATATTTACGCTCAATAACTGTGTTCATCTAGATTTTTCTCTGGAATCGTGAATGATCGGCATCGTATTGACAGTCCTAAACCCTAATTTGGCGTGTCTTTGTCAAAATAAAACAGTGTAGAATATTGTGGGGGCTATAGAAAGAGTAATAACGGGAGTAGAAGGATCTACTCAGAAATTAGAAATAAATCTCGTTGTTAGTTTACTGGTTTCTGGTTCAAAATCATGACGGATAATAATCCTTAAACTCAAAAGTTCTAAACCTTTAATCTGCAATTCTAATTGGGGAACAAGAATCACATTTGCCATTGTAATTACTTTATGGGTTTATTTGCAAAATCAGAGATATCTATATGGTTTGTTAATTTGTTTTTATCTTGGTGGAAACTAGAAAGTGTGTACTTATTCTTGGAAAATGTTGTTTCCTGCAGTAGTGGTAGTAGTAAAAGATCAACCAATTATTGATATGTGTGAAGTTATTTCCAATTGGAAGCGACAAAAGATAGTATCTGTGAACAACAGTATGTAGTTGCGATGGTTTTGGAACTGGTCCTATGCTACTAAACCTTGACCAATATTACTAAAAAGTTTTAAATTTATTACTCAACTAGATGCATTTTTTTCATTTCTTAATATTGTAGTTTTCCTATGCAGTGGTAGGCATGGATTTGTGGTGGCTATTACTGGTGTAGAGGATATAGGTAAAGGGCTTATAAGGGAAGGTACCGGTTTTGTCACCTTCCCAGTTAAGTACCAATGTGTGGTGTTTCGTCCCTTCAAGGGAGAGATTCTAGAGGCTGTTGTCACCATGGTTAACAAGGTTCATCCTTTCTCACTCTCTCTCTCTCTCTCCATTTTCTATCCCCCACACCATCCCCTTAATTCCGTTAAAGGCAATTTGATACTTGCTGAATGTGTTTATATTTTTTTTTGGATTGTTAGATGGGCTTCTTTGCGGAGGCTGGCCCCGTTCAAATTTTTGTTTCAAATCATGTAAGTGTGTTTCTACCAAGAGCTATGTTGTCTCTTTGTACCTTGTCTTCACTGGCACTATTACTTCTATGGTCATATCTGGTGCCAGAATGCACCGGCGAAAGCCTTTTTAGCCCTGATTTAATCTTTTTTATGGAAATGTACTGATCATCTGAACCTGCTCCTTGGTAGATTCTCTTTAGTACATAAAACTGTGCCACTGCATATGTTATTTCAGCATTATTTTCTTGTTTCAGTATAACTGGAGTTATATTAACAAAAGAATATGCTGTACAAGTATATATTATTTTTAAGAGGCTTGAGGACAATATGGGGCACTGATATATCAAGATAAAGTTGTGCCTTAATGAAACATTCTTACCTAATTTATCAGCCCCCCATGTTTTACTGTAGTTAATTCCAGATGATATGGAGTACCAAGCGGGGGACATGCCAAACTACACAACGTCTGACGGATCAGTAAGTTTACTTTTTATAATTTAGTTGCTTTTTTTTATGTGTGTGCGTGTGTCTGTGTATATATATTTTGGTCACTTAATTAATTTGCATTCATGGTCCAGGTCAAAATTCAGAAGGACAGCGAGGTTCGCTTGAAAATCATGGGCACCCGTGTTGATGCCACTGAAATTGTACGCTTTTATATTGCTTTCTGGCACCAATCTTGTACTCTACCAACAGTCTTGAGGGTTTTATTTGGTCAGATTTAAATCGCGTCAACCATAGAAACAGAGCCAATAACAAAAATCAATTAATAAAAAAAAATTTGAGAATGAGCAATTCTGAGTTAACACAATTAGGATGTCTGGCCTGATACATCCTCTTTTTTTCAGAGATGGTATCCTGTTAAATTTTATTCTGCTTTGATGTTTGCTCCTCTCTCTCTCTCTCTCTCTCCCTCTTATCTCATTCTGTTCTTTGGGTGCAGTTTTGCATTGGCACAATAAAGGATGACTTCTTGGGAGTAATTAGCGACCCTGGTGCTGCCTCATAGACCCTCTTTAAATGTCTCATTAATTTTGTAAATTTTATGTTTAAGGCCCAAGGACATTTTCTTAAATATGTTTTTAAACCACCTAGCATGAGCTGATCAACAATTAGATACTTGTTCTCTAATGAGCTGATAAACTATTAGATACCTGATCTCAAAGTTAAAAGTTTTGTCACTGCAATTGAATGGCTTGTTGACTATTGCAAAGCTATGTTACTGCTTGCCTATGGTTAATTTAACTGTGACTCTTTGCAAAGGACATGGAATCTTGTGGGAGCAATCCTACAATACCATTGTTTTTCTATCTGCTGAAGGAACAAAGGGACAAAGTGTATCTTATCATTATAGAAATAAGAACTTTAGTAGTCGATGTCAATTCATTACAATAATATAGAATATACCATGGTTGATATCTTGGTGGGTACAAATTTGTAGTCTTTGTGCGCATTTCATATAACCTCCAACACTTCTCATAAATTCTCAAACGATTATGAAACTCAGTATTAATATATGAAACTTCCTTCAGTTTAAGAGCCGACTTTCAGCCAATTTGACTTCGCATAGGTTTATACAGTTACTAATAGCAATGTGTTAATATATAAACTGTATCAGCTATCAGCTTTTATTAAATGAAGTCAGCCAAGAAGAGCTTTTGCTTTGACAATGAACAATGACACGTCAATTAGTGTTTTGGGTGTTAATTTGTCCGCATTGTCACACAAACAACAGATTACAATTTCCACGATAACTGTACTTCTGATTCTTCTTCGCTTGGGGATGCTTTAGATCTCTTGAATACCTCGGATGATAGAATCAATGTTCTTCTTGCTAAAAGGTGCTGATATGTCTGATTTTTTTTACATTGCGTTGTGGATATTCATGAATTTCTTTATAAGCTGGTACCAGTTCATGTTGGTATTTTTGCAGCTGACTCTGAACACATCATGTACTATTAGAGAGACGTTCACCTCAAGACATTTATTTTGTCCAGACTAAATTTTGTTTCAGAAGCTTAAAAATTAAAACATCGACGTTCAGATTTGAAAAAGGAACACTTACCACTTTAGGCTGGCGCGTGTGTGTACCTAGTATTATAATGTATAAACAGCGCTGACATATGAAAATGAAATGTTGCCCTCATTTACCCATGTGTAGTTACTTAAAAGAATGCATAGGTTGTGGGAATCATTATTTGATTTGTACTCATGTTCTACACTACATCTAATGATGAAAATACTAACAACACATCTAATGATGAATCAACCAATGATTTCACTGCAACTATATGGTGAAAACCCTGCTATATTATATGCAGAGATATGAAAGTCACTGATCAATTTGTTTATGGACAGTGCACAGATCAGAAAACAACTTAATTCTGTCACCAGATGAGCTCTAGTTCGGTCATTAAGTGGTCAAAATGCTGATATCTTTGTGATTAAGGGATAAAACAGTCATTTGAAGGTATTATTGTCTCTGAGTCACCAGCGTGTTAGGAGACATATTCATGGTAGATTGACACTTCACATGGGTAGATATATACTTACGCATAGGTTGATTTTAGTGATTGATGACAGTTCCTTTCCTGGCTTCCAATTCCTCTTTATATGATGTACTTTTGCCATTAGGATTCTGTATACAGCATAATTATACCTAGGTAATGTTTCAATTTTCAATTGAAGCTTATCTGGACTATCATTAGACAACTTTAACAAGGGAACATTTATCACGCCTTTTACTTTTTTTCTAAGGAGAGAAACAGAACTGGAGATGCCATGGGTATATACATGAGCAAAAAAGAAGACATGCAAGTAAAAGCAGTAATTGGAGTAATGAGTGATCATAAAAACAATAACACTTCAGCGATTTTCTATTTGACTGACACGCATCCCTTAGCATTACACATACTAGTTACATAACTTAGATCATTCCTCACAAACATTAAACATTAATGGTCCTCTACGCTAATTAAAACATAACTTCATTTTGGCACAGGAAGTAAACTCTCAACATAAGCAAAACAATTCTTGATTTGACAAGTCGAATCCAAATAACCATACTGCACGCCGATGTCGCCGCCATTTCCTGACATATCATGACAGATGAGAGTGCTCTTGGAAATGACAAAGAAGACTCTGTTCATTATAATTGAAAACGGCGCTAGAAGCCGGACAATGCCATTGGCTTGCAGATGAACCTCGTACCTCATGGTCCACAGACCCCCTGCATCAAGTATCCAAATTTTTATTCTTCCATATTGTATACCATGCTCCCTTTGAAAACTAACACCACAAAGTTCGCCATGCCATTTTGTAACACCGACTAGCTTTGCATCTTCTATAGGTGGATATACGAGATTGATCTTCTCTTCGCTGAGATTGAAGGAGATGATAGCCCTACTATAATCCTCTGAGAAGTAAGGCCAATAGATGGTATCCTCAACATTGACACCAGAATTAGAAGGCATGTCACTTATCTCGTCAACTTGTCTCCACGAGCTATTAGCGCCTAATGTGTACATATTAACAGACCAGAGCATGGTAGGATGTTTCCGATGAAAGAGCAGTACCTTATATTCGTCCGTAGCAGAGTGGAAGAAAAAGTCTGTGTACATCTTTTCATTTTCATTCGATCCATATCCCGTGATATAAGTTGGCTTTGGCAGATACACCACTTCTCGGGTGATGGGGTTGAACACGGTTATCTCGCCTTTCACTTCAGTACAGAGAAGGCCGTTGCAGGATCCTGCGAAATGCCCATCGTTGCCCAAAACTCGAGGCATCCAAATTTTGCGCTGTTGCGACTCCACATCAACAGGCATGGATTTTTCACAGAAAACGCCAGTACGAACCCTCCCCTTGACTACGAGGAGTCGCAACGGTCCATTTGTCATGTTGTTTAGCTTAAAATGGTCTTTCTTGAACTGGGGTTCTTGTATCATGGCCCACCAGTTCTTGCACACCAATTGGTATCTGAGTAGGGAAGTTGCTGGTACACGCATCAGGATCTTTTTAATGGCATCATTGTTCAGTTGTTCGGCTGTATGGAGGGGTTCCTCTTGATTTGCCATTAAGGTGGAATGAGCTGAAGGAGGTACAGATGGCTAATATTTCTCTGCTGCTAGAGAAGACCTATTAGTTTTCACGGAGAAGAAAAAGGTGTATTTCTCTCTGCTCTTTATTTTTCTTGATTATCTTTGATTCTGTACTGAAAGAGAAAGAGGAAGACACAATCGAGCAAATTTACCCAACTTATTGCAAGCGAGCGGAGGGTTCGTTTTTTTATTCAGAGTACAAAAGTACTAACGGTTTGATTAGAACGGGCATACTAACGGTGTTAGTCTGTACAACCTATTATGATAACGGTGTTAATACAAATAATGGGCCCGTTGAGAGGTTCATATCCAGTTCTTTTAAAAGAGGTATTAAAGCCTGCTAAGCGAAATTGTTATTAAATATGTGCAATCAATTGTTGAATATTTTTTTAACTAGGGGCAATTTATTCACGTCTATCAGTTTATTTCTCCAATTTTTCTTTTATAAATGAAGGTTCTAATTCGACGAAGCTAGTTGTGTTAGACTTTAATAGAGCAAATTCTTGAATTGTATTTGTTTGGTACGAGCACTCGAAGAGATGCAACGTCATCAAGGCTGAGGTGATGAGAACAGAGAACCACCTCTTAATTTACTATTTATTGGAATTATAATATTTGGATTTTAATTATTATTTTACAAAGATACACATGTTTTATTGGATCATGCGTATTGATTGTTATATAGTATGATTCTTAAAGGAAAAAAAAAAAATTATCAATTTCTGTACTTTAAACAAAAAAAATGCAGAAATTGATAAGTTTTTTTAAAAAAGGAACATTTAAAAAAAACTTATCAATTTCTGTACTTACAAAGAATCGCAGGGACCTGTTATTCCAAATCGAACCGTTAATTTATTGGAATGCACAAATCTCAAAAGAAGTTGGTTTTCATGAACGAATCCCAAAACAGATGAACATATGGACAGCCGTATCACAGCTTCAGCCCAGAAAGTATTAGGCGTACCTTTCTCCTTGAGCATTGCTCTAGCCATCTCGACAATATAAGGTGTCGTCAGCTGCCTTCTTATGCTATGTTCTTCACAGAACTTGGGGATGCTTTAGATCTCTTGAATATCTCAGATGATAAAATCAATGTTCTTCTTGTTGAGGTGCTGTAATGTTTTTCATTGCGTTGTGGATATTCATGGGTTCTATATAAGCTGGTACCAGTGCTTGTTGGTATTTTTGCAGCTGATTTTGAACACACCATCCATTATAACAGAGAAGTTCACCTTAAGACATTTATTTTGTTTCAGAAGCTTAAAAATTAAAGCATTGATGTTCAGATTTGAAAAAGGAACATATACCACTTTAGGCTGGTACGTTTGTGTACCTAGTATTATACTGTACAAAGAGCGCTGACATATGAAACTGAAATATTGCCGTCATTTACCTGTGTAATTACTTAAAAAATAATGGATAGGTTGAGGGAATCATTATTTGAGTTGTACTTATCTTTCTACACTATATCTTAAACAAAATGTCTTTTGTCATTTTCACGCACAGTCGCAAGCACTGATGTGTATGATGGTACTCGTGACAGTGAAAATACTAACAACACATCTAATGATGAATCAACCAATGATTTCACTGCAGCTATAATTATGGTGAAAACCCTGCTATTTTTGATGCAGAGATATGAAAAGAACTGATCAATTTGTTTATGGACAGTGCACAGATCAGAAAACATCTAAATTCTGATAACCAGATGAGCTCTAGTTCGGTCATTAAGTGGTCAAAATGCTGATATCTTTGTGAATTAAGGGATAAAACAGTCATTTGAAGGTATTATTGTCTCTGAGTCACCAGCGTGTTAGGGAGACGCATTCATGGTAGATTGACACTTCACATGGGTAGATATATACTGACGCATAGGTTGGTTTTAGTGATTGATGACTGTTCCTTTTCTGGCTTCTAATTCCTCTTTATATGATGTACTTTTTCCATTAGGATTCTGTATACAGGCATACAGCATAATTATACCTAGGTAATGTTTCAATTTTCAATTGAAGCTTATCTGGACTATCATTAGACAACTTTAACAAGGGAACATTTATCACACCTTTTACTTTTTTTCTAAGGAGAGAAACAGAACTGGAGATGGCATGGGTATTGTTGTTTTTGTAAACAGAGATGAAACACTGAGGAGAAAAATAATATGTATTTGATCTGATCATTTTACAATTCTAAGATCCTATTTATATTACAAAGCATATAGCCGTTGGCTCATTTATTGTTCTCTATTTTTGGGACAGTGTACTGTTGGATATTATTTTATAAGAGGCCTATTGCACTTTTACATAAATACCCTTGATCTATGATGAAATCTAATCTGATATCATTCTTCAACAGGTATATACATGAGCAAGAAAGAAGACATTCAAGTAAAAGCAGTAATTGGAGTAATCATAAAAACAATAACACTTCAGCAATTTTTTATTTGACTGACACGCATCCCTTAATTAGCAGTAGACATACTAGATACATAACTCAGTTCATCCCACACAAAAATTTAACAATAATGGTCCTCTACGCTAACTAAAACATAAATGATGAGAAATAATAACAATAAGACTACTTCATATAGGCACAGGAAGTAAACTCTCAACATAAGCAAAACAATTCTTGATTTCACAAATCGAACCGAAACAAGTATACTTCACGCTGAAGTCGCCGTGCTCTCCTGAAATATCACGACAGACGAGACTGTTCTCGGAATTGACAAAGAAGACTCTGTTCATTTTAATTGAATACGGTGCTAGAAGCCAGTCATCGTCATATTGCAGCTGTATCTCATAACTCGGGGCAATCGGACCCTCTACCGAGTTACTATGTATCCTAAATTCTATTCTTCTATGCTCCATTTGAAAACAAACATCACAAAGTTTGCCATCGTGCCATTTTGTGAGGCCGAGTAGCATTCGATTGTTTATAGGAAAATATATGAAATTGATGTTCTCTTCGCTGAGATTGAAGAAGATCATACCATTATATCCCGGTGAGCAGGAAGGCCAATAGACAGTATCCTCAACATTGACACCACCATTAGAAGGGAAGATACCTATATTGCCGACTTGTCTCCACGAGGTATTAGCGCCTAATGTGTATATATGAACAGCACAAAGTTGCATGATACAATTCTGATAAAAGAGTATGACCTTATATTCGCCCGTAGCATTGTGGAATAAAAAGTCTGTGTACATCCTTTCATATTCATAATTCAATCCAGATCCCTGGATAAAAGTTGGCTTTGGAAGATATACCACTTCTCGAGTGATAGGGTTGAACACGGTTATCTCGCCTTTCACTTCAGTACAGAGAAGGCCGTTGCAGGATCCTCCAAAATGCCCATCGTTGCCCAAATCTCGAGGAATCCAAATTTCGCGGCTTTGCGAATCCACCTCAGCAACAAAGGTTTTTTCACAAATAACGCCAGAATTAATTACCCAACTCTTTTTTTTTTTTTTTTTTTTTTGAATCACTGATAGGGGCTTTCAGTTGTACATGAAAATACAGACATCCTAGATCACATGAAAATAGTTACAGCTAAAGAACATCACACACACAATCAACAGAACTTTAACCACATCTTTCCTTCCTGTATGGCCTTGTCCGCCACCCATCTTGGGTCTCTCTGCTTGCCTTCGAAAATCTTCAAATTTCGTTCTTTCCACACAAACCAGCATGCTGCCAGAAAGTACGTGCTCCATGTTCTTCTTGGAACACTCGGTCTACATCTTTTCCAAGATCTGGTGAAGGTTAGTTGCACAGTTTGATCATGCCACATGATTTGGTGTCCCAACACATTTGCCATATGGTGCCAAACAGATGTAGCAAACGTACACTCAAAGAAGAGATGGACGGATGTTTCAAGGGAGCAATTCTGACAACTATTGCAATGCATTGCACAATTAAACCCTCTATGTTGCATAACTTCATGAGTCAGGATCTTATCCTGAAGGAGGAGGTAGATGAAAACCTTCACTGATGGTGGTACCTTTAGGCTCCAGGTGTGTCGAAATGGACAGATGGTTTTTCCTCCTGCCAACATGGAGTCGTAAAATGATTTGGCTGAGTAGCAAGAAGTAGTCGACCAAAGCCAATAGATTTGATCGTCACTTGCAGATAGCCGCACCGCCTGAGTTGTAAGAGAGAGTGCAATGGCATCTTTTAGTGATATGTTCCTGTTAGAGAGCCGCTGCTGTTGGGAAGATGCAATAGTTGGGAAGGTCCATGAGTCAAACCAGTAGGAAATCGCCTCCCCAGTTCCGATATGCCATCTCGTACTCCATAGGAACAGTGGTCAAATTTTCAGTAATTGCTTCAAAAAAAAAGACCCCTGTTGAGACCATACTTTAGGAGCCCTCAAACCGGCCTGATGGCATCGCAGAGAGATAGCTGTATCTGACCATAGTGAGTCCGGTTGTCTGTAGAGGCGCCACCACCACCGCAATAAAAGGGACCAGTTTCTTAGTTTGAGGTTGGAGACACCCATACCACCATATTGTTTAGGCAGACAAACTGATTCCTAGTTTGTGAGTGATATTCCTCTTGAGGAATCTGTTTCCCCCATAAAAAAACCCTTCTAATTCGATCCAATCTGTCAATCACCCATTGTGGTAAAAGGAAAGAAGCCATAAAATAGATTGGAACTGAACTCAAGACCGAATTTATTAATTGTAGCCGACCCCCTCTTGACATTAATTTCCCCTTCCAACCCTCTAGTTTGGATTCTACCTTTTCAATTAAAGGCAGAAAAAGAGCCCTATGTGGCCTTTTAATTGTCAATGGTAGACCCAGATATGCCACAGGGAAGTCCGTTTGTGTGCATCCCAAAATTGCTGATATGATAGGTACTGTCGGGTCTAACATTGATGGGGACCCATTTGCTCTTGTCATAGTTGATCGATAGGCCTGAGATGGCAGTAAACAATCGCAGGATGATTTTTAGTGACACTATGGTGATCTGATCAGTAGCTGCTATAACGGCCGTGTCATCGGCATATTGATGTGCAATGATCGATTTATCAATTCTTGCTGAAATCCGAGTTTGCAAAGTATCGTTGAGGACCGTAAGGAGCTGCTGAAGTACATCAACTACCACATTAAAGAGCATGGGGGATAGGGGATCCCCCTGTTGCAATCCTTGTTTATGTCGGAAATAATCCGACTCCCCACCATTAACCACTATCCTGGAGGAGGAGGATATGAGAAGGTCCTGAATCCATCGAATCCATCTAGTTGGGAACCCCCTTGCCCTCATTGTGTCACATAAGAAAGACCAATTGACCGAATCGAAGGCCTTGGCAAAGTCAATTTTGATAAAGACCGCCGAGTTCTTAGTGTCTGAGATATGATGCAATAGCTCACGGGTTGCGTTAAAATTTTCGGTTATTTGTCTTCCCCCTATGAAGGAAGTTTGGTTGCGGCTGATCAGATTCGGCAGAACTCCTCTCAACCTATTTGCCAAGATTTTCGAAATCAGTTTTGGGATCAGATTTAACACACTAATGGGCCTGAAGTCAGTGACAGTTTCCGGCACATCTCTTTTGGGGATCATAATGATATTGGCCCTGTTGATGTCCCGTAATTCGACCTTGTGATCATAAAAGCCTTGGACTATATCAATTATGTTATCTTTTATGGTTAGCCAGTGAGTTTGCATGAACTCATTCGGGAGCCCATCGGGACCCGAGGCCTTGTTTCGTGCGAGCTGTCTGGCTGCCATTTCTACCTCAACTTGGGTGAACCGATCTTGGAGGAAATCAAGGTTTGGGTTGACCTGGTAAAGGGATTGGGGGTCGAACTTGAGAACCGGCTTCTCGGTTCCCAGCACCTGCTCCATATGGACTTTAAACGCATTCCTGATCTGGTCTTCATTAGTGATGGTATTCCCATTGAACAGCAGCTGTGTTACAGCATTCCTTCTCTGTCTTGACGAAGCCATTGCGTGGAAATACCTAGTTTTTTGATCCCCCGCCGCAAGCCATTTGCAATGTGATCTATGCCGCCATTTTGATTCACTAATGCAAGCAAGCATATATGCCCGTTCTCGTACCTTGTTTCGGAACAAAAATTCAGCACTTGAGAGGATCCTCCTTTCTTCTATTTGGTCAAAGAACAAAATAGTGTTTCTGCAGTACAAGGAGTCACAACGGCTCATTTGTCGTGTTGTTTAGCTTAAAATGTTCTTTCTTGAACCGGGGTTCTTGGATCATGTCTCGCCAGTTCTTGCACACCAGTTGGAATCTGAGTAGGGAACTTGCTGGTACATGTATCAGGATCTGTTCAATGACATCATTGTTTAGATAGAGGGGTTCCTCCTGATTTGCCATTAAGGTAGAATGAGTGGAAGGTGGTTCTCTGCTGCTAGAGAAGACCTCTTAGTTTTCACGGAGGAATATATCTCTTCACTCTTTAGGTTTCTTGATTATCTTTGATTCTGTACTGAAGGAGAAAGAGGAAGACACACTCGAGAGAAATGTTCCCAACTTATAGTAAGTGGGTTCTTTGTTTCTCGACTCAAAAGAGTACAAAGGTGCTGATAAGCTACCACAGTTTGATTATAACGGGCCTATTAACGGTGTTAGTCCGTACAACCTATTAAGATAATAAGGACTGTTAAGATGAAATTTAGAATCCGCCGCTTATAAATTAGGCAGTTGAACTAGTCAATGATGGATGCAATAATAGTCTCGTTGAGGGGTTCATATCCAGTTCTTTGAGAATTGAGAGGTAATAAAGCCTGTTAAGGGAAATTGGTAATAAATATTTTGTAATTAATTGTTGAATACTAACGGTGTTACCACAGTTTGATTATAACGTTTCCTGCAAAATAAATAAAAAATGATTATAGCGGGCCTACTAACGGTGCTAGTAGTACAACATATTAAGATAACAAGGCCGGTCAAGATTGAATAATGGGCATCAAGATGCGTGCAAATAACTTAACGTTGGATCGGTGTACTGGACTAAAGTCGGTTGTCCCCACTCTGGAGTTGGTGTGTAAAAATATGAGAAGGAATTAAATATTATTGACACCTGGTGTTATTCAAACCGGCCGGACCCGCGGTTCAACCAGAAAACCTGACATAGTTATGGTTCGGTTCAAAGGACCACATAAGCTCTTGAACTGGATAAAATGGGTAAAAACCGGATGAAGTGACGGTTTTGCAACTTAAACAGTGAACCGGACAATTTAAACCGGACATTTTTTTAAATATTCAAATCGCACAGAGGCTAGTTGTAATTAATGCATTTGAAAAGAAACCTTTATAAAATGAATATAATCAAAGAGTGCAAGGAATACGTTATAAATGCCTTTTCATTAAGATAAAGAAAAAACGAAAAATATTTAACAATTATTTGTTATTGTATGCTTTGTTTGCACATCTGTGCATTAAATTAAAATAAAACACAAAATTAAATTATAACATATAGATATGTCATATGTGACTGCTTGGTTCAATATCTTTTCTTGTTCGTTATCTTTTATGTTATATTGGAATTATAATATTTGGATTTTAATTCTTCTTTTAATAAGATACACATGTTTTATTGGATCATGCGTGTTAATTGTTATATAATATGATTCTGTACGAAAAAAACGAGAATTTTTTATTGGTAGAAATAATTAGAAATCAAGAGAGAGAAATGGAAAAGTGTCGGTGTAATATTGATAGTAATAGCAGATTCTCAAAATCCAGTCCAAAAGTTTGGAGCTTAGTTAGAAATTCTGGTCCAAACACTATTATTTTTTTTAATGCGGCAGTCACAGTTCAAAGAGTAAGAAATTAAAGAAAATTGCCAAAAAAAAAAAAAAATGTTTGAACCGGAAGTTTCAAATAGGCTCTAAACTTTGAACCGGCTTTTAAGAATCCGCTATTACTACCAATATTACACCTCCCACGTTCTTTCCGTTTCTCTTTGTTTTCTGATAATTTCTACCAATAAAAAAATCTCAATGAAAACTGCAATTGAAAAATATGACAATTCAACTCATTGACTCACACCAGTCCAGTCAGTGAACTTATGACCCAAAAATCTCAGCTGAGTCAACATTCGTTCAGATTTTAATAACATTGCAAGTACCTAATTAGTAAACCATTTTAACAAAACACATCAGAAATCATAATTACCAGAATAACTTGCTTTAAAAACACATGATTTTTTTACCCCCAGAGTTTTAAGAACAAAACCTGCTGCTGCAGTAAAAGTGTAGAGACCAAATTGTTATTCTTTGTATTTCAAAGACCAAGTCAAACAATCAGGTCCATTTTCCTTCAACGGTTAAAGGCCAAAACGTTGAATATCGTCATAATATATGATTTTATCAAGCGAAAAGAAAAGTAATGCTTTATTATCATAATCATAAGAAGAACTTATCTAGCAACAGAAAAAATTCTCCGCTCTTTGTCCAAATTAGCAGATGAACAGGTCCACAATATCAACTATCGCAGCAACTGTTAAAAAAACTCAGGACTTTTACTGAACAACTCATTTAAATAACTATGCAAAAAAACATATGTAGCCATCACGGTGCTCTTTGGTTACTTCTCTACAAGTACTTGAAGAGGATACCACCATGTGTAGCGAAAAAGGGAGCGAAGACGAGAGATTCTACAGCCATGAGCTTGATTAGGATATTGAGAGAGGGACCCGATGTGTCCTTTAGGGGATCACCAATGGTGTCACCAATCACAGCAGCCTTGTGGGGGTCAGAACCCTTGGGGCCAAGTGTCCTGGCATGTTCTGACGCTCCAGCCTGAATAAGTAGATAAAATTGTGAACCATAGAATTTGGAGCAATGAACATAGTGGGCAATAATTATTATTTTTTTCTAAATTTCGAAGAAAAGAACAAATATGGTCATCGTCAAGCAAAATTTACCTCGATGTACTTCTTTGCATTATCCCAAGCACCACCGGTGTTGGATGCAGAAATAGCAATCTGACATAGAGAAGCATAAAAACAAACAGATGTAAAAAACCAAAGCTCACCAAAAACCTGAAATTTAATCAATACAAAAGCTAACATGCATGACAGACAAACACACCTGAACTCCTGAAACAAGTGATCCTGCCAGCACACCAGACAAAGTCTCAACACCAAAAAGGACACCAACAATAAGCGGAGTGAGCATAACCAATGCACCAGGAGGTATCATCTCCCTGATTGATGCATCAGTTGAAATCTTAACACAAGTCGCATAGTCAGGTTTGGCAGTTCCTTCCATGAGACCAGGGATCGTGTTGAACTGACGGCGAACCTCTTCAACCATCTCCAATGCAGCTCTGCCAACACTCTTCATTGTCATGGCAGAGAACCAGTATGGAAGCATGGCACCGACAATTAAGCCAATGAACACCTTGGGGGTCAAGACATCTACAGTTGTGATTGCAGCACGGCTCACGAAGGCTCCAAAGAGGGCAAGGGAGACGAGTGCAGCTGAGCCAATAGCAAAACCCTGGAAGGACAATTTGATGAATTGCCAAGTAGACAACAGAAAATGCTTGTATTTATGTGGGTACCATCTTTAAATGTTTAGCTGCTGGCACATAGGATGATGGTACATGTTCCTTACAGCAAATAGCACAAGTTGGTTACTGTATTGGTATGAGCCGGCGTCATTGCACTTAAATAATACCTGAACTATATATATGGTACTTATTTTTTTGTTCTTCTTTGTTCAGACTTAATCTTAAAGCGTAAATCAATAATACAATATCCAAGAAAAGATAAGCGTAAATCAATAATACCTTGCCAATGGCAGCTGTTGTGTTTCCAGCAGCATCAAGTGCATCAGTCCTCTCTCTAATCCTATGGCTCATGCCAGCCATTTCAGCAATACCACCTGCATTGTCACTGATTGGGCCATATGCATCAATGGCCAAACCAGTGGCAATTGTACTGAGCATGCCAAGAGCAGCAACTGCAATACCATACATTGCTGCAAAGCTGAAGCTGACAAAGATGCTCACAGCAATGGCAAAGATTGGGATGATGACAGATTTGTAGCCTAGAGCAAGACCAAAGATAACATTGGTGGCCGCGCCAGTGCGGCAGGAGTCAGCAACATCTTGCACCGGGCTGCAACAGGGAGGAAATGTCAGAATTGACAGAAATTAAAATATGGGAAAATCAATAGCGAAAAACAGCAAGTAATGTAGAGTGAGAAGAGTGGATTTAGGTAGCAGCTTATTTAGAGGTCAAAATGGTACTCTATTTCCGTTGCTTAATAGAGTGGATTTAGGTAGCAGCTTATTTAGAGGTCAAAATGGTACTCTATTTCCGTTGCTTAATAGAGTGCTTAACAGAAGATCCTCTAAAATTATAAATTGATGCAGTATTCTGTATTATTCAGTGACATTACAGAAAGATGAAGAGGACTTGGAGCATTTTTAGGCTATGCTTAATATCTTAATCTAGGAAGAAAAATAAATTAGCAAAAAAATTCTGTTCTATTAGTTCCATAAGCATATTATACAAGCTAACTTCAATAAAAATTAGGATCATACATATATCATTACCTGTATGCATTGCTTGTGTAATACTCGGTGACGAAACCGATGACTAGACCAGCCCAGAGACCTACAGCCACACAGAAGAACAACTCCCTACAAAATTTATTATGTACATAATATGAGAAGACTAGAACATTAACAGAAAACCAGACTGTAATTAAGCCAGAGCTTACACTGACAAGTGATATGTCAAGCATGGATACACATTACAATTGTAAGGAAAAATTTAACTCAAGAAGCCCTTTGACATACCAGTTCTTCACAGTCTTCTGCACACCAAAATTGAAGATGGTGAAACTTGATGGGAGAGCAACCCAACTAACAATTGCAATTCCAACAGTCATGAGAACTGTTGAGATAATCAACTGATTCTTTAGCCCAGGCTCGATTGACTTGACATCTTTAATCTCAAAAAAGTCAGTCGCGAAAAGTGTGGTTATCAAGCAGACGATGATGCCCATGGAGCTGATGAGAAGTGGGTACATCATGCCAGTGAGGTCATGGTTAATACCAAAAGAAGAGATTGAGGCAACAACCAATGCTGCACAGGAGGATTCCGCATAGGAGCCAAAGAGGTCAGAGCCCATGCCGGCTATGTCTCCAACATTGTCACCAACATTGTCAGCAATGACCTGGTATCAGAAACATTCATTATAGCAGAAATTTAGTAAACGATATCAAGGGTTCTCATATTGGACAAACTTATTTTCAGAAAATCACATAAAACTATGAGATGAACCGGTGCCAATATGGCATTGACCTACCCAATACATACCACAATGTTGTAATAACAGTTCTAACTGGTAAAAGTATGGGTACACAATATGGTAGTTATTCATAATAAAGTAAAAGGAACAAAGAGAAACTTACAGCTGGGTTTCTGGGATCATCTTCTGGTATGTTCCTCTCAACCTTCCCAACCAAGTCAGCACCGACATCTGCAGCCTTGGTGTAAATCCCTCCAGCAACTCTTCCAAACAAAGCCATCGACGACCCACCGAGACCATAACCAGTAATTGCCTCAAACAGCCCCTCCCAGTCATCCCCATAGTAAATCTTAAATAGATTAATTGCAATGTAAAGCACCAAGAGACCATTAGCGGCCAACAAAAAGCCCATGACAGCTCCAGAACGGAAGGCAACGATGAAGGCCTTGCCAACCCCCTTACGTGCCTCGAGAGTTGTGCGGGCATTTGCATAGGTGGCAATCTTCATGCCAAGAAAGCCAGAGATCAAGGAGGTGACTGCTCCTAGTAAAAATGAGATTGTGCTGAAGATAGCAGTTGCAAGAGCTGGCTTGCAGTACTTGTCTTTGCTGTATGTGCAAGGTTGGGGCTCAGTGCTAAAGCCCTCAACCGAGCCGAGGAAGAGAAAGATCAAGACAGCAAAGGCTCCCATGAACATTGTGACATATTTGTACTCGGTGAAAAGGAATGAGGTTGCTCCTGTATAGAAAGATCAAAATTAAGGAATTTATTGGATTGTTTTATAGAAATTGAGAAAGTAAATCAGGTCGAATCCAGTGGTGACTGAGTGATAGATGCACTAAAAAGGTTCTAGTATCAAATATCAATTACTCAACTATCAGCTAATTTTATTGTGCTTAATTTAAATTTATTTTGTTTGTACAAGTTCCATGCAGCAGTGTTCTACACATACTAGAACAGTATTGTGCCTTGTGAGTTGTCAATTTTGGTCCTAGCAAAATTAAAAATAAAATGCACTTCCCTTTAAACAGTAAATATCACTACTAGTCTCACTCTCAAAAGGTTATTACAGTAACCCCCACCCCTCCAAAAAAAAAAAGATTCAAATTCCTGTTGATGGTTATACACAAAAAACAATGAGAAAGAAAGGGGTGCACGTATCTGCAAACGGAAGTTTTCATTCCTTTTAGGGGTTAATTTACTTTTTATGTTTTAAGAGGATTTAATAACATTTTGACTTGCCATAAAAATAAAACAAGAGTAACATTCCTTGGGCTTCTAGAGAATTTGTTAGCAGAAGAATAGGAAAGAGACAGAGGGCATAAAGGTAGATATGCTTTTTCTAGGTAAGAAAATAACAAAAGAAGGTTGTGGAGCATCTCTTATAATCAGAAAAGGCCAATGTATGGACCACAAGCTACAAAGTAACTTAATCTATCTCTTTATCACTTCTAGGTTGAGATAGTCTTTTGCTGCGGACCCATGACTAACACTTTATCTCTGACCACCCAATAAATATCTTCATTCATGGCTCATCGCAAGCTAGTTACGCAATTTGAGGGGAAGAAGTCAATTTAGGCCCTTTAGGTAAAATATGTATATTAATGATGGTATAATTTAGCAGCGTTTAATTATTTACAAATTTGGAAAAAAAATATATATATATTTAAGTTAAATAGAAATTTATGTTAGCCCTTGTTTATTTCAAAAAAAGAAGTTGAAAGCAGTTGAAAGCTTCTTTTCTAAGGTTAAATTTTTGGATTAACAACAGAAAGATGTTAGGTTCAGGGTAATTTTGTATTTGTTCTTGAAACATAAATTTAAAATCCAAAGCAATCAGAACAATTAAAGGACATTCATTATTCAACAGTAAAGACGCCCAAAAAACAGATTTATAGAAAGTATGAGTTTCTGATGCTACCCAGTTTTAGGAGGAGATTCAGTGTGCTCCAATTATGTTACATGTTACCATGTCAAATGCCCAAAAAAATAAAATGGCCCAGATCAAAGATCCAAATGATGAAATCAGTATAGTGCAGCTAACAGGAGGATAGCATATGAAGGGAAATCTCCTGTTTTGTGCAAAATGGAGAGACTACTGGGTCAAAGCTAGTTCTGTAAAATTTAAATGAACTTCCCCTCCCAATCAAGGAAAAGCTGGATAAAAAAGATTAAAATGTGTGTCACTTTCATCATTTCATGCATCACTAATCAAGTAGTAAATGCAACCAAGAACCCACCTCAATTAACACTTCATGTAATATATATTCTAAAATCAGCTGGCATCAAGCATGAAACTTTTCTGTAACGAAGTCAAAGAAAATTAATGAAATGCAAGGCCCAGTCCTACCAAACATATTAAAATAATCAGAAATGCCTCAAGGGCATAGAACACACAGATCTACTCTCCCTCTCCAACGGGTAGTCCAAAATAATTATAAACGACGTTTGAGCCAAGTAGCGCCCACACACAGTCATGAAATAAAATAAAAACAAAGATCACGAACCTACGAAATAAACAAACGAAAAAGCGAAATTGAAATAAAAATTTGATTTATAAGGATCGTGATCTGTGTCGTGGCAAGAAAAGAATTCCTAAACAAAATCCACTTAGCTTTATCACCATGAAATAATATTAAAAAAGCACATAAGCCCATGAAACAAAACCAAAAGGAAAAGACAAAAGGCAAACAGATTTTGGTTTATAACGACTGCGATCTTCCCCCTCCCCTTCCCCCTTCTCACAAGCACGCACGCACAATCATTAGAATTCGCACTCCCCCTTCATCTGTGGCGAAATTTTTAGCATTGACAGATATATATCCGCATCAAAAGGAGAAAACCATTACCTTCAGAAATGGCGTTCTGGATCTCAGCGCACTTGGCGACGACATTGTGGTCGTTGAGCCCTTCCTCTTCTTCGATCAGGTAATCGGTAGGGCCACCGTTTTTCCCACTGACCTCCTCCGGCGACATCTTCACCTTGGAGACCAACACATATTGCAAGAGTGAGAAGGCGATCCCCACTACAGCCGCTAATGGCACCAGAATCTCCGTTGCGATGTCTGGTAATATAGAATAACCCATGCTTCGGTTTTGGTATTCTTTTTTTCTTCGATGGTAAGAAAGAAAGAGAACGATGGGAAATTGGAATGGGGCAAGAGAATTTATAGAGAAGAGGGATAAATGAAGAGGGAGGAGACGAGAAGTGCGGGTCGAGACTCGACAGTGATGAATGAATGAGGTTGTTACTCCCCGATGAGGGGAGCAACGTGGCACTGTTCCTGTACTAATTACTAATTATTTCTACGATTTTCTACTTGATATCCTTCGCTGGCTAATTCGGACGGACTAAAATAAATTGAGTTGATGGGTGTATTTGCCACAAAATAATATTTTTCTTAATTATACATTAAGTTGATGGTTGTATTAGCCAACTTGTTGATATACGTGTCTTTATTTTTATAACATAAAATGTATAAGTCTATTCATTATGTATTGTAAAAATAAATAGAGTAAAACAAATAATAATTTTTTTTCCGTATCAAATGTTTAAAAAATACTACAAATATAATTATTTTTGAGAACTTATGATAAACATCACAAAATAATAATAACATGGTTAGTGAATTTTTTTATTATATCTTCCAATTACAGTCTTATTTTAATATAGTATGTTTCTAATTTTTCTTAGTAACTAAAATTTTCTACATATTTCCTGATAAAGATATTATATTTTTCTTATGAATTACTTTTATTATTTAAGAAATTTATTTGTAAAAAAGTTTGTCATAGAAACATCACTATAGAATATAGATAATGCACGATGCTGACCGAGTAGAATGACGTAGAAATGAGATGTGGAGCTGTCAATCGAGAGGTGCACTTAGTCATCTACTTATCTCAAATTGGTTTTTTCTTGAAGCGATGCCAGATGCCTTAAATTTAGGAGAACGGAGTAGGTCCGATGGGCATCGGACCTACTTTTAGGTTCAACGAGCTTATGACCGTCCGATCTAATTCAAAATTTGTGCGCACGCAAATTGAAACAGACACACACGAATTTTAAAGTGTTCAGCACGACTCTTAAAGAAAATCGACGGTGATTAAACCCATCGAACCAGAGTAGGTCCGATGCCCATCGGACCTACTCTCAAATCTAAATTTAGTTGTTTTGTTTGGAGTCCCTATCTAAAAACCAGCCTTTTGTAAAAACTAAAAAGGGATTAACATCATCTAGTTTGTTGTTTATCCGGTTTCTCTCAGTTCAGAACAGTATCTGTTGTCCAAGAGATTAATTTTTCTTTTGAGTTATCTAGTATTTAACTATTTATAGAATTTTTAAATGCTTATTGGATCATTTTTTTTTTACCTTAATTGCTTATGATTAGTTGCACATTTCATTTACTAGAAGCAAGTGAATTGAGTTGCATCTTTTTTGTCAACTTGTAGTTGTTATCATCTGCGGCGTCAGCATGTACCATCTGCGTCCACAATTTTGTTTCTACTATTCAAGTGAAGGTTTTTGCATTAAAAAAAAAAAACAGGGTCGATTAACGTTGGAATTTAAGAATAAGATAAATGATTTCATTAGTGTGGACAATTTTTTGCCTCCTATTAATCCGCGCTAATAACAGTATGCCATGTTATACAGATTCTATATAAGTTTATTTTAGTAAAGTTGGAGGTTCAAGCAGGGACGAACTCAAGTAATCTCGAGAGACGGAGGGGCAACCGCTCTATCTAAATTTTAAAATTTTATAGAAGATATATTGACCCACAAAATTTTGCCCTCCTCCCACCCCACCTCCTTGAAAATAAATTTGGCTTCCTCTCGAAAGCCGAAAGCTAGGGGTGTCAATGGGTACGGTACGGGTTGGGTGGAGGTATTAAAAATTGACTTTATTCTATTCTACTCTTACCCGTTAATATTATCGGGTAACGAAACGGTAGCGGATGAATAACATATATTACTAATATAATAATTAGTTTTATTATATTTTACAAATTAAATATAAAAAATTCATTCATTTCACACATATGTAATTACATTTCTAATAAAAAATAAAAATGAATGTGCAATCAATTCCAACTAAATTATTTTTTATAAAGGAGGAAAATTTAAAAACACGAATACATATTTAGGTGGGTTGGAAATTGAATTGAATATATATTTAGATTTTATAATTACCGTATAGGGTAACAGGTGCGAAATAGTCATTACTCATACCCTTACTCATTTGGTTAACGGAAAAAAAAATTATCCATACCCATACCCATACCCAATAAGCTAACGATTTACCCATACCCGCCTTATCGAATACGATACGGGTCGGGTAAACAGCTAAAAAGGTACCATTGACGCCCCTACCGAAAGCCCTAATTTATTTGAAATTTTTATGATTGTATGTACAAATTAAGTAAGTTCATCTCTTCTTTTCTTCAAATTTTTTAATCAGAATATTAATTAGAATTAGCTAATGAGTTTGAACCCGGTTAACTATTTAAATCCAATTCGCTATTTTTTTGCCCCTCTTGACGAAAATTCTAGATCCACCCCCGATTATGTTTATATTTACAATTGCGACTGGCCTCTTATACGAAAGACATTGTCACTTGACTAAAGATTAGTACTCATATTTATACAAATTATTTCAATAAATAGATTTATTTTTTTTTGAAAAATAGGCATAATGTCCTTCCATTAAAGAAAATGTAGCATACAAGGACTAAGAAAAAATAACAAAATAGAAAAACTACCCAATAAAACCCAATAGCATGTAAAGGTCTCAGTTCACTCCCGACATCCTTAACCAGACACTGAACTCCAAGACGGAACCGTCAAGAAGCAGTATCAAAGTTTCAGTCGCATTTATTAACCACATCATTGACCCTAGGCAAAACACAAGTACATCCACACCTAAAAACCCAAAAACAGCATAACAGTAGGCCAGTGAAAACTGCACCAGCATAGGAACCAAACTGAAAACAGTAAAAGCCACTAACAAGGCGCCAACAATTCACGGGAACACCCCAATTATTACAGAGTAAGCATACAACTAAGAGAACCAACCAACAAGCATGGACTGGTACCAATATAAAAGAGGTATCAGCAGGGGTCTTTAGTTGGCAAGCAGGATTGGAGCTATTGGAAAATTGGGACCATAATTCATCTCAAGAGCTGGCAAAGGGGAAAGAGAGTTGAGTGGTATCATATCTAGATCCGCAGGGATCCAAGATTTTGCAAATTGCCTCACTTGTCTCTTTTTATTGCCTGCCCAATAATCCAACAAAAAACAGATAATCAAAATCACGTGTCGAACTGTAGGTACAGTTTTATTATAAAAAATTATAGAATTTTGAGTTTTCCAAATGCACCAGCAAATGACACTAACAACCATTAACATAGCCTCTCGTTTTTGGAGGGACAAAGACAGGGCCAATTGTTGAATATTTTCTAAAGAGGTCCAATCGCCATAAAAATTCTAAAATTTGCCCATCCAGAACCAGATTTGAGCAATGTAAGGACATTTAAGAAATAAGTGTAAAGTTGACTCCTCGACATTGTTACAACAGTGGCAGTATGGATCCCCTTGCCATCTCTTTTTGGACAACACGGATTTAGTAAGGATTTTATTTTGAAAGACAACCACATAAAAATTTGTATTTTCAAAGACACAGGAACATGCCACCACAAATATGCAAATGGAATTTGAACTCCTCTAAAAGAGAGAAAGCTGTAAAGAGAGGATGTAGTGAACTGTAAATCTGTAATTTGGAATCCTTATAAAGCTGCAAATGGACGGAACCAATTTAGAACTCTATGTTATTTTCTGCTTTCATCCATTCCATACGGTTCATTCCATTCCGAACGGTTGCTACATAGAAATCAACAATCTCAAATTTACTTTACTTTTCTATTTGATTATTACAAATCTATATCTTCGTAAAGTCTTGTTGATTTTTTCGGTTCTTCAATTTGGTTTTGCAATTAAGATCTTCATAAATCTTTCTTTTGTTCTTCAAATTAATTTTACAATTATAATCATCTTGAACCTACAAACTCACTCAATTATGAATATGGTTAAATTTAACTAATGTATGTTTTGCAAATTATGTCAAACAAAGTATTAGAAGATTGCATACAACCAATAGATTATATATTTTTCTAAAAATTAACGTTAAGTTGTTGTGCAATGGTAAAATTAATAAATTATATTGTGAAATTTTAAAAAAAAATTCTTTAACTATAAAATCATAGAAACTTAGAATTTCAAAATTTGAAATTGCAAGAACCATATTGTATTGAAGCAGTGGAACGACGAATTAACGGTTATTCTGAACAGCTGCTCACTCATAAAAGCTAAACATGATCCGAAATTACTCATCTAAACGCTACAACATATAAATCTACGCATAATTAGGAATATATGTCTACATGGTACTTGGACTAAAATTATGCATAATAGAAACAAATAAACATAATTGCACAATAATAAATTGTAAGTTAAAATATAAATATTCTAGTTAATTTACCGTCAAGTCCCTTTATAAATTGATCAATTTCAGGGAGATTAAACTGCAAAATGCCATGTTGTGGTGGACCATCCATGTCCCTCTGAAAATTAGGGTATTTATGTGGTTGATTGCCAAAAATAGAATATTAACAAAAAAAACCTGAGTAAAAAGGGCTGGACTGGTAATCCAACATGTCAATTCTGCCACTCCATAGAAACTGTCAATCATATGTTTGTTCATTGTAGATTTACTAAACAAATTTGGTTTTGGATGGGTTCTTGTCAAGATATTAGTATAACATGGACTTCTTTTTCTGATATCGTACATTTTGCTAACCAACTACCTACTATACACATGACTGCCTTGCTCGTAGTTTGTAGTGCACTATGTTGGACTCTTTGAAAGCATAGGAATGACTTATGTTTTAACACAGGTAAGCCTAAATCCCCTAAACAATTAAATCATATTGTTGACTATCTCCCTTCTTCACTATTGGACAGGTTCGATGAGAGCTCAGGTGCAGGATTGCCTTGCACTTTGGCTGCCACCAGTTCTGGATGAGATCCCTTTAGCTAGCTGGCATTCTGACGATGTTGATGAGCAGCTGGATATTGCAGAGCATGTTGGGGATATTGCTCAAGCCTCATGAAGGAAGATAACTACATAGTAGTTAACTGGCAGGATGCTTCTTTTGGTTTTCTATTAGTTACCTCAGCCCCAATATGCGTGGCTTATTTTGTCAGTAGTACTACTTGATATGCTCAGTACTATGTCAGATTTATAGTTGCTATTATGTTTTGGCTTATGTGGTTGTTTGAACTGGATACCTAGACACTCTATTAGAATGTAAGTTAACTTCTGTTTCAATGAAACAGACCTAGGCCTTTTTTATCAAAAAAAAAAAGTTAAAATATAGATGACTAGTTTTTGTATTTGAGTGCAATTTGGAGTAAGTATAAATTTGTCAACGATATATTCACATGCGTTGAGGAACATATTTATAAATGTACAGGATAAAGTTGGTCCAAGTAAAATTGCGTGCATATAACCCGAAAATCCGTTGCAAGAAATATAATATAATATTCACTTTTTCTCGTTATGAGCGTCGGAGGCTGTCAATATACTCTATCTAGGTAGAATTAGAATATATCACTAATTATCACTTCTTTTTATTACAACTTGTCAAATGGACACTGGCAGGTTAAAAATTAATTATGACAAATCAGAAATGATAGGATTAAATTGAGTGAAGCTACGGTACTATTCAGCTATATATTGATCCGTACTATGAATATATGTTTTCATTTTCAAAGTTCAAACAATCTATATGAACTGTTCAATATTATTTTTATATGAAAATATGCTCAAACATAGCAAAATTCTACATTTTTTTAGAATTTTACTGTTTATTTAGATAGATTGAAAATTATTATTTTCGGATGATCCATAATTTTTATATCAAGCGATATTCTACCAATATAAAAGAAAAGGTAAAAAAAATGTAAAATGTAAAATTTGGCATCAAAGTACATTTTCATATGGAAATCATATTAAGCAGTTCGGATCGACTGTTTGGACTTTGAAAATAGAGATATAAGTTCATAATACAAACTAATATGCACTATGTATAATTGTATAGTATCATAGCCTCACTTAAATTTGCATGAACAGGGAGAGCAAATGTTTGCTAAGTTACCTGGATGCCAAACTGGGAATTTTCCCATTACATATCTTGAATTACTTTGGAAATAATCTTCTATAGCAATGTGGTAAATATTTATTGATAAGAGCAACACTTTATCCTCCGGATTTTTTTTAAAAACCATAATTAAAATAATCAATTTTAAATAAACAACATGATTGCGGCAAGATTTACAAAAACCATCAAAACCGAATTGCCAATTCGGTCCGAAGGATTTTTTTTTCTCTGGACCGAATTGGCAATTCGGTCTGGCTGTTTTTTGGCTGTTTTTCACCGGGTTGTAGAAAGAACGCCACAGAAAATCAAAAAATAGGCCAGACCGAACTGGCAATTCGGTCCAGAGGCTTTTTTAGCCTGGACCGAATTGGCAATTCGGTCCAGGTATTATTTTTTTTTTTTAGAGACGAGCAAAATAAAGAAATCAAAATTTGAATTTTTTTTTTAAATTATTTGATAGATTACTTATTTTGACATATAATTAGCATATTCATACTAAAAGAGGAGGGATCAAGTTACAACAACTATTTTTTTCATTTTCAAAGTCCAAATCGTCGATCCAAACCGTTCAACATGATCTCCACAATAAAATGTGCTTGCAGATCAAATTTTACATTTTTTTGAATTTTTTTGAATTTTTTTACTATTTATTAACTATTTTACAAAAAATAGTCATATTCAGACCATTGAATTTTGTACCCATCTTAATAAATAGTAAAAAATTCAAAAAAATGTAAAATTTGATCTGCAATCACATTTTATTTAGATAATCATGTTGAACGGTTTGGATCGACGATTTGGACTTTGAAAATGAAAAAAATGATTGTTGTAACTCAAATGTGTTGTAACTTGATCCCTCCTCATACTAAAATACGCTAAATTACTTGAAATTATGTTGAATTACACTATATTAGTTAAATTACACTAAATTACATTACATTACGCTAAAATACGATAAATTACGCTAAATTACATATGAATAGGGACGATATCTTCACTGAAAAGGCGAAAAACGACGGCGAAACTTCAAACGGTCATAAAACAGTGCTCGAGTGTCCGATTTCAGCAAATGACCACTTTTCGGAAAGCTTGCGAAAATGCGCATACGTCCGTGCCAGCAATGCTGGATTCCAAAATTCAGAATCGCCAAAAAACTAAGGGAAGAGCCTCAAAACTTGAGTTGAAGTTTCCGATTAAGATTTTCATTTCTATTATTCAATCCAAGTAGCTCAGTAAATTAGTTGCATAATGAACTTGTAGAATACCAATTTTTAATATTTTTAGAATATTTTTACTATTTTTTATGATTCATGAAAGATGGCACAGAATCGGTCTACTTTAGCGTAATTTACCGTATTTCAACATAATTAGCGAAGTTATTATAATTTAGCGTAATTTAGTGTAATTCAACATAATTTATCGTAATATAGTGTAATTCAACATAATTTCAAGTAATTTAGTGTGTTTTAGTATAAATATTCTAATTATAAATCAAAAGAAGTAATCTAACAAATAATTTAAACAAAAAAATTAAATTTTCAGTGTTAGATTTCTTTATTTTTGCTCTAATTTATTAGTGTCTCTAAAAAAAAAAAAAAAAAAAACTGGACCGAATTGGCAATTCGGTCCAGGCTAAAAAAAGCCTTCACACGAAAGGCAACACAGAAAATTGAGCTGAACCGAAATGCCAATTCGGTCCGGAGGAAAAAAATGCGCTCGGACCGAATTGGCATTTCGGTTTTGATGGTTTTTGTAAATCTGGGCGCATTATGTTGTTTATTTAAATTTAATTATTTTAATTATGGTTTTTAAAAAAAATCCTTATCCTTAGGAGGTAGCGTGTGATTTTATTGAATATTGTGCTCACTACATTGCCTCTTTACATGCTATATTGTTATCTGTATATAGAGCTCCAAGATATGTAGTGAGACAAATAGATAAGATAAGATAAAGAGGCAATTTTTATGGTAAGGTTCCTCTAGTAAAAAGAAATTACCATTGGTTAAATAGGCAGTTGTGTGCAAAAGAAAAGGCCATTTGGATATGGGGGTTATAAATTTAGAAGAAATGATTGGTTTTACTTGGTAAATGGTGATCTAAATTAGGGGTAACAGTTTTAATAGTCTATGGAATCAATATTGATTTAAGAAAAATACATATATTCCTTTTTTTGGAGAACTCTTGTTCAGTTGAAAAATGTGGTTGATGATAATATCACAATACAAGTGGGGAATGGTTCAGAGACTAATTTTCGGCATGATAAATGGTCAGGTGTAGCTTTGTGTGTTGTTTTCCAATTTGCATCAAATCTGCCATGAACATAATATAACAGTTCATAATGTAACGGATGGACAACATTCGAAGGTAAATTTAAAGGAAATGACAGCACAACAATGTCAATTTATATGAAATTGTGTGTTTGAAGCTTAAAAGGCAAAATTCTGACAAAAGACCAACTCCTTATATCATATGGGATTGGCTGGGGAATGGTAAATGTTTGTTCTGTGGTTAGTTTGAATAATTGAACCACTTGTTCTTGCATTGTCCATATAATATATATACAATTTTGGAATTGGATTGCATTGCACGGCATAATGGTTGTGCTTTTCTTTTCAATCAATTCAAAGCATATGGCAAGTTATTATTCAGCAGAAAGATGCAGTTAAGAAATGCAGTGTTATGATTTTTGGAGCAGTGACGTAGAATATATGGTTGAAAGGAACAACAAAATGTCTGTGGTGTGTGTGTGTGATATATTTAATGGATCTGAAAAAAAAATCGGCTCTAAAAAATGGAGCCGAAATTTTTTTACAGTTCCGTTTACCACATCTAAATCCACATGTATTCATTTCTAAATTCCTATATTATTTTATATTAATTTCTATAAATAAAATTTCTCGGAAGAACTGCCAATGCTAATGTTAGAAGGCATGGCTTCGAAATGGCGCAATTTTGTTTTATAAAATGGTAGTGGCTATATATTTTTTTTTTTTTTGCCAGAGTTTGTTCATTTTTTTTTCGTGCATGGTTGCAAGGGTTTTAAAGGTAATGATGAAGTAACTACTGAGGTCTCATTTTTTCTGGGATTGTGCATACTCGTCGGCATTCTGGGTGGTAATTATGCGATCACTAAATAGAGCCATGATCTCTCCCGATACATCCTTGCACACATGGGCGGATCGAGAATTTCTCTCAAGATAGGACACTGTTGAGAATAAAGAAAGTTAGAGGACTAAAATAGAAAAAGGACAAAAGTGTAAATAAGGAAATAATAGAGGCTGTTATGTCATAGAATAGGAATAGGAAGTTACCGTTGGTACCAACTCCTAGGTACCAACGGTACAATAGAAATTAGAGGTGTATATATGCACCAGAGATCATCTCTGTAATATATATCGATAAAAAAATAAAATACCGAAATACTCAGATTCATAAAACCTCTCTCAATACTTGATATTCAAAAGTTTACATGGTATCAGAGCATTGCTCATAAGGCCTCAGAAAATTCAATCAACGAATAGTTGCGATTGAGATCGTGAATCCAACATGGCAGAGGTAACAAACAACAGCAGCTCAGTGCCGTCGTCCCGCCTAACCACCACGTTGCTCAACGATCGAAACTTTCAATCATGGGCCAGAGCTGCGGTTCTCTCACTCAATGAAAGGGATTTATACGAAAATGTCACCGGTGATGCAAAAATGCCAGATAAGGAGAAAGCCAATGCCGAATACAAAAATTGGAAAAAATCAGATCTCAAAGCTATGAACTCACTGATTCAATCCATAGAACCCAACATGATTGATCTCTTTCTTTATACCGATACCGCAAAAGAGATGTGGGATGCCATTAACAAACACTTCAGCAAAAAAAGCAACCATGCCCACATATATCATCTCAAAAAAGAAATCCATCAATCCTCTCAAAAAAACAGAACCCTCATTGAATACATAGGCGAATTAAAACGGAGATGGGAGGAATTGAACCTTTATCTCGTTAAAACCTCAGATCCTCAAATCATCAAAGAAAGAGAACAAGAACGAGTGTACCAATTTTTAGCGGGGCTTGATGAATCATACGAACAAATCCGAGCTCAAATTCTGCTATCAGCTGAGCTTCCGAATCTTGATGACGCAATGTCTCTTCTTCAAGGTGAGGAATCGAGACGCCTCGTCATGACTGGTACCTCAGCCGTGCAAGAAAAGCCCGAGAATCTCGCCATGGCATCGTTTCGACCAAACTCTAATTTCCGAGCAAACCCTAGCTTTCAAGGAAAAGGGGGAAATAGCAAAAGGTGCGAACACTGCAAGAAAGAGGGACACGAGAAGGCCAACTGCTGGTTTCTCCACCCCGAGCTAAGACCAAAATGGTGGAAGGAGAAAGGCGGCAGCGGCAGCGGTCAGGGGGAGAAGAAGCTCTCCTTCGTTGGAGCGGCGCAAGAAGAAGGAAGAGAGAAAAATATCGGAAGTATCGGGTCTGTCTCTGGACCCGGAAGAGAGAAAAATATCGGAGGTGGTATCGGGTCTGCCTCTGGACCCGGAAAAGAAAATATCGGAACTGCTGCTGGATCCGGTTCTACCCAAGAAGATATAAGGGCCCTCCTCTCACAACTCAATGGGCTGCTGCAGTCCAAAACAGGTTTCTCTAAAGCCCAATTGAATTTAAAATCTTATAACAACAAAATACAATCCAGTCCAAACCAGAAATTGTATGTTATACCAACAAAAAGGTTGAATGAAAGTCCAAACAGATCTGAGCCCGAAAAAAATGAAATAAAACAAAAAATATGTACAAATTTAGGAAATCTAAATTTAGAATATTCCAAAAATAATTTGGTATGGATTTTAGATTCCGGTGCAACCGATCACATGACCGGAAATATAAAAATATTGTATAATTACAAAAAAAGCAAAGGCCAAGAATTTGTGTATGTTGCAAATGGAGAAAAAATGGAAATTTGTGGTTATGGTTCAATCAATTTATTTATGAAAGAATTTAAAAATGTCTTACATGTAAAAAATTGCACCTCGAATTTATTATCAATAGGAAAAATTTCTAAAGAAATAAATTGCGAAATTATATTTTCTTCAAAAAATGTACTTTTTCAGGATATAGCATCCAAGAGGATGATTGGTGAAGGAGTTTTCCAAAATGGACTATATTTTTTGAAAAGCCAAAAACTCAACTACAACACAAAAATGCAAGACATGGGGAGTTTATGGCATAAAAGAATTGGGCATCCCTCCGATAGGATTTTAAAATGTATTTTTGATCTTTCAAATTTAGATTGTAGTAATTGTGGGGTATGCAAATTAGCAAAGCATAATAGACTTCCTTTTGTAATTTCAAATTCAAAAAGTAGTAAAATATTTGAACTTGTTAATTCCGATGTGTGGGGACCCGCTCCCATAGATTCTTATAATGGTTTTAAATATTTTGTTACTTTTATAGATGATTTTTCACGATTAACATATTTATATTTACTAAAAAATAAAAGTAAAGTTTTCACTTTTTTCCAAGAATTTTCAAAGTTAATAGAAAATCAATATAATAAAAAATTAAAATTCTTATGACCGATAATGGAACGAAATATGTAAATCAATTTTTTTTCAAATTTTTTGAAACAAAAAGGAATTATACACCAAACTACGTGTGTTTATACCCCACAACAAAACGGTGTTTCCGAAAGGAAAAATCGCCATTTGCTTGAAGTAACAAGATCACTTATGTTTCAAACCAATGTTCCAAAAATCTATTGGTCGGATGCCATTCTCACCGCAACGTATTTGATAAATAGATTACCAAGTGTTATTTTAAACAAAAAAAGTCCATTAGAAGTTATTTATCAAAGAAAAATATTTTTTAACCATTTAAGAGTATTTGGATGTACATGTTATGTACATCAAAATAAACGAGATAAATTAGACTATACCTCTATTAAAACTATTTTTTT
Source organism: Carex littledalei (assembly GCA_011114355.1). Lineage (NCBI taxonomy): Eukaryota > Viridiplantae > Streptophyta > Magnoliopsida > Poales > Cyperaceae > Carex > Carex littledalei. Next base: position 3,867,229 of record CM022092.1, on the reverse strand, counting down.
AGGATATTCATACCATAAAAAGGGTTATAAATGTTATGATCCTATAAACCAAAAATTGTATATTTCAAGAGATGTAACATTTCTTGAAAATGAGTCATACTTCAAAGAAAATAAAAATGAGAATTTAAATCATGCAAATATGCATGATTTTATTATTCCTATGAGTACTAATCAATTTTGTGAGGAGCAAAGAATTGTAGGAAATGAAGAAAGGGAGAGTGAAGAAGAAAATAACAATACTTTCCAAAGTGAAACCGAAGAAGAAGAGAATGAGAACATTGAAGAGGATGGAAATATGGAAGAAGAGGTTCCGGTAAGGCGGTCAACACGTCCTTCTCAACCGTCCACAAGGTTACGAGATTTCGTAACCTATAAGGTTCAATATCCAATTCAAGATTATATTTCATACAAAAACATTTCAAAAAAATATAGTGTTTTTCTTAGTTCAATTTCGAAAATAGAAGAACCAAGATTTTTTGAGGAAGCCATAAGCCAACCAGTATGGTACAAGGCTACTAAGGAGGAACTTCACGCCTTAGAAAAAAAATAATACATGGACCATTGTACCGTTGCCAAAAGACAAAAAACCCGTAGGATGCAAATGGGTTTATAAAATAAAATACCAAAGCGATGGATCCATAGAAAGGTATAAGGCCCGCCTAGTTGCCAAAGGGTATACTCAAACATACGGTATTGATTACCAAGAGACCTTTGCTCCGGTAGCAAAGATGAATACCATAAGAATACTACTTTCGATAGCCGTAAACAACGGTTGGAATTTACATCAAATGGATGTTAAAAATGCATTCCTTCAAGGAACACTTGAAGAAGAGGTTTATATGACCCTCCCACCGGGTCATGTAAAAGAAAACAATGCTAACCTTGTTTGTAGGTTAAAAAAATCGATCTACGGACTTAAACAATCTCCAAGGGCATGGTATGGCAAATTATCTCAATATTTAAGTTTTTGCGGTTTTAAAGTAAGCCAATCCGATACATCTTTATTTTTTAAACATGAAAATAATGACACTACCATAGTTCTTGTTTATGTTGATGACATAATCATAACCGGAAATAATCATGAGAAAATTGACATTGTGAAAAAATATTTAAAAGAAAAATTCGAAATAAAAGACCTCGGTAAGTGATACCTCGCATATTTAGTCTATTTTAGGCCTGTTTTAGTACCAGATTCGTGCCATAATTCACCAGAATCATGTGCATTTCATCGATATATCTTTAGAATTTGGTACTGCTGAGTGTTTGTTTGTTTTCTGCAGGTTTGGAGCAAAACACACGAAGAAACGGCGATTCAGATGATGAGGTACGACCCTTACCAGGCTTGGTACGGGTCTTACCAGACTTAGCCATTTTTCAGCTCTTCACGCCTGGTACGGCCAGGCCGTACCAATTTGGTACGGGCCGTACATAAAGGCGGCCTGACAGATTCAAATTTTGGCAGAGGCTATTTAAAGCGGGGAACTCTCCAATTTCGACATCCATTCCATTCCAGATCTATTTGAGAGCACAGTAAGAGAGAGAAAGAGAGCTAAGGAGCTGAGAGCAAGAAGGAAGGAAGAGGAAGAGGCGAAACTCGACGGATCTAGCTTCCTCCTCTCGATCCCTTCGATCCATGGCTATCTCTATCCCTTTTATTGTATTTTTAGATCAGATCATGTGCTGTGAGTAGTTATTTTAGTTTCTAGGGTTTAGAGATGGATTCTTGATTTGTTTTGACTTTCTTTGACTTGTATCTTGTATGAACTCTTTTGATTGATTGATTGTGATTTTCTTTGTCATCTCTTGCTTTGTTTGCTGTGATTGTGTATGATGAACCTCTAGGTTTAGATCGAACCTATCAAGGTCATGTGATCATCTCAATCTCTCAACCAAATCAATTGTTTAGGGTAGAATAGTTCGAATTGAAGCCGAGAGGTTGAATTCTCCTCTAATCGACAGATTAGAGGGTGCCTTAGGTCTCCAATCAACCAGCTAGGGTAGATCTGTACCAACACACGAGAGTTGAGGTGTAGAAATCCCTAAAAGGCAATCAATTGCATTCCAACCTAGATCTTGATCCAACAAACGACAGTTGAGGCTTAGGAACCTTAGGTATGGTCAATTGAACCTTTCTAAAGAGTTTAGCACAAGGTACCAGCAAGGAAATGCATCAACTCGAACTGGTAAGCTCTGTTCTGGGAAGCCAGTACGGGTCTTACCAGAGTGGTACGGCCTTGCCTTACCAAGTGGAGTACGGTCTAGCCGTACCAACTTGGTACGGGCCGTACCACTAGAGGCAGATCAGAGATGAAATCTGAAACCCTGGAAACGCCTTTTATCCATAATCAAAACACAATTTACATTTCTTCTAGCATTTTATTACATCTGTTTGAATTGTTTGAATTGTTTGAATTGACCTTTTTAGGAAATTAAATACCAAACCAAATCTTTCTCACTTCTAGTTTTTAATCGAGTTAGGTAGATTCTAACCTAGTAATTGCCCGTCCCTGTGGATCGATACCCGATTATACTACTCGATAGGGGTTGTGCACTTGCAACCCTTACTCGTGAAGTGTAAACGCGGTTTTAAAAGGTACGCCCTCAAGCGTACCGAAACTTGCGTTGCGCGTCTGCGCGAACAGTAAGCTTAAATATTTTTTAGGAATTGAAATAGCCCACTCAACCAAGGGATTATTTATTTCACAACGAAAATATACCATTGACCTTTTAAAAGAAACGGGTAAATTAGGGTCAAAACCGGCTTCAACACCTATAGATAGTAATTGTAAATTAAATACCGAAGATGGAGACTTGTTGGAAGATATTAACCAATTCCAACGACTTGTAGGAAAATTAATTTATTTAACGGTAACTAGACCGGATATTTCATATGCGGTGAGTCAAATTAGTAAATTTATGCACTCACCAAGAAAGCCACATTTAGATGCAATAGATAGAATTTTGAGATATTTAAAGAAATCACCCGGAAAGGGTATATGGATGAAAAATAATAAATCTAACGAAGTGTGTGGCTATTCCGATGCAGATTGGGCCGGAAGTTTCGATAGAAAATCAACAACCGGCTATTGCACATTTGTAGGCGGAAACTTAGTCACATGGAAAAGCAAGAAGCAAAATGTCGTGGCGCGATCAAGTGCGGAAGCGGAATATCGTGCCATGGCATCTACCGCAAGTGAGCTCACTTGGATAAAACAACTACTAGAAGAATTGAATTTCGAAATTGATAAACCAATGAAGATGTTTTGCGACAACAATGCGGCAAGGCATATTGCCTCGAATGCGGTATTTCATGAGAGAACGAAGCATATCGAAGTTGATTGCCATTTTATACGAGAAAAAGTTCAAGCGAAGGAAATTGAAACTCCCTACGTAAAGAGCCAAGACCAATTGGCCGATATCTTCACCAAAGGTCTCATTCCGAGGGCATTTGAAGAAATAACAAACAAGCTTGGATTAACCGATATTTATAATCCTAGCTTGAGGGGGAGTGTTGAGAATAAAGAAAGTTAGAGGACTAAAATAGAAAAAGGACAAAATTGTAAATAAGGAAATAATAGGGGCTGTTATGTCATAGAATAGGAATAGGAAGTTACCGTTGGTACCAACTCCTAGGTACCAACGGTACAATAGAAATTAGAGGTGTATATATGCACCAGAGATCATCTCTGTAATATATATCGATAAAAAAATAAAATACCGAAATACTCAGATTCATAAAACCTCTCTCAATACTTGATATTCAAAAGTTTACAGACACTAATTGGATTCAAATAGCTAATTGGGTTCAAACCATTCATTTATCGGATACACAATTACAACTACTATGTTTATTATAAAATTTGTTATAATCATAAAATCGATTGACACAGTATTGAAATATTTTTAGTAAGCTAATTAAAAATTCATTTGACACAATTCAAAGTGGAACTGTTCTTAGCCAATTAGCAAATTGAAGTCAAAGTTTAGATAAAAATTTAACCGAAATATAAGTGTTGAATAATAAAAGGCACAAAAAGTTCGGCCAACTCATTTCTTAGAATTGTAATAATAGATCCCACCATTAGATCTTTCTTGTTCTCTTATTCTCTTTCATTCTATTTACGAAATAGAGTATCGCATATCCGAAGACAACAAAATACACATAATCGACTAAAACTCAGAAGAAATCGGTTTAAAAATCGGACTAACTCGAACTAAGAGTAGACACTACATCAACCAGGGGTAGGTACATTGAATAATTAGTACTGGATCGAAATAAAAAATTCAAATCCAGGGGTAGGCAGTGCCTACCCCAATTTACATATGGATCCGCCAATGCTTGCACATATCTTTATGGATATCACACGACCATTCTCTTGAGAATCGAAGGCGCAACAAAGGGTGCGGGACGCAACATGGGCAGCAGTTTTATGGGCTATCTGGCGGAAAAGAAATTACTTGATCTTCTCACAAAAGACAAAGACAATTCGCATTCTAACAAGAAAAACTGTGCAAGATATACAACAGTGGTTGACCCACTATTTGGAGCAATTTTTTCCGTTCTATTGAGATTTTTCTTTAAATTTTAAAGGAGCGCTTCTATGTAAATATTTATTTATTTTTAGACATTTTGAGACCTGTGTATATATTTTTATCAATGAAAATTTACATCTTGCCCAACTTATCCTTAAAATAAACTATCAAGTATGAACTTATGTTTTAGAAGTTCATTCTGAACGCAGGCGTTGACAATTAATTCTGAATTAATACATTCAAAATCTGCAATTGGTCAACTTGTTTTAATACTAAGAAAAAAACAAACTTTGTATTTTTAGCCATCCGAATGTATAGATTAAGTATGACTTGTATATAAATGTATTGAGAAATATGCATAATGTTGTCACATTGGTTACAGAAAAAAAAATATAGTTGTTGAACTTTATGAAAATCAGGATAGACAAAAATATTCCACAATTATAAAACATCACTTACTTGATTGGTTCCATAAGCATATAGGACTTTCATCAATTTATCTTGAGCTAATTTCAAACAACTATATTCATTTATGCACGTGTCTATAAAGTCTATAAAGATAATTTTATTTTTAGTATGAAGGGGAATTAAAAATCACCTACAAGCGCAAGAATTAGATTTCAATTCTATAATTTTTCATATGAAAAACATTATTTTAGTCACTGAACTGGACGTACTTTCTGATATAAAAGATAATTTAAGCTGAATTTAAAAGGAAGTGCAGACTATATATTAAATGTGTATGTATCAAATATTTTTGAGAAAAAAAAAACAATGATTAAGTTCTCAATTTGAACTAAATGTATTGGTGTGTTTGGATTAGGGGTGTAAACGGATCGGATACGGACGGATAGTGATCAAATCGTATCCTTATCCGTTATAATTTTTCGGATATGAATACGGATAGTCTCGGATACGGATACGGATCGGATATCGGACGAATACGAATACAGATATGAATATAATTCGGATAACTAAAAATAAATTACTAATGTACATTCTAGTAAAGAATGATATCTAAATATAACTTTTTCATTCATAAAGTAGATCTAATATTTTTCATAATAAGTTTGTTGGTTACAAAACATATATCATATTATCAAAATATTAGTCACTAATCATGTTATAGTGTTATATTGTTCATCAGAATATATATGTATATGTTGTTTAATAAATCACTGGTATGTATATACAAATTAATTTAAGAACATAAAGTATATTTGTTGTGTAAACAGTTGAATACGGATAGTTAAAAATCTTACCGTAACCTTATCCGTTATAATTTTTGAGATACAGATACGGATATAGATACTCTCGGATACTGATACGGATCGGATAATTTAAGTAATTTTCTGGATTCGGATCCGGACGAAATCAGATAATATCCGATCCGTTTACACCCCTAGTTTGGATCGTCAAAGCAACAGTGCAAAAATAGTACGTACTATATCATGTTAGTATATGAAACTTAGGTAAAAAAGAGTGCTAATTCAAATAATTTGAAAAGGAGTGCTAATTTTGTACTATTAATAATAATACAAATTTGGTTGAATTATATTATTTAGAGTAGTACAGATATAGTTGTTACAACTATACTATTAATTCTTCCAAAAATCTTGGGGCTAAATTATCTGCCAACTTAAGAGTTCCTGTCTGAAAATCGTGTTGGCAAAGGATCTGTTAACATGTTTTGTGTCGATCGGTGGAGTACTAAGTGATTGTAATTGTAATTTTTCGAACTGTGCATTACCTGTTCCGATCCTGTTGTGCTCGATATATATATATATAACAGATACTGGGAATATACCAGCGCTTCTTTTTTATCAGTACATGATAGGCAGATAGGGTCATGTTTCACAGGCTTTTTAACTTACACTTTACGGGCCATGAAAGATCCGGGATTCGGATCTCCTTGACAGGCCAACTCGGAATCAATACGAAAAGCCCAAGCTCTGTTTAAACAGGGCCCAATAAACGGCCTCATAAGGCTCAGCCCGATTATGGTTTGAACCGCCTCCGCGCGGGATAACCGCCGATACGGTTTGCATAACTGCCCAAGTCCCCCATAACCGCTCGGGATGGCGGTTATGGACAGACTATATAAGGCAAGAAATCCCATTAAACAGGGATCGAATCCTTTGCTAAGAGAGATATCGCATAGGTTAGAGTCCGAATATCTCCAAACCTCTCCGAGTTCCCAACTCGGTCCACACTTCGGCCTGTCATTCTTTGACAGGACGAACTCAGCCCAATCCACTTCTCATATGACCTACTCTCTCCGAGATAGAACGTATCAGTACATGTATCAGAAAATTCGAAATTAATCTCTGCTAGCATGTTGCAACCCATTTTGAAACAATGAGAATAGATCATATAGAAACTAGTCAATGCAATTAAAATATAGTTAATATCATGTGCTAATATGAGAAAACCATATTCATTGAATATTATATGATTTAGGTTGTTATACAATCTATATAATTAAAGGGAAGATCTAATCTCAGGCTGTCATCCACAAAAATTGGATCTGGATCCAGCTTAGAGTAGTAAAACTTATTTCTTAATTATTATTCAAGGAAATTACACAAACGCAAATGTCCAAAAGTATATATCGCGCTGTTATCATTTTGATCCCACAAGTCATAGTTTGCATTTGGTTCTTGACTTTCCATGCAAATTTGAAAATTTGCCCAAGGCTTCAAATTGATTAATATCTTCTTCTTCTTTTTGAGAGAGAGAGAGAGACAAATTGATCACCATCTTGGTATCATGTTTCTGTCATCCAGATGGCCAATGCTACGCCATGAACTAATTAATGATTGCATTTTATTATTTGCTGCCAAATATTACAAGTTAGGACAAAAATAAAAACAAATATTTATTTATTCGGGACATCAAAATGAGTCGCTGTATTATTATCATCTTCAAATTCAATTTTGCTTTAAGAGCTATAGTTACTTTTTAGTTACTTTTTATTGAAATAAAAGAGAAACTCAATTGACTCCAAAATTTTAAAGAATATTTCTTACAAAAAACAAAACGTGCATCCAGGAGCGGACTTAAGTAGAAAGAATGAAGGTCAATTGACTTCGTTTTTTATTTTATTGTTTTGTATTTATGTATGATTTTCTATATAATTTAGAATAAAATATCATGGTATTGTAAAACCGATCCAGTTTTTTGTAGAAAAATTTTATATAATTGATCTCCAATGTGTGTTTGATCCCATAGTTCGAAAATCTTGTTCGGCCCTGCGTGCATCTCTTGTAAAACTTATCATTTCTCAATCCCCAGTGCACCATCTTTAATGAATTCAACCTTTTGTATCTTTTCTGTGCAACCGTTAGGGTTCCTGTGGGACTTTTGATAGAGCAAGATACACATTGCATTGACTGGGGATACATGGCATAGCGTAATTATTTAGTTCAATTGTGCATGAATGTGACTAGTTATCCTGCACAATTTTTGTTGTTCAATAGCTGTTACATATGGGCCCAACCTCAAAGGTATCTTGCACTTGTGTGCTTCTGATTCCTTTTAATAATGGCCCAAAAAAGATGCGGGAATAAATTCGGATTACATTATAAAATATAAAATAATATGTGGAAATAAATGCTAGTAGGATGTATTGGAATCTTAGAATGAAAAGAAAAAAAAAATGTTCATTGGTTGCATGAATTTGAACAAATCAAGGCCATATGTAAAGCGTGGTGTGGATAAGAGGGGATAACAAATTCCAAAGGTTCAATTCCTTATACCACAATTATTTGAGTGATGTAATTTCTGTGGTTATCTCAGATTATGGAGAATACAATCCGGTTATTCTCCACCCCATATTTATTCTGTGCTCGTACCTACAGACATCCTCTCTGTCATGCATTAACTATTCTTGTATGATGAGTGATGACCAACTGGTACGGGTTTCCATTTCTCTCTGCCAAATATGAAATAAAACAGGGTTAGTTACAGAAATGATGCAACGGTCCAAAAGTATCACTTGTTCTGTTTGGAAAGTCATGATTATAAATTCTGAAACATATTTACAGACTTTGTAAGAAATGTTTACAGACATATTTACATACTTAACTGTTACAAAAGCTTGTAAATCGAAGGTCGTAATATTAGAACAAAGTCATTTTTCTTGTATACTTTTCTTCTTAATTTTAAGAGTTCTGTATAGGGGTGAGAACGGTATGGATAATATCCGATCCGTATTCGAAAAATTAGATGTGGATATCCGATAGTCGAATACCCGTGTCCGTGTGGATATGGATACTAATATAATTTTACGTTTCAATTATCCGTATCGAAATAGTAGATATATATTATATATTTTAATATATATTATTGAAAAAAAATGTTATTCACCATTATAATTAGATAAATATTATGAACTTAGTATAAGAGTTCAAATTCACCATAATTTTGTGCTCCAATATGCTCCACATCCTCTATCTCTGTTTTTAGAATCCAAACAGTCGATCTGAACTGCTCAACATGATCTTCATAATAAAATATTCTTGGAGATCAAATTTTATATTTTTTAGATTTTTTTTACTATTATTTTACATAGGTACAATATCACTTTTTCGGATGGTCCAGAATCTCTTTAAAACAGTGATTTTGTACTATCTAAAAAAATAGTAAAAAAATTCTAAAAAATATAAAATTTGGTCTCCAAACATATTTTATTATGAAGATCATGTTGAGCGGTTCAGATCGACTGTTCGGACTTTAAAAACGGAGATAAAAGATGTGGAGCATATTAAAACACAAAATCATGGTACATTTGAACCCTCCTCTTTTTTGTATTAATTTAATAAAAATATCCGATCCATATCCATTTCCTGCTGATATCCGATTCATATCCGTATTTGAAAAATTTAAAAGAAATATGGATATGATTTTACCACTATCCTCTCCGTTTTCACCCCTAGTTCTGTATTACAAATTTGCATGTAGTAATATAATTAATTTCTCAAATTCCATATAACAGGAATCATTTCAGTAAGTTACCGATAAAACAATTGATAAATTATATTTTAAACTTGTAGAAACGGGAAAAGAATGAAAATAATAACAATAGACTAATAATAAAGACCAAGTTTAAAGAAAAGGATGGATATTGAAAAAAAAAAAAAAAAAAATGTTTACAAAATTTAGCGTCAAACACAAAGAAGTGAAAAAACCAAAAATAGTGTAAATCATTAGTAACAACATAAATAGACGAGGGGCAACAAGGAAAAAAAAATGTAAGAACTAAGAACAAACACAAAAGAGCTTTGCCTAAAATTTCATATTAAATAACTGTGGTGCCAATGTAGATTTCACAGGTACATCCAACGTAATTCAAAAACTAGAAACTAGCTCCTGCCAGCAACCAAGCTTGAAAGAGAAGGGATGCCTTGTTGCCTCATCTGTTCTTGCGCTTGCCTCATTTCTTCTGGATCTGTCAAAACAGAAAGAACAAGTTACCTGTCTGTACCAGTAAACAACAATAATTCAAAACAACTGTAACAGTAATGAAACCCTAACTAATGATAGATAAATAAAAGGAAAAAGGGCATAAGAAACTGTAAGGGTATAGAATCCATTCAATGACCAACAACCAGTACATGCTGGTAAGGTAAGGCAATCCAATAATACAATTTTCACCCGTGTAAGATACACCTTCAAGTGTGTACATGTTTGCCATTACTTGAAAATATATTGAAATTTCTCATTTCTTGCAACTAGTACCCAACTTCCTAAGATTTTACGTACAATACCCACCGTAAGTTTTAGTGGTAGCTATGAAACATTAGATGTTGACAATTTTGTTCTTCATCAAATACTTCAGCAGCAATTTAGTCAACTTTGATTAACTTAAGTTTTCTTTAAATGGCGGGATAAATGTTGTCTTCATGTAAATAAGAACCAAAAGAAGGCAATACAGAGTCCTTATCAAAAGAAAAGGATGAATTGATGATAAAATTATAAATTAAAATATAAAGTTTAACATCACATACCAACACCTTCCATCATTTTGGGAAATACAAACATAACAAGAACCATAAAACCGATCATGAGGCCCATCGGGCTTTTCACAAGTGACATTACTGAGAAGGGCTCCCTTATCTGAAATATCAATTCAAAAAGGAAAGAAAGAAAGAAATTGCCATGCAATCAGGCTTTAAGACAAAATATTACCATTCCACTTCTGCCCCATTCAAGTCCGGTTTAATGCAGGAAAAAAACACCATCATACAATTAAAGATCCAGATTTAAGTACTGCTATGTAAGACTGAAATTGCAGCATTCCATATTGTTGGCCCAGTTAAAATTTTGTGTTCTTCTTAGAGAAGATTCCAAAATTACCCATGAAACGTTTTGTACGTTAATCCATGTCCAAGCTTTAAGACCATTTCAGACTAAAGAAGATTCGTATCAAGTAACCCCTAAAATGAAAATAAAAGTAATGCCATATCCACCATTTTCAGACTAAAGAAGATTCGGATCAACCACTAAAATGAAAATAAAAGTAATGCCATATCCACCAGTTAGAAAAAGCTGTACGGTGTGCATCAACTTGAATTGCAAACCTCAGTAATCGGTATAACTGAGCAGTATAAAATGCACACAATTTTGTTAATTTCTCTTGCTGGTTGAAGCTTATTTCTGCTTCAAAAACTCGGCTTGCAACAGAGTACTGGTAACATGCACTAATAATTTTTGCACATACACTCTGAACAATTCTTATAATGCTACAACAACAACAAAAAAATAAAGATATCATAATTACCTCATAATATTGTTCCTCTTTCATAGGCTCTAATACAAGCTCATTGAGCGTTCTCCTATTCTCTGTCAAAGCTGCTTGAATTTTACCAGGATTTCTTGCACTTATATCAACACGCACCTATTTTAAGGGGTTAAAAATAACATGGAAGCAAACTCATCAATATTAATGATCATGCTTTAGAAGAATGCAAGGTACAATACCGTTATATGTCTATTTGAAGCTTCTAAATGGCGGTGATAAAGCAGGGCAGTTTGGCATGATATTTTCAAATTAGTTACACTGAAAGAACAGCGCCGGGCTGTTTATTTGGCATGACTGTTATTGTATTGTTCTTAGAATTGATATTTCTATGTGGGGAATTAATATTACATATTGGCATTGTGTTTGAAAATATGTATATAAATCATGTTTGTAAAACATGCTGATGTTGTGGTTTTGGTCGATCACTTTATCACTGCTAAACTTCTAACAGCTAAGACAGATAAATGTACACCAATTACAAGGAATAACCTAATTGTATCAACCTCCACTCTCCACTATTGATTTGACTACAAAAGTTGGTTCCGGTACCAGTATATAAATAGACACATGTTTTAAGGAAACAAAATTCAATCAACTTTCTAATCTGACAGCTTAATTCTATTTAGAGCAAATGTGTCAGAGTAGGCCTCATTTGATCGTATATATCCTTAATACTCCTTATTTGTTCGCAGACGCATCATGTGCAAGATTATTAGTGGGAGGAATTATTTTATAATAGTCCTGGCAGTATTCGTACTCAGGACAGCTCCAATAGCATGTTAACCATTTGCTCTTAAATTTTAAGACTTCAGAGCATTCAGTCATTTGAATTATTTATATGCTTAACGGATACCAAGGGAAAGTTATGTACCGGGGAGAAGAAATAGCCCATAGAAGAAACTTCAATCAAGTGGGTTCCAGCAGGCACATCATGACTACATTTTGAATATGTTAAGGAGAGTACATATAGTACATAAAAAACAGTCACTAAGTCAAAAGGCAAAGGCATATTATATCAAAAGGGATATACTATACTGAAAAAGGTATGCCCAAAAAAAAAATCTGATAGTAGTGAAAAAAAAATAAAAGCTTGAACCCATTGCAGCACAAAATTGTCCCTCATTATTTCTTTTTTCAATATTAAGGTTTTTCAATAGAAGCAGCTCAACAAAATTTAGCTTGTTGGTAGTAGCTTTGATAGTAATGCATGCAAAAGTAGCTAGTTGCAGAAGAGTTTCAAAACTTAAATATATCACGCTAAACTAGTCAAAAAAAGGATACAATGAGAAAAAACCATCTGGTCTGATGAACGTAATTCTTTGACCGCCATTAAGGATCACTTTAGTTTCAGAATGTTTTGGAGAAAGGCCAAATCCTTTTGTTGCAAGACCTGCCATTTATGTGCGATTAGAACTATGGCAGTACATTTTTCTAAAAAAAACAGATATTAACTATATATCAACAATCTGGGTGAATTAATTAGTGGCTAACAGATGCTTTCGGCCTCAATTAAGTCTTCATTCATGAATAATTTTTTGACAACAAACCAAAACAAAGAACTAAATTCGAAGGATCCAACCAGCACCTGAAAGTACAAATCCGGTACAGGGTAATAAATCCACTACTGAACCAGACATATAATTAGGAGGCTATTTTCCTAAAAACATTGGCCATAATTGTTACATCAGGAAGGTGATTAAGCAAAATTCTGCCAGAAATTACTAGCATAGTGCTTATTACCAAGTGAATTAAACTTTTCAAGGAAATTTGAAGCATCCCAATATGCAAACTAAAATAAGTATCGGGATCTCAATTGAATTCAACTTACTATCTAGTTTGACGCGGCCAGCAACGGTGTATCCGTCTCCAGACCTACAATGATGAATTAAACCCCAAAATTAGATTAGGGTTCAAACAGGGTAAAAACTAAGTCTCTTAGCATTAAAATAAAACAAAGGCAGTACCCATATGTAGCAGCTAAGATCGGATTGATGAGGCAAGAAATTGAGATTATTAGAAAAAGTGAGCCGATCAACGCACTGGATCTCTCCATTCCTCCCGCCGAAGAAGAAAACGGACTTGCGCTGACGAGAAGAGGTCCCGAGATCGAGAAGAGTACTATTTCAGTATTTCTTCTCTCCGTTTATTGAAGCAGCCCGCTTTAGATGGAGTTCTATTATATTCGTTCTATTTATGGTCTAATTATTGCTGAAATGGAGAAGAGCAAGTCCGGAGTTGTTCTTTCAAAAAATCGGCCCGACGGCCTTGCCTTGGTCCATATACGGATTTCAAACAACTAGAATTCGTTCCGGTTGTTTTTTCTTAAAAGCCCAAAAAGGATTTTTGTTTCTGTTGGTACCGATTTCGGTCGGGTCTTGAGTTAGAATTTATATCGTTTTTCTTAAAAGCCCAACTACATTTCTCTCTTGTTTGGAGTGACTCTTTGCTTTCTTACATTCTGCAGCAGGGTCAGAAAATTGCACAAAATTAAATTGACAAATCAAGCAAGAAAAATTGTCTATTTTATCGTTTTTCTTATATGTCAAAATAAAAAATTTAGATATGATCTTATATTATTTTCTCAACATTCACGTAAAAATTATCACTTTTTCAATTTATACGAATTAATAAGTTGAAAAATTTAACATTCATAAATTATTTACGTTGGAGTATTTTTACAAACTCTTGATAACAATCAAAACAAAGTTGAAATGTTATAATTTTCTACATGCATAGAAATAATAATATAGATTATATCTAATAGTTTTATTTTGATATTTAAATTTTAAGTTTTAAATTGTTAAAATTTAAAAATAAAGACCCATAAAATGAAGTTATTTGAACCCTCATTTGACAAATATGAAAAAATTATTGAGTTAGAAATTTTGCAACACAATTCAGACGCATACAAAAACAAAATGTAATGATCACTGCTCAAAGATCTAGTTAGTCAAAATACAACAGCCTTCTAACGGAAATTACATGAAACTAAAATATTTGGATGTTACTCTGAAAAAAAGGAAATGTGAGAAGACAGTTTGATAATAATAAAATCCTGCATTCCGAAAGTAAGAACTCAAATAGAGTAGGGTTAAAAGCACTATTAGTTTTGTGCTCCAACTATATCTCATATCTCTATTTCTGTTTCAAAGTTCAAACAGTCGACCCGAATTGCTCAACATGATATCCATATTAAAATGTGTCTAGAGCCCATTTAGTCCAGAAGCAATGATTTTGTATCTATCTAAAAAAATAGTAAAAAATTTCTAAAAAATATAAAATTTGGTCTTTAAGCACATTTTAATACGTAGATCATGTTGAGCGGTTTGGATCGACTGTTTGAACTTTGAGAACTGAGATAAAGATGTGGGGTATGGTTGGGGCACAAAACCAATAATGCATTTTAACCATTTTTGTTTTATAAAATATTGGCAATTTTCTTTTATTTTTAAGCCATTTTGTGCCATCTTTCATAAATCATAAAAAATAGTAAAAAATTCCAAAAATAGTAAAAATTGGTATTCTACAAGTTCATTATATAACAAATTTACTGAGCTACTTAGATCAAGTTTGAAGTTTATACGATAGGTTTTTGACTTACTGTTATTTTTCAGAAACTTCAATTGCAGTTTTGAGGTCCTAAACGATGTTTTTTTGCAATTATGAGTGCGCGGAACATTTTGTAAGGTAAACCTTAGTTTACTTCAAAATTCATATCTCCTACTCCCAAGCTTTCCGAAAAGTGGTCGAACGCTCAAAACGGAGTTTCCTACAGAAAGTTATGGTCGGTCAAAGTTCAGTCAAAGTTAGTTCCTTCTCAGTTTGAGCTATTTTAGACAGATACATTCAGATTTCAAATTGAATGTACGTGATACATTTAACTTTAAAATAACTCAAAAATAATATTTATTTATTTACTTATTCTTAATGGATTTTGAATTCGGATTGTATCAGATTTACTGTGAGACCAGTATAGACCAAAATCAAACAATAAGAGTATCCAAAAAGAGAGAAAAAAAAATAAAAATCATAGAAAAAGTGAGACCGGAATCATTATATATATACTAAACAATCTCTAAAAAAAAAATCATAGTCAACCGCCCCGGTTGAACAAAAAAATTGAAAAAAAAAGTCATAGCAAACCGCTCCACTGTGGGTGGTCGGCTTTGGAAGAGGACCGCCCCACGGTGGGGCGGTCAAGATGTATTTCGAATTTTTTGAAAACCAAGAGCATATCTGTTAATTTTTTTTAGGGTATTAATAAAAAAAATCGGTATTTTTTGCATATTAAAATGAAATACAAAAAAAATGAGATTTAGCTTAAATATGTTCTACTTAAACAAATAACAAATAATATACAAAGACCGTCTTATATAAATAAAAATATAAATTTATATCGAACTATAAAACATAAACAATATGACATTTAGCTTAAATATCTAACCCTCTTCAGACGTGGATCCTGTAATCACCGGAATTCATACCACCCAAGGTACCAGGATATTCCTGTTAAGATCCGACCATTCGATCAGAATCCGTACTGCATTTGAATCAGATTGATTCGGATTCTGATCCAACGGCTTGGATCTAAACAGAAATATTCTGTGACATTAGAGCATACGGAATCTAATCACCGGGGGTCTCCAAGTACTACTAATCATATCACCTGAGATAACAGTAATTTTGAGTTTAGATCCGGACCGTCCGATATAGTTTGGCACAATTACTAAAGGGTCCTGTGCGTTCAACCTCCGGCCGGATTGACCCGGATTCTGACAGGACGGTCCGGATCTAAACTCAAATATTCCTTTACCTCAGAGGATACAACGGGGCCCACCAAAGTTACTGTTGACGAGTACACCCGGTCCAAGAGTTACATCGAGACGCAACTATTCCTTCACTCCTGCTACCTACCCCTCCTTCCTTGGCCCATTCGCCGGGAGAAATCTCTCTCTCTGTCAGAGCTAGATTGCAGAAACCTGCTGGGTAAGCGATATCATCCCTTTTTTCCAATTTACTATGTGAGATTTTTCGTTTCTCTTCTATGTTTTTTTTATTTAATGTTTTTGATCTTTTGAGGGAATAGATGAAATCCCCCTGAGCATTATCACTTTGGTAATTGCCATTAGTTCGTTATCTCTGATGAAATACATTGTAGCATCTTTCGTCGACAGAGTTCTAGAGTCTGATGAATTTCTTGTTCTATGAATTTGTGGATGGCGATAACTGAGGTTTGAGTGAATACCACCAATAAATTGATATCGACGTTTTTTATGTGGATTTTCTAATATAAATTTGTGGAAGTAGGTTGAACTTTCTCTAAGAACCGAAATCCTCTTCTTAAAATTATTGTGTTAATTTTTTTCTGTTCCTTCTACTTGTAGAAGCTGAAACCGGCAACATGTTTTGTAAAGAATGGGATTTTTCTATTACAAAAAGGAACACGATTTGCTTCTTTATGTATATCATCAAAGTAGAAAACTTGGTTTCTAAGAAATTGATTGCTTAACTTTACTTTAAAGGATGATAGGATTTTATGTAAACTTCTGCTTGCTGTGTTTCAGTGGTTTTTGGGTGTCTTTGTTTGACATACTTGCATAGTTTGTGCAAATCAATTATAAGTTTATAATCTCCAGTAGTTGCGCATTGGGTAGTGAAAGGGAAAATAATAAATCTTGTAGGTTGGTTACGCATGATAACTTATGTTTCTTCCTTTCTCTTTCCAGGGGCTAAAATTGGGGATTTTATCAACACATTATGGGTCAACAAAGGTTGTTGCTCATACTTATCCTTTGTTATTTTGTCCAAATTGCCCTTGGTGGGGAAACAAGCTCTTTTATGAGATCTCAATGGCCATCTACCGACATCCCTTTGGATAACGAAGCTTTTGTGGTACCAGATGGTCACAATGCCCCACAACAGGTACCTATCTGTGCAACTTTTGGAATTTAGAAAAGATTTGATAGTTTTCAAATCCAGGCACTACACTTGAAATCTCAGACCTTGATGCTAGTAAGAGTCAGGTCCAGTACTTGCATGAAGGTGGTGCCACACCAACCAAACTTAGTGGATTGTTGCCCACTTGTTATGTGCTTTTTTTTCTTAAATTGGGTGATTATTTTGGGAATCAAATTTGAGATTCTGGTTATATAATACCATTATCATCATGGTACTGTACTAATTCACTACCTGTCCGGTCTGCTGCCTGTATAGATGGGGTCTCATCCTACCTGGGATTATTGAGAACTTATATAATTTTTTTCTTTTTTTCTGTGGACAGGTTCATATTACACAAGGTGATTATGATGGAAAGGCTGTTATTATATCATGGGTAACTACTGCTGAACCTGGTAATAATGAAGTACTGTACGGTACAGAGAAGAATATATATAATCTGAAAGCACAAGGGGACGTCAGAAATTATACATTTTTCAACTATAAGTCTGGATACATTCATCACTGCCTTGTCAGTGACCTTGAGGTGAGTTTGCTTTGAGTATCCATTTAATTTGTTTGATAATAATATACTGGATAAGTTCCGTTTGTCTCCTGCATAAAGTATAAGTGTAGCAGCATAAGACGAGAAATATTGTTCGTGCTCTCTAAAATAGTACGTACATCAGCTTGTGATACTTCCTTTGTTTTCAGTTGTAAGAATGATATTTCTGATTGGCATATGTGCAAACCCTTGATGTTTTTGTATTTTGAAGATTTCCTCTTGCTTCTCCTATTTATATTTATCGCAAGCTGGCACAGAAAATAGAAGAAATTCTAGTGGGGGTATGTCTGTTGTAATCTTAATTCTTAAGTGATCTGCTTATCAATTGTAATTGCAGTACAACACCAAATACTACTACAAGATTGGACAAAGTGACTCAGCTCGTGAATTTTGGTTCCAAACACCTCCAGAAATAGATCCTGATGCATCTTATAAGTTCGGCATTATAGGTTTTCCTCTCTCTCTCTCTCTCTCTGTTTTTTTTTTTTTTTAAACTTGACAGGGGCTGTCAAGCGCTGCATTGAATAATAAAAGTTTTTACATCAAAATACAACATTCTCTAGAGTCCGCTTAGCACAGCGATAAGTACATAATATGCAAAAATTACAACTCTAAACGAGCTCTCTCTAGTATCCTGTCAAGAGTACTTCATCCATAACCTGGCATCTTGCACCGCCCTTTGCGCCAACACCTCTGGATGCACCCTTCTCTCTCTCTCTCTCTCTCCGTCTCACTCACATTGTGACACTGATAATACAATGTATCGTAATGACTCTTTTAAATTTTGGCATTTAATGCATTCCATTGGCAGCTACTGCCAATTTTTCAAAAAAAAAGATAATACAATGTATCAAAGAGGGCTAGTACCAGTATTTACTGACCAGTACGGAATCTGGGCATGCTACCTACTAATTTGACCACCACTTAAGGTGATATTTTGTTATCAATAAAAGACAAGTTTGTGTTATAAAGCTTTTGAATATTGATCAGTCTTATTTGGGATAATTGAACCTTGATTGAATTTTAGGATTTATTGGGATAGTCATACTGGTAAAATAGTAGTGGTACTTTTTCTGGATAATTTGAGGATAAGTGTGACTGAATCGGATCAAAATGAGATAACTTAGATATGATTGAATCTCAGGAGGTTGATCAATTTTTCTTCTCCTGTTTAATTTTGGGAACCTTGGTGCTAGGTGATTTGTGCATCTGCAACTTGAGGCTTCATGCTACAATTTAAGTTTATGAAAAGCTAAACTGGTTAACTTGAAGCTTAATTGGGTTTAATTGATGCTCAATTGGTTGTCTGTTCTTCTTATGGTGCTTGGTTTTGCTCTTGGAAATTCTCCAATTTCAGGTGATTTGGGCCAGACATACAACTCCCTCTCTACCCTCCAGCACTATATGCAATCTGGAGGCCAGACCGTCTTATTTGTGGGAGATCTATCATATGCAGACAAATATGCACATAATGATGGTATTAGGTGGGATACGTGGTCCCGCCTTGTTGAGCCCAGTGTTGCATACCAGCCATGGATATGGTCAGCTGGTAACCACGAAATAGAGTATCGGCCTGATCTGGTAATATTAGCTACCTTTCCAATACAATGATCATGTTAACAAATTTGATCCCCTTAATTCATGATAACCTCCTGAAAGCTATACAATACATAAATTTAACTTGTAGTTGGCTAAACACTTTTCCTAGGGCATTGGGTATGAACAAGGGTAGTACACATCCTTGTCCCTCCTTATTTCTGTGGAAATGGAGTTCAATTAATAGAACTTCCTTTTTCTTTGGTAATTTGTGACATTTTCTCAGTAATGAATTATTTGGGCAGGGAGAGGTGTCAACATTCAAGCCATATCTACATAGACATGCAACACCATATATGGCCTCAAAGAGCAGTTCTCCCCTTTGGTATGCTGTTAGACGTGCGTCAGCTCATATCATTGTTCTGTCCAGTTATTCTCCTTTTGGTAATATACTTGTTCATTTCTTTTCCTCTTTTTTTTTTTTTTAATTTTCTGCACTGGTTCTCTTCTCTCTCTATCTTGTTTAGTTCTTCTCTTTACAACCATCTGCAAGGGAAATTTCATGTATGCCTGCGCAAAATATCAAGATATTATAAAATTGAAAGTGCCATTATGAAATCTAAGAGAGATCTCCTATTTCTTTTTTTTGCATCATTTTTCTTTAGATTATACTGAAAGTACCTAACTCTATATTTGAGAATAAGCATGGTAGGAGGTGAAGGTGTATGTGAGGGTGTACACGGGAAAAAAAAAATTCTAGTACTTGCAAACTTGACTTTGAAGATGGATTGTCAACTGACAACTTGTTTATGTAATCATTGAAAATTAACTATTTTTCTAATGCACTTTAGCATGTTACTTTATTGCAGTCAATTTTCTAATCTATATTGATTTGATTTTTTTTTTTTTACCATATTTTATCAGTGAAGTATACGCCCCAGTGGATATGGCTGAAGAATGAATTAAAGAAAGTAGACAGAGAGAAAACTCCTTGGCTTATTGTGCTAATGCATGCACCTATGTATAACAGTAATGATGCACATTACATGGAGGGCGAAAGCATGCGAGCAGCTTTTGAGCATT
Organism: Carex littledalei; assembly: GCA_011114355.1. Classification (NCBI taxonomy): domain Eukaryota; kingdom Viridiplantae; phylum Streptophyta; class Magnoliopsida; order Poales; family Cyperaceae; genus Carex; species Carex littledalei. Next base: position 3,846,776 of record CM022092.1, on the reverse strand, counting down.
GGTTTGTTAAGTACAAGGTTGATATAATCTTTGCGGGTCACGTTCATGCTTATGAGAGATCTGTAAGTTCTTTGTTTGAATTTTAAAATAACCAATGAGGCCCAGTACAATAAGCCTGAATTACAGACCAACCTTATTCCCTTCCAATAAAAAGGTACCTTTTTCCTCGGTGTGAATTTAACAAAATTTGCCTTTGGAAGCTGCAAATTTTGCAAATTTTTTTCCCTCAAGTAAGTCTTCAACCTTACTGAGGCATCTTCTTCAATTGCGCCTCAAACTAGCACAACACTCAAATAACCCTTCAAGCAAGCTTTCATTGGTTAAACAAACTTCAAAGTCATCCCCTTATGAACCATTTTAAGTGAGCCTCAATCAATCCGCAATTGTGCATCTTTTCCTCAGCAAGTGTCACCAAATTTTTGAAATTACGTTCAATGTTGCAAGTCCTCAATTTAACCAAGTTAATTTGTGATTACACCTCGATTGTTTTGGATTCCCTTAATTGAGTCACACTTACACCCAATATTGACTTGATTAACCATCGTGCAACTTTTCCTGAATTATCTTATTAATGCCTCAATAATTCATGGGTTGTGCAAGCTTGCCAGAACAAGCTTCAACTTAACCCAATTTTTTGCTATACTTACCCTCCAGTGCACAATCTTTTCTTAATTAAGTTCAAACCAATCCAATGCCTCCACAAAAACTCAGTTTTGCATTTTCCAGGGTTTATATTTAATTTTAAAGTCACAAATTGGAGTCAATTAACACTAACACGCGCCACCTATTGAGATGAACTTGCACTTAATTAACCCTGAACTCTAATTTTCTTAATGAAGCACGGATGGAGCTCAAATGGTCCTGTTTGTGCAATCCATTGTAAAATAAGGCCAGATACAGAATTAATAACCTGAAATAATTAAGACCAACCTATAGCCAAACTGGTTTTGCTTCCTGCATTTCTTGCTTATATTTGATTTAAATTGTCGAAATGATAATTTTACCCCCTTGTTGCAGTACCGCATCTCTAATATAAACTACAACATAACATCTGGGAACCGATATCCTGTGCCTGACAAGTCTGCCCCAGTCTATGTCACTGTTGGAGATGGAGGCAACCAAGAAGGGCTTGCTTCTAGGTAAGGCTAATATATAACTATATTACCCATATAATTCCCACAAGGAACTACAGTTCTGACAATTGTTGCATAATTTGTTAAACCTAATTGGTAGGTTCCTCGACCCGCAACCTGAGTATTCTGCATTCAGAGAAGCGAGTTATGGGCACTCTACTTTGGAATTGAAGAACAGAACTCATGCATTTTACCAGTGGAACAGAAATGATGATGGGAAGCATGTACCAACTGATTTTGTGGTTTTTCAGAACCAGTACTGGTCAGTGGAATATCCAGCTTTTTTATTCTTCCTTGGTTATATACTTATATTTCAGGAACAAGTACATCACATTGCTTTGCAAAAGAAAAATATCATGTGCCTCCGTAAATCATAAGAATATCACCTTTATGCTCCACCCCCACCGCACTTATCCTTTCATTTTGTAAATTTATTGTAAAACACCCAAGCTACCCCTCTTGTCTCTCTCTCATTCATGTAGAGAGAAACAGCAACCAAGGAGGATGGTAGAGGATAATCCTCATGTTGTGAGTTGCATGACATTTCCTATGTTTTGTAAGGTATGCATGCATGTTTGTTTTATAGGGGCATTTTCGGGTTGCACATTAATGTGACCCTAGAAAGAAGCTATCTAGATTATTCTTTTATCTGATGGAATCCTTAAGCAGACTCCAGTCTTTAGTAAAGCATGCTGTGAAAGAACTTGAGTGGAGCTCTCTTTTCTTTGATTGTTGCCTTTATGTTTTCTGTTTTCTAGAACTGAGACACAGAGTAAAGAACACAAAGTCTAAAGTCAGACTATGTTGCGGAATATGTATAGTAGAAACAGGAGAACGTCTTTTCACTAGACCTGTAATATTCCATGCTTTTGCTGGTGGGATGAATTATGACAAAATTCCTAGTAGCTGTGAAACTCAGTACCAGTAACAATTCCATTTCTTGGGCACTTCCTTTTTTTTTTTCTTGCAATTCTTTTTTTTCCTTTCATTTTGATGACTTTTTGTTATTTAATTTTTACCTGTTAGTTAAAGTAAGTATCAGTGCCAATCCCTATAGGAGTTGGTAATTTCTTGTTCTCTCTAAAGCCCCTCAACTTATTTTTTATTTTTATTTTGTCTCAGGGGAAGCAACACGAGAAGGAGAAGGCTCAAAAAGAACCATCATAGTTGGAGCCAGAGTTTGTTTGCCTCGTTTGAAGATATGTTGGTTTAGTGGTGCTGTTTCAGCCGGAGTAAAATGCAATTGACTTTGGGACGGGGCTCGGAGGTGGGGCCGTGGGGATGGGCGCGGAGCATGTTATAGACTGAAATATAATAAACAAAGAATTTGCTTTCCGTTCTCTATGCTGGTTGACTTGGTTTTGTTTATTATCAGTACACGTATGCAATCGATTCGTTAACATGAAATGTTTTTCACAGATAATATATTATTTTTTTGGCAAATTTTCACAGTTAATTTAGTGGTTCTTGAAATTGGTATCTAAAAAGATAATCTTTTTTATTCACAAAATTGTATAACCAAATTCATGTATGTCAGGAAGTGCTATTTACATTTTTTTCTTTTTTGTGAAAAAAATGGAGGATAAGCCGAATTTTTATTTGATATCCTCAACTAAATGAAATTTTTTAAAAATACCCATACTGTCAGGATTCCTGGTGGTCCATTTTTTTCAGGATTAGAAATCTGGGCGGTCATGTGGTTTTTTTTTTTAATTCTCAAAATAAAAACACTAAACTAAATTTTTAATAAAACACTAAACTAAATTCTCAAAATGATCTATTTTTTTTTATAGCATACCCTAGATTTGATATCAAAAACACTAAAATAAATTTCAAAATGAAAACATTTGTACTAAAAAATGAAAATATAACAAAAAAAGCTCTAATCTTAGACTTTATACATTTACATGAACAATGTATAGGAAAGAGTATGGTAAATGACAAGAAAATAAAAAATTAGACTGAAAAATACTTAATCGGAAACTTCAACTCAAGTTTTGGGGCTTATTCTTTTGTTTTTTTGCAATTTTAAAATTCAGATTACTGCTATGCTATCAAAATGAATATCTTATTCTTGCAAGCTTTCTGAAAAGTGGTCTTATGCTGAAATCATAAACTCGGGCTCCGAGATACGCATGTTTGAAGTTTCTTCGTCATATTTCGCCTTTTCGGTGAAGATCGTCTCTCTTGCCTTATCTCTTGCCCTAGTCTCGCTTTTTTACGAGAGATGTATCAGATAAATACATGTACAATCTACAAGTGCTTTAGAAATGAGAGATATGACTTACAAAAAATAGATAGAGATGTATTATAACAGGAAGACACATATCAATAACGTGAAAAGTTTGTAATCTTCTATCACACACAGATCATACAATAAAACCGTGTACAATGGTTGGAGCATTCATATACACCCGCCCGAAAGAATGATGCTCCTCATTTTTTTAATTGAACTAATACAGTGTTTCTGTTATGTTCTGTCATTTAGTCAGGGTTTTATATTATCCATTTGATATTAATCATTACAAAAATTAATTGATGAACAATTTTACTCTTCAATTACTCCTCAATTTTTCAAAACCAGGACCGCCAGGAATTCTGGAGGTCTGGGCATTTTTAAAAATAAAAAATAGTGGGCAATTTTGTAATTTTTCATTCCTTATTTTAAAATCTTGAAAAAAGAAAACAGTAGGTATTTTGTAATTTTTCATTTAATTGAGGATATTAATAAAAAATTCGGGAGACTAAGTCTTTCAGATATATTTATAGCAAACTTTATAGGCAGGTTTTGAACAGACGTCCTTAGGGGTGAAAACGGAGCGAATACGGAGCGGATAGTGGTAAAACTATATCCATATTGTTTTTAATTTTCCGGATACGGATCGGATATCAGCCGGATACAAATACGGATACGGATCGGATCGGATATTTATTAAAATAATATTAGAAAATACCAAAGTTCATAATATTTATCTAATTTTAATGGTGAATAATAATATTTTTTCATAATATATATTAAAATATATTATATATATCTACTATTCGGATACTGATAATTGAAACGTAAAACCACATCAGTATCCATATCCACACGGATATTCGGATATTGGATATCCACATCTAATTTTTCGAATACGGGTCAAATACGGATCGGATATTATCCATACCGTTTTCACCCCTACACGTCCTTCATTCAGGGGCGTTTTTTTTAATTCCTAGATTATTAGTTATTTTTTCACATGTTAAAGTTCTAATTGGATATTAGTTAATTAGTTTTTTTTTTAATTCATACAGACAAATAGCATTTTGGTAGAATACATATCGTACCAATACCGTTCTAACTGTTGTGGTGGTAGATGCGGATCCGATTCTGTTGCTTTTCCGATCTCAACTATTTAAAAATTTTCATTCACGTCTCTTGATAAAGAAATTTTTTCATACACATATTTCAACAAATTTGAATAGTTAGAATCAGAAAAACAGAATTCTATTCTCTAGAAAAGCAGACGAGTCCATTCCGTACATGGCAAGCTGGTAGCATCTGGCAGTAATAAGAATAAGCATTCATATCTCTAATCAATATTATAATGAATCAGGGAGCATATCGTACCAAATCATCAAACAGAATCTATTTTTAAATGCAGAGACTTTAACACGTATCAGGCGGAATTTGAGGATAGCCATCCATTTTATATTTATAGGTTAGGAGATTGGATTCTCTCTACAATAAATTATTTAAGTCAAATGGTTCTTTCTTTTCGATGACAAATGGATGAGTTACACGTATTTCAATTTTCTATTTTGTTTGCGTTGAGGTGGCATGGAGTGCCGTTTACGCTGTCCCTTGCATCTTTATTTTCCTTTTCATTTATAATGATAACAATGTGCCTTGTGCACTTTCCTTTAATAAATCTGCTAATGGACACACTTTTTAATTAATTCGTAGAACGAATCAAAATTTGTGAAGCGAATTGGAATTCTTTTATTATACTTTGTAAAAAAAAAATTCAAGTGCAGATGTTTTTAGTTTTAATACATTTTCAAATGTAAGATGAATCGTTGTAGGTAAACTGGTAAAGTTACTCTATAGTTGTCCTGTGTTCATTGGATTATCCTAGGTAGATCTAGACTATCAAATGCAAAATTGAATGCATTAAATCGACAATAAATCTATTTTAAAAACTATACCAACTAATATAAAAATTGCCATTTATTAAGAAAAATGAACTATAAAGAGGTTCTCCATCTTAGAATTTACAATGGTTTTATTTTGACTTTTAAGTTTTAAATTTTGAGTTATTAAAATTTTTAAAAATAGAGGCATGGTGGAGGCATTTGAACCCTCCTCATATATATATGTTACGTGTTTACGCAAATAATGTACAAATTAGTTACAACGAATATATATTCCTCAGGGATTGGTGCAAAAATTGTGAACATTTTTGTGGATGAATCAGACATTCTAACATATTGATTGATCTATTTTGAAATTGTTTTATTATTAGTTAGTTAAATAACATGACAATGACTCTAATTTTGTACTGAAAACCTCTCAAATTTGATCAAATAAAAATCATGAGGCTCCCCAAACACCTGTCGCCATTCGCCGACCTGATTAGGAGCTCAATGACAATGACAAGAGCCAACTGAAAGATTCATTGGTTGTCGTATAAAAATGCCTATCAATAATTGACAGGTTTATTTAGAAGCCCAAGAAAATATAGGCAAGCAGACAAATTAAGTTATCTCAAACCAAACGATACAAAGAGCATTATCCTCGGACATATTCCCCTCCACCCAAATGTGACTCTAAAATATCTGAAAAAGAAAAAAAATAAAATAAATAAATGGATTGTTATCCCAAGTTCATAACCCCCTCCCGTTTTAGTTTCTCTCCATTGGTACATATTTCATCACAAATTATAGCTCCCATGCGCAATTCAGTTGATTATTGCCTTGGAGAGGAATAGACTCGGTTAATTTTGTGACCTAATTATGTCTTGCATTATTTATTTTTATTTTTAAACTTTAAATAATCAATTTGAACTGTTTAACAATATCTTCATATTTAAAATGTGCTTCGAGATCAAATTTTGTATATTTTTTGAAATTTTTTTTACTATTTTTTAAATAAGTATAAAATCATTATTTTTTTATAGTTTAGAATTTTTTAAAAACAATAATTTTATATCTATCTAAAAAGATGGTAATTTTTTTTCACAGAATATAAAATTTAATCTCCAAACACATTTTAATATGAAGATTATGTTGAACAGTTCGGATAAACTATTTAGACTTTGAAAATAAATATAAAAATCTGAAACATGATTGAAGCATTTTAACCCTGCTCTTTAACTCAACAACTCGAAGAATTGTTGGAATGAATTTTAGCTCTCATTTGTTTTGATACTTACAACTCGTATGTATTTGTTTATATTTTTCTTACGAGGAATGTTCCTGCCAAACAAATTTGTTTGGTTAATGTATATAACGGAGAAGAAATAATCGATCGCATGAATTGTTTATTGAATCAAATATGGAATTGACCGATATTTTTATTAAAACCCCCAAAAAAAAACAAATTATCAAATCTGCTCCCACTCCAACTTTATTTTTATTTCTACCCTAACCGCCCGTGGGCTGGGCGGTCCACTTTTCCCACCTGACCGCCCAGCTGCCGGGCGGTCCACTGTGCATATTTTTTTTTTTTTTTTTTTTTTTTTTTTTTTTTTTTTTTTTTAAAGATTAGATTAGAGACAATATGAATATCAAGATACTTAATTCTTAATGCTAAAAGTTCGAATTTTTTTTGTAAATATTAGTTAGATTACTTGGAATTATATTAAATTACGTTGAGTTACACTATATTAAGTTAAATTACACTAAATCACATTACATTATGCTAAAATACGGTAAATTACATATGAATAGGGACGATATCTTCACTGAAAAGGCGAAAAACGACGACGAAATGAAAATCTTAAGTAATTTACTCAATACATAATTACTTAAGTGAGTTATACTAAATTACTCAATACGCTAAATTACTTAAGTGAGTTATTCTCAAACTTTCCGAAAAGTGCTCATTTGCTGAAATCGGACACTAAAATACGCTAAATTACTCAATACGCTAAATTACGCTAAATTACTCAATACGCTAAATTACGCTAAATTACTCAATACGCTAAATTACTCAATACGCTAAACTACTCAATACGCTAAAATACGCTAAATTACTCAATACGCTAAAATACGCTAAATTACTCAATACGCTAAATTACTCAATACGCTAAACTACTCAATACGCTAAAATACGCTAAACTACTCAATACGCTAAATTACGCTAAATTACTCAATACGCTAAATTACTCAATACGCTAAACTACTCAATACGCTAAAATACGCTAAATTACTCAATACGCTAAAATACGCTAAATTACTCAATACGCTAAATTACGCTAAATTACTCAATACGCTAAAATACGCTAAATTACTCAATACGCTAAATTACGCTAAATTACTCAATACGCTAAAATACGCTAAATTACTCAATACGCTAAATTACGCTAAATCGGAAACTTCAACTCAAGTTTTGAGGGTCTTCCCTTTGTTTTTTGGCGATTCTGAATTTTGAAATCCGGCATAGCAGGCACGGACGCATGCGCATTTTCTCAAGCTTTCCGAAAAGTGCTCATTTGCTGAAATCGGACACTCGAGCGCCGTTTTATGACCGTTTGAAGTTTCGTCGTCGTTTTTCGCTTTTTCAGTAAAGATATCGTCCCTATTCATATGTAATTTACCGTATTTTAGCGTAATGTAATGTGATTTAGTGTAATTTAACTTAATATAGTGTAACTCAACGTAATTTAACATAATTCCAAGTAATTTAGCGTATTTTAGTATAAATATGCTTCACAGAAGTAATCTAACTAATATTTACAAAAAAAATTCGAACTTTTAGCGTTAAGAATTCAGCATCTTTAGATTCATATTGTCTCTAATCTAATCTCTAAAAAAAAAAAAAAAAAAAAAAAAAAACTAGCGGACCGCCCAGCTGCTGGGCGGTCAGCTATGGAAATTGGACCGCTCAGTGGCTGGGCGGTCAGCTATGCACAGTGGACCGCCCGGAAGCTGGGCGGTCAAGTGGGAAAAGTGGACCGCCCAGCCCACGGGCGGTTAGGGTAGAAATAAAAATAAAGTTGGGGTGGGAGCAGATTTGATAATTTGTTTTTTTTTTGGGGTTTTAATAAAAATATCGGTGGAATTGATTCTCTAATCTCCCTTATATTTTCTCCGATGAAACGGGTCGTCAATAATTTTAGTAAAAACAAAGTGATCATGCTGACCGGGTCACAATAGCAAATAATGAATGATGAAATGGTGATTAATAGAAATTAAAAGTTGCCAGCCTTTTACTATTAATGCACCAAACTGCATTTTGCTAATACTTACTATTAAAATGAATAAAATTTAATTGTACATTTATCAATTTTTCTAACACCATGTGCCACATCGTGTAGTTTCCGGTACAAGGAAAAAATATTTATGTGCCATACTTAGTCAGGAGCGGAACTAGAAATTTTTTATAGAGGGTTAAAATTAAAATACATAATGTGGTGAGTGAGATTTGAATCCATGCATGTTCTCTCAACTACAAAAATAGAGCTCTATCCACTAGACTAAAAACAAACATTTAATATTTATTAAGAGTGGCTGGACTATATAAAATGTTTAAAAAAATAAATTTCAATATACTTAATTAAAATTTTAAAATCATAGGGATGACTTAGCCACCCTACCAATACACTAAAATCCACCCCAGCTCGCCACTGGTATCCGCCTCATATAATGCAACCGCACGTATATTGATGCATCATAATTTACACTTAATCTTGTTTTGATTTGTTATAAATTTTGTATTTAATCAAGTTTGTTAATTTTTATAAGGTTTATACTTAAGAATTTGAATTATACATAATTTATACTGACATATAAAAATCAAAACCGAAATAGTTTTGAAAAGCAAAAGCCAATAATTCGAATTCAAAATAACAAACACAAATGAATGTTTTTTTTTCTGATCCTATAAACCATCAAATACTTTGTGTCTAATTTAAAAAAACAGAAAATTACTGTGTTTGTATTCATTTTTTTTTCGATATTTGCTTATTTTGTTTTTTTACAATGCTTTTGTTCTACTTATAGCCTTGTACTATATTTATCTATTCTGAGAAACCTATGATTATTTTAAGGAAAACTTCAATTTTTTCATTTTATGCCATTCTGAATTTATAATGAAAATCTTACTATTATGATAAATATTCTTTATTTACTCGGATTTAATAGTTAAAATTAACTTAATTTATATTTGATGCTTGACAACTATTTTTTTAATTTCATGTAAATGCTTAGATCTATCTGGTTTTTCTTCCTAAACGTTTGCCACTCTCCTATCAAATTTAGTGTAAATGTAAAAAGCTTATATTTAATTACTCTTCAAATTAAGATGTGTATAACCAAACGAATGAATGCATAAGGTCATAATTTCCCTAGCATCAAATTTGCAACTATATACGTGATTCTTGCATTATCATGTATTCACAGTAAAAAGAAATTGTAGCAAATAATTTGAGGCAAAATATCTTTATAGTAAAGCTATTTTTGACATGATTATGAAAAAAATATCCAAATGATCTCAGAGGTATGAAATATTGTCCGATCTGCCGGTGAGATTCATTCCGATTGAAAATTGAGAGTATGTTTTTATCTTTAACTGGAGAGAAAAAAGAACCACCTAGAGTCTTGGCACCGTTGTCCCCATTTTCCGAGAGTCCGGATCCCCTAAAGTAACCCAATTTTTGAGTTTAGACGTGTCCGGTGCCTATTCGGTGGTAGAGCAGGGGTCCAGTATTATTTGTGGGGTCCAGAACCTTTAAGATTCGTGTTAGAGCATCTTGGACGGTTTGGATCAAAACTCAAAAATTGGGTTAATGCACTGGATCTGAATTCATTTTCCAAGGCCACCTTTCGCTCTATCTCTCGATCCTACGGACAGCTCACAGCAACACCTCTTTTATCTCCATACTCCAACAAATCTCCAGTAGAAGTAAAATTTGATAGACGGGAAGAGTATCTCACTCTTCTTGATCAGTCGAGAGAGAGAGAGAGAGAGAGCGAGCGAGAGAGAGATGGCGGGGAACGATTGGGTGAACAGCTACCTGGAGGCGATATTGGATGTAGGCAAAGAAGGCGGGATTGATGCGAGGGAGAAAAAGAAAGAGAAAGCTTCACTACTACTCAGAGAGCGAGGCAGGTTCAGCCCCGCTAGATATTTCGTTGAAGAGGTTATATCTGGGTTTGATGAGACTGATCTCTACAAGACATGGCTTCGCGTATGTTTTCTTGCTATGATTTTCCTAAGAATTGACTGGATTTTAAGTTAAATCTATTTTAGCTTTGGTTTTATTTTTTTTAACTAGGTCAAATTTTTGGACGTCTATTTTGTAAAAAACAGAATTTTCCTGCAAAAAATTTGGCTACTGCAATTTCTAATGTCAGATTTCGTGTTTCATAAACTCAATCGTCAATAATATATTTAGTTTTATTGATTTGCATGGTAGTCTGTACAAAAAGTTGAATATGTGGACGTCACTGATCGAAAGCTTATTTCCATTTATTTGGGACAAAGTTTCACTGTATTAAAAAAATATATAAAAATCTTAAAAGCAATTTGAGAAAAGGCTATTTAAATTTGTACAGTCAGTTTATTTTAAAAAAAAATTGTATAGTCGCTATTACTGGTCTTGCAGAACATTAGTTATTATATCTTTTGGAATTTATTTTCCGGTTACAATGCGTGGTTTTAGGCAGTGTTCATTATCTATCTATCGTTTTAGTTATTTAGTAATATTTGTGTTTTCCTTGAAGCTGCTCTCTTCTCTTTTGAACACAGATGGTCATTTTGGAATTGTTCTTAATTTTTTATTATACTCTTTAGTAAATGTGCCTATGATTGTTGAAAGCTGTTGAAGTATTGGTCAATTGTTATAGGCTGCGGCAATGCGAAGCCCACAAGAAAGGAACACAAGGCTCGAGAATATGTGCTGGAGAATTTGGAATCTGGCTCGGAAAAAGAAAGAGGTAATATTCTTTTAATTATTTTGGTTTTCAACCAATTATGCACTTAAATAAACAATATAACCATCAAACTTAAAATTGGTACAAGTGCTTTCTGTTGTTGCCTATGCCAAGATTAAATGACCGTTTTCCCCTATTTGAATTGCATGTCGTAAAATATACAATATAACTTCCAGACATTCCTCAGTGCATACCTATTACAACAACAATAATAATTGGCCACTTGCCTGTAGGCATTTAGTTTAGTAGACTATCTTCTACTCTGTCTTTTGTAATAACCTGAAGAACTAAGAAATTATGAGAAATCACACAGATAGAAGGGGAGGAGCTGCTACAGCATTCAAAGCGGCGCATGGAAATCGAGAGGGGTCGGCGAGAAGCTACCGCTGATATGTCAGAAGATTTATCAGAGGGAGAGAAAGGGGAGGCAGCCGGTGCTGACCTTTTGGCACATGGCGACGGGAGTTCACGAGCTGGCAGAATGGCGCGTATCAGCTCAATTGATGCTATAGATGCCTGGGCTAACCAGCATAAGGATAAAAAACTATACATCGTTCTAATAAGGTATGAGTCGATAACAATTTCTAGGGCAAAGTTACTGATTTTTAACACAGTAGGGAAACTTAAGAAAGAAAAAGAAATAGAAACGGAGACCAAAGCCTAGAAAAGGAAATAATGGATTGGTAGCCTGGTAGCTTACCTGCTAATATGTTTCCATGAATAAAATGTCTAATGATAGAAATTGTTATGGACAGCATTCATGGTTTGATACGAGGAGAAAACATGGAGCTCGGTCGTGATTCTGACACTGGTGGCCAGGTAACTTCTTAAAGATAACATTAAATGACATACATTTTATCATTTTAAGTATAATATTAAAGAAGTCAGATAACACCATGATTGTTTCACAAACTCCATTTTCTCCCCGTTTATATTACCAGGTCAAATATGCGGTGGAGCTCGCAAGGGCTCTAGGTGCGACACCAGGCGTGTACCGGGTTGATCTGCTTACCCGCCAGATCTCTGCTCCAGATGTTGATTGGAGCTATGGTGAACCAACTGAGATGCTGACTCAGGGGGATGATGCCATGAATGAGACAGGAGAAAGCGCAGGTGCATACATCATACGTATACCCTTTGGACCTAGAGATAAATACATACCCAAAGAGCGTCTCTGGCCGCACATCCAAGAGTTCGTTGACGGGGCACTAAACCACATAATGCAGGTAAGAATTTTTTATTCCCTTTTGGTCTCTCTCTTTTGGTGGATTAGGGGAAGTGTGTGAGTAATGCATATCTTAAAAACTCCTGAGCACCATGATGCAGTTATGTGTACCTTTTGCCCAAGTTATTAATTTGGTTTGTAGGCTTCCCAAACTGCATCAATGTTTATAACATAGTTTAGTTAATATCCCAAATGGCCCCTTATCTTCGCACATTTACAATGTATTTAGTTGGACCATCACCAATTGATGCAAATGGGACTCTACAGGGTGGCTAGGGTTAGGTCATTGCAAGACATGGGTAGGGAACGATAGCAAAAAGAGAAGAAGATAATGAAAAAACTACCTAAAATCAAATTCAGAAATAGACAATATAAAGTAAAACAAATTATATTAGATAATTTTTCTTAAAGAACTTTACCAATTATACCCCTAATCTATTACCTCATAAAAAAAGATATTTCTAAAACAATCTTAGTTCACATGTATTTTTTTTAATCATATGAAAGCTGATCAGAATCCAGCCATACTTGGACTCAAAATGCAGCCTATTAATTAACAACTAAGCCTAGATTAGATTTGGACTCGGACATGATTCATCACCATTCAAAGTTTCTGAATTGCAATGACATTGCAAATTTTCTCAAATGTTGGAATCAGTTTGCGAAATGTCAATTTAACTATCATTTACCTTAAAAAATTACAGATGTCTAGGGTTTTGGGAGAACAGATCGGTGATGGTGGGCCTGTCTGGCCAGTAGTTATACATGGCCACTATGCTGATGCTGGCGACTCAGCTGCTCTTCTCTCAGGTGCATTGAATGTACCTATGGTATTCACCGGCCACTCACTTGGACGAGACAAGCTCGAACAGCTTCTAAGACAAGGAAGGCAATCGAGGGAAGAGATTAATTCTATGTACAAAATTATGCGAAGAATTGAAGCTGAGGAGTTGGCTCTGGATGCATCCGAAATAATTGTCACATCAACGAAGCAAGAGGTTGAGGAGCAGTGGAACTTGTATGATGGTTTTGATGTAGTTCTGGCTAAGAAATTGAGGGCCAGGATTAAGCGCGGTGTTAGCTGCTATGGCCGATACATGCCTCGCATGGTGGTAAGTACTACTGGTTGACCATATAGTTTGCCCCTTTTTTTGTTTCTTCTGTACTTATTGTGTTGTTATACTAATTTGATTAAGATGAGGAACCTTGCAATTCTGGGTTGAGTAAGTGTGGAGTTCTATAAAATAGAGGCTCAGTTGCCTATGGACCCACACCATGTTAATCATTGTTCTTATCTGTGGCAGCCTATCTTACCCAGATGTAGCAAAACAGCTAACACACCCTTATCAGATGCTTATCTAATATGGATACATCTACGATACTTGTATGATAAATACCTGACACGCGGCCTGGCATATTAAACCATTAATATATAACTTAGTATTGTTACGGTCCAAGATACAGTCAATGTGTATTTTACCCCCAGAGTACCACAAAGAACAAGTCTTAAGCAATCCCCACTACAAGAGAGACCAGGAGATCCATTCCAAGCAGAGCCATTCTTTTCTTTCATAGAGGTAAGAAGTGGTCCAGAGAAAAAGCATTCATTGTGGGACTAAAGAGCCACGGGTCATGATTGTATCTATTTCCAAATACAGCAGTTTTATGTATTGCCCCTGGAACTTTCTTAAAACCTAGTTAAATACTATTTTTCCCTTATAAGTTTTATCAGGTCGCTGAATGTTTCTTCCTTCCCCAGTTGCTCCTGATCAACATGTCTAATTGGAAATTTTTTTTACATTTTTAAAATTCTGCTTAGGTGCTTTCTTAGTTTCTAATACTAATATTTTAAATGTAACAAGCCCACATATTCATATTTTCTTAAAAAGCGAATATTTTGTTTTTGTAAGAAAGTAATAAAATAATCTGATCATTAAATGTAACAAATCTAATTTTTTTGAAAAAATGCATATTTCCAGGTATCAAATCAGATATGCTACTTGTATCCTGTATACATGCAACATAGGTAGCGGTACTGGAACAATACTTAATATAGTTGATGCTGCAAAAATGACACTGCTTGTTCTATTCATTGTCAGTCCTTAGTATGGCCCACCTTGTTCTTGATCACGCTTTTGTGTTTCAAATCGGAAATAGATTGCCATTGCTAGCATACTTGCTTTTTCATAATGGACATGTCCACTGCTCTTTTCTTTGTATTCTTAATGTATCTTAAATTCCTTGACTTGAAGGTAATTCCTCCTGGAATGGAGTTTAAGCACATAGACATTCATGATACCGATGTAGATGGTGAATTGGACGTTCATGATGATGGTTCAGGTTCTCCAAACCCACCAGCTATTTGGAGCGAGGTGCTAACCTTTATATTAATGCCATTCGTTTTCCTCGGCACATGTCTGAATGTGGTGTTTGCTTTACTAAGTTTTCAGCTCGGATAACAACAACTAATACTTATTATTGGCAGATAATGCGGTTTTTCACAAATCCCCGCAAGCCAATGATCCTGGCATTAGCTCGGCCAGATCCCAAAAAGAACATCACGACACTTGTCAAAGCATTTGGTGAATGCCGTCCTTTGAGGGAACTTGCCAATCTTGTATGCTATTTGTCCCTTCATTTTTCATTTCTAGGGCAATTATATTGAATATACTGTCTTGCACAAGTTGCTTTGTTTTATTTGGTACTTTATTTCTGTCTTTTTTTTTTCTTTTTTGTTGGTTTTTGGGGGGAGGGGTTGGGGGGTGTCCAAAGCAACAAAAAGAAGATAAATTTGGAAACCTAGCATGTGTGCTGGTGGTCTGTAACTTGTGTCTTAGTGCGGAGCAAATAGTGCTTCAGCGCCCTAATGCAATATCGTCAAGTCTCTTGATGTTATTGATAAATAGGTACCTTTTTGTTTATAATTTGATAAAATTTTGTTTATTTCATTCATATATACAGACACTGATAATGGGAAACCGTGACGACATAGATGAAATGTCAACTACAAATGCAGTTTATTTGACTTCTGTTCTTAAACTAATTGATAAGTATGATCTGTATGGCCTAGTGGCTTATCCAAAGCATCACAAACAATCTGATGTTCCCGATATCTATCGCTTGGCTGCCAAGACAAAGGTGATTTTCTTATATTCCTTGAATTTTAAATATTTTGCTTCTAGTCAGGTTATTATTTATACAAATCAAAATAGAGAATCATTACTCAGATCTCTTTCTAATGCAAAAATGATTCCTTTTTAAACTTCAGGGTGTTTTCATCAATCCGGCTTACATTGAACCATTTGGTCTAACCTTGATAGAGGTTCTCATTTTTTTTTTTCTTATTTTTTTTTCTCTAATAATACATATAGAGTTATGTTGCAGCTTTTGAAATCCTATATCTTTGTTTGAGTAGGCTTCAGCATATGGTTTGCCTATTGTCGCAACAAAAAATGGCGGTCCTGTTGATATTCACAAGGTTTGTTTACTATCCTGTGATTTGTTAAAGTTAGAAAGGAATAAACTTTTAATATCGCGCCCCAGGTTTATGTTTATACCAAACACGGCAATGCATAAACAAACGAAAGTCTGCAATAAAACTACTAATGAACCTGAAATAATACAAACTAGCAAAACTCTTTTCATGTGAAACTCTTTTCTAAAGTACAAAATGTAAAACTAGTGTTAAGAGTAGTTTCCTAGTTATGCATGCTTCTTATTTTGGTGAGTGTGCTTCTATTATGTCCAATAGTACATATTTGTGCAGCTTTTTTTAGTACAAATTTAATGTCTGTGTTTTTTGTTTGTATATATTGATATGCATACTTCCCAATACAAATTTAAAAAAATTGTTGAATTTGTTGCTTGAAAACGGGATAAATTTAAACCTTGATGATAAACTGTTATTATTTCTATTTGAACTATAAAGATTTTTTTTTATTATTGAAATAAATCATCTTTTGTGTCATATCATGCAAGTACCTAATTTACAGTTACAAATTCAACTTGTATCATAATTTTTGGGCTAATGGGCCTTACAAAGGACTCACATAGTATTGAATGAAAAATTGTAAATAGTATCTGTATCTGAAATTTATATATTGGGTATCTAAATTTCAATAGGTGTTGGAGTACAGATTATATCTGAATCCATATCCGTTCTCCTTCCAAATGTCTATTATCATGCCTATATATTTATACACTTGCAAATATCCATATCTAATGCAAATGGGTGTTGATTAACAGAGCCCAGTTGGTTATCTGTCCCTTTGGTTTTGATTTTCTCCAATATTCGATATGCTCCAATATTTTGTTGTCGCGATATAAATACTAATAATCATCTTGGCTTCTGTTGTTAGTCAACCTTCTAAATTTCAAGGTTGTTAGTCAACCTTGTATATAACACCAAAATAACAACTCTGATATTAGCCTAAGGCTCGTGAAGTTCATACCGTTTAATTATAATATATTCAGACAATTCTAAAGGATTGCATAGCAACAAACGAAGGACACTACCTCAGAAGTTACAATTAACAACTGAAAAGTGGAGATATGATTTCTGAATTAGACCTCCTTGACATAATCTTAATGTATTTTCTTAGAGGATATTCCAAATATTCGCCATTGAGTTCAGACAGTTAGAGACACTTTAAAGCTGAAAGCAATTGCTTTGGAAATAACAAATGCAAATTGCAACTAAACATAAGAAAATAATTGATAAAGCAAAGATTCCAAATATTCACCATTTGAGTTCAAACAGTTAGAGATTCTTTAAAGCTGAGAGCAATTGCTTTGGAAATAACAAATGCAAATTGCAACTAAACATAAGCAAAGATGCCAATAAGATATATACATTATTTTTCTAATTTACCTCTTTTAATAAATTTTCAATGTGGAGTTTCCCTAACAGTGGTGTAATTTTTACTTGTACAGTCAGAAGGTTATGTGCTTGTGCATTTGTACCTGATTATTTTATCATCGCAGGTACTTGACAATGGTATACTAGTTGATCCACATGACCAGAATGGCATTTCTGATGCACTTTATAAGCTCGTGTCAGACAAGCAGCTCTGGGCCCGATGTCGTCAGAATGGGTTAAAAAATATCCATAGGTTCTCCTGGCCGGAACACTGTAAAAACTATCTGTCCAAGATAATCACATTAAAGCCGAGGCATCCCATGTGGAAAAAATCAGAAGACAGTGCTAATGACTCCGACTTGGATTCTCCTAGTGACTCCTTGAAGGATATCAAGGACATCTCACTAAATTTGAAGCTTTCTCTGGATGGTGATGAAAATGCAAATAGTGGAAGGACCAAACTGGAAAATGTCATAAAGAAGCTCTCGGATGTGGCTGTCTCTAGCAGTCATCTAGAATCTCATAGTACTAATGCAGGCGGCAATAGTAAATTACCAATTCTTCGAAGAAGGAAGCATATTATTGTAATTGCCATAGACTCAGCGAATGAGGAGGATCTGGTCGAAATAATTCGAAATATTTTTGAGGCATCACAGCTCGAAAGACAAAATCAATCAGTTGGTTTTGTCCTCTCTACCTCTCTGACTATGTCAGAGGTGCACTCATTACTAATATCAGGCGGGTTGCTGAGCACAGACTTTGATGCATTCATTTGCACCAGTGGTAGTGACTTATATTATCCTAATAGTAATGCCGATGATATCCTGAGCCCACAAGAGTTGCCTTTTGCACTGGACTTGGATTACCACTCACAGATTGAGTATAGGTGGGGTGGAGAGGGTTTGAGGAAAACCCTAATTCGGTGGTCTGCCATGGAGACAGATAAAAAAGGTGATGAGGAGCAGGCTCTGGTAATGGATGAAGATAGGTCGTCATCATATTGTTTTGCATTTAAAGTGACAAATCCTCAAGTGGTAAGGTTCTTTTTACCAGTCCTGACCATACAGTAATACTGTTTTGTTTTATTTTTTTTCTTTTTAATCATATATAGATATATCTTGGTGCTTATTGGTGCATGTTCATACCGGGTGGGGGGTGTTTGAGATGGGATCCTTGTTTCTTACTGTAGTTTTGGTATTATTTACTTCCCAGAGAATAGGAATGAACAAATGAAAAGGAAATTATTAACCTGGTACATTAACCCTAATTTTAGATGCACGTGTTCCCAGTATGAAGCATAATCAATGGAAAATGTAGATGACATTGTGCAATGCTGACCCCAGAACTGACCTGAATCATCCTCATGGTACAATCATGAGTTGGTTGGAAGTAGTTGACAGTTCTCTAGTAACTCCTTTTTCCCTCCTGAATATCTGGTAGGTGCCACCTGTGAATGAGCTTCGTAAGTCAATGAGGATTCAGGCACTAAGATGCCATGTTTTATACAGCCATGATGGCACCAAGCTTCATGTTATTCCTGTTCTTGCATCAAGATCTCAGGCTTTAAGGTATCTCTCTCTCTCTCTCTTTTCCTTTCCTTTTTATGTGTAGTTTGTGGTGCACTTAGTTGAGGCACAATTGCACGAAGTGTGGATTGATTGGTGTAAAACTGGGTTTCGTGAGGCTTAATTGCATACCTCAATGAAGTTTAATTGTATTTAGATTCAGCCTTAATAATATCTTTTCTGGGGGTTTAATTAAGGTAAATTTGGAAAACAGTCAAGTATGGTGTGTTCTCATTTAAGTGTGGTAGCACCAGTTAGTTCTGCTTGAAAATTTGTATCACTTGCCTCTCCCTAAACATATGTTCAACTTTATATTAGGTACCTGTATATTAGATGGGGTGTAGAGCTATCCAAAATGGTGGTACTTGTGGGAGAGAGTGGTGACTCAGACTATGACGGATTACTCGGGGGCGTTCACAAAACAGTTATTTTGAAGGGTTCTTTCAACAAACCGCCAAGTAACCTCCAGAAGTCAAGAAGTTACCCCTTAGATGATGTGGTTGCTTCAGACAGCCCCAATATTGTACAATCCGAAGGTTGTGGTACAAGCGATATAAAATCAGCACTACAGAAGTTTGGGATTTAATGGACTGAATTGCATGTGAAGTATTTTTCTTGTGAATTCCGTATTTGGTCGCATTTAAATCCCTGAATTTTCAATCTTCATGATTCCAGGAAGAATGAAAATTGAGGGTTAATGGTCCTTTATATACATATATATGACAATAAATGCATGTTGAATTTCTATGCTTGGTGAAGGGAACCTTTTGAGTGTACATAAGTGCCTTGCTTATAGTCCTTTTTAATTAAGGTTGAGGCTGGGATATAGAAAACCGGTGTGGGGGTATAAAGTCCATGTTTTAAGTGGTCAATGAAACTTGGGATTATTTGCTCGCTAATAAATTGTGAACAAAAAATTCAATGTATTTTGTTTCTCGTTTTAAATGTTCTAAGAATCATGTCATTTGTAAGGGCTTTCCTTAAACCTACAACTTTGCTGTTCAAGTCTGTCGCTCTTATGTATCTTCTGCCCCCTGTTGAGTCTTAAAATATGAGACCTCATTGTTATAGCCATTTGAGTCTACCAATTGCATTTCACCCGACACGACACAATCACACAACGCTGCATGACACGCCAATTTTAAAAAGTTACGGGCGCTATATAAAATGCATTTTCATATATAGCACAAATCGTCTATGGCATGCTACACAGCCCGCAAATCGTATCAAGGGCGAAGTTCCTAACCTAAGGTAGTCAGTTGGAACCGTGTCTAGCGCGTGTCAATATTTTGACCGTGTCCTCACTCCTAGTAATGTGTTGAGTGTGTCTAGGAAGTATTTGTGTCAGACAGGTATACCGTAGTCATAATAATGTATGTAACTATTAGATCAAGGATTAGTACTCAATTTTAATTTTAATTGTGAGTTTTATTGAAATATAACTTAAGTAAATTAGCTATAAGCTGGTTATATAAATTGTGGCTGCTTAACATTCTTTCATTGTCTATTATTGAGGAGGGTTCAAATGTCTTCTCATGCTTTCATTTTTTAAACGTTTATAACTTCAAATTTACAACTCAAATATTAAAATAAAACTCTTAATTTGATCTATATCATTTTCCCCATGCACTATAAAAAAAAATATGACATTTCAACTTTGATTTGATCAGCATCAAGTGCTTATAAAAATACATTGATATAGATAAATTATGGACATGAATTTTTCAACTTATTGATTCATATAAAAACAAAACCGAAAGTAATAAAAACTTTATGTTTATGTAGAGAAAACAATATAGATCACATTTAACAGTTTTATTTTGACATATAAGTTTAAAAAAAAAATATTAGAAAATTAAAAAATAAAGACATAAAAAATGGAGCCATTTGAACCCTCCTCCTATACTTATATTCATATTCAATTTAATAACATAAATTCATATTTAATGACACACAGGAACAAAAAGACTTGTTCTCCACTTGCTCCAATAAATCTGTTGTAGTACAAAACAAGGAATTAGATTCGGAAAAATCATTCAACAAAGTATGCAGGATGACAAATACCGCTGAGTTATGAGCTAACTCAAATAAAATGTATGGGACTTGTTTAAAATTCGTGCTAAAGCAGATTGGACGGTCCGGATCTAAACTCATAATTTGAGTTACCTTAGCCAGGTGATATGAATTTCAAATACTGCTTCATAATTTTATATATAGTAGTTCGCCCGAAAAGTTTAAAATTTGTTTTCCGATTATTGGATGTTTTGCTGTTAGGAATGTACATTTAAAAGAAAAAGAAAAAAAGACATGAATTGTCCGTTTCTTTGCATACGAGACTGTAAATTACAAGATCCTATTTAATCATCGGCCTCCACTATGCCTCCATTTTTAAAACTTTAATAAATCAAAATTTATAACTTAAAAGTCAAAATAAAACCGTTGGATATGATCTACATCATTTTATCTATGCACGTGTAAAAAATTATAATATTTCAATTTTGTTTTGGTTGTCATCAAGAGCTTGTAAAAAACGTACTAATGTGGATAATTTTTAAACGTTGATTTTTCAACTTATTGATTCACATAAAAACAAAACTGAAATGTCATAATTTTTTACACATGCATAGATAAAATGATGTAGATTATATCCAACGGTTTTATTTTGACTTTTAAGTTTTAAATTTTGAGTTATTAAAGTTTTTAAAAACAGAGACATAGTGGAGGCATAAAAAATAAAGACATTTGAACCCTCCTCTTTAATCATATGTTTCTTCTAGTTTTATTCTGGCAACCAAAATTAAACTCAAAATAGAAAATCGTGGTCGTAGCACTCAACATGTACACCTGCTTCCTTAACAGAACAGTAAACATATAACTTCAATTGTACCAGAAACCGGTACAGGAGTCGGGTGCTAACTGTTCCAGTCTCAGCCACACCCGGTTTAATTGCATCCTTGACCTGTACATGTACATTTTTATTCTAAGCACTCGCAAATTTATGTAATGTATCATATCTAGTTGCTTCTTAGCTTTAGACACCGCATGATTTGCGATAGTCTTGCATTCGTCAATTTTTTGGAACAGCTAGCATTAACTTTTAAATACCCGTTGTCATCATACTGTTTTTATTTTATGGCATTGCTCTATTCTTTATCTATGTCATTAATTAGTTTCTTATTGGGAAATAATTTTACTCCATCATTTACGTGTTTATCTTTGTGTTTGAACAAATAGACGTATACTTAACATATTCGGAAATAGACATAAAATAGACACATAAAAATATGAACTGCTTTTGGTATTTTTTTTTTGAGTAATTCTTTTGTCCCCCGCTCTCCAGTCCCCTAAACGTCCCCCGTACTGTCTAACTATCTTTATATCCAGTAAAAAATGCTACAGTAGTCCAGTCAAGTCTCTCTCTTTAAAAGTCAAAAGATAAAAAGTCTCTGTCTCCCCCTCCCCATGCTGTTTCTTTTCCAGCACAATAAATCAAACGAAACCATCTCCACAAAAGGGGAGAGAGACATAGTTATGTTTCTCAGATCCATATCATTTTTATAGATCTCTCGTGCAAACCTAAATCTAGCGAGAAGAAGACGAGATCGAGTCGCGATAGACAGTCAAAGAGGCGGAGGTCTGGCACGGATCAGCCATGGCGGGAGCGGCGGGTGGGTTTGTCACGCGAGCCTTCGAGGCTATGCTCTGGAAGTCATTTATTTGTCTCATACCCCTTCTTCTTCCTAGCAGGGAAGGGATGCATGGTGATGGTGGCAGCTTCTTCTAACGCTCAGGGTCTATTCGACAAAATGTCTCAGAGAGAGTTTACACAAATTAATTAATCCAGGTGCTGTGCATTGGGCTCAACAACTCAGTGTTGGGCCTCCAATCGCCACTTCGTGCTAGGTTACACCTTGCATTGCATGTGCACTTGTGCAGCCTTCGATCTGATGCATTTGCATATGTGCACCTTGGAGCTTGGTTTTATCAATGGAGTTTGGCCTTTGCACCAACTTTTTTGTTTTTTATCTTTGTATGAATATTTTACATCTTATGTATATATATTATTGTTTATAAATATATGCATGAATGCTTGAACATGTGCAAAATTGATGTAATGTGAAATAATTATGCTAGGAAGAAATGATTTTTTAAATAACAATATTGCTTTGCAATTAAACCTCATTAAAAAAAAATGCAAGTATTCATACTCTCTATATTACATATTAATACAATCAGAGTCATTTGTAAAAAATAATTTACAACATAAAAATTCATACTTCAGTTATAAATATGAATACTTTCCTCAGTACCTAGCAATCAATACATTTAATACTGTGTAAGTATGAATATTTGACATTTTAGAAATGAATATTTGACATTGTAGAGATAAATATTTGACATTTTAGAGATAAAATACTTAATCGTGGATCTCATTTGAAAGAAAAAATTACATAGAAGATGTTCGTGGTTTAAGATTCGCAAAATTTCTCACAGATCGTCAGAAATATTGGCGAGATTAAACGAAGAAAAAAAACAACTCTAAAAATGTGTAAAAGATGGGTATGTGATGAGAGAGATTAAAGAAAGTTGATGTCAACTTTTTTTAGAAATACTTAGTATCTTAGTTATGAATACTTGCATTTTAGAGATGCATACTTGACATTTTAGAGATGAATACTTAATCATGGATCTTATTTGAAAGATAAATATTCACACTTTACTGAGTAAATACTTCATCATGGATAAATATTTCATCATAGATCTCATTTTAGACATAAATATTCACACTTTACTGAGTAAGTATGAATACTCGATATTTTCTGCGTGTGGTTCCTATTGTGGTCGCTTTCAAGCGACGTTTGCTGTCCCCCAGGTCGGTAGTGGTCCCCCAGGTAGTTAATGCCCAAGACACGTCTGTGGGTTTCTCATAAATACTTAACAACATAAATATTCACACTTTATTGAGTAAGTATGAATACTCGGCATTTTAGAGAATAATACTTAACATATTAGAAATGAATACTTGACAAGTTATGAATACTTGCACACCGAGGTATGAATACTTGAACGACGAAGAACCCGAAAGTACTTTATCATGAATCTCATTTGAAAGAGAAAATTACGTAGAAGATGTCCGTAGTTTTAGATTCGCAAAATTCCTCCTAGGTCTTTAGAAATATTGACGAGATTAAACGGAAAAAAAAAACCCACTTCTAAAAACGTATAAAAGATAAGTGTGTAATTAGAGAGAAAAGAAAGCTGATGTCCAATTTTTTCTTAATACTTGATGTCTTACGTATGAATACTTAATATATTATATGTTAATACTTGCACGCATAAGTATCCATACATACGCGCGCCAGTTGTAAATTTTTTCAATCATAAATGGTCCCCCAAGTTAGTTAATGTAGTTAGTGGTCTTCATTGTACTTTATACATCAGTTAATCAGGGAGGCGTTTAGGGGACAGAATGGGAGGACTGTTAGTCGATCCCTTTTTTTTTTTTATTTCATACTTCTTTTTTTCCATTTATACGGCACTAACAACACGGACAAGACAGAACCAGAAAATTGACATATGTAGGAGATTGAATATATTATCTAGTGTTCTGCATTTTTACTTTATGAGAAATGCTAATAGTATAATTTTTTTTTACAAAAATTAAAATTTTAAAAAGACAAAACTGAAAATTATAATGAATTTATATATATGTGTGTGTGCTTATTTATATATATACATACGTATGTGCATACATACATATTTATAAGTATACATATTTGATTCCGCCCTTAATCACTAGGGGAACAGAGCTAGACTTTTGAAATATAGAGGTCAAACATATATGAGGGATCAATCATATAAAATTTTCATACTGAGAATGAAAATCAATTTACGGTATTCATGACATTTTACTCTAAATTATACAGAAAAATATACATAATTAAAAAAAATTAAATCAATTGACCCCATTCATTGTTTGTCAATCCGCCCCACGCCCCAGTTAACCACTGACCTATCGGTTGGCATGCATTTCCCAATATGCCAAGTGCTACAAGTTTGTTACTGTCCGCATATAATCGGCCATATATAGAAGACTTCAAATTTCAAACATTGAAATCCAGCATTTATATTTAGTTTGGACAACTTCAAGTCGTGGTTTATTTTAATTTGACTGAAGTACGAGACCTATTTCAAGGTGCTGGATCTTAAGATTAGGTGGAGATACTTTGAAATTTCTGACATTTAATTTTTGACTATTTATAAGTGTAGCTAGGAATTCGGATCACTTTAGTACAAATTGGTAACATTCCGCATACCACTAGAGGTGCTACTTTTATCCGATTACCCGGATCCGATCCGGTACCGATCTGAATCCGGTTAATTTGAATAGGGTATGGTTTGAAAAATATAACCGGTTAAATTATGAGTACGGTTACAAAATTAATACTTAAATATCCAATCTGGATCCGAACCGGAACCGATATTATAATGGATAGGATATGGGTTTGATTTAATTATCCGACCCATAACCGAACCCGACCCGATACCCATATAAATACCCGATAAAACATATATTAATAACTATGAAAATACAATTTTACATATAATCAAATTTTGCATATACCAGTAATTTGGCATATTAATTTTTTAATAAAATTTATTCCTCTGAATATATCTTTCAATATCTGCCTTATATATCCTCTGCATAATCATGAAAATTTATTGCTCTGAATATATCTTTCAATATCTACCTTATATATCCTCTGCATAATTATGAAAATTTATTGCTCTGAATATATCTTTCAATATTTGCCTTATATATTCTCTGCATAATCATAAAAATTTATTGCTCTCATTGATATGTTATTTGCAATAAATCTCATTGAAATCAAATATCTGCCATAAATTTAATTCTCTATTAAAAATTAGTATTAATATTCCATTCATGAATTTTTTGAATCATAGAAAAGGAAATCACCATCTCTAATATTTTACTTTCTCAAATTCTTGAGAGTTGTGACATATACCCGCCTCGGATCCGGAACCGCACATATCCGGACCGGACCCGATAATTCACAAACAAGTCATGGATACCTATCTATCCGGAACCGAAATATTAGACCCGAAATGTCTATTACTAGATGCGGTATCCAGATCCGGACCCGATCCGATTTGAATATAATAAGTATATGGATCAAAGTTTGGACCCGAATACTTTTAGAATACGGATCCAAATATAATAATATCCGGACCCTACCCGACCCAATAGCACCTCTACATACCGCATAGAAACTGCATTTTAAAACATTAGCTAGGACCCGAGTTGTACAATGTGATTTGGGAGATCAACTCTCGAATAGTTTGATATGGATCATATGACAAATGCTAATTGTAGATTATGGTTTCTTTATATGTAATATTTGTACATTTTAAGTTTGTTAACATTAAAATCATACGTTTGCAAATTTTTTATAAGATGCAATTTTTGAAAATCTGATAAAAATGGGTGTGAGCTATAATGTTTTGTGAATATCGTTTATCTTGCTTTTGGATTTTTAAATTTTGGCTTATGTAATTCGAACGAGCTATCAATATTATATAAAAGCGAAATATATTTAAACCCAAGGCTTATTAATTTTATATTTTATTTATTTATCTATATGCATGATAAAGTCATCACTATTAAATTTTCTAGAAAGTTTAAAACAACTGGATTCACCTTTGCATAAAAGGAGTAAAACAAAATTCAGAAAATGCAAAACTTAAATTTAAGCATATTTTGATGTTGATATCATATGATTGCTTATTTAAATCTCAAAAGTCAAATCTCAGGATGACGCAAACAACATAAGACTTAGCCCATCAATATCAAAATACAAACTAATTAAATATTTTGTTTTACTTTAATATTTGAGTGAGGTTAAAAAGCGCACATTGATTAGTACTATAACTTCATCTTTTTTATTTTTAAAATCTAAACAGTCGATTCAAACTGCTTAACATAATTTTTATATAAAAAATGTACTCTATCAAATTTTATATTTTTAGATAGATAAATAATCACTTGATTAAAGACTCCGGACCATAAAAAAGTAATATTTTTTTGTACCGTAGTCTCACTCTAAATATTTTTATATTAATATCTAGTGTGCTTGGTTTGATTTTGGAATGAGCATTTTTTTTCCAAAATAGCATATATATATATATAAAAGTAGAGTTAAAATGCCCCACTAATTTTGTGCCCCATCATGTTCCAATATCGTTATCTCTATTTTTTAAAATTTAAATAGTCGATTTGAACCGCTCAATATGATCTTCATATTAAAATGTGCTTGGATACAAAAAAAAAAAAATTTTGAAATTTTTTTTGCTATTTTTTAAGATAGGTACAAAATCACTATTTTTAGAAGATTCTGGACCATTCAAAAATATTGATTTTGTACCTCTCTAAAAATTAGTAAAAAAATATAAAAATTTGTTATACAAACACATTTTAATATGAAGATCATGTTGAACGGTTCGGATTGATTATTTGGACTTTGAAAATAGAGATAATGATGTTGGAGCATGATGGGGCACAAAACCAATAAAGCATTTTAACCCTACTCTATATTTTATATATGTATGTGTGTGTGTGTATATAGTCCGGCTAATGTCATAATGTTATAATTTCAACTTAAGTTATAACGAATCATTTTTTCGATTTGAAAGTCCGAACAGTCGATCCGAACCGTTCAACATGATCTCCATATTAAAATGTGCTTGGAGAACAAATTTTATATATTTTTTAAATTTTTTTACTATTTTTTTAGATGGATAAGAAATCACTATTTTCAGATAATTCTAGACCATCCAAAACAGTGATTTTGTATCTATCTAAAAAAATAGTAAGAAATCCCAAAAAATATAAAATTTGGTCTCCAAGCACATTTTAATATGGAGATCATGTTGAGCGGTTCAGATTGACTATTTGGACTTTGAAATTGCAAAAAATGACTTGTTATAACTTAGGCTGAAATTATAACGTTATGACATTAGCCGTACTTATATATATATATAGATAGAGGTTAGCTAAGATCAAAGTGGTAGTTCTTGAGTCTTGATGCTACCAATTTGTTTTTGCGGTTTCAAAGTTCAAATAGTCGATCTGAAGTATTCAACGTGTTCTCTATATTAAAATGTACTTTGAGACCAAATTTTACAAAACAACGATTTTTAAAAATCCATAAAAAATAGTAAAAAAATTTCAAAAAATATAAAATTTGATCCCCAAGCACATTTTAATATGGAGAACATCTTGAACACTTCATATCGACTATTTGAACTTTGAAAAATACAAAAACAAATTGATAGTATCAAGACTCAGGAACTACCACTTTGATCTTAGCCAGCCTCTATATATATATATAACCGTCAATTATAATTCCATGTACACTCACCTTATTTTTCGAGAGAGTAAGTTCAATTGGCAATTTACAAATCAATAAAATGCCAAAAAGACCCGTGCATAGATCAACTATCTTAAGCACAAAACCTTTGACTTGGCTTGGGAGTTGGGAATGTATGCAAAATTGAATGCACGCATTTAAGCGGGTAGATGGAACCTTTTTGTTTTTTTTTTCCTTGCATCCACCGTTTCGTATTTAAATTAAAAATAATATATATTTTTGTAACGTGCATTCAAAAATGTTGTTTTCACGAGAGTTTTTATAATTTGAGAAATTTAGATATATGTCCATCATAACTTCATCAATTAGATATTTTCCCATTAAAACTTCAAAATTAGTTATTTCCCCATCTAAACTCACTTAATTTATTAATATCCCATTTCTTAAATTAATCAATAATAAGTACACCTGTTAATATTAATAAAAGAAGTAAAATGACAATTCTGCCCTTCACTTCAAAATACCTCTTTGTTTCTTTGCTGGCACCTAATTTCCCTGTGACTCTATACGTACCTCCGCAAATATAGTCATTCATTAAATCCCCTGCTATCTCTCAATCTCATATATATCTTCTCATGTATGGATTTTTAAAATTAATTCTGGCTTAATTATGATTAACAGGAAAAGAAAAAAAAGGAAGAGTTCCCCTCGAGCAACAGATGATTGAAAAACAAAGGCTAGAGTAGTACTAACGAATTTAGGAGCAAAGTAAAATCCAAAAGGTTAATTACTTTTAATAGCGATGGAACAGAATGAAGAGGCAATTAACATGCATAAGCCGAGTTTAATTAACAAAAACAGTTACCTACATATTTGCAATAAGCACGAAAATGAATCAATGGTGTTTTTCATCATTTTGTATTAGTGGGAATGAAGGGTTAATTTCACTACTAAAATGTTGAATAAACGAAAAGAGTTCCACGTTTTAACAAAATTAGGAAATGATATTTAACAAAATGCTGAGAAGATTGTGGTAGAAACAAAGTTTTGGCCCAAGTATTGCAATGCTGGCACATGGCGCTTAATGGGCATAAATCTATTACAGGATCCGGATTAGATGTTAGGGTTTATTCAAATTTTATAATGAAATTGATGTGTAATGAGTAACAAATAGTGTGTGGGTAGTCTACTGGTACGAGGTACGCAGTGAGATGCGCTGGTACACCGTAGGCATGCACTGGCAGAATTGTCAATTTACCTCTTTTATTAATATTGACATGTATTTTTTATTGATTAATTTAAGAGATGGGGATATTAATAAATTAAGTAAGTTTAGATGGGGAAATAACTAATTTTGAAGTTTTGACGGGAAAATATCTAATTGAAGAAGTTATGATGGGTATATATCTAAATTTCTCTTATAATTTTAAGTGCTTGTGTTCAGATTTTTGTATTTTTTTTAGAATGTGTAGGTATTATTTCTGGATGTATGCATTCATGTTTTAGGTATAATTTTACTATATTTTAAGAATCAGTATATTGTTGAAAAACTTTTTGAAAAAAATTGATTATAAAGAAAAGATATTCTTGGAACCAGGTCAATTCTACAAAATATAAGGTCATTAATTGGCAGATGGGGAGGATGGTTAGTAGCTCACTTAAATGACCTAAAATAGACCAAACAAGAACTACTTTCCAATTGCACGCTTCTTTGTTCTTCTAAATCATTCCCCTATGTGTCTTTCCGTGAATTGTAAGGTCGTTTTAACTTTTAACACAAAAAAAAGGAAAAAGGTACTTGCACGATTTTACAACAGGGAGAAAGCTAGACAATGCATGTCGTCATGAAAAATGCAAACGTCACTACTAGAGAACTATATTGACAATTAGTACTATTTGATATGCTAAGGATAGTTTCTGGTGCAAAAAAATTTAATAATATTATTTCTTAGTATAAAATATGAATAGATTTGTTCGAATAATATAATAAAATTCAAGTTTATTGTATCTTAATTTATGGCTCATTGATTATATTATATTTGAACTTGCATGTTGTTAATTTAATTTAATTTAAATGTAAGTAGGTATATATATTTTTTTTGGTCAATCTAATGCGAAAATGCAATTGCTATGATTTGCATTATTTATGCATGGAGATTGCATTTGTCTGAGGGGTAGATGCATGACTTTAGTGCACATGTTATTTTTGTTAGATTTATTGTATAGAAAACTTTTATATATACATTCAATAAATATTTTATGTAAAATTATAAAGTTATTTTTTGTTACATAAATATTATATATATTAAATTTGGATCTATTAAAAAAAGTCATTTAATCTTTCATAAAGAAATTTAGCTTTTTAAAGTTTAAATTTCAATGGCTTTTGATGATGGCCAATCAACATACAAATTGACTCAAACTTGATTAACACCTTATCTAGGTAGGATGCGGAAGGCATCTACAATTTTAACTTTTTAACTTCAAAAATACTTTTTAACGTGTTAAATAGATGTATCATAAAAGTTAGTTACATACATGTATGCCACAATTATTCTTTTATTTACATTTTTTTCATCATGATATAGAAAATTGTCATTATTATTTTTTGCTTAACAAAAAATAATAATTCTAGCCACTAATTAGTTAGTATTCATAAGACATTATTATAAGAAATTAACATATGCAAGTTCCAAATGACAACTCGAAAGATCACATGACAAAATCACAGAAGATCCGTCTTTCCAACAGAACACCACCCATTTGTCATTTCTACCAGTCATCTCTCGCTCTCACGCATATTTTCGTACAAAATGTCACTCTCACTCGCTCGTCACACACTTTCTCTCTCTGCTGCCTCCTCACAGCATTTAATACACCCTTCCCCTGGTTCCCCATAGATCATAGTACATCTCGCCCCAACAATCAAGGATAAAGAGGCGACAGGCGAGGGATAAACAAAAAAGGAAAAGAAAAAAAGAGAAGGGAGATGGAAACAGACGCGAGAGGCGATGAGGCACAGCCTGAACTTGCTCTGGGGAAAGAGAAAGAGAAAGAGAGGGGGAAGAAGCGAAAGGCGAAGAAAGAGCAGAAATCGAAGAAGTGTAGATTGCTAAGGTACGATGAGCTGCCAGATTACATGAAGGACAATGAGTTCATATTGAAGCATTACAGGTGTGAGTGGCCTATTACCAAAGCTTTCTTCAGCCTCTTCTCTTGGCACAATGAGACCCTTAATATCTGGACGTAAGTGCAATTTTGTTGTATTCTTATTTTTACTTTAGTCCCTGAAATTGACGATATTTAGCAATTTGGTCCCTTAGTAGCCCAATCAATGGTTTTCCTGTTGGAACAATTACAGCTCAATGTTTGGAAATATGAGCACCTTCCACTATTTAACACATTTAGTTACTCTTGTACTTGTTATAAGTAATACTACATTATTTATCATTATGTTTTTGTTATCATGTTGTGGCTGTTGTTATGGATGTATGTTGTTATTCTCTGTTTTATGTTTATTTTGGTGGCTATAATATCATTTATGTGCTTTGGGTAATTTGGTACCCACCTGGTAATTAATTGTAGTGTGCCACCTACATTTAGTTTTGGGTTGACAAGTTACAGTACCAGCAACCTGATAGAGTTGAATTTTTTAATCTATTTCGGTCAAATAAGCTTAGCTGCCTGAATTCTCTTTGTTTCTACCACTTACCTGGATCTTTATTCTGGAGTTTCGTGATTTTTTCTGAGTACAATTTTATGACAATAAATGGTCACAAGCAGGCAAATTCATTTTTATTGTTTGTGAATTATGGTCTCATAAACACTTATTCTTGGTTTGATTTATATGTATAGACATCTGCTGGGGTTCTTACTGTTCTTCTGCTTGGCTGTATTGCATTTGAGCTACTATATCCCTCAAGTTGCTGATTTTCTCGGGCATATTTCTGGGTAAGAAATTTTCCCTGTAAATTGACATATTGTTAGAAAGAAAATTATAATAACTCTTCAAATAATTGTATGGACAATTTCAAACCCTCAATTTTGTTATTGAGCACCAAGAAATTCAATAAAATAAGCAAAAACAATGAAAATGTCCCATTAGTAGAGGATAGATTTTTTCTTTGGTTTGACTGGTTGTAAACTTGTAATGATGTAATCAGTGCTAGTTAAAAAAATCCAACTTACATTTTATATACAACAACTTAACTTTGCTCTCGTCATTTAAAATTTTACATATTGTTTTTTAGGTCTATTGCCACAAGTGCAATGGAAAATGTCTCCGCCAATTTCGGGAGTTTCTTTGTTGTAAGTTCTGCATCTTTCTTACTTTCAGAAAAAAATAAAGAAAAAGGAAAGAAAAAGAAAGAAAGAAGTGTATCTTTCCAATTGAAATCTTCTGATTTAGCTAGAATTTTTCTGAGAAGTTCATTTGAGTAAATTCTCTAGTATGGAACTTGCAGTATTTTGTATGAGATTAGGCATGTTAGGTAGAACCACTAATTAGAAGTATTTTAAGCTTCCGAGGTTTTGGTTGATAAGTTTTGAGGTAGGAAGTCCTTCCTCTTTTACATACTCTATTTACATCAAAAGATGGGGCATTTTTGGTACAATAATCCTACACTAAAATTCCATATCCGTCACTGTGAATCAATTTCAATGTTTTATCCTGAGCATAGTAATAGTTAAGTACACTGCTCTTTCAGAACAGTTGATGTAACTATATTAATTAAGTGCAGCAGACAGATAGGTGTCTCCCATCGATATAAAAGCTTGAAAAGACTTAGTATTATGTTTTGAACTGCTGCATTTAAATAACAGATTAATTTGGGTGGTTGAGCTTTATCCATCAACATCTCCAACTTCTGGGTCCTACAAAATGCACTAGCACTAAGAATTTTATTAAGACCTTACCGGTACCAATAGGTACTGTTCCTATTAAGAATGCCAAGGCCTATAAGAGGCTATCAAAAAGAATAGGTGTTATTCTGAGAAAAACTACCATGTATCTCTGGAAATGTTTTCTTTTTCTTCAGAAGAATAAATTTGAAACTAAATAAAAAAATCCAACTATGTTCAGGGTGCAGCCTATTTTGTCAAACTTGACACACATATCGGCGCACATATCACTGCCGCAGCAGATCCGAGCACACCACGGTGGCCGTTCTTCGTCTTCCTAGCAGGGGCCATGTTCTGCCTTTTGTGTAGCAGCTTCTGCCACCTCCTCTGCTGCCACTCGCACCGCCTCAACCTCTTTCTCATTCGGCTTGACTTTGTTGGCATAGCTGTCATGATAGTCACCTCATTCTTCCCTCCTATATACTATATCTTCCAATGTGACCCCAAATGGCAAATTGTTTATTTAACGGCCATCTCAGCTTTTGGGCTCGTGACAATTTACACTCTCCTTGACCCCCGTCTGTCCAAGGCAAGGTATATTTTGGGTCTAATCAGGTTTATGTCAAATCACTGTGCCAATAAAATCAGTTTTGTTAATTGTAGTCATATACTTTTATTTACTTCTTTTTTTTCTTTTCTTACCGGAGTCTGGCTAACTGGCTTTGGGTTGTTTCAAGTGTTGGGTTTTGATTCAAATCAGTTACCAGAGGCTGATTTGTTGTCAGTTGGACGTAAATGTGCTTCCAAACAAGCCCTAATGTCCTGACAAATAATTCTTTTTGGATATCAGGTTTCGCAGTTACCGAGCACTATTGTTTGTCGGTATGGGCCTCTCTGGGATTGTACCTGCTGTACATGCCACAATTGTCAACTGGAGTGTGCCACAGCGTAACGTAACCCTAGCATATGAGGCAGCCATGGCATTGTCGTACCTGACGGGTACTGTCTTCTATGTGACCAGGGTTCCAGAAAGGTGGAAGCCTGGATCATTTGATTTAGCTGGGCATAGTCATCAGATTTTTCACATTTTTGTGATTTTTGGTGCCGTTGCCCACTATGTGGCAGCCGTGATATTTATCGGGGTTCGGGATAAATTGGGATGCAATGTACATTAGTTTTTTATATTTAATTAATCCATCTAATATCTTTAAAGAAATTGTGGATTTATGTTTGAGATTATTTTATTGTTTTATTTATATAGGGTTGAGCTTTGCTTATTTGTATATTTTATTTTTTTATGTTGGTCTTTTCTTTTGAGTGATTAATATTTCTCATGTAACTACAGAAGGAAAAGAGTTAAAAGAAAAAAGTTTCAGCCTATATGTAGTATGTTATCAATTGTCGTGTTTACTTTGCGGAGAGGGGTGGATCTATAGTCATTAATAGGGTGGCTAAGCTACTCTTATAATTTTAAAATTTTAATTATTTATATTGAAATTTAATTGAATATTATTTTTGTAAAACTTTTTATATAGTCTTGTCTCTTTCATAAAATTCACACGTCTATTTGTAGCCAGTAGTTAGAGCTAAGTTTGTATATTAGTCTGAATATTAGTCCGAATCATCCGAGAAAGAAATTAATGAATAGAAAGGACATATTGTTGTGTGCAAATCGCAAACACCTTCACGAGCTCATCTCCATTGCATTATTAAGTACGTTAATGTCCTGATCCGTCAATCGCTACGATTGAAAGATGAAATTTCGGATTTAATATCAGCCCTCCAATCACATAATCTGTTATCTTTTGATCAAATGTATCTGTTTTATGTGTAGAAGACTACATTTAGTTAAAAATATATTCGCTACATGTATAGCCACACATAATATTGCGCTGACGTCCTCTTTTTCTCTGATTTGGAATCTACGAAGGAAACATCTCTCTTGATTTTCTCTTTTCCCCGTGAATCCTAATTTCTCTGTGGCCGCCATGGTTGGCTTCTCCTCTGGCGAATCATCTCGGTGGTGGAGGCGCCGTCACAAGGACTCCTCGCTCATGATGCACAAGGTTCTCCTTCTCCAGTCAATCATTTCTCTGCGCCTGCCATGGTTGGCTTCTCCTCCTACGACGAATCATCTCGGAGGAGGCGCCGCCACAAGGACTCCTCGCTCAAGGTGCGTAAGTATCAGCGCCGCCACCGCCTTCGCCGCCGTAGATCTCCCGTCGATTCTTCCACTTCCTAAACCTGTAAAAGTAAGATTAATATGCTCTTACTCTTCATTTAGGTGTCGAATTGTCTCACATATGCTTCGACTTTATCTCATTTGAGGAGGCTGAACTCTCCTATTGGGCGTGAAGGTTAGTTTTGTACTTTACAAGGAAGAAGAGCAGCGTGAGTGAGCTATACTTACGATGCTTTCTTTGTGTGTCTCTACCTATACAGAGGTAAAGTACTGCCTTCCTTTTTCTTTGCTTATAACTGTTTTGTAAAAGGTATAGATTGGTTGTCAAACAAAGCTAAAACTAAGTAGGCATTAGATTGAAGATTTTTGATCAGTTTGAACTCATTTCTTGACGAATTAAATTAATTCCTGCTACATACATAATCGTTTTTGAACTCAGAACATATTGATTAAGTTAGCTTATGAGGTTGCATATGAAGATGACCTAACTGGTACAAGGTCTGACAATTGGTGCCGTACCATTTCATGTTCTTTGAGGTTTTAAGCTAAATTTTTAGCAATTCACATTGTGTTAATCTTGCATTATGTATATAGTATGTATCTAAACTTATATCAATCGGATTTAAGGTTTTCACAATTGGTGCCGTACCCTTTCTTATTTACTGGTCTTCAGACTCATTTCTTTTTTTTTAATTTTTGCCCGATTTTCTTTACGTTTTGTTTTCATGACTATCTAATGAAAGGCTAAAATTTAGAAGTATGTAACAAAGGTGCATATGCGCATCTGTAAAGGTACAAGTTTCTGCTCCATCAAAATTCAATTTCTTTAACTTTGATCAACTATAAACTCAACCTTTTTCTTTATTTTTCATATCAGAATTGATCTGATTATTTCTCTTAATCTATTACTTAAGAAAATCTGTAAAAATGAAAAATATGTGCTTCTAAGCATGTTCTATATGCTGTATTAATTTCAAACATAGATTCAAAACCTTCTGGGATATATGATTTTTATTGGAAAATTTCCTAAACTGCCCTTGATAGTAACAATAGAACAATTCCTTCTATCTTTTTTATTCTTCATGTGTATTATTGCGTGATAACTTTTCTAAAGACTGAAATTAAGTATAAAATAAGAAAAGCAAGCAATAAAATTAAAAGAATACAAAAAAAAAAAAAAACTCCAATGAAAGCTTTGATTTTTAACACTTCATCAACAATTAGTAAGGTCTCTTCATTTCTTTATTTTCTTTCATCAACAACATCATCTATAAATACTTGGCATTTTCTGCCTTCTTGTATCTCTTCTGAGAAATTAGTGAAATTGGTTCAATTTTCTTATGTGTTTGTTCAAATGTCGCACCCTGTGATTGAATTGAGATCGCAGTCGTTGCCAAAGATGCCATTGGGGCATGACGCATCAACCCCAAGGTCCCCAAGATGCAAAGATTGTTTCTTTTAATCTCTTTTCATATTCCATCTAAATTGAATAAGCATTTTGTGTCCATTATTATATAATTGGGGATCCTTATATTAGATCGCGGTCTTCTTGCAAACAGGACCTAACTGGGACATAATTTGGGCGGTTGGGAGGTGGGCCTTGTGGAGAGAGGAACAGTGTTCTCAGCAGAGTACAAAATAACGGAGAAACTGGTAAAATGAAACAGTACCCCAGATTCAACAGTGGCACTCCACACTATAGGAAACATGCAGGGATTAGACACAGGGACTGGGCTGAGAGATTTGCACTTTATTGCGGTACTATATTCATTGTAATTGAGGTTAATTAGGTTACAAAGGGGCTGGAGATTGGTGATTTTATTTTAATTTCCTGAGATGTAAATAGATGATTGTAAAAAAAATCTTTATTAATGAAAATGTTGGTAGGCCAAGCTTACCGACCTTAAAAAAAACAGTACTTAAATATCAGCAATTAAAATGAATTAGTTAAAAACTTTTGAGGGGTTGGCCTTAATAGAGCTTCCTGCGAATACAGTACAGTTTTAGGTGTAGTGAAGAGGGGTTTGCATAATTTGTCTCTCTTTATCCACATTTTATTTTTCTGGTCTATATTTTAATTGGAATGAAATATTTGATTACTGTTGTACATTTATTAGAAATTGTTTGATTATACTCCCCATATTTTTGGTCTAGATATAGGGGAGGCATGATTTTCATTTTTTAATAGAGGGTAAAATAGGTAATTTATAAATTTGAAATGAGTTTTAATAGAAAAGTCAATAAGTTGGGAAAAATTGTGAGTTTCTAAAATTTAGAAGGGTAAATATGATATTATGAATTTTAGAGGGGGAAAATATGTAATTTTGAGATTTTTGAGGGGTATACATGAAATTCCCCTTTACAAAAAAGATGTCATTATTAGTTACGCATATATCGACAGTTTTTTATGTGAATGTGTTATTTTGTATGAGATTTTTTTGTTTTGTTATAATATTTTTCCGTTGCAACGCACGGGCAAGATACTAGTTTGTTATTATACCCTCTGAAGTTTGAATACTATCTATCAGAAGTTCAGAACATAAATAGAGTTGGTTATTATACACTCTGTATTATCTCGCTTTGTGCTAAACCCAAAACATAAACAGAGTTGAGAAGCAATTAAAATTTCAGGCCCGGCCCATTAGTATCTTGCTTTGGACTAAGTCCGACCCATAATCGGCCTGCTAATACATCCTCTCTCTCGGTTCACTCGCGCGCCAAGCAATACACCTGAAGTCTAAACTGAGAGCGTCGGTCGGAATCGAGGTTCGAACCCCGAACTATGCCAGAGCTACCGGAGGTCGAGGCGGCGCGGCGCGCGCTGCAAGCTATCTGCGTCGGGAGGAGGATTCGGAGATGCTCTGTGGCGCGCGACTCTGTGGTCATCTCTGGTGTATCCCCTTTGCGCCTCGAGTCGGCTCTTTCAGGAAGGTCTATTTTGGAAGCCAGACGCAAGGGAAAGAATCTCTGGTTGCGTCTCGATGAACCTCCATTCCCCTCTTTTCAATTTGGTTAGTTCTTCGAATTGAACTTTGTTTGTTCAATGCTTTATGAGTTGGAGCAATTTCTATGAGCCGTAGAGTTTGATTCTCTGATTTTGAAGAATTTCTTTTATTTCATTAAATAGATGGGCTATCCATTTCTTATCAAATATTAATTGTCGGTACCCATCAACCCTTGTTTGGGACCTTTCTGGGGCAGAGGAGAATTTATTATCAGTGAGTGAATCAATGTATTTGGGAAGATTTTTGGGAACAATATCAATTGTATATATATATTTGTAAGGATAGTTTGCAAAAGTCACTGGAGTCACTTTTCCCCATAATTTATGATCAGTGAAGGAAGAGTAGTCTTATTCTTATTAATTTCTTCCTCTCAAATTTTAAAATTACAGGAATACATTATATGGAGGTATTAAACATAAAACCTAAGAAATCTAAATCAAGCATCATATTGGATATCATGCTATATTGAATGAAAAATATTGATCAAAATCAAATATCTATGTTCCTTAAAATTTTCTACAAACAACCCGCTCATTGTAATGCTTCAGGAATGGCTGGCGCTATTTACATAAAGGGTGTTCCTGTGACAAATTACAAAAGGTGTCTTTTCCACTTTATTTTGTTCTTTGTTTTTTTTTCTTTCTAGATTCTACAGAAGTTTAGACATGAAAGGGTTTGATAATTATTTTTTAATTAGGTCTGCTGTGCAACCGACAGACGAGTGGCCATCCAAATATTCTAAATTATTTGTTGAAGTGAGTTTTATTTAAGATGCTTTATGATCCTTCTGCAACCATCTACCTTGGTTTGTTCTCATCTCCAAATAGTGATCTGTTTTCTTTTTTCATTACTGATTTTTAAATTCTTTTTTTCTAGTTAGATGATGGTATAGAATTCTCCTTCACTGACAAGAGACGTTTTGCAAGAATTCGCTTGCTTGATGATGTAATTTATCCTCTTGCTTTTAATTTTGCCGCAAATTGTTTGATGATTTTTCATTACCTCATATTCCTTCTCTTTTTTATGGCATATTACAAGCAGCCAGAATCTATGCCTCCTATATCTGAATTAGGCCCTGATGCATTATTTGAGCCTATACAATTGAACAACTTCATCGATTCCCTTAGTCAGAAAAAGACAGGCATAAAAGCTCTCTTACTTGATCAGGTTGGTAGCAGCTAAAAACTTATTTATCCCTATTGCTTTAATAACTTCATCATCATTCAATTCACCTATGTAATATGCATTTTTGACTATTACAGTGTTTTATATCCGGTATTGGTAACTGGATTGCTGATGAGGTGCTTTATCAGGTTAGGCTCTCTACCTTCTTGCTATGTACTTCGCAAACTAGTTGTTATGTTCTAGTCCTATTTGATTTAAATATTCTTTAGGCGAGAATTCATCCCCTGCAAACTGCGGCTAATTTGTCAAAGGAGAGCTGTAAATTACTACATCAGTCTATCAATGAGGTCTCTCTTTGTATACCTGTATCTTTTTTTCTTTTTTTTTATTACGGATTTATTTGTATTTACCAAAAGTTTTATATACCTCAAGGTTATCAAGCATGCAGTTGAAGTTGATGCTGATTCAAGTAGATTTCCCTCTGATTGGCTCTTTCATGTAAGATGGGGAAAGAAGCCTGGAGATGTTAATGGTAAATATCAAGAAAAGTAACTCAAATTTTAATCCCATATTTATTGGTTCGGCTATTCTAGTGCGTTCCAGCAATGCAGTGGGTACCAAGCTAAGTGGTGCCTTACTATTTGGATCTCAATTACATCTTACTTTCTTTGGACATCTTTTTCTCCTTTTGTTGTCTTGTTGCACTTGAACATTTTAGCTTTTTATTGTTTCAGGCGAGAAAATTGAATTTATCACAGCTGGTGGCCGTGTAAGTTTCCTCGAGTCAAAAGAGTATTATGATCTTTGTATTTTCCCGGGGTCCTGACTTGTAACCTTCTTTCATTTCAGACAACAGCTTATGTGCCTGAATTGCAAAAATTGATGGGAACTGAATTGAATAGGAATTCAACTCTTAAACCTAAAAGAGCAATTAGAGATCGTACTAAGAGTGATAACTCAGCTGCTGAGACCAAAAAGAACAAGAGTAAAGATATACGGAAGGGAGAGAACTTGGCAAATGTTGCTAAGAAGCAAGATAAACGTAAAACGAAAATTGTTCAAAATGGGGATTTTAATGGTGACCTTATAAATGATCCAAGCAAGAAGAGGGGTGCAGTGGAAAGAATTACAAGACAAAGGAAACGACCCACAAAATAGCACCGTAATCTCTCTACATTTCAAATTATGTCTATGTACTATGCCTCTTTTTAAGCCAATTAGAAGGCAGGGCTGAAGAAATTATGGTTGTGGTTTTTGAAAGAATTATTATTCGACTTTTAGAGATGCTCTTTCCTTCTAAGTTGGGATTTAATTGTAAAATCTAGATTGAGATGGCGCTTACTATGTAACTATGTGATCATCTAATTTTATAGAGAAAAATGTATTTGCAGCTATTGTTAGATCCATACTTGATGGTATCATGCAATTAGTTTTTTGGTTGGTTGTTGTACAAAGAACAGATGCAGCTAATTTAAATGACTTAGTTTCAAAAGTTGCAGTTGCATGGCATTATCATAACAATTCTGAAAGTAAAACAAACAAAAATAAAGAAATTAAACAATCTCAGAGCTTAGATTGCAACACAAGCAAATAAATAGCTAAACAAACAAAAAGGAACTATTATTCAAGACATCCTCTCATGTCTTAAATTGATTTCTTTGGATCAAGTATCAGGGGTCCTCTTTTGCCCGTCAACTCATTAGCTCAACACCTGCATTGTTCACATTTTCTGTTAGAATAAGAGAAAAAAATTATGGAGGAAGTTGTCTTTTATTTTTTTTGGAGGGAAATGTACTTTTTGAATGGGGACTTCTCACCGGACACACTACTAC
The DNA here is from genome assembly GCA_011114355.1 of Carex littledalei. Taxonomy (NCBI): domain Eukaryota; kingdom Viridiplantae; phylum Streptophyta; class Magnoliopsida; order Poales; family Cyperaceae; genus Carex; species Carex littledalei. The sequence goes on along the minus strand of CM022092.1, from coordinate 3,805,486 downwards.
TGTGCTTCTCTTGTTCAAGAATGTTTTTATTTCTTATTTTCATTTTTCATATTTTTGCTGTTAGTTTGCTATCGAGTTGGTCAGCTTGGAAGAGACGTGAATTTGATCATAATTATTAGTATTTTAACCTCTTGAATATATATATATATATATAGAGAGAGAGAGAGACTATGGTGAGTTGTGATGTAAAACAACGTTTTACTTCACGTCATATTTTCATTTTGAAAATTCAAACAACCGATCCGAACCGCTCAACATATTCTAAATATTGAAATGTGTTTGGAAACTAAATTTTATATTTTTTGAAATTTTTTTACTATTTTTTAAGCCACTTTGAGAATAGCTGATTCACTGTGAACAGTAAAAATTTCTGGACCACCGGATCAGGGATTTTCAATGTGGCTTAATAAATATTAAAAAAATTCCAAAAAATGTAAAATTTAGTCTCCAAGCACATTTTAATATTTAGAACATGTTGAGCGGTTCGGATCGGTTGTTTGGATTTTCAAAATGAAAATATGAGCGTGAAGTAAAATTAACCTCTTACTTCACAACTCACTATAGCCCAGCTCTAAATGAGATTGTTTCAAATAATAGCACTTGTTTCAAACTGAACTCCAGTTTAAGAAGTGATAGATGTCTCACCTTATTATCACTCTTCTAAACACTACAAGTATAGCCTGGGGGCGGAGCCTTCCCACAAGTGAGAAGCAGTTGCAATGCCAGAGGGAGATATATATTGATATTAAGCAACTTAAGCTTGATAGTTGTGCACAAACACACTGCTGCCTCCAGTTCAACAAGCCCTCCCAACAAGGGACAACACTGGTTTGCCACCGGATCGCCTAATCCTATGTGCACCAACCCTCCCAACAAATCCACACAAGCGCCTAATTTCAAAGAATCAACCGGGCACGAAGCAGGTGGTGGTGGCGTGACAGGTGTAGGTGTGACGGGTGTGACGGGTGTAGGTGTAGGTGTAGGTGTTGGTGTCGGTGTCGGTGTATTAGATGGTGGGGGACACGGTGTACCCGGTGGTGTTGGTGTTGTACCAGGGGGACCGACATATGGAGGGTTCATAACGGGTGGTGTAGGCGGTACATAGACAGGAGGTGGTACGAAAACAGGTGGCGGTGAGACATATGGTGGCCTGGTGACAGGACCCTTCGGAGGTGGCAAGACAACGGGTGGTGTAGGCGGTACATAGACAGGAGGTGGTACGAAAACAGGTGGCGGTGAGACATATGGTGGCCTGGTGACAGGACCCTTCGGAGGTGGCAAGACAACGGGCGGTCCCACAACAGGACCCTTCGGGGGTGGTACGTAGACCGGGGGATGGGGGTGAGGCACCGGGCCCTTTGGTGGACCGGTAATGGGGCCTTTCGGGGGGTTTGTTTTTGGTGGTTTCGGGCCCTTTGGTGGACCGGTAATGGGGCCTTTTGGGGGGTTTGTTTTTGGTGGTTTCGGGCCCTTTGGAGGGTGAGGCTTCGAGGGGCTGTTGCCGGGGGGATGTGGGTGGGACCCGCCTTTAGGAGGCTTTGTTTTGGGTGGTTTGTCGCAGTCGCAGGAGAGAATTGGGGCAAGAGAGGAGAGGAAGAGCATGAGGGTTAGGAGAAGTGCTGAGGACTTGGTAGAGTCCATTGTTAGACACTTGTGTTGTGGCTATCTAAGTCTTGGAGGAGATCATGGTTTATATAAGTTCTATATATAGTAGGATATAAACCCTAATGGGCTTGTGATGCTGCAAGCATAAAATTTGCACCCCATATTGGTGTCAGTCAATTATTACGACATACATATATGTAGTTTGATCTTTCTTGAAAAATGTGTAGCGAGTATTTGCATTACAATTAACACAATAAAGTAGTACATGAGTATCAGCAAATTAACTTGTAAAAGCATGGCATCAAAATAACTTGTGTAATTAAGGTAACTTTTTAGGGGCTACATATATACATGGGTACGTATCCTCTGCGAAGTTTTATAAAACTCCGCACCTGCGGAGCAAACGAACGGACCAGATTAACTCTCAGCCGCTCTGATATTCGGGCTAATGGAGGGGGCTGTATTATTGGGCTTTGAGATTCGTGCCAAGTCAAAACGAACGGATCAGATTAAAAGCTCCGCACAGCTCCGCAGAGGATACGATTCCCTACATACATAGGCTATTTCTTTTCTTTTGAAAGTAATAGTAGTAAGAGTACTGAGTCAATTAGGAAGTAATAGTAGTAAGTAGGGAGTCTGTACAAATTTTCTTTTATTTATATATACAAATGTCAGCATGGCAATCGCCATCTGACCTTAAAAAAAAAACATTCCTCATAAATTCATATTTGAAATTTACCTTGTCCATGTAAAGTTGCTACATTTAATTAGGTTTGCCTTAATAATTAAATCACTGCGTCATCCCTCGGTAAACAAAAATAATTACTACAGGAAAATGTTATCAGAAGCAACAAAATTGTTCACACCAGAAAACAAAAATTGTATTTTACATAGTAATTAAAATGTTATCCAAATTGATTGAAGTGTTGCCCAGTGCCCATGTGAGCAAAAAGGTTCGCTTGGTCAGAACTCACTTGATTATTAAAAAATTTAAGACAATAAAATGAAGACACAAATTAATCCAGAGTTCACTTCACAAGGCCAAATGATTGTGCCAACTTGCTAGATGTGGCAAAGTGACCTCCAAAAAGATTATCTTAAGAAATTTACAAGTAGAAAAATCTGAGCAGCAGCCAGATGCAAGTCTTAAATTTTTGTCTTTCATATTGGAAAATGTTTAGGTGCTACCTATATATATATTACAACTATCATTGCTATTATTGGATCGAGTTCATCCATTATAAATTTACATAAACTGATTAATAACGTCTATAACTGCATAGTAATATTTTTAAACTTAATAATAAATTAAGTACGCATATTATTTCCGGTCTTAATCGGTTAAAGATCCCTTCAGTACTGTTATCTTCAGATTGACCATTTTGCTAATAATTTTAAATAATTATATATATATACCGAATGATAAAGTGTATAAAACTGAATATTAAAAATGATAACAATAATGGTAATAACGAATACATCTATTTATCAGTTCTCATTTTATACTGCATCAGTGTATGCAAGCAGAAACCCGTCTATGACAGAAACAGAAACACAGTTTCAACTGCAACTTCAATCAGATTAATAATAAAAGGAAGAAAACGAGCTAGAACAAGAAACACAAGCCTACCGATCTTTTGTACTGTGCATCTATCGAACATTAGAAATAAACGGGTGTCTCTTCATGAGTCAGGATCTGATGTGAAATATTTTGCTCAGTCAAGGTGAGCAGAAATGTAAAAGGAAACTTCTTAATCTGGCCCGCTTGGGTTTTTCTTCTGCTTAATTATATTGCACATTTCAATATACCAGGCTACCAGCTGCTAAATTGAGATAAGATTCCAGATTGTATCTAGCTAGCTCATCATGTTTCATTTGATTAATCTAGCCGTCTGATCCAATCGGATAGATGAGATTAATTTTCATTGAGAAGCTTAAGCTCCTCTAATATCTTTCTTGATTACTTATGAGTGAGGCTATGGTACTATGCATAGCGCATATTGACCCGCGCTATTGACTCAAATATTCAGTTTTGAATATTCTAACAGTCGATCTGAACTATTCAACATGGTCTTCATATGAATATGTACTTTTAAACAAAATTTTACAATTTGTTAGAATTTAGTTTACAAGTACATATTCATATCGAGACCATGTTGAACGGTTCGGATCGACCGTTAGGCTGTGCTCCACAATCATGTGGTGAAACGACATTAATGAAAAGGGAAGGGAAGGAGACATGAGTTTCATTCACCTCTGCATAGTGATCTTACACCCCGATTTAAGGATGAACAGTTTCGTCAAAAATCAACGTAGCGCTAACCTCCGCTCTCCTCCGCACAATGCTCTTTCACCTTCCTGGCCTCTCCGATTCTTCTCTTCTGGAGCAGGTGAAGTCGTCGATCAAGTGCAGTCTAGGGTGAGGCTCCCCTCCGCACAATGTTTCTCCCTTTCCCTCCCTCCGCGTACCCCAATTGGAGCAGATCATTAGATCTTCCAAACCGAAAATTTGAGTCCATAGTGCGTGCCAATATACGCTATGCATAGTAGCATAGCCTCACTCATTACTTATTATGTCCGGCTCTTGTTTTATTTGGAAATTCCATAAAATTGTGGGAAAATGAAAATTTTTGAGAAAAGAATTTTAATATCATTATCAGTGAATTAATCCATGTAATGTATTATATGGTCTATCAAAATACAGGTTTGCAGATACTGAACATTTTAGTTGTCAGAATTTACATCTCACAACCTTCAAAAAGAAAAATTTAACCTTCAAAATTTATCTCTCACACCTTCCATATTTTTTTTGCTTTAATTTTAAGATAATTTGTATTATTTTGCTTATGAAATTTGTTAGTTGGTAATCGCTAACTAATTTAAGAAAAGCAAATTACAATTCCTTTGTTTGTTTTTATTTTATTAAATACAAAGTTGCTTAAGTTACGAGAATCTATACGGGTAAAAGTGCTTAACAGTATCGATATTCTTGTAGATACTCTCATCTTATCGATATTCTCAAAAATAAAAAATAAAAAATTAAGTAGGTTCACGTGAAGAAAAGGGGGAATGGCATACAGCATAGTGCATGATCTTCCAAAAGAGTTTGGTAGAAAAAGTACTTGTCCTCTTCTTCGGTCGACATATAGAACAACTGGACTCCAAAATTCGAAAATAATAATAATAAATAGATAAGCCTGCTGATTTGTTCATTAGGGGGCTTATTTGTCCTTGAAAATTGCTGAAATGGTTAGTTATCGTCGTCGATCTCGTATGATTTTACTCTAATTAAGGACATTAGGGGACTTATTCATCCCGCTACCGTTACGTTACATGATAATTTTAACGGTAATGATATAGTAGGGTAAGGTCAATTCTTAATGGGTAAGGGTATAGTATGAATAAGATTAATTCTTAGTGGATATGGGTATGAAAATGCTTCTACCCTACTCGTATCGTAACTATTGACACCCCTAATGATTATACTCTAATTAAGGAAAGACATGCAATCTATTTTATATATATAATCCTGAAATGGTTTATTTGGTACTGTTCATACCCTCTGCTCCGTCCGATCTACATCTTACGGTCTTCGCGTCGCTCTCTCTCGCAGTCGACACTGTTTGTTCCCGTTTCTCGTCACGTCTGCTTTTCTCCACTTAAATTATTTTAAGCTTCTTTCTCCGCTTTTCTCCTTTTTTTTTCTTTTTAAAGGTTAGTGGAAATTCCAATATATATTGATTAATAAAAAAAATATTTACAAATTTCTCCTTCTTTTTATCCATCTTTCTTCGTCTTTCTCTCCACTTTATTTTTCTCCGCATTTTTCTACATTTCTGTCTATGCTTGTTTTAGATAATTTTGATACTAATTCGGTCAATCTCGTATGTTCGAGATAGAATCCACTCAAAGGTAGTGATTTTACGATCCAATAAAAAAGTTTCAGTTAAATTTATTTTTGATTTAACTTTTTACTATCTGAATTTCAGAAAGTTTTTACCTCAACAGTACTTCGTTTGTATTTTCTTCTCCGTTTTTTTTAAGGCCTAATGCATTTATGTGTTCGTAAATTCGAAATTCAATACATATATTGAAAATAATTTGAAATTTTTAATTCTGGTCCATACCCTAAAAAAAATTAAAAAATATCACAAATCCACATATATACTCACACTCTATAGTACTAGTCTATACGCATCCAAGCCAGCTTGGCTAAATTCGAACCATGATGTCTTTAATTAACACTGGACTACGCAGTTAAGTGTCTTTACTTGCCAAGCACAGATTAAATAATCAATTAAGCACAAGAATTACCATCTGTTTGCAAAACAGGACCTGTGAGAGACAATTGCAAGTGTACCCAAATAAATACATGAGATAGGACATCGGTACCTTTTATTATTTCAAACAAAAACAGACAATAATAAACTGATTCTCATTATATTGATATATATCCAATTTGGTACATGCATGCGAGCCCAATAAAAAATTAAGAAGCTTTGGGGTCTATATCATAAATTTTGTTTGTTAGCGGCTGTACGTATTCTTTGAACGAACCAATGCAGCTGCATGGCCATGTGTTTTGGCAGGAAAGGATATCACGTTACAAAATGACAGACCAGACCATACATGACACAAGTCATTATCTTTTCCTTCTAAGTCAATGGCTAGCATTCAAAAATATATCACTAGCAAGCCATTTTAAGGTAGAATACATAACATATTTGATAGATCAGATGTCTAGATAAGGTTCACTCAGTTACTGCTAGCTAGCATGGTGATGAGATAATATATACTGGTTCGATGTTAATTCCAGCTGTACTTAACAATATATTGGAAAAGCAATTACATTTTTGTGGGATAAATTTCGTGGTTCCTCGTCGATCAGACAAGCATCCACCAAATATTCCATATTCTTTTTCATTTTCGTTTTTAATTTTTTTAATTTTGTCTCACAGATTAGATTACTATCAGGCTGGCGGATCTTTAATTTGTTTGGATAATTGCAGTGTACATCCAGGACCTATTATTTAAATTTTAAATATTAAAGTTGTATATATATACGTTTTAATCATTTATATAGGGGTATATCAAGTCATTTTGAAATTTGATTAATAATTCAATATAAAGACATTAAAACCTTTAAAATTATTTGATGGAACACAAAAAATTCTTTCAAATTGACTAGAATTACCAAAAAAAAATGACATGTCAAGTTTTTCATCAATTCTCTTGGCACATCGTAGGAGATTGATATCGGTTCAATAGACCTCTCAACACGTATACTTATTTATTGCTCAATATATACTTGAGAATTATATCAATACATGACTGTTGCATAATGTATACTTAATTAACTTTTTTTAACACGAGAATATATTAAATAACAAGAATTGATAATTTCTTGACAAGTACTGCGAAAGCATTGTTGAGCCACTAGTTTAATTTCTCTCAACAACAGTAAATAGTAAAAAGGAAAAAGATATTTGTGAGGCAAAAGAAAATGTCAAAATGGATCTCAATCACAATAGAAATATAACTGTGATCTCGTGAACCAAGCATCACTATTAAAGGTTAAGACAAAATAGAGTCGGCTTAGATGGGGCCAGTTAATACGAATTCACATCCTCCCGGTACCGTAATAGAGAATCTTTTAGAATTATTGAATCTGGACTGTTCTTTTTAATTTGGCACGAATCTCAGAGCCCAATAATACTGCCCCTGCGTTAGCCCGAATTTCAAAGCGGCTGAGAGTTAATCTCAAACCGTAAAGTGAAGGGAATCTTTTACGGTAATGGAGAGGATACTTGTTCCAGTTAATACCGACAGTATTATATATCGGATATCTCAGTCAAGAGACAAATGGCCATGTGATGTCATGACTCGAGATAGTCAGATAGCCTATGGACAAATAAAATACAAAAATATAAGCATATATATACCCACGTGGCCACGTGATAATGAGAGAGAGAGAAAATTGTGATCTATGGTACAGATTACATGTACCAAAGAGAGAAGAACAAATAGAAAATTGGAAAAGAGAGACTGATAGAATATTTGGGTGAAAGTCCGTGATGACGGAATGCTTGTTCCTATGCACATCCGTGACAGCCTTGCTGATTGGAGTGGGGCCTTCTTTACCAATTCTGCTCTGCTTTTTCCTGACAAGTTTAAATTGATAAATTACTGAGTTTTAAATATCTGAGGTATGCTCGGTTATAGAAAAATAAATATTTAATAATAAATATTTCAATTTAAAAATTAATTTTTGCCTTCGATACGTAAATTAATTCTTGAGACGAAGTCCGAAAAAATAGACCTCATAAAAATAAATTATCTTCATGTCCTGCGTTGCAAGGATAATGTTTGTAGCTTTCTGGGCTGCGCATAGAACAATACACTAGCACCATTTACAAGTCTAGTTTGAAAAAAATAAATGATTTACAGGAAAAACACACAATTTGACATTGATATTTGTCAACCACAGAAACTTAATCATGAGATCAAAAATAATATTACCCTTCACTGCATAATTTCGAAAATAATATTCGTTCCCATAATTTGTACCAAAAGGTCGTCATAGCAATCAGATTGCTGAATTGGATCTTTAATTAACAGATATGCACATATCAAAACCATTATGCCCGATAATCAGAAAACTAGAGGCCTATCAGACCTCAATAAGCACATAATATAGCAGGCAAATTTCATTCTGACAAAACCTCAATAAGCACCGCACAATATGTAAACCTAAACACAATCAGTTGAGCATACATATTTAATTAACAGGTAGCCCGCTGTAGGATCTTATCGGTGTTTAATCCACAAGAAGCTACTGGGTCCCATAATTCAGGCAACATAGGAACCCACAAATCCCGTATCATATAAAACAATTTGAGTGTGCGTCATAATAAAATAAAACTAAACTCCCAATTCAGCGGCAATATTCACACATCGATTGAAACCCTAGCCGCGGGCCTTGAGCTCAGAAAGTCGGCGAGACAGATCATCCTCGTCGACTTTCTCCTTCTCTTTTGCAGGAATGGCATGGGCCGCGGGCTGGGGCAGCCCAACAGACACCTCAAGCCCGTAATCATCAGCCACCTGTTGCATCAGCGAATTGACCTCACCCTCTGGCGTGGAGAGGCTTGTTGACCCGGCCATTGCACCCTCCATGAACTCAGCCTGGACCTCCATGTTGACGAACTGCTTCTCAAACTGATCCATTGTCTCTGACATTTTTTGGAGGTTGCTTGAGGCAAGTGCCGAGTCGAGAGACTTGACTATATTACCCATTGACTTGCCAATTACCTGCATGTTAGCATCGGTGTTAGTAAATATATTCTTTAAGTTGGAAGCCCTATTTTATTGTATTTTCAAATAAAAGCCCACTAATTTTGGGTTATTTGGATGTTATTAAATTTTCAGACAGGTAAATATACTAAACTGCCATTTTCATATTTTGCCCAACCAAGATGTCTTCATAATGATTTCACATGAATTAGGAATGCGTGAAGGTAGAGGATATGTGCTATTGATATACGTGCAAATTTCATTAGCATCTGATTAAATACTGAGTGCTCTTTGCAACATAAGTAATAATAAATCTGCTTCTGCATATTACCAAACAACAAGTGATATTTGCAAAAGTAAATCAACTTGTCACAAAATGTTAGGTGCTTTCCCCAGAACTTAAATAAAAAAAAGAACAAACAAAACCAAATATAGCATGCAATACTACCAGTGCATACAAGTACTGTGCTGGTATGTGTCCAAAATGGCATTGGAAGTTCAGTGGCAAATGCACAGCATCATGACCAAAATTGAACCAATTGGAAGTTCAGTGGCTATGGAAGGATAAACCATAGTAGAGTGACTAAGATGAAATGAGAGTATCAGACAGTTTAGTGATATCCAGTGAAATTAAACCCCGTTTAATTGGTGCCCCTACCATACTAGTCTTAGGTCCCAAATATAATTTTTTTCTTTGCTGTACCTGCATCTTAGCCTGAGTATCCAAGCGGGCCACGACAGCATCAAGCCGGGAGGCAAGACGAAGGTAGTTCATGTGCTCTGTGCGTTTCCTTATTGCATTCTCAGCATATATGCGGGCCCCATCCATGTTCCCTTTTTCAATAGCCTTCTTTACCTTCAGCTTATCTGCTTTCTCTTCCTTCTCACATTTACGAGCCTGCCTTTGTAGACTCTTTGAGGTGAACTTGAGCTCCATGATTTGATTCATAAGCTTCTCAGTATTACCCATGGTTCTAGATACAAATTACAATGAGACAAAACTTTAGTGAGGTCCTGATATGAGTTACCACCTATAGCTATAGACCATAAACTATGTACACAATAAAGGAACTGGGGCATGTTTGAGAAATGGCTTATGTGAACACCAAATGTTATTTTGTACGAGTAAGATTGGAAAAAAAAAAAAATCTGCAAACAAAAAGGAAATTCCATTGAATGTTGGACTACAAAGAAATTAATCAGAGAGATTATAAACTCTAAAGTCTAAACTGTTAATGCATACTGATACTGGTACAGACATTAAACTACTGGCTACATAATAACTACTCGACCAACAATTCTTAAGCTGTTTCAGCAGACTGAAGTAAAATAGGAATTGAATTGCACATAAGCATGCAAAAGTAATAACATCAAAAGTTAATAAAATGGCCTAAACAATGTAACAAACACAAATTAAACTAATGTAATAGAAGAAACATATTTTGATGTGACTAGCTTGTAGGGACAAAGAATGCTTAAAATGAAACCCCCCCAAATTACGTAATGATACTTTCTAGCAAATCCTTAAAAAAAAAAAAAAAAAATTCCTTGGATAGGAACGGAACTCTTTGGTGTAACAGAGCTAAATTATTGAGCCGAACTGCCATTAATCAAGAGCTAACAAAAATTACCCGACAGTTAATATAGTCAAAATCCATAAAATAATATCCTAAAATAGGAGGAGAGGCGCAGATCAATACCTCAATCTAGTCGTCGAGATCGGGAAGGGATTAACTGTAGAGTTTGGGTTTGAGCCTAAGGAAAGAAACAGAGAGATCGTAAGCAGCGAGTTGGAATGGGGAAAGAAGCGAATAAATGGCGACTATACTCGGCTGGACCGCGTAACGCGTGAGTCGTAGGCTGCCTTATCGATCTGATATTCTGATTACTTATAATAAGAAGTAATAGAAAGATTAAATATTGAACCGAACACCAACAGAAGCCCAACCTATGGATTACTACTATAACCGGCCCAAAATTGACAGCCCAAAATTCCATCATATATTAGAGTAAATTATTTTAGTTCTGTTTAACAGTGTAATATCGTAATTATGAATTATGAAATGGGCCCAATTTTTTTTGGGCCCTCAGGAATATCAGTTTATACGTGTCTACGGGCTTAGTCAAGAAAAAATTAATTGGAGAACTTATTTAAGGAAAATTGTTTCCTTATATTTCCTTCTGTACTAATCTATTTTAATGTCACTAAAACACAGTTGAGACCTTGACAAAAAGTTTGAATGAAAATTTAGAGGGACCAGCGTGTGGTATTAAAGTGTCAATTTTAAGAAATTAATGTTCAAAGAGTCAAATTAATAAATCTTGAGCATATAATGGACTGGAAGCCTTTTAACTTGTTCCTCTTTGATAAAGAAAGAAATCATTCTCTTTGATTGATACTAAACACTGCTCCTACTTGATAACACTAAAATTTGTATGGAGCATTATGTCAAAATTCATGCTACCTTTCAATTCAGTTCACAAGAAATTGTGTAAAAAAGTTCAAAGGCATAAGTTACACTCAGAATTTTATAGCCTGTCTAAGATCAACATTTGTAACTGTAGCAATGAGTTGAATTGGTTGCCTGATAATTTTGTTTCCCTTGAAACAACAGAAAATAAATCTGCTGTGATTCTCAGGGAATCAAAGGACCCTACGATCAGATCTCAACTGTTGATCTTTCTCGAGATACATGCATGAAAATTTACTTTTTCGATAATGTTTCCGAGATCCGCGCACGGAAAAGTTTGAACCGTTGATCTCAGAATTTCAGGATCCTGCGATCCCTCTCGGAATCGCAGCAAATTCGGACTCTGAAACAACCAGAACTTGCATTCTATCCAACTTGGATTACCTATTAATTTTAAATTCACAGTAACAAAGAAAGCAATTTGAATACCTCAACTTAATATACATCAAGGCAAAGATATGACCTTAGGGAAAAATAAATAAAATAACACAATGAAAAGCATGAAAAATGACATACACATATGTCATCAGGATTTATGCAAACAAAGCAACATAATTTGGACAAATAAAAATTGCTTCTGACCAATGTATGAAGTTCTCTGTTTTCTTTTGACTTAATTAAGTTAGTAAACCATTTAATTACCCGAAAGTAATCTGTTGTTATCGTTTAATCAATGTACTAATCTGCAGTATGACCCACTTTTTACTCTAGGTATTTTAATTAATTTTAAAATTCTATACAATAACCAATAACTTCCAGAACGATCAATATTAAAAATAGATAAGATTAGGTTGCGCCGCATGGTTTCAACTGGGGAAGGTTGTTCCAATAATTGAATTAAATATAACGCCATTATTGTGTATAAAATATTCATGTACCTTAATAAAATATTAAAATACCTACTCTACAATTCGATTATATTAGACCTTTTCTTTTCGGATTTCCGAGAAAGTCAAGCCTCAGTATTAGTGTACCAAGAAATTTAATGCTTCATGTAAGATCTTGGGGCCTAATATGGAACCAATTTGGGTCCCATGCCCATCGGACTCAGAGAGAGTTTGATGGGTTCGATGAACGTCTGATCTGCTTTAAGATTCGAGCCCATAACTTTCGTGTCTGCTTTAAAAGTCGTGTGCACAAATCTTAAAGTGGATCGGACGGTCCCTAAACCCATCGGACCCAAATTTGAGTCCGATGGGCATCGGAACCAAGTTGTTCTCGCCTAATATATCATACAATGGTTTCATTATGGGCATCGAGAGCGGTTCGATTGTTATCGGACCAAATTCGATAAGCATCAAGATTCACACTGACATATATTATTATGATTCGTGTTGATCAAGTTCACACGCATCTTGATACAGACTGAATGATATTGATCACAAATCTGACTGAATTTGATCTGGTGTCCATCACACTGCTTTCATTATGATAAATGTCACTATAAACGGCGCGTGTTATGCTGGTGTATATGTGAATTTTATGTCTGTGCAGTTTACTTTACTATATTATTTGAAAGAACAGACAACATACGACCTACAATATTATTTAAAAAATCCATAAAAAATTCAAAATAATTGAAGTCTGTACCATTGGCTTAACAGATAGACTACACGGAAAAATAAAGTTGTGTTTGTTTGATCGGATCTGATTTCACATGAATGCTGCACGGAAATAAAATTTGCACACTGCATGTAGATATAGTTTGCATCTACATTTATGTATACGGTTGCAATTTAAAACATTTGCTCGTAAATTAATATGATTGCGTGGGTTCTCTATTTTACTAATCGAAAAAATAGTTTTCCTGTGATCTTATCTCCTTGATAAACGGCCCTAGGCGGCATGGGGAGCCAGTTTACTGCTTGTGACATTTTACATTCTCACAAATTTAATTATCTCTTCCATAAATTTCCTTGTTTTCAATTAATAGTACTCAAGTTTTTATTGAGTACGAGTAAAAATATGTTTTCTTACTCTAATTATGTCTCACATCTTTATTTATGTTTTCAAAATTCAAATAATCAATTTAAACTGCTCAACATAATCTCCATATTAAAATGTGTTTAGAAACCAAATTTTATATTATTTGAAAAAATATATATTAATTTTTACATAAGAACAAATTTATTATTTTTTAGAAAATTCTGAATCATATCTAAAATAATGATTTTGTATCTAATTACAAAAATAAAAAAAATTCACGAAATATAAAATTTGGTATCAAGCACATTTTAATATGGAGATTATGTGGAGCTGTTTAGATCGATTGTTTCGACTTTAGCTCGCAAATCGTAACTCGTTTGTGCTCGATTGGAATATATAGCTTTAGCTCAACTCTGAATAACTCGATATTAATTATGTTATTCAATTTGAAATATCTAAGTATTGATATAACATAAGATGCTTAGGTCCTGTTCGGTGACAACAGTTCTCATAGGTTTTGTTGGGTATTTTAACTTTTTTGGTATCTTTACCTATGAACTGTTCAGAAACTTGATTATAAAACACATTTTCAAAACCTCAAAGGTTATTTCCTTGTTGTGTGTGGGGAAAATAAAATTTACCTCAAGCTCTGTTTTTTTTTTTTTCTTCTCTCAAAATTATGTTTAATTGCAATAGCACAACAACAAATGGTTTATATTATTTTTTTCTTCAAAGTGCAGCTAATCATATAAACTATTTTTTTTATTTTCTTTTTTCAAATTTTTGTTTCCACCACCACTAATCATAAATTATACCTATATAAATTCGGACTACTAAACTTTACTAAACAAGTACAATTAAACAAACACAATTTAATATTATAATAAAACAAACACAATTTAAACAAGCCCAAAAACTAAAATTAATTAAACAAACACAACTTAATAATACAAGAAATTAATTAACAAGCATAATTAAACTAGTAACATTTAATTTTAATAGATTAAGCTAATTTTAAGTTAAGTTCCTATTCTGACGTCTAGCAGTGTATAGTCAATTCGCTCATTTTTTTTTTGAGAATATGATATATACAATTATATTGATCATAATTAGTGATTAATATCAATACACTTAATATAGTTTAATTTTAGTATTACATCTTCTATAAAAAGAAAAAGAAAAACAACATCCTAACAAATTTCCCGTGTATTTGCCGAATACCTATATTCTAAAATTTCCATGAGTTAAATTGAAATTTCCATTCCCATATTAAAAATTTTCATTCCCACAAAATTTCCATATTGCCGAATAGGCCCTAATTTTACATAATTGTAATTTTTTCAAATTTTCTATAAGATCAATAAAATGTTGATAGCTAGAAGTTTTATCTAGAAAAGATCGACTATTAGTATTTAACACTTTTATTTTTTTAAATAATACAAAAATAAGTATTTAAAAAACAATCGTTGAACTTTATGAAGATATCAGGTTTAATTCAGGTTTCTTACATGGACATAAAAAAAATTATACTTTTTGATAACTTTATATAACATCAAGTGATAAAAAATAAAGTTGAAAACTAATTACATTGGATGAACTTTTATACATCCAAGTTGACCTCTATTGATACATTTATAAAAACAATCATGTAACCATATAGAAGTTTTATATATCCCTTGTATTGTTGAGTCTGGCTAGTATAACATCAGTGTCATTTCAGCTTATATAATACCAACTTCAAAATCTATCAAATCGACTTCAAATGGTGAATCCAAACCGTTCAAACCGATCTACTTCATTAGTTGTGCGTTTACATGCAAAATTTATAATTTTTCGAATTTATTTAGTATCAAGTCAAGCGGTCAAATGTATGAGTTTTTAAGTTAATTTTAATACATTCATTTTTCAACATTTTTTACCGCTTGATTTGATACTAAAATAACTCAAAAATATAAAAAAAAATTAGCATATAAACGCATCACTCATAAAGTAAATTGGTTTGAACGGTTTGGATTAATCGTTCAAAATCTATTCAATTAAATTTGAAGTTAGTATCATATGACACCGATGTCATATTAGCCGTGCTCTGTATTGCACGTGATTTTCTGTACTAAATTCTTTTTGCTGCGAAACAATATTCATGTTATTAAATTTGGCATCATATTTTTACACGTTATACAAAGTTGCTTTGCAATTGAATTCAACTGGATTGGCAGTGAGCAATTACGTGAAGTCTTAACCTGTCAATGACTGATTTGGCTTTTCAGTTCGATTTGTTCACAGAATCTTAGAAAGGAAATCCCAAACACAAACAATGGAATAATCGAACAAGCTCGTTTTTTATTTTATTATATATGAGAAGTTCATTACTTCAGTTTTTTCTCCGTAAAGGCATGTTTGTTTGTCACGGAATTATACGGGATGAGATTTGACGGGATGAGAATTCACTTTTGAAAAAATGAGAACTCATGAGCACGGGTACGCATAAGATTGATTATGAAATATGCTAAAATGAGTGTTCGGTTGTACCGTAGGATTAGTTGTAGGAAATCTTGATTTATTTCAAATTATGTATTTTTATTTAAATTTCTTACCTATTTAAAATAAAAATATATATATGGGATCTGGACTGGGATATCAAATTGAGTCCCATAATTATTTAAAATTCTATGTAATTTATGTAATTTGTAAAAAGTAATATTTTAAAATAAGAAAAAATTTAAAATGATATTTATAAAATTGATGTACTAATAATATAAAATTACGCACTGTCCTTAAGAGGGACTAAAGTTGATGTAATTTAAAATAAGAAAAAAATTAAACAATATTTATAAAATTGATGTAATAATAAAAAAAACTGTCCATAGACTTCTGAACTAAAGTTAGTTAGTCAGTCCCAGTTTCAATAAAAAAAATTAATATGTGTAAGTTTTTCAAACAAACTTGTAGAGTTGTAGTTCCGGATCGGACTAAAGATAGTTAGTCCCACAAAGGGTAAAAAGAAGATACTAGATACCTTTATATATAATAACAAAAAATAATGATGTTTTTTTTTCGTATTAAACTAATTAAATATGTTCAACAAAAATATTATTTCTATAAACACTTATCTAGCATTTTTTAACATTTTTCAGTTCTTTTTAAAACTTATATAGTTATAATTTTCAAGACATGTTTGATGATAATTTGAAAGTACAATGATAGTCACTCATACAACAAATCCGCTTTGAGAATTGAGACTATATGTTGACTGAGATGTTGTTTTGACATACCTGACTCCAATCCGGATCCGACCCGAGTTTGAGCTAAAACCTATCATGACCTAGTTGAATTAGGTAAAATATGATTTAAGATATAACCAGATAAATTATGAATACAATTATAAAATTATTATTTCTATATTCAATTATAAAATATAAAGAATAAAATTGCTAATTTTTAATTTTTAAAAATAGCTTAGCCATCCTAATTACTTTTTAGATCTGTCTCTGCCTAATATGTTAGACAATGATTTCATCATGAAAATCGGGAGTGGCCTGATGTCCTGTCAGAGCTGTTCAATCTGTATTAAGATTCACGCGTACAACATTAATATTTGTGTGAGTCAAGTCTTAATTTGCACAAATTTTAATGCAGATTGAGAAATCGGACCGGCCCCACTCAATGCCACCGTAAATCGTGTCCGGATTCCCTAAAATAACTCAATCTTTGGGTTTTGGATCGAGATTGTTCGATTCGAATTCGTCGTCGGAATGTGTGCGCTCATTTCGGAGATAGATTTTTACGAATTCGAATCGGATGGTCTCGATCTAAATCCCAAAGATTGTGTTACTTCACTGTATCCGAATTCCGGTGTAAACCCGCGTGTGTTATGTTGTTGTATATGTGAACTTTATGTGTGTGTGTAGTTTCTTTTATTATTCAATTTTATAGAAAAAAACAACATACGACTTACAAGATTATTTAAAAGCCCAAAAAAAATAAATAATATATTGAAGTCTATAACATTAGCTGGGTGTAGGTCCGATGCCATCGGACCTAGTTTGGTTCCGATGGGCAGATCTACCGTAGGATAATGGAGTGATTTGTGCGCACGAAAATTGAAACATAAACGCACGGTTTTTAAAGCATTTTGCACGAATCTAAAAGAAAATCGATGGTGATTAAACCCGTCGAACCGAGGTAGGTCCGATGCCCCTCGGACCTACTCCCTTCCCCTATAACATTAGCTTAACAGACAGATTATACGGAAAAATGAAGTTGTATTAATTTGTTTTATGGGATCTAATTTCAATAATCACATTGGATACTGCATGTGCCGTTGCATATAGATTAATTGCATCTACATTATGTACACGGTTGCAATTTAAAACATTTGCTCGTAAATTAATATTGATCGCGTGCTTCTCTATTTACTAATTCAAAAATATTTTCCTGTGATCTTATCTCCTTTATAAATGGCCCTAGGCGGTATGGGGAGCCAGTTTACTGCTTGTGACAAATTACGTTCTCACTAAATTAATTTTCTCTTTCATAAATTTTCTTGTTTTCAAATCAATAGCACTCAAATTTTTATTATATATCTTAAATTCGATATACTCATATACATATTAAACTAATTTTTTTTATTTTTATCATTTAAAAAAAATAAGTTAAACCAAATAACTACAAATTATGATAAATTTTATTTTTGACACGGCCGCAGTTTGAAACTGTCAGACGCAGTTTGAAACTACGGACACTCCTTTCGCGTCCGCAGTTTCAAGATGTGACCGTGTCAAAAATGAAATTTATCATAATTTGTAGTTATTTAGTTTATTTTTTTTAATGGATAAATAAAAATTCGGTAATTTTCCCATCATCTTTACCCGTTATTCTTTGTAATTGAATTCAACTGGATTGGCATTTGGCAGTAGTGACTAGTGAGCAGTGACGTGAAGGCTCAACCTGTCAATGATTGTCGCAAATGACTGCGCTACGCACACAAACTAAAAAAAAGTAAACCATTTTGATTTGGTTTTTCAGTTGGATTTGTTCACAGAATGGGTTTCGTCAATTGCAGCCAAGGAAGGAAATAGGAATCCCAACCACAGAAACAGCAGAATAATTGAACAAGGCTCCATTTTTTGTTTTATTAGAGGAGTTCATTACTTGAACTTTTCCTCTGTAAATACTCTAATATGCTCAATATCTAAATTTTTCTAGCATATATGTTACAAATATAACTACTTGACTAGTTACTTTCATATATAATTATAAAAAATAACTATGTTGTTCTGTTTTTTTTCATTAAACTAATTATTTTAACAGAAATTATTTTGTATTTAATATTTTCTAATTCTGCTTACTACTAATACAGTTACAGTTCTCAAGATACATTTAATGATAATTCAAAAGTAAAATGTTAGCCACTCATATACACCAGATAAGCTTTGAGAACTGTAACTATTATTTTACTTCGATTTGGCTTTGGATTCGACTTGATTATTTTACTTCGATTTGATTTGTGTGTTGATATAATGCCACAAAATTACAGTAGTTTCAAAGTTCCTACACTCTAAAATTGAAAATGAAAAATCATTGTAGAATTTTCTGGTATTAAAATCTACCAGTGCGTAATACTACATAATGGAGATAAATTATCATTCTTTTCTTCCGTGAAATATATGAATTCTCATATTATTTATACATAGAGAGAGCAGAGGCCACAGGGGATAGTGCTAAGTACCTGGTAACATCATTGATCATTCACTACTAATAAAATAAATGGACTTGAGAGTAGATCCGATGGGCATCGGACCTACTCTGGTTCGATGGGTTTAATCACCGTCGATTTGCTTTAAGATTCGTACAGCACGCTTTAAACTTCGTGCATGTCTGTTTCAATTTTCGTGCACACAAATTTTAAATTAGATCGGACAGTCATCATGCTCGTTGAATCTAAAATAGGTCCGATAGACATTGGAGCTACTCCCTTCTCAAATAAATGATATTATAACTCCAACCACAGCAGATTGGAAGAAGCATTAATTTATCTCTTCAACTACACTTTGGCATGCGCGTCTTAGATTTTTCCGAATAAAAAAAAGTACAATGATTGCAATAATTCATTAGAAAAATGCAGCCATATTATTTTACTTCGATTTGGCTTTGGAATTTGGATTCGACTTGATTATTTTACTTCGATTTGATTTGTGTGTTGACATAATGCCACAAAATTACAATAGTTTCAAAGTTCCTACACTCCTACATTGAAAAAGAAAAATCATTGTAGAATTTTCTGGTATCAAAATCTACCGATATTTTTATTAATACCCAAAAAAAAAACAAATTATCAAATATGTCCCCACCCCAAACTTATTTTTATTTCTACCCTAACCGCCCGTGGGCTGGGCGGTCCACTTTCCCCACCTGACCGCCCAGCAGCTGTGCGGTTCGCTATAAAATCCCTATAAAAGGTGTTTTTCTCTCTCCTGATGAGCACAGTATTCATTTCCCCAATTTCCAGAACCGAAAGAGAGAAAGAGAGGCGATTTTGAGGCGAGTAGAGGTATGGACACTAACAAACGAGGTAAGAAAGCGAGCAACCGAGATCGTGGCGTAGCGAGAGGAGAGTCAATTAGTGATCGAGGTAAAAATGAGGAAAAAAAGTACAAGTGTCAAATATGTCGTGATTTTTTTAATTGTGAGACATGTAAGCTGGAGGAATGGAGGAGACGACATTTTTAATATGAAATTTCAGACGATGACTTTGTGGAAAACCCCTACGGCTTTGGTTTGAAAAAGAAGAAAGTTGATCTAGAGCCTCCAGCATCGGACGATAAGTTTGTTCCGTGTACTGGTAAGGCTACTACTTCGTCTACTGTGACTGATTCAGATCAGGCAAACTCTGATGATGACTTTGTGCCATGCACTTTCAAGGCTCGTTGTAAGAAGTAGATTTTTTAGGAATTTATGTTGTAGAATTTTTAGGAATTTATGTCGTAGACTTTATTTCATTAGTTTTGTGTTTGTTTATATTTTATGTTGTTAGTTTTTGTATACGTAATTAAGTAATAAAAATAACAAAAATGAAGCATATAAAATAATCGAGGCAAATAAAAAATTGCATAGTTCACAAACTACCAATTAGAATAGTTCACAATATACATCTAAAATAGTTCATAACATAATTTAACAAAACTTGGTAATCAGCGACGACGGCCGAACAAACTCAAAATACGACGTCTGGGTCTGGATGCAGCTGGTTGTGCGGCACTACCGGATGTCTCTCCATAGCTACTACCGATTCCTGGGCTTTCATGAGTGCGGTGGCTACTACCGGTAGCCTCAGCAACAACTCTAGCATTTTCTCTTTCGTTGGCTTCGTTAATGGCATCTGCATTGCATTCCAGTTGAAATAAAATCAAAATAAAATATAAGTAAACAAATAAAATATAAGTAAATAAATAAAATCAACCGTACCTGCTCGCTGCTTGTCAGTTGTTGAACGGCGGGCCTGATGTCCCATTCGCCTACCTTCCATCTCGTCCATGGTCATTACTTGACGCTTGTGGGGTCTTCTTCCTTTTCTGATCCACCCGCTTGCGGGACAGACTCTATCACCAACATAGGGCGGCCACTAATACTGGTTGGGATAAGGATGGAAAGATGCACCCCAAGTACTCGCAAGGTAATCGGTACGGTACATGTCAGCGACATAATCATCCTCAGAGAAGTTTCTCTCTTGGCACACCGCCATAACATGAGAACAAGGTAGGTGGGCCAACTGGATTCCTTGGCAAGTGCATGTTACAGTATTGTCAGGTGCAAAAATAACAACATACTTGAACATCCTTTTCACAAACTCCATAGTCCCATCCGGTCTACGGTCGGTTGGAGCAAACTCATTTGGACAGTGCACTTCGAATTCCAATTGGTTCTCCCCGTACGGGACAACTTTCATAACTGCACCTTTCTCCCTATGTTTCCTGACACGCGGCCCAAAAAATGAGATATCTGCCTCTTCAAAAGCAGTGGTATCGTTGAATGTGGGGAACGGATGCCTATCTGTCCGACCTCTAATCGGAAATCTGTCTTCCTTAGGTAAATAATCTCCATCACCTTCTGACAGGTGATCAGAATTCCAATCCCCTTCCCATTCGTCACATGTTTCCAAATTTCTTTGTGGTACGACATCGAGCTCAGCATCAAGGTCAAGGTCTCTCCGGGTAGCAACGGGTGACACTATAGGTATTGATGGTGGTACAGATGGAAATCTGGGTTGGATTGGGGTTTCAGGAGGAGGTGGTGGTGATGGTAGATCGGTGGTAAAATCAGGTACAAAATTCTCATAAACGGGTGATACGGGCGGTTCATAACTCGAGTGGCAGGGGTTGTCATACCTCGAGGGGCGGGGGTTGTCCTAACTATAGTGGCGGGGGTTGTCATAACTAGAGTGGCGGGGGTTGTCATACCTCGAGTGCTCATGACCCGAGCTGTCATAACCCGAGTGCTCATAACTCGAGCTGTCATAACTCGAGTGACGCGGGTTGTCATAACCCGAGTGATCATAACCTCTATTTTCCCTAGATGTTCCAACCCCAGGTTCACGCTGAACTCTCTTGGAATATAAGTCCATTACCATTACCCCCTGTGACTCAAAAGTGTTGTAAACACTCCTCCATAACGACTCATCTGTTATTGGATACCTAGTATAGTAAGGTCTACCACCACTTACTGTGTTAATCCGGGTAGCTAAATTTATATCACACCGGTTGGGGTTCACACCGATTTTTTTCATACACTATTCCCTTCAGTTCAACAAATGAGGTATTTTCATTTACCTCGAAGCCGTAGGCTGCTTCCTTAGTGTACTGTGCTCCCTCCGCACCCCGGGTAAACTTTCCGCCCACATACAGTGCAACCAACATATTTCCGTTCTGGAATTACTGTTCTGAAAATACTGTTCTGGAATTACTGTGCTGGAATTACTGTTCACAATCGCCTCAACATCGCCTCAGAATCGCCTCAAAATCTCTCATTTGGTTCTGGAAAATTGTTGGAAATTGGGGGAATGAATACTGTGCTCATCAGGAGAGAGAAAACCCCTTTTATAGGGGTTTTATAGCGGACCGCCCAGCTGCTGAGCGGTCAGGTGGGGAAAGTGGACCGCCCAGCCCACGGGCGGTTAGGGTAGAAATAAAAATAAGTTTGGGGTGGGGGCAGATTTGATAATTTGTTTTTTTTTTTGGGTATTAATAAAAATATCGGCAAAATCTACCGGTGCGTCGTAATACTACATAATGGAGATAAATTATCATTCTTTTCTTCGGTGAAATATGAATTCTCATATTATACAGAGAGAGCAGAGAGCAGAGGGGATAGTGCAGAGGAACACTCGGTCCGATGGCCATCGGACCTACTCTGGTTCGATGGATTTAATCACCGTAGATTGATTTTAAGAATCGTGCGGAACGCTTTAAACTTTGTGCGTGTCTGTTTTAATTTTCGTGCGCACAAATCTTAAATTAAATTGGATGATCATCATGCTCGTTGAATTTAAAACTAAGTCCGATGGGCATCGGATATACTGCGTTCTCGCTGAGAAAAAGTACCTGCTACATGACATCATTGATCATTCACTACTACTAATAAAATAAATGATATTATAACACCCACCACAGCAGATTGGAAGAAGCATTAATTTATCTCTTCAACTACACTGTGGCACGCGCGTCTTAGATTTTTCCGAATAAAAAAGTACAATGATTGCAATAATTCATTAGAAAAATGCAGCCAAGTTAGACCCCGTGGTAGACGTAGGTATCATAGCTACTGCTAGATTCCAAGTCAAATTAAATGAAACGAGCAAAACACCAAAAATTCCCCCAACAAACATCAAACGGAATTAGATTTCTTGGATGGATGCAGAGAAATCGCCTGTGCATAGTCGCATATGAATCCTACTTGAATAAATCTACGCGGTCGCGATAGCAACAACTATAAATGAGATCTAAAGAAACCAAAGACGCTGAAGCCTGCAGCAGCCGACATTTTTATTAATATCCAAAGTTAATTACGAATTAATAATTATACCCAGAATGGGCTAGTTTTTCAAAAAATGTCCAAGTCGGTAACAAAATGGCCGGTTTTCTCTCTCTTTTTTTTTTTTTTTTTTTGTGACACACAATAAAGAACAAGATAATGAAATCTAACACTGAAAATTCGAATTTTTTGTTTAATTTTTTTGTTATATTACTTCTTTTAATTTATAATTAGCATATTTATACTAAAATACACTATATTACTTGAAATTATGTTGAATTACACTATATTACATAAAGAAAAAACAAAAGTACACATTAACAACATATGAGTTAATTGAAAATCTTTTGCTCTACCCATATTAACTGATAGGTGGGCCACATGGTTTTCTTTCTGTGTAACATAGATGTACTGAAAATCAGTAATAAAAGATCTAAAACCTACATAGACTGACACCGCACTTGGAGATGAAGTCAGACAACGTTACCCAGATTGGATGACTGCATTTAGGGAGTACGGGGCACCAAGATCCGAAGCCAGCATGAGTTAGGAAATAACACCTATGTTCATATATAGCTGGAGCTTGGTTCACACTGACAGTAGTGTTCACTTAACAAGCCTCACTGTTCACACTGGTAGGAGTGTTCACACTAGCAGGATTATGTTGAAAGCTGTGAAGTCGACGAATAGAAGCAGAAATTTGGGACAAACATCATCTAACCCGCTGGTCAAAGGAACCGTCATCAGAGAGACGAGACAGTCACCCGAGCAATGATAATATTGAGGTGAGGAAAGAAGAGAAGAAGAAAAGATGAGGTCGAGAAGGAAGAAGAAAAGAGGAGAAGATCGAGAAAAAAAGAAGAAGGAGAAGTAGACTACAACACAAACAACAAACAATAAATATCGAAAACAATAAAGAAAAAACAAAACTATCGGAGAGCCAGAACGGAGGAGCGTCAACCAGATCCGAACCCTATGCATAGCTTTTTCACTCGCTCTTTCATCACCAAAGAGGAGGATAAAAACCCAAATCTCAAACGGAAACGCCTGCTCACAAGATGGGGAGCGTAAAAATCGTTATTTTTATTTATACCATTTTAAGAAAACAAATTAATAAAATAACCATCGTTTTTGGTCAATTCTAATTCTAGCACGGCCGCACCGGCATTCTGCGGACCCATTTGAGCGGGGCCGCAGAATACCGGAGCGGACCCCCATATGGGGCCGCAGAATGGTTCTGCGGACCCCCTTTTTTTTTTTTTAATTCAGTTTCAACCCTCACTTCACGGATCCCTAAAACTCAAATTTAGAAAACAATTTTTAATTCTGAGCTTTGACCGCAGAATTGTTTTAATTTTGAGCTTTGACCGCTGGGTGCCTCGGTAAAACAACAGAAAAGAAAAAGGAAAAAAAGGGGGTCCGCAGAACCATTCTGCGGTCCCATATGGGGGTCCGCTCCGGTATTCTGCGGCCCCGCTCAAATGGGTCCGCAGAATGCCGGTGCGGCCGTGCTAGAATTAGAATTGACCAAAAACGATGGTTATTTTATTAATTTATTTTTTAAAAATGGTATAAATAAAAATTTCGGGCGTAAAAATCGTTGATCATTTGGGTGCAAGAAGGGGGTGCTAGGGGTTGGGTTGCGCAGATTTGAATCTCCTTTAAGCTGGATCTTCTACGATGCAGACAACTTAGATGATCTCTAAAGGAACTAAAAAAATTCGATCCCTTAGAGGGAGATTGCAATTTTTTTTTGGGTTCAGAAGAATCGAATTTCATACCTAATAAGTCTAATAGCATATTTTATTTTAATAAAATTTCTATAACAAAAAATTCTGGATGAAATTCTAAGGTAAGTTTCAAAGTAGATCTCAATTTAGATACAATTAATCTTTATTAATTAACTTAGCACTAAATTTTTAAACTAGAACCAACAAATTACAATTAAATTAATTGGATTGGGTCGTATTCGTGTCTGACCCGACTTGAAATAAATCAAAGGTTTTGAATCTATACTACACCCATTTAAAAAAAAAAAACGCATCTTGCATGTCAAGATCCAGACAATTGGAACGGACATAATTTTGCTGATTTAATTTTCTTTCGTGCTTTAATTTTGGCATAAACTAAGAAATGTCGCTTTTGCATTCTCCTGTGAAATATCGCTCTTGGAACATGATATTACTTGGTCATTCTATAGTCTATACAAATTACAGTTACTATCAACGTGAACAGTTATTCTCTCTAAATATTCGAATAATATCATTTTCGTACACAATCAAGTACCGCACGTTTTTGACTAAACCTTGCCTACTATTTGCCACAAATTAGATGTCACATTTCTCGTACATTGAATTGATGGCAGCGTGTAGATTAGATATTACAAGCCTAAGTTCATCATTACTTGGTACAATCGATTGGGGACAATATTCTATGATCATGAGGTGAGATTTGTGACCATATTAGAGTTGTTTTCTATAGTTAATCTTACCATAGGATGTATTTTGTCTAATCAATTGTTTTCACATAAATTGTGGTTTTCTAAATTTATTAGGAATAATTAACATATTTTTATTTAATTATTTTGCCATTCATAACTCACGTTGTATTAAAGAATTATCATCTATGTTAGAATGCAGTTCCATGTTTGACAAATATGATTGTATACTATTATAAATTATGATAAATCACTTTAAAGCATTGGTACTGTTTGGCAGTATGTAAATATAGTGGATGAGTATATATTGAATAAAAAAAAATAAGAATGTCCTCATATCTCCATTCTTTTATTAAGCACACAGATGTTCTAATCGCCAATA
This sequence comes from Carex littledalei, assembly GCA_011114355.1. NCBI lineage: Eukaryota > Viridiplantae > Streptophyta > Magnoliopsida > Poales > Cyperaceae > Carex > Carex littledalei. The sequence goes on along the minus strand of CM022092.1, from coordinate 3,779,346 downwards.
ACTTTGATTAGCTCTTCGATCAAATATTCTGATTATATGCATCTTTTTTATGTGTTTTTACGTGTAGAAGTCTAAATTTATTTAGACGTGTACTTGACATATGCAGATTGTATCATCTTTCTGATTGGTCCTAATTACTTTATATTTTTTAAATGTCATTTTAGAAAATTTTGAATTGATTAATAATTAATTGGTCATTTTTTTATATCATTTAAAGAATATTATTTGTCATTAAATATATTATTTTGTATGAGATTTTTTTATGAAAATATTTCAAAAAGATAAAAAAAAATATGTCATTTAATATGTCATTTGAAAAAAAATATTATTTGTCATTTAGTTAAAAATTGAAAATATATCATTTTGTATGGAATTTTTTTTGTTCTCTTATAATATGTCCATGTTTCAATACTAGTATTATATTAGTAAGTGAAGTAGTAAATTAAAAAGTTTGATGCTTTAACTTGGCTTCACCTATCAAGGTACTTTAACTTTACTTCATTTCACATGATGTTCCTGTCAAGGTACTTCATTTCTACTCTGAATCATTTTTTTATTGATACATTAAAGTGTCTTAAAGCAGATAAATCACTATTATTTCACATGATGTTCCTGACAATTAAAAATGTACCCAATCCCATTATATATTATGCAAACACTGCTTTTAAATTAACACACATCACGAAAAGGTACATTAAAAATGAATGTTTTGCTGGAGAAGTATAACATTCCATAAAGGTTATTACTGATAAATAAGTTAATAATATTAATTTAAAATAAGAAGAGTTCGAATGCCTCCATTTTCTAAATGTTAAGAACATAAATTTAAAACTTAGATATTAAAATAAAACCGTTATATTTGATCTATATTATTTTCTTCGTGTACATATACAAAAATTACGACATTTCGACTTTATTTTGATCAGTTTCAAGAGTTTGCAAAAATACATTGATATGGATAAATTTTAAACGTTGATTTTTCAACTTACTGATTCATATAAAAACAAAACTGAATAGTAATTATTTTTTAATGTGTATGTAGAGAAAATAATATAGATCACGTCTAACGATTTTATTTTAAGTTATAAGTTTTAAAAAATTAAAAAATAGAGGTATGACTTATAATCTTGTTATTAAAATTGTTATTTTGACTTATAATCTTCAAATTTTAGCATAATTTTACCAAAATTTTCACAAGTAACAATTTTAATAAGAAGATTAAGTCATAATTTTAATAACAAAATCTTCAAATTTTAGCATAATTTTATCAAAATCTTCAAATTTTCGGCCTCCAACTGGGATTGGGAATGGGCTCGGAATATGGACCAATTTGAACTGTCTGTTACTGTGCGCATGGGAAAAAAAAAATTCAAATTAAACTGAATTTTTTTTCTCACACGCACAGTAACCGTGCCGAACAGGCCCTTGTTCTGGATTTTTTTTCTCTTACATGCTAACCGCAGGGGATCTGATCTTAACATTTAATAACGCAGTATAAAAGAAGAAGAAAAGACACACCTTGAACTTTGAACAAAATAAATGCGTCACAATAATGTATAAAACCAGTACATTTGCAGCAGAAGCTAATTAATGATACAAACCATGTCAAGACAAGACGATAAAATCCAGAAAAGTAATGCAGATACATTGTTAATTTTTCCTTCCTTCCCTGAAATCAAGAGGTATTACTTTCATAAAAAAAAGGAAAGAACCATGAATATAAATTTTAATTATTCTTAATAAAGTTAAATATCTTTGTACTTGTAACTTTGGTAATTTGTGATTTTGATGATGAGAATTTTATTTTGTAATTGTGAATTTTGTTTTGTAATTTTAAGTTCCGGTCTGCGACCTCCGCGGAGCTTTCGATGAAGAAGAAAATTCGAGAACACGTGTTAGTAAACGTAGGTTACTGAGTTGACCGATTTTTGGTGGTTTCTAGTTGGAGCTGGGTATCTTTCTCTAGAGAAATTGATATCAAAATCATAACAGTTCACAGTTTTCTTACTTCTCGCTTAAGACGATTGGCATTTTATTCGCAGGAGATGCGTGCGAAGACCAGAGATCAGTTCTACATTGTGAGCCGTAATTGTGGTCCAAGCTCCGCTTTGCTTCTATTATTGATTTGCGAGCTGCGACACATAGACTTGTGCTCCGTGTTAAATTTGTAAGAGAGAATAGATGTAAGAAAACAATTTTATTATTGCAATCTTAATTTCAGATTTTACATATATGTGTATTTATAAAGAAGAACAAAAACTAGCCGTTATACTATTAATTACAACTACCAACAACTAACCACTAACTCCTAGTCTATTAATTACTAACTAGCCGTTATTTTTAACACTCCCCCTCAAGCTAGGAATGTATATATCGTACAATCCTAGCTTGCTTGTAATTTTCTCGAATGGACCCGGATATAAGCCTTTAGTGAAGATATCCGCGAGTTGATCTTCACTTTTAACGTATGGTGTTTCAATTTCTTTTGCTTGAACTTTTTCTCTAATAAAGTGGCAATCCACTTTTATGTGTTTTGTTCGTTCATGAAACACGGGATTTGAAGCTATGTGTCTTGCCGAATTATTGTCGCAATACATTTTCATCGGTTCTTGAATTTTAAATCCCATGTCCAATAGGAGTTGCTTGATCCATGTTAGTTCACTTGCGGTTGATGCCATGGCACGATATTCGGCTTCGGCGCTTGATCGTGCTACAACATTTTGTTTCTTGCTTTTCCATGTGACTAGATTTCCGCCTACAAATATGCAAAAACCGGTTGTCGACTTTCTATCGAAGCTTCCGGCCCAATCTGCATCGGAATAGCCACATATATCATTAGAATTATTATTTTTCATCCAAATACCCTTGCCGGGATTATTTTTTAAAAATCTCAAAATTCTATTTACGGCTTCTAAATGTGGTGTTCTTGGTGAATGCATGAATTTACTAATTTGACTTACGGAAAAAGAAATATCCGGACGTGTAACCGTTAGATATATCAATTTTCCTACAAGTCTTTGAAATTGATTTATGTCTTTTAAAGGTTCACCATCTTCACTATTTAATTTGCATTTGTTGTCAATTGGGGTAGAGGCCGGTTTACATCCTAACTTACCGGTTTCTTTTAACAAGTCAAGTGTATATTTTCTTTGAGAAATAAAAAGTCCTTTATCCGAAGTGGCTACCTCTATTCCTAGAAAATATTTAAGATATCCTAAATCTTTTATGTCAAATTTTTCTTTTAGTTGTTTCTTAATGTTTTGAATTTGTTCAAAATTATTTCCGGTAATTATGATGTCATCTACATATACTAAAATGAGAGTAGTATTGATACCGTCACATTTTGTAAATAAAGAATGATCGGCATTACTAATTTTAAAATTGCAAGAAATTAAATAAGAGCTAAGCTTGCCATACCATGCCCGTGGAGATTGCTTCAATCCATAAATTGATTTATTAAGCCTACAAGCCAAGTTAGAATTTGTTTCCAATTTATGACTGGGTGGTAATGTCATATACACCTCTTCTTCAAGTGTTCCTTGAAGAAATGCATTTTTAACATCCATTTGGTAGAGGTCCCAACCATTGTTTACGGCAATAGAAAACAAAATTCTTACGGTATTCATTTTTGCAACCGGTGCAAAGGTTTCGTTATAGTCTATGCCATAGGTTTGGGTGAATCCTTTAGCTACAAGTCTTGCTTTATACCTTTCTATGGTTCCATCACTATTATATTTGGTTTTATACACCCATTTACAACCAACCGGTTTTTTATTTTTTGGTAGAGAAACAATTTTCCAAGTTTCATTTTGTTCTAAGGCTTTTAATTCCTCATCCATAGCCTTACACCATATTGGACATTTAATTGCTTCTTGGTAATTTTTTGGTTCTAATACTTTTTCAATACTAGTGAGAAATGTATGGTATTCGGTTGAGATGTTGTCATATGAAACAAAATTTTCAATTGGATATTGTACCGAATATGTCACATAATCTCTAAGTCTAGTTGATGGTTGTCGTTCTCTAGATGATATTCTTCTAATCGGTAAACTTTCTTCCGTTTCATTTTCATTTATGTCATCATTAGTTTCATTTTCTTGATTATTTTCAACTTGATGATTATTTCTAGGAATAAAACTCAAATCATCTAAGTAAGGTAAAACTATATTGTCATTTAAATGTGTTTGATGAAATATTTCTTTTTCTTTGAAATATGGTTCATTTTCAAAAAATGAAACGTTTCTAGAAAGATATATTTTTTTATTAATTGGATCATAGCATTTATAACCCTTTTTATAAGATGAGTATCCTAAGAAAATAGTTTTTTGTGATACAAAATCAAGCTTGTCATTTCTTTTGATATGTACGAAACTTGTACAACCAAATACTCTCATATGGTCATAAGTGATTTTTTGTTGATAAAGAATTTCTAATGGACTTTTGTTTTCTAAAATAACACTAGGTAATCTATTGATTAAATGAGTAGCACAAAGTACGGCATCCGACCAATAAATTTTAGGAACATTATTTTGAAATAATAAAGATCGTGTCATTTCTAATAAATGTCTATTTTTCCTTTCCGATACACCATTTTGTTCGGGAGTATTTATACAAGTTGTTTGATGTATAATACCCTTTTCTCTAAAGAGACTTGAAAACTTCCTATTTATAAACTCGGTTCCATTATCCGATCTAAAGATTTTTAATTTTGCATTAAATTGTGTTTCTATGAGACATAAAAATTCATAAAAACAATCAAACACTTCATCTTTGGATTTAAGTAAAAATAACCAAGTTGCTTTTGTAAAATCATCAATAAATAAAAGAAAATATTTGAATCCATTATATGAATCTATTGGGGCCGGTCCCCATACATCGGAATGTACTAAATCAAAATGAGCTTTACTTTTGCTCGTAGAAAGAGAAAAAGGAAGCTTTGTTTGTTTTGCTAATTTGTAAATTTCACAAGTAGTACAATTTAAACTTTTAAAATCTAAAATACTATTTAAAATCTTGTCGGAAGGATGCCCAAGTCTCTTATGCCAAATATCAGAATTAACGACTTTTGCGGAAGCACAAAAATTTAATTTGGAGTTCAAAAGATAATGTCCATTTTCTAGAAATCCTTCACCAATCTTGACCCCGGTTTCCCGGTCCTGAAATACAACGTTTTTACAAGAAAAAATTGCATTACAATTTAATTATTGTGTTAATTTATTTATTGAAATTAAATTTATGAGAAATGTTTCTAAGTACAAAACATTTTTAATTTGTTTATTACATAGATTAATTTCTCCCATGCCATTTATTTTTACCTTCGTGCGGTTTGCAACCAATACAAAATTATTACCATTGGTCGGGTTGAGGTTTGACAGTAGTTGTTTATTCCCAAACATATGATCTGTTGCACCACTATCTATAATAATTTGATTAAAAAAGAAATTTTTTGAGTTAGAAGCAATACCACATATGCTGGGATTGTTTTGATTGTTAATCATCGCACAGAACTGCTGAAAATACTGCTGCATTTGATCTCCAGGCCTTGACCCGCTTGAAAATGACCCATTTGCGCCAAAATTAGCCTCTGACCCGTTCCAGGATGACCCGCCAGCGCCTGACCCGTTCCAGAGTGACCCGCCAGCGCCTGACCCGTTCCAGGATGACCCGCCAGCGCCTGGAATGGAGGGTCCATTTGGTGTCTCCTTATTGGGTCCGCCAGGGTTGGAATTGAATCCATTAGTAGTTTGGCTAGTGTTATTGGGTCCGAATCCATTTCCAGACGAACCCACTAGCCCATTAAGTCCTTTCTCTTCAACAGAAGCTACATAACTAGGGGTGAGTAAATCGCTCACAACTCGTAACTCGCTCATAACTCGCTCGCTAAATGCTCATTAACAACTCGCTCATTAGCAACTCGCTATAACTCGCTCATTAACAACTCGCTCATTAACTTAATGAGCTGAGCATGAGCATACCCTAACTCGCTCATAACTCGCTCATTAGCTCATTAAGAAATTAGTTACACAAATCCTGCCACATCTAATCCCTAGAATAGTATATTCCTGAGCTATTCTTATTCATTCATATTAGGCATATACAGTATGGGACTGGGTTAGTATATTTCTAAATTCTAAATTTTTATTATTGTTTTGATAATGCAAATTTGTAGGTACGTGACAAGCCGTGAGAACGACAAGAATATGAGTTTGTTTGATTTTGTTAATTTGCTTATGGACAATTTTTTGTTAAACTTGCTTATGGACAATTTGTTAAATTCTATAAATGAAAATTAGTTTTTGAATGATGTATTTTAAACAACTCGGTAACTCGCTCGGCAACTCGCTCATTAACAACATGCTCATTAACAACTCGCTCTAACTCGCTCATTAACAACTCGCTCATTAAGCTAATGAGCCGAGCATGAGCATACCCCAACTCGCTCATGCTCGCTCATTAATCACCCCTATACATAACTTCTGTTTTTTTCACCATTTTTTTCCCAATTTCGATTCTGATCATTTCCCTTCCATTTTTTTGGTCTAAGATGGGGATAGAGGTGCCAACATCTATCTTGAGTGTAGCCATCTTTTTTACAGTGGTTACATTTTTCATTTTTTGATTGATTTGGGCGATTTTGAAAGCTAGGGTTTTGATTAAAATTGAAATTTTTTACGGTTAAGCCATGGGTCTCGTGTCCCTCATGGCTTACAATCTGACCATTCATGGCAATTCTCCTACTTTCCTCTTGTTGAATTAAACTTTTAATTTGAGAATAAGATGGAAGAGGTACCGTGGTCATGATTTGAGATCTTACGGCTTCATAACTCGGGTTTAGACCCGCGAGGTACTGAAAAATATCGTCCTCCTTAGCTCGTTTCTGAAGTGTGGCCAAATCTGTTGTAAACGGCCGGTAAGATTGAAGTTCATTGCGTTTTTTCTCAAGAGCACTAAGGTACTCAGTGTGACTTCTTGACCCTTGTTTTTCTTGTTGAATCTCCTGCATAAGTTGATAAATGTGAGAAAAATTATTTTGTTGACCATACATACTTTTTACCGCTTCCCATAGTTCATGTGCCGTTTCGGCCAACGTGAAGAGTTCGGATACGGCCGGTTCCATGGAGTTGAGTAGTAAGGTAACAATTCTGTCATTCGTAGTTCTCCATTTTTTTGTTGCTATTGTTTCTTCGGGTGTTATCTTGCTTGTGTTTGCAATTTCTGGTTTTTTCTCTTCACCCGTAATGAATTCTAACATCTCTCGACCACTCAGGGCTCTGGATGCTGCCCTTGCCCATGACACATAATTTTTTCCATTGAGCAAGGTATTTGTTAGCTTCGAGAAGTTCGCTGCTTCTTCTTGAGCCATTTTCTTTTTGCTGAAATTTGTCACGCGTTTTCGATTTTTCGGTCACAGAGAACTTGGCTCTGATACCATGTTAAATTTGTAAGAGAGAATAGATGTAAGAAAACAATTTTATTATTGCAATCTTAATTTCAGATTTTACATATATGTGTATTTATAAAGAAGAACAAAAACTAGCCGTTATACTATTAATTACAACTACCAACAACTAACCACTAACTCCTAGTCTATTAATTACTAACTAGCCGTTATTTTTAACAGCTCCGTGATACGCACTGCGAGCCTGGCTCTACATTGATCTTCATTTGTTGCATCTTATGAGATACGCAAAGACCGCCTCAGATGTTTATCTCCATTTTTACGTCGATTGCGTCAGGGATAGAGTCAAACTTTCAAATATGAGAGTCAATACATATCGGGATCAATTATATAATTTTTTTTTGCGAAGAATGGTAATCAATTTTATAATACCGTAACATTTTACTCTAAATTATATAGAAAATCTTACATAAATACAAAAAAATAAAATAGAGGTTAATTGACCTCATACCTTCTACTTATATTCGTCTCTGAATCCCATGGATACCGACATATAAATTTATCTCGTCATAAAATTACTATTTAAAAAATATATAATATTGTATATATCTAAATCAACAAAATATCGATATTATATAGTCATATTTATCAAATAACAATTACCATATATAATTTAATATATACCATCAGTTCAATAAAAATATAGATACGTAATAATTGTTATCCATATCTAAAGATATGATAAGTTAATGAATTTCTTTTAAATGAAATTTGCCATATATATAGAGAGAGAGGAGGATTCAAATGTCTTTATTTTTTGTGCATCCATCATGTCTCTATTTTTTAAAACTTTAATAACTCAAAATTTAAAACTTAAAAATCAAAATAAAACCGTTGGATATGATCTACATAATTTTATCTATGCATGTGTAAAAAATTGTGACATTTCAACTTTGTTTTGGATGTCATCAAAAGCCTATAAAAAACGTACTAATGTGGATAATTTCTAGATGTTGAGTTTTCAACTTATTGATTCACATAAAAACAAAACCGAAATGTGATAATTTTGTATGAGCATATAAAGAAAATAACATAGATCACATATAACGGTTTTATTTTGACATTAAGATTTAAATTTGAGTTATTAATATTAAAAAAAAAGAGGTACGATGAAGTCGAAAAAATAAAAGACATTTGAACTCTTCTCTCGTGTATATATATATCTTATCAAATTCGAGACGGATAGATGAACGAGTAAAAACAAAAAATAACACCTGCTCGTGTGAGGATCCAAGTTTTGAATGCATGAACAAACAAAATACTATATAAAATTGGGAACGTCTTAAAAATTTACGGTCTTTCAGCGACATATCTTGTTATCAATTTGTTAATAAAAATAACAAAAAAGGATATACCATTTACCAATAACCAACACTGGAAAGTTGGTGTACACGGGGTCTCCACCAATGCCGCATAATGTAATTATGGGTAAGGGATGGGAGTGATGTGATGTGATGCGAGGCGAGGACGCAAATCTTAATGTCCAGTGGGTATATTCTTGTTCCCCATGGGCCATGGCCTTTTGTCTTAATAAACACGCTCTGCTGACTGCTTTATATGTTCTTTTCCAAAGTTCCAACTTCCCATACAAATTAGTCTCTCTTTCTCTCTCTCCCTGCCCTCCTCTATTCAACCGACACATGGCCGGATCCACCAAAGGCTCTCGCCTATAACTCTGTGGGGACGCGGCGCCATTTTCTTTTCTCATCTCTGATTTAATTGGGTCGAAATGAGAGCGCAGAAATGGAGAGCTTGGAGGGCCTCTAACAAGAAGAGCTCGTGATTGCCGGTTTGTCCGTGCTGGGATTAATTACAAAGCATTAGGTCAGATTCACGGAAAGGTTTGTAATTGTACTTTGATTGAAGTTGAATTCAAATTGAGAGGAAGGATGAGTACGGTAGGAGGAAGAACGCGAGTGGGGAAGTACGAGCTTGGAAGAACGCTAGGAGAAGGCACTTTTGCGAAGGTGAAATTCGCGAGAAATGTGGATACGCAAGAGACTGTCGCGATTAAAATTTTGGATAAAGAGAAGGTTCTTCGACATAAGATGATCGGACAGGTTCGGTGATCTTCTTTTCAGAAGTTGCTGATATATATATATTTCTTTAATACTTTTTTAAATTGATGATAATCTTGTGTTATATTCTAATTTACTGTTCTTCTGATTTTTGTGCTTTATTTTGTGACCAACTATGAGACTAGAGGCTTAAAATCTCCTGCATATGAATAAGTTCCTTTTGCTTTATTGTAAAGGAAAAAGAATTAGAATTTGCTACTTATTAACGTTTGTTGCCAGAAAATACTGGGACCTTTTATATTCAAACAGTAAGAAAAGTCTTCTCTTTTTAAGCAAGGTTTCCATACTGAAGGAAAAAAAAAAACAAAGGGGCTCCTAGAGATATAAAATTAAGAAAAAATTATGTCCGATTGGTTGCGGCTCCCTACTGGTACCAGCTTGGTGCCCTGCCAATTTGGGACTGTTCAGGTTGAGTACCTATAGTTATCAAAATTTCTGAATTCATGGTGATCCATGTACCATATAAGACGCAGTAGTAAAATTTTATGAGCCTTAGAAATATATTTCCCTTTTCTGATGTCATTGTTATGCAAAACAGATCAAGCGTGAAATTTCAACCATGAAGTTGATCAAGCATCCCAATGTTATTCACATGTATGAGGTTGGTTAGTTGTGCATTTTGAACGTTCTTTAACATCTATTTGTATTAATATATCTATTATGGCTGCATATTTTCTTTTCTCTTTATTTGGGTTGTGTTTGGGTTTTATAGGTAATGGCTAGCAAGACCAAGATTTACATAGTCATGGAACTTGTCACCGGTGGTGAACTTTTTGACAAAATTGTAAGATATTACTTTAAACCTGTCTTTTCACATTCGATATTGGGTATCATACAGCCTGGATAACTGGTTGGTTCTTGTATTAGCATCCCTGCAAGAATGTGCCGAGTAGCATAGTTATCTCTGTAATATATTATAACTTTTCTAATCAGATTATTAATAGTCACTGTTTCTATTTTTTGCTTTATTTCATGATTTAGGCTTCTAGAGGAAAGTTGAAGGAGGATGAGGCCAGAAAGTACTTCCAGCAGCTGATAGATGCTGTGGATTACTGCCATAGCAGAGGCGTTTATCATAGAGATTTGAAGGTGAATGATATAATTAAATCAGATACTTGCTTAGTTCTTATGATTAGGAGCACTATGATTTGTTTCTTTTGTTTTAGTATTAAGATGGATTCCTTTTAATTTCCTTCTATTTGTTGATCATTAGCCTGAAAATCTTTTGCTGGATTCAAGGGGTGTTCTCAAGGTCTCAGATTTTGGGCTTAGTGCACTCCATCAGCAAGTTCGAGTAAGTATGAATATGAATGCTCGCATTTTTAGTCATACGTGCTTTACATGCTATCCAACATTTGGTTCTTGTTTGTTTTGTGGATTTAGAACTATTTTATTTGTAGAAACTTTAACTTCCTTTGTCTTTCTTGTCGTTTGTGCCTCTAAGGTGCATTTATATTAGTAGATCATTTTTTTAAATTCTCGTACTTCCTAATTTAGGGCTTGCTGATTTTTATACAACTTTCAATTTGCATTTCACTTAATTTTTAGCTAAACATATTTACTTACAATTCAATAGGAAGATGGATTACTACACACAACATGCGGGACTCCAAATTATGTTGCACCCGAGGTTATCCTTGAAGCCTTCAATAAGTTTATTTCAAGCTCCACTTCTCTTAACCTTCGAATCACTACTTTGCTCTGTAAATTGCTAACATAATTTTGTGTAGGTTATAAGCAACAAAGGTTATGACGGAGCCAAGGCTGACCTATGGTCGTGCGGTGTGGTCCTTTTTGTACTAATGGCGGGTTATTTACCATTTGAGGATACTAACCTTGTTTCTCTTTACAAAAAGGTAATTTAGTTTTGCAGTTTCTTATTTTCGTATGGACTAGCAATTGTTTACCCAACCTGGTAGGTCAAACTGACTCGGCCATCTGTGTGCTTAGTTGCAATTTTGTAAGAGGATGAAAACAATCTAACTCAATCAGGGATGAACCCAGAATTGGGCTAGGGGTAGGCAAGAAAATAAGTTGGGCTAGAAAGAAAATATGAGTTGGGCTGGGAAGATACGGAGTTGGGAAGAAAAATGAATCTGGTCAAGGGTTGGCAAATTGTTCACTGGAGTCGGCAATAGCCGAAAAATACATGTTCTAAAATTGTTTTTCAAAATCCATGGGTAAGCAGTTGCCTACCCCTGTGCCTTACTGGGTCCACCCCTGTAACTCGTGGCTTATCCATCGGTGGTGTTATGCCAAGTGTATCTTTGTTAATATTAGTATAATGTAGTGTTGATTCCAGTGCCAATCTGGATTAATTAAAGTGGTAACGTGCTATATTTTAAGTGCCAACCATATTTTCGTAAATTGTTAAATTGAACATTAACAGTGCAATCCTCAATAGATGACATGCCTTCCTAATACAATTCAATTGTCATTCTAGATATTTACAAGTGTAACTTGCTAAATACCAACTTGACAAAAATTGAATATTATTTTGTCCTTTTTCTTTCTTTATTTTTGCCACACTTGTTTAGTGTTGATTTGTGTAACCAAGGATAAACTAGGAGCATGTTGATGCTTATTTGCGGAGTCACAGCTCATGTCATGGGGTGTTTATTTATTTCATGAGTTCTTGAAAAGTGTTGAATGTCTCTTAAAACAGATAGCTAATATTGTGATTTGATGCAGATCTCTAAAGCTGACTTTTCTTGCCCTGCTTGGTTTTCTACAAGTGCCAAGAAGTTTATTAAGAAAATACTAGAGCCTAATCCACAAAAGGTCTGCAAACTAGAATAAATTATAGTTCAAATTAACATAAAGTTTCTCTTTTTTTTTGTTTTCTCCCGAATTCAGTGATGATTACTGTAATATGCAGAGGATCACCATTTCAGAAGTGATTGAAAATGAGTGGTTTAAAAAGGGATACCAGCCCCTCAGTTTCGAACCTGTTGAAGTTGATCTTGATGATGTGAATGATATTTTCAATGAATCTGGGGTAATTCTTTAATTATGTTTTTTTTTCATTTAAAATGAGTTGTTTTACTTCGTTTCTGGTCACTTTCATTTCACTTATCCAATATTTAAAATAAATATAGGAACCGGCAAATCTTGTGGTGGAGAGAAGAGAGGAAAGACCGTCTTTGATGAATGCCTTTGAGCTGATTTCTACATCTCAGGGCCTCAATCTTAGTACACTTTTTGAAAAACAAATGGTATATTTGTTATTTGCACTAATTTATAAAACTTTGATCATTTCCCCATTTCAAACTTAACTAAAGCTATGAGCAGGGTCTTGTTAAACGTGAGACGAGATTTGCATCAAGACTTCCTGCAAATGAAATACTGTCAAAAATTGAGGAAGCCGCTATGCCCTTTGGTTTCAAAGCAAAGAAGAACAACTATAAGGTTTGTAACTTCCCATTCCAGTACTTGTGTTTGATTTTATTTTGAAATGACCCTTAGTTGACACAGTTTCTTTTCCTAGTTCTGAACATCTCTACTTGATTGTCTGTTTGATGATGTTTGTTTCTATTTTATCATTATATCATTTATTGTACCATACAGAAGCACATGGGCATACTGTTTAGAATTCATCTTGATTTCATTTCATCCTTATTTTTGTGTTTTTTTGCATGAGCATCCATGTCACATTCTGACGATCTGTTTTTTCTTTTAGATGAAGTTGCAAGGAGAAAATCCCGGAAGGAAAGGACAGCTGGCTATTGCAACTGAGGTTCTCTCTCTCTCCCCCTCCCCCTCCCCCACACGCTTTTTTGTGTGACAAATTCCGTAAGTAATTAAATTCGATTTTCTTCATTATTACAGGTGTTTGAGGTGGCTCCCTCTTTATTTATGGTCGAGCTACGCAAGTCTAATGGGGATACGCTTGAATATCATAAGGTAGATTTATTTTTTATCTGATCTATACATATACCTCTATCTGATACTCACCTGTGTAATTAGTATTTTTAACCTTCTTTTCTTTATCTACTTGCAGTTTTACTCGAACATCTCTAATGGGCTGAAAGACATAATTTGGAAGGCACCGCAGGATGACAAATCTGGAACTTCACACTGACATTTTTGAGTAGAAATGTTTGTAGATAATAACATAAGAATACTACAATATGCCCTTTTATGTTATAAATTGGATTTTAAACCTAAGCTTTATTGATTAATGACTTGAGCTTATATAGAGCCTTACCATAGAAGGAAAAATCGGTATCGGGATCGGGATCGGCACCGAGCGATCCCGATCCGGATCGGAAAAATCGGTCGGGATCGGACAAATTGGATCGGAAAATCGGACTTTTTTGGTAGAAGCTTGTTTTACACTAAAAAAATAGGAAAAAATTGATAAAAAAATTTAGAAAAATTATTACAATCAAATAATCTACTAATACAATATAATACAAGCATTACAACTAAAAACACACTCTTTCACTCCCAGAAACTATGTCGTGCTGGCTGGATCACTTCATTATCGTCTGTATTATGATAGAAATGAGGGTATTGTTGCCCCGAACCAAAAAAAGAAGACATTGTAGACCCAAATGAAGGATTGTTAACATCTTCATATCCATATGCATATGGTGGCTGATTATACCCCCCACTAAACCCTGACATACTCGACATCTCATCATAAGAACTAACATTTTGACGTCTTGTTAGTTCATTAATATTTTTAAATCGCCTTTCCCTTAGTTGAATTCCTGAGGTAGAGCCCCGTGGTTGTTCTCTGTGCTGATTATCAGGTTCATAATCTTCATTTTGACTTTCTGCATATGTATTAGGGACGGCATCTCCTGAATCACTGCTGCCATCATTACTTCTTGAACCATTGCTTTCATGATCATTGTTGCTGCCATTATGTTCATCATTGGCGGTCTCCTCATTTAGCCACGAGTTATCTCTATCATCAAGGACAGCGTCTTCATTCTCTCTAATATTAAAACAATGATTAAAATTTAATTGCTTATTTATTTTTTAAATTTTAGTCTCATAAAATAAAATTATTACCTGATCCAAGGTTGAAGGGGGTCCTCTTTGTGAAATATTCTATCAAGATCAATAAATTGATTAGAATCATGTTCTTTTGTTCTTCTCAATTGTTTTTCTCGAAGGCGCATGTTGTAATGGCAAAATACAAGATGCATAAGTCGATCCATTTTCAATTTATTTCTTGGTTTTGTGTGTATCAACGTAAATGTGATCCAATTTCTCTCACATTGTGAGGAAGAAACTGTTTGGCTCAAAACTCGAATGGCAATAGGTGCTAAATTTGGACATTCTACTATTCCGTAAATGTTCCACCACTCAGCCGGAGAACAATATTGTGCTGCAGTTACTATCTTACTAGTAGAAAATGATCCCAATCTTTGGCGAAACCTATCTGCCTACAAATTTTATTCAATCCATAATAAAAAAATATTAGAAATATAAAATTTTGAATAATGTACAAGTGTACAACAATTAAAATTTAGAATAATGTACAACAATTACAATATAAATTTTTACCTCTTTTTCTGCCTTTATCTGTAATAACATATCAGGTTGTAATCTTTCAATAATATTATTTAAACCAATCATAACTTCAATGTCATCTTGGATTATTTCGGAAAACTGGAATATTGGATTGAGGAAGTATCCTATAAAAGTAATAACATTAGTTACTTCATTTAATAAAAAAGTAACATTAAAAATTTAATATAGATTGTTGTTTAAATAAATATTGTACCTGCCGCATGTATATCTCGATGAAGGGTCTTTTCCCATCTATTATCTATTATCTTCCACCACTTTTTGTACCCTCTGGCTCCTCTGGCTCTCAAATTTTTTTTAATATGCTCTTTTGCTCGATCAATTACTTCATATAAAAACTCCATTTTTGCTTTGTCGTCACTATCAACCATTCGTAGCACTTTAATTAATGGCTCAAATAGTTGAATTGTCTCACTAACAGAAATCCAATACTCTTGATCAAGCAACATATCTAGTACATATTCAGCACCATCTTTGTCTTTTTTTGTTCTCACTAATCTAACTCTTTCAGCCCAACTCGGCTTGAGACACATCTGCAAAAGTGCATTTTTAAAACTATATATGCTCTGCAACGTAATAAATTGAGTTGCAAAGCGTGTGATACCGGGTCGGAGCAACTCCCGATTATGAGTAGCCTCATGCATCAAGTTAAGTGCCCACTGATGATTATATATAAAATTAGTAAAATCTTGTGCCTTTTTTACTATCGCACCTATTTCATCATCCTTGCCGATATCTTCAAGCATGAGATCAATACAGTGGGCGGCACATGGTGTCCAAAATATGTGCTTGTATTTATCCATTATAAGTCTCCCTGCGGCTTTAAAATTCGCACCATTATCGGACACCACTTGAACAACGCGAGTTGCACCAACTTCTTCAATGACCTCTGACATCAATCCGCATATATAATGCGCATCTTTGAATTTTGTCGTAGCATCCACAGATTTTATAAATATCGTTCCTTGGGTACAATAAACCAAAAAATTAATAATGTTTCTTCGATTCTGTGTCGTCCATCCATCACACATGATGGTACAACCAGTTCTATCCCAGTGACGGTGAAAGGATTGTATCACAGTTTTGATCTCATCAATCTCCATCGGTAGATACTTATTGTAAATTTCTTTTGCAGTTGGTGGTTGGATACCAATTCCCGCTTCTTGAGTGGCCTTAGTTGCCGCTTTAAAATAAATACTATTTGCGGCATGAGCTAAGATGTGATCATGCACAAACCATTTCATCCGGGCTCGACCAATAAATTTTTTGGACTCTTTTATGCCTTTCAACACAGCTTTAGTTATTTTTGGTTGTGTACTAGTTTGTTTCGAGCACAAAAAACTATCAACTGTTGGTTGCGTATGAGACAGCCCAATTCCTACATGGCTCAGCCTTTTATTGTGTCCACTAACTTCTGGTGTACGCATGGAAGCAGAGTGCCCCATCTCGACTCTCTGTTCTGGTGCACGCATGGAAGCAGAGCGCCCCATCTCGACTCTCTGTTCTGGTGCACGCATGGAAGCAGAGCGCCCCATCTCGACTCTCTGTCTAGAGGACCCATCACCCTTACGCCGTGATTGTTCATTCATTTCAAACTCTCGACGACTTTCTCTCATCGCTCTCTGAAGTTCTGGATCCGAGTCATCCTCATCCGTACTACCTTCAGTAACTCTTGTCATTTCATCTACTACTAATTCTTCTAGTGCCCTTGCCCTTTGTTTTTCTACATTTTTCCCCCGTATATGTAGGTTAAATTCCTTTCTAATATCTAACGGAACTGCAGTACATGCCGTTACGTTACCTCTTACACCGGCCAAATGTTGTTTACCTCTGAAAATTCCACCCGAAAATACTTTACCGCACCATTTACATTTTACTTTTTTCATTTTATCATCGATTGATACGAAATGTTCCCAGCCAATGTCTTGTTTACTTGTATCTTTGCCTCTACCCGCCATATCTATATTAAGTATTAATTAACGAGAAATTAATAATTAACAAAATCAATAGCAAAGAAGAAATATAGTAAAATACTTACATGATTTTTTGCTGTGGTTGAATCGCCCTTTGTTTTTTGCTGTGGTTGAATCGCCCTTTGCTTCACTGGTGAGGTGTTTGGACCAATTTCCTACATTATGGTAGCAAGTTGTTCTAATTTTCTAATAAAAATCGAATGAAAAATTGTAACTAACAAATTCAGTAAAAGCTAAAAGTCCATGATTCCTGGCTTTGTTCACAATCTGTTTTGGTTTTGTTTGATTGAAATCGTTTACATCTCCCATGTTTCTCAAAAGGTTAAGAATTAACAATAAAAGGATGCATGCAGTTTAAAAAATATTTAAGACATAATTGATAAAATTAAACCCAAGACTTGATTACAGAAATATTGACAAGTCTAGAGTCCAAATATTGACATTAATTACAAAAATATATCCAGTTGTATGTGATTCCTTGAAAGTGATTTAAATTCAGAAGTTGTAACTGGACAGTTCTAATTAAAATACTTACATAGTTCTAATTAAAATATTGACATTAAAATACCTTAGTCGTATTAGCTCTCAGAAGTCAGAACTCCTTTATCCTTATTCACCGGTGTCAGCATTAAAAACTTTCGTTTAATAGGCGTGTAGTCTTTGATATCTCTTCTTTGATATCAATTCTTTGAATCCCTTTGTTTTTGCTGTGGTTGCTGGTCCAATGATTGAAGCTCCTTTGTTTTTACTGTAGTTGCAGTGGGTGAATGATTGATCTCCAAACAAATTTTAGTCCGTGACTTGCCTTATGGAGGTACAAAACTACAAACTAACGATATATAAAAACGAATTATAGTTTTAAACAAAAAAGAAGCTGTGGTGTGGTGGAGTTGCCTTCGGTCCCCACAGTGGAGTGCGCGAGTTCGAATCCCAGCGAGCACCGAAATTTTTTTTTTGAGTTGGTTTAATACTTTAATTCGTGTTTCGGCCGTTTCGGTGGAATCGGTCTATTTCAGTCCGAAACGGCCGAAATTTGGCTGAAATGAAGCGGGCACGGCCGAAATTGCACCGGAATGGGGCCGGAACGGCCGAAATTTAACGAAATCTCCTGAAACCGCGTAAATCGGCCTGAAATCGGATCGGTAACGTCCGATCCCGCTCCGGAACGGCCGATTTTGCCTTCTATGAGCCTTACAACGCACTTTTACAAATAACACCCTAGACTATTCCATAAGATGGGCGAAAAATGGGTGAAAACCTGAAACATACAAATATCTCAACACTCTCCTAGAAAATCCA
The DNA here is from genome assembly GCA_011114355.1 of Carex littledalei. Classification (NCBI taxonomy): domain Eukaryota; kingdom Viridiplantae; phylum Streptophyta; class Magnoliopsida; order Poales; family Cyperaceae; genus Carex; species Carex littledalei. The sequence continues at coordinate 3,760,993 of CM022092.1, read as the reverse complement.
AAAACTTGAAACATACAAATATCTCAATACTTCTCATCAAGATGGGCGAAAGATATCCACGAAACTCATCTTGTCACAACTCCAAGAGCTCATGCTCCTCCTTCGTCAAGGCCTGAACCGGCTCTTCGTCCTCCTCGACTACCATCAGATGTGCCTGATAGCAACCTCTATCACCTCTTCGACCTCCATGGCCCCGGCCTCGCCCTCCAGGCTGTCCAACCTGTCTCTCTCTCCTTAGGTGGCCTAGGACAGGCCTTGCTCAGATGCCCCACTTCATCACAATTGTAACACCTGCGAGTCTCCCCCTGGACTCCTGTGATACCTGTGCTCGAGGCTGCTGGAGCTGATCGCATGCCTGGAGTGGAGCTAACCTCAGAATGTAGCCCCATACGACTCTCCTCATGCATCATACCTGCATTTGCCTTCTCAACTTTCAGATCCACAAGTGAGAGATCTAGCTTCATAGGCTGTGAGTGAGCCGACCCTGACCCCTCGCCTTTTGTGGCACTTAGCTTCATGAGCTCCATCAAGGTTTTCACCTCCGTAGCACTTAGCTTTTTGATAATCTCCTCCATCGAATTGGCACTCTCCATCGATCCGACTCGTATTTGGTTCCCTCACACCGATCACACCCAATCACGCCCGATCATACGAGTCTAGATCACACACTTGTCTTTCTTCCTTTTCTTGACCTGATCTTGATCCTCCTCACATCAAGATCTAGATCCTCCACATATCAACCCCTACCTCGGGATCCGTGGGGGTATCGGCCCCCCACTTGGGCCTTCTTCACACAATGGACAAACCGCTCCCCTTTTCGGCCTAGAGGAAAGAGAGAGGTGGCCGAGAGAGAGAGAGGGGCTCGGCCTAAGGCGACGGGTACTGTAGCGGCAGGTACTGTAGCAGCGGCCAAACCCTTAGCTCTGATACCAAATTGGATTTTAAACCTAAGCTTTATTGATTAATGACTTGGGCTTATAGAGCCTTACAACGCACTCTTACAAATAACACCCTAGACTATTCCATAATGGCCTATTTACCCGTAGGCCCCTAGAAAACCCGAAAACCTGAAACATAAAAATATCTCAACATTATAACTTATAAATGTTATTATAATTTATATTGGAAGAAGGAATTTCAGCCATTTGATGTGCTAGAGAATGAAGGGAAATAGAGGAAAGTAAATTTTTTTTATATCGTTTTCTCCAATTTTTTACCAGAATATGCAAGAAAAATAGGTCCTAGAAAAATATTTCTCAATTTTTTTTCCCCCCCACACATCAGACTTTTTAATTCACAATTTTTTTCAATTCACAATTTGCTGCCCCAGTGTGCAAGGCTTCGTGCTTTTTTCTGGCGTTGGATATACATCTACATGAGTATGTGTCTCTATAGAATATTACAACAACATTATCTGAGTTATCAATGCTACAACAGATACCATCATTATGCATACAGTTATGATGCCAAACTATGAATGGATGGATGATAACTAATGATCAAAAGGGCTTCAGCTTATTCGCTGAGGCATGCCCAAAAATTGCTAGGGTAAACAGGATAGTATGCATCTGTTCCATAAATGTTCAATCAAGTGCCAATGGTTAAGTGTCTTGGATAGCAAAAGGTTGGACATACAAGGTTGAGCTAGAGACTTAACAACTTGCATTGTAAGTCTTTTGCTATTAATTAAAGACTATATTGACAATGTGTCAGATAATCTTGACAGCCAATGTTAAATTCATCATGTTCTAAAATTAAAATTGTAAAAATGATATATAAAAAGTACTACTACACTTTTCAGTACATCCATTTTGTAATCAAATAAATATCTATGCCGTCAATTGATTACATCCAATAAATAGAAAGCCGACAGAGTTCCGCATTCATCAAAATAGCATGTGCTCAAGGATCAACACTTGCAGTCATCTGGAGAATTGGACCTCATGTACCAGGAGAAAGAGCATTCCAGCCATGTGCTTTATGAATTCGTATGTTTATGGTCAATGCAGTGGTAACCGGTTCATAGTTAGGGGTCGTCTAAGTTGGACAATATCGTTCGATCTAAGGGACCGCTAATGGATGTGTCTCTGTATTATGAAATAATATACAATGGAGTTCAGTTATTCATTATGCGAGATAGTTTATTCTTAGAAATACAACCACGTACAGCTACTCCCTGTAACAAAATTTGAACATAGACTTTTCTTTGGTATGAGTACCGTTTCGAACTAATTATTTGCCACGATGATATTGAAGAGGAGAGCACGCATCTGTTCATATATTAGTTTTTGTTGATGGTCAATGGTAGCGCGTGAAGACAATATTCAGCAAACTAATTCGGACTTTGTTTTGTTTGGTACTTCAATGCACAATTAATTATTTTGAATACTGTACTCCCTTCTTCCTGCTGTTTTGGCATGATGTTTTGTTGGAGATACACGTCGCTGTTCATAATTGTTCTAGTTTCGTCAGGTTTAAATTTCAGCCAGGTTCAAATGCCTGTTAATAATTATTCGGGACATTTTCACTGCACATCGACTAGTCTATTGCTCCGAAAAATTGACAGCTTTCAGCTTGCTTATTCATAAATATAGTTGTGTAGAAATTCAAATTTTATATAATTCATACTCGATAAAAAAATTTATAGCTCACACTTAAGTTTTTTCATTATGTGCTGATAGGCAAGTCTAAGACGAACATATCTTCAACGAACAAAATCATTTATCAAAGAAACAAGTTGCTCCCCTCTTTCCGACTCTCTTAATGCCTGTAATTATACCATTTCGAATGTTTATGTGCATCAAGTCGTCCATATATTTTGTTGAGTTCTTTTCGGGAGGGGTTGAATATAGCTTTAAAAGTAATTTGTGGTCAAGATACCGGTCACGGGCATTTTTGTTACTTTCTTGGTGTATAGACGCATTACTTGGTAGTTAGTACGCCAAGTCACAATACAAAATTGGAAAGCATATTGTAAGGTTTTTACATGCTCTAGGCCAGCAATCGGCTAAAAACTTTATGTATGACTGGATCGATATAGAATTCATGACTACTTTCAGTTAGCAAAACCATTAATAATTTATATCATTTCAAATGTCAAGAAGTGTTCCTCAGAATATAAATACAAACACATTACTAAATGAAAACAAAACATCGGAAGCAGAGTTATTACTACCTCCATTTTCTTTTAATTCCATCAATCTATAACAAAAGACGGCATTTTATTCTAGAATACAACAGAAGATTCTAGAAGATATCAGGATTGAAGTGCCCCGGTATGGAGTTGTTCTGTTGAGTTTGTCTCAGATGCATGCTAAGTGCATAATTGTTTATCTGCGCATGCATATTTCACAGTTAGACTAGTATCACACAATATTATGGAGAGAAAAAAATATATCTCTTGGACCTTGCAGATTCAAGACGTGTACCTGCCACTAACGTGCTACCTATACTAATTTTCCGGTCTCAATCTAGTTCCAAACCAGATCCAACAGGACATGGTTCATAAATAAATGAATTCTTAATAGTATCATATATGTTATTATGATCAACATTTATATCATGAGCATCTTAAATATATGTGTTGCTCGAATCACTATCTCTATTATTACTACACATTGAATTTTTTTATAATCACATAAAGCTTGATGAGAAATTTTCAGAAATGAAACCAATAAAAATGACCAGGGCACATCCCAGACTTGTCCAATCCAATAGTTCACAAACAAACTATGGAAATTTATCTATCCAGACACAAATTACTAACCTGAAGGGTATATGGATCAAGTTTTAAAACTGAACACTTTAGGATAAGGATCTAGATTTCATAATATCCGGATGCTCTGATAGCACCTCTACCTGCCACGGATGGCATGTACACAAATCCAATAGTCCAATTAAGCCCAAACTAATCAAAACTCAAAACTGACCAAATTACCCATAAATTAAATTTCACCCTGGCTTCGCTCTAATTACCCTACCTTGTACAAATTAACACAAAAGCAACTATAGACATGAACTGGCCGCAATTCATGCGAGCTGAATCCACTAATCTTCAATTAGCAAACTCAAAGAAGGTAAATTTCCCCTTAATTTCACACATGGATTAGACCATTATAAAAAAATTTAATATATATTGATAATAAAAGAAGATATAAACAATTGGCCCAATATTTTACTGGTTATGCATGTATTTGCTGAATTTATAGGAGGCATCTGGGCCTGCTTACCATAGTGATGTAGTTTGCTAACGAATCAAAATCTAAGACTAAGGCTGTAGACTGTACCTCTAAGTTTCGAACTTGTTCTTGATACTGGGCCACAAGCTGCTTGAGCTGGCCCAATTCCTGGCAGGTACTGGCAAACTCCTTTTGCCGGTCATGCTGGATCGCAACTGCTCTTTTCAGTATAGAATTTTCTCTCAGCACAGTTTCCATTTGCTCTTTCAGCATCATATTTTCCTAGCCATTCAAAACCAAAAAAATAGATCAGAAAAATCTTGGTTTCTTGTGGTCCATATCCTACATGAGACAAATGTCACTCGTACTTTTACCTGATCTGCCCATTTTTAGATTAATCTGATATAATTAGGACACTGACATGTAAAATGGCATCTTCAAGTGAAAAATGACATGGCACCCAGTGGAACCAAAAAGCTTTTACCACTTAATTATGAGAACTGCATTCTCCTATCTGATAATTAAAATAATGAACCAAGATGCTTCTTCTATTGTCCTAGAATATAATCCTACAAATTTTAAATTAAACTGCATCACCCCTTTCCTAAAACAATATCCTCCATACTCGCTCCACACATGTCAACTAGGCAAGTGCAAACAAATAACAGCAGATATAAGCACCGCACTAACTAATACAAGGCTAATATATAAGCAATACATACCTTGTGTAAATTTTCCATTGCTTCCACACCAGCACTTTGCAAGACTGACTTCTCAAAAACCTCAAAAGATCTAAATGCACGAGCCCGTGCATCAGCAATGTCAGATGCATTCATCATCTCCCTCACAAACAGTTCAACCCATTCTGACTTGTCAGATGGATTGTTGCTCCCCATAGATGGTTGGTTTCCAGAGGTGGACTCCATGTTGCCATTGTCAGCAAAAGTTTTATTGCCTGGAAAGCGAAGTAGCGATAACATTTCATTTCTAAAATTACAGATACTCAGCATTTGGTATTTTGAAAGACACCTTAAAAATGTTAGAAGACAGATTAATAATATTTGGAAAACATAGTTGTTTCTTGGTAATAATTTTGTCAAGTCTAAGATATTAAACTGCCATAAGATCAATGTATTTCCAACAGGGAGTGCAGATGTAAATACCTCAACTTGCATATGCAATTATTAAAGAGATGGTCATACCTTCTGCACAGGAGGTGCCATTTTCAAATTTATGCTCATTAGAATTCAAGTCGGCTACGGATGACTCGAGGCGCAACTTGTACAAATTCCTTATGGCTGTTTCCAGATCATTTCCAGAAGCTTCAAGTGATTCTTCAAGTATCTGAGAGTTTTACACAAAAAATAAAGACTTAATTTGTTTCCTCAAATCAAATCAAAGGATAAGGCAGAAAATATGAGACTGAAGAAATTGATTGTGTTCAAATAATAAGAATTTTAAAAGGCGGTCTTAACTAATTATTTCTGTCCAGAGATTAGAAGGAATTCTAGACCATTAGGATAACACCAAGTAAATTTGAGCTTTTACTTTGTAGTTAGTTGCTCATTGGGGGGTTTACTAAGGCTCCAATAAGATCAACAGTAAGCAGTAAAAAAAGGAATCAAACCCTTCAGAAATAGGTAAATGAAGGAAATCCTACACGAAAAAGTGGCTAACCTTTGGATCCATCTCAGGGAACAGCGAAATGAGCTGTAGAAGACTACCAGACTCGCACAGCCCGAGAGCTGCCGCTGGTGATGGTGAGAAGCTGGCGCCGCCGCAGCGGGCCCGCTTCGAGGCCTGATGAGGTGGCGAAGGAGAAGAAGAGTGTAGGATCTGCTGTGGCAAATCTTCGTCAAAGAAGGAGGAAGAAGACCTCTTTCCGCACACGACTAGGGCTGACATGGCGGTCGTGGTGCTGAGGTCTTCAATTTCGCACGACCGATCGCCGCCGCCTCTACGCCCGTCGTGGTGGTGTCGATAGTTTCATGAGTTGGCAGAGAGATCGGAGTCGAACGGTAAGTCTGATCGGATCGAATTCAAGGTAATATGAGATGTAGGTCTGCTGGTGGAGACGTGGAGTCCGTATCCTCTGAGATACCGCACGGTAGAATGAGCTCCTAGCCGGACGCCGGTGCCTATTTGAATTACAATGTTCGCTTTAAGATCGTGCTAGGTTCAAAAGGACGATCAAGATCTCATTCTACACGGAAGGGTACCGCACTGGATCTGAATTCCTGTAGCGGTTTGGTTTTCAATCGCTTCAATCAAAGTTGTGCTGTGTGAACGGGAAACCCTTTTTGTATTGTTTCATTAGTTCCCTCTTACGTCACTTTTTTATAACTTGTATAGTTGTATTAATGTAAGACAAGTTCCTTGCTCTTAAGAAAATCATTTAGATAAAATCAAACGGTTAAATGATAAAAGGTTTAGAAGTTTATTTTAACGATTTATTTTACATGATATTTTATATGTTTGGCTTTATATCATCTTAGATGAACTTGCAAATTATAAACATGATATATAAACGCATAATTTGTTTAGCAAATCAGTTTTATATTTTAATTTCGTCACTTGATAATTTTGAGATTAATCTCACAAACTCCCTTGGTATATTTACTCATGGTACTCTAAAACTGAAGGTGCTAATTGATTTATAAATTCGAGCTAAAAGATCTTTTTCCACATTATCAAGAAAGTAAGATAAAAGGATTTGAAAGCATATAGTACTCATGGAATTCGGTTCCGCTTTAGTGGTATCATGTAGTTTGTATTGAATTGAATTATTATGGTCACATTTGATTGCTATTTAAATTTAATTTAAGGAGCATTGATGCTTATTCTATTTTACTTCTCATATTTTTTTTTTGACAGATTAAATTATTGCTTAAATTAATTTGCCAAGAGAAATGAAAAATTAAGAAATGAATTTCTATCTATAACAGTGGGCTCTATAAACAGAGTAAGTAAACAATAACTTATTCCGAATTAACTTATCTTTTATTTTTATCTTAATTCTTCTATTTTATTCCTCATTTGACAACTTAAGTGTGATGTAAGAAATTTTCTCCACCTTTTACGTCCCAATCAAACATGACTTATCTGTTTTGTTGCGTAATTTAGGTAGTTAAATATGATAACAACATTAGTACAGAAAAGTAACAAGCTTACCAAGCTCTCTTGTTTCTTGTAGAATAATAGCATTATAAATGATAAACGAAATTTGTTCACATGAATTAATGATTATGACAATGGATAAAGCACTTTTAAGTTTTGATCTCAATGCTTTGTGTTTATATGCATTTGATGTTTATGTGAATTTTATCGGTACGCATGAAATGAGAGAACATTTAAATCTTTTTTAATAGAGGAATGATCACAAAACTCTTTCATAATAAGAAAGATTCTCCATTTATTGGTGTTTCAACGAGAGTAAAACTAGGGTGTTCCTAAGTTCATCAAGTACCTTTGTGAACTCAATTCTAAAATCTATCGGATTGGTTTTAAACGACGAATATAAACCGTTGAAATCCTTCTATCTTATGAGTGATGCGTCTACATGCAAAAAATTTAAATTTTCAAATTAATTTTGTATAGAGTCAAGTGGTCCAAAAATGTTCAAAAAATAAAGGCATTAAAATTAATTTATAAATCTTGTAATTTTGACTGCTTGACTTTACACTAAATTAATTTGAAAGTTTGAAATTTTTGTATGTAGACGCATCACACATAAGATAGAAGAATTTCAACGGTTTGGATTCGTCGTTTAAATCCAATCCGATAAGTTTTAGAGTTGAGTTCATAAAGGGACTTGGTGAACTTAAGAACACCCTAGTTTTACTCGTTTCAGCGATCCATTATTGTAGGTTGTAATGATCAGACTTGTAATTTTATGATCAATTTTAGGAGACACTGAGATCTGATGGTTTTTTGGGGTTTCGGTGGGTTTTTTTTTGTTAGGAGTATGTTTTTGGAGATTTCTGAAGGTTCTATTCCAAATTCATTCCAAATTCGATTGGTCTAGATTAGTGACAATTAGTAAGCCAGTACTTCCAATATTTCTCTGTGGTTCAAACAATATGTAGTACTACACGATAAAATTGTAGGCTTGCAACCGATCGAATTGTTATTTGAATTAATTAGGACTTAATTTGTTAAGCTATGAAAATGACATCAACAATAATATTCTTTGATTATTATTAGATGTTGTGCGCAAAATCCCCACATGTACTTCGTGCAAAAGTCAAAGTCAACAATGCTTTCTTTTCTGAAAGATTCTTTCAAAGAAATTAATAAACTCATCTCTCATGAAGTCCGCATGTACTTGAAAAACTTATATCCTTGACTCTTGATCACTATATTTCTCTAAGAGCTATTTTAAATGTTATTATGATTTTGAGTTTGGTAGAGTATCCCTCAGTTATTGCACCCGATAGCTAGAATGATCCCCTCAACCGGACGATTAGAATTCAAGCTCATTTGGATTACAGGGGTCAGCTTTAAGATTTGTGCCATTTTAAAACCGACAATTCAGATCTCATTTTATTCGGTCAGGTATTGCAAGTGGATCTGAATTCATTTTTGTACGGGGAGAGGAGAGGTTTCATGGCGATGCAGATTGAACAACTTATATCAGATATGTGACCTGCCACATGAATCGCCACTTAGGAAATCAATTCAGATCAGCTTATTCAGCTTGAGACTTCAGGCATAACTTTAGTTTTTTAGAGCCACTGTCAAGTTTCTCAAAAAAAAAAACTTTAGTTTTTAATTCGGTCTTCTTTTTCTAGTATTGTTAGTAGTTGACTTGCAGAATTAATCAATACAATTCATCATGTGTACTACATTTTGATTTTTAACGGACATATGAGCAATTACAACATTTTCATGAACCTTATCATTATTCACATTAATCCGTTTACTGTACACATGCCCAAACTCACTATATAAACACATCCAAGTTCCTCTCTTCCCTCATCTCAAACCTCTATTGATAGTCTGCAGTTAGGCCTATATATTTCACTTCCTCTTCATGGCATCTTACCAGCCCCTCCTTTCTCTCCTCTTCCTCTCTCTAACCCTCTCTATAACCTCCGGTACAATGCCGGTGCACTTCCACTTCTACCAGCACAAAACAAGCACCGGCTCAAACCCGTCTGCGGTCCAAGTTGTCAAGGGCCCCATCCCTTTACCGGCTTGGCCACGCAACTTCGGTGACATAATCGTGATAGATAACCAGTTAACCGAAGGACCCGACTCAAACTCTACCTTGTTAGGTCGGTCCCAAGGTTTCTTCACTTTTATGAACTCCCCAACCGTGGAGATTGTTTTTAATATCGTGTTGACGTGTGGGGAGTACAACGGGAGCACGCTTGCAATAATGGGGAGGAATGAAATCCCGCTGCCAGTGGGAGAACTGTCTGTCATTGGAGGCACCGGTGCTTTTCGAATGGCGAGGGGTTACTTGCTACTAAAGACTTATTCGGTCGATACTGATCAGAAAGGAAATATTAATTTTGTGGTTGAGCTCGATGTCTATGTGTATCCAGCGAAAGTGTAGACTTTCTCTTCTCTGCTAAAGTGTTTTCATGTTATTACGTGTAACCGTTAGAATGCTGGCTTTTCATGAACTTTTTTTTTTTTAAGTTTAGTATTTGCCTTTTATTTCCCATGTCAAGTGTCATTTATGATCAGCAATAAAGAAATTGAGTCGCTAGACATGTTATGGCCTGGTTGCTAGGCTGCATTGCTTGGGTATATATTATTATTATTTTTTATGATACATTGTCTGAAATAATGAATCAGAATATATATGTCCTGATCATGGTTCTAAATAGCTAGCTATAGCTCCGCTATAGCTACGCTATAGCTTTTTTGGACCCTAAAAGCTATGGCGCTATGGGGATATATAGCTAGCTATCGGCGCTATAGCTAGCTATAGCTAGCTACTTAGTGCAACAGCTTATTTTTTTTAATCGTCCCGCTATACCGCTATAATCGCTATTTAAACCATTGGTCCTGATAGCCACTATCAGGTTTCGGTACGTTTTTGGAGTTGCAGTGGACAAGAGATGCACCTCCTGGTAGGCTTTGGTGATTTCTGAAGGTGTATTTATGGACGAACAAATTTACTTTAGGACATTAGTTCTGGCTCTGCTCCTAAAGTAATAATCCTACTCTTAATAGAATAATAAAAATTTATAAGATTTTGATCATTTATGTATAATTTATTACATTACATCACATATATTAAAATAAAGAGGCTAAAGCAAAATAGGTAAAAATAGGTAACGTAGCAATAAGATTCTCTCCAAAATAATGCAACTTAGGAAGAAGCAAGAGAGGGCAAGGCGGCTAGAGCAAGAAGCGTGCGCCTCTCTCTTCAGGACAGTAGTTTCTAGTTAGAGCTTCAAGATTCCTTTTAAGTTGTTGATTATATCATTTCGGACCGAGTGGCAGTAATTTAATCAGAATTTTTACGCAACAATGACTCAAATTGATGACAAATACTTTTGAAAACAACATGTTGGTTGACTTATTATGAAGATCATGGCATATATACATAGATAATTGTTTCTTGTTTATATGCTAACTATATAATGGCCCAGCAGCAGCATATAGTTTCCACATTTCTAGCTTCATTATCGAGGACCTGAAAATTATTGTTTGCTTGCTTGCTTGCTTTCAATCCAAACTTAGTACCGAAATTATTCTCCCATTGGTGCAATTTATGAACTTTTGAGTGACTAATTGCAAAGGCCAAACACTCTTTAACTGAAATGTTCTCATAATCTCATGCAACTCAATTTATCTGTAGAAGAAGAAAAAAATAACAAAAAAAAACTATAAATACAGGGTTATATATGATTTTTTCTTTCTGAAAGTAGATTTGCCCCTTAACCAAGAATGTACATCAGGTATAATTATTAATTTATCTCTAAGAACTCAAGAAGCGATCCAAGACGGTTTTCCTCAAAGGCACCTCTTCGGCTTCTCCTCTATCAGATTTTGAAACCAACCGTAAAGCACATCTACTTACAGAGTTGAGTTCCTTTCTCAACTGTGCATTGTCTATAAATAAATCGGTGAGTGCTTTCCTTATATCTTCCTCTGATACAGTAAGGTTTTCGCCATTCATAGAATCTTTATTGAAAAGTGCAGCTGATTTGGTGCTTGAATTGTAGTCGGTGCCAGAAATTGTCGGTTCATCCTCTCTTGCCAATAATTGTGCCTAATAAACAAGGAAAACAAATAATCAATTAAAGCTCAACCTGTACATTTTAGGGTAACTTTCATTTGTAACACTGAAAATGTCAACATATGTACAAATAATCATGAAAAATGAAAAAAATATATATATTATACGCCATAAAACACTAAATAACCTTACCATCTGTATCCAATCCTACACAAAAAGGTGGGTAAGCTGGGTATTCTCACAAAAAGATGAGAAAGATATCACACTTTGTGCTTTAGAGGATGAGATGTTGCTAGCAGAGTAATACATATTTCACTGTTTCCTGGGACCAGAGATGTTATTATGGTAATAATGGTACCAAAAGAACTTCTCAAGTATGCTGCAAGAATTCATAAAATAAAACCTTGTATTTGTTCAAAACACTTTTTAAAGGAGAATAATTTTAATTTTTTCTAGATATGAGCACCAGCTCAGTGAGATTCAGTACCAGAACATATGGATTAATACTAGATTTATTGCTCACAAGGCCTGCTCTTTTTTCACAAATATTAATACCTCAGCAAGGAGAAGGCCAATCCTATTATCTGAAGTAGCCAAGAGATCCAAAGCATCACCAACTGAATTCTCTATAACTAATTTATCTTCATCTTCAGAGAATAGGTTAACACCACATTCCTGTAGCCTATCTCGAAGGATTTTGCATTCATGAAGAAGCTTCTCTCGGGACAAATTTGTGTCCTTCCATCTCTGCCTCTCAATTTGAAGAGCTCTCTGTTTCGAATGAAAAATCAATAAGCTAACTATATTAGAGTTTATGGCAATAAATTACATAAATGATTTAATAAATAGAAGTACTAAATCTCTGATATAATGAATCTTCGTAAGATAGCAGTAAATAGCACCTATTATTTCACTTACCCTGCTTCTGAGATAATCAAATAAAAATTTAAGCAGGCAACTGGATTCAGAATGCACATGTAATTAAAATCATTCTAGACTGTCTCTATTATAAATATAAAAAAACCAAAGATGCCAAACACCAAGCATTCGTTCTTGTTGAAATAATGAAATATCTGATTTTAGACATCTGCAATTGCACAAAATATCAGTTACCTGCAACTCGGTCTTCTCTTCAGAGTATCGATTTGTCATTTTCTTCAGCTCTGCTTGAGAACTCCTGAGAGTTCTCACTTCCTTCACAAGCACCTTTATGTCTGATTTTGATTTTTTCTCTACTTCCTCTAGATGCCTTCTCACAATGTTGAGTTCTTCTTGTTTAGACTCTAAATCTTGGACAAGCAACTCCTTTTCATCACTCGCACTCGTTTTTTCTGATTCAGCACGAGTTTTCTCATTCTGACAGTAGAAAGTCAAATGGTGGTTAAATGGAATTGCTCCAAAGCAAGCCACTCATTTTTCTTAAATTTCTATGGTTCAAGGTGGTCTAAGCAAGTACAGTAATATGAAAGAAGTCAACTAACATTCGCGTGTAAACATATTAATTAAACAGTCAATTAAACATGAAAAACTTAAAAAGCTTAGCAGCACCCCATAATTAAAGCAACAAAATTATCATCACAAATGCAAAATTTTAGTAAAGAATTATTTTGCTTAAGGTAAAAATCAAGGGCCTTTTCCCACCAATCAAATGCATTGAAGTTAAGCAGTAGTTTGCAACCAGAATTTCACATTGAGTTGGAACCTTTTTTATTTTGAATCAGAACATTCAGTTCACAACTTAAAATGCTAATTTTAGATTGTTTTTTCAAATACAAAATTGATTCATGCACTGATTACTAACTCCGCATATAAAGGACGTTGCCATTCTAGAAACAAAATACTTCATTAAAAAAAAATACCCAACTTGTTCAAACTTGAGTTTTGACTCCATCTCAGAGCACTTTCTTCTGAGTTCATCCATGTCCCATTGCATTTGTGTAACTCTCTCTCTTTCTAGCATTATTGCTTGTTCCAAGGTTTCTTTAGTCTTCTGCTTTGTCACCTCCAGTTCTACCTCTAGATCCTTCACCTGGGTACCAAAAAAATTGAGTTACTAAATTAATAAATGTTATGATAAGAGAAATTACCACTAAGTTGATGAAATTCATCAAAATTAAGATCCTCCTTTTCCAAGCAAATTAATAAAATCAGATAAAAAGCAATAATCAAAGATACTGACAGAACCAAAGCACTTTTTCACAATGGTTCATATCTTTGATTTTGTTCTTATTTCATACCATCATCAGACCTTGCAACAACCACAAAAATGATTGAACAGACCACAGCCTACCCTAATTTTGCAAATGAAGAACACAATGATGTGCCAGAGAAACATACTTTTGTATTAAGGTACTCTTTAACTGCTGTTTCCTGATTCAGCCTTGCTATTAAATCCTCCATATCGGTCTTTGCTGTTACAGCCCTCCTTTGCAGCGTCAAAAGAAGCCTAACCAGCTTATTCTTTTGATCCATCGGCAAAACAACTTGTGCATCATTAAGGGATTCACATAAATTATCCATAAAATTCGACAAGTCATTGTCAACAGATCCATCTAAGATGGAATTGCTAAGATGTCCTGCGATTGATGCAACCTCACTCCCCCTCAAAGAACTCACATCACTTCCTATACTCTCGGAAGAGGCTTTTCTTAAGTGGGTCATGGTAGTGTTTTGTTTGGTGCTTTGATTAATGTTTGAGTCACCAGTGTCAGTAGATTCATCAAATGCAAAGTCACTGCCAAGATCTGATGCAACTGACTGAGAGGTTGAATCGAGCCTAGGGAAGTCGGCAAAAGTGACACTGGAGCTTGGGCCCGCTATTACATCAGTGTTACTCTGATTCCATTCCTGGAAGGCTGGACAGGAAGAATAATGAGATAAATTTCTTGAAGACAAATAAAAAATATAAAAAAAGGAACAAAAAGGAACTTTTAAGAGAGATTTTTAAGCTCAACCTGGAACCCCAGATTGAACATAAATCAATATTCATCAGAGTTACAATATACGCTGCAAAACATATTAATTTAACAAATAAGAGAGTTTTTTAAGCTCGCGCTGGAACCCCAGATTGCACATAAATCAAAATCAGCTGAACAAATGGTAAGCAATGAATAAAAATTTGAAGGTACCGCTCAAAAAATCATTACTATTGGTTTACTTGGAAATATGTTAAAGGCTCACAAGAATTGACAGTAACCTGATTAGCACCAAATTCAGGCATGCACAAAATGTTTTTGATAATTATATAATGTTTACATGATCTGACGGCTGCTTCAAGTTCAAGAAAAGCTGCAATAAGTGCACTTCTCGACACATCAATGTTAGAAAGAACCCTTCCCATCCACTCTTCTAAGCTGCGCCTTCTCTGCAATCATACTATTGAATTTGAGAATTCTCAATTCAATACTAAGATATACTTGTTTACTTAAATTCTTACAGTAAAATATCAGAAGAGCTTTTTTCGTGGAAAATAACAACCAATGTTACAGCCTATCAAAATAACTCTAAACATTTATATACTTTTTCAATTAGCACCACAAGTTGAAGATATTTGCAATTTGCAACCAATCATTAGCTTAGTATCAGCCTCACAGTATAAGTACATTTGTTCAAGTATTGACTATTCTTTTCCCAACTTTAGTAATTTCTTTCTCTCCGTAAGCACAAATTAAACTTTTACATAACATTTCTGGAATGTGGTGCGCCACCACTATTTAACAAGAAATAGTCAGGGTACTGAGAGTTATAACAATTGGGTTGAAACAAAATATGACCTTTAGTAATGAAATACGGATTTCTGAAACGTTACTGCATACTTTCTCACATTTGGATGTCAAAATGTGCATTTATTGTCAATCAAAGTTAATTTTTTGGAGGTTTTGAGCTGCTATTTATAAAATATGTGGAAAAAACAGATGGATATAGAATTGGATGGTATAAGAAATTGAAAAACGTATTGATTATTAAGCTTATAATATAAAGCTAAATAAAGTTTGGATCACTAATTTTGCCGTTAAGAGTACATTCACGTTCCCTCTTTCAGAAAAACTGTACCAATACAGAGTATAGACCCTCTGTACCATAATCTGGTAACCCAGCGAACTACAATGGTTCTTGAATTACTGCTCAATAGAAAAATGTGCCCTGTCATTCCCTGTCATTGTGCTTCAGTTGTTAAAATTACCTCTTCTAAGAGCTGCCTACTTGAATTTATTCGCAGCAAGGCGTGCTTCGGTGGGGCTGGGGGTATATCCTTCTTCGGAAATGTCTTTTTAAGCTACAATTGAATAAAATAGCCACTCAATTTAAACAAATAAGCAAAGGAAGAAAAAATAAGTACTTAAAACAAGAAAAAAAAAAAATTAGACTTACAGAAGCATGCAAATTCAGGAAGTCACTAAATCTTTTAAGTACACCATGACTTGAGCTGACCCCTTCTGGCGACTGTATCCCGACATGTATCCTGTAAAACTGTCATTTATGCCAAACCCTAGTTAGATCTGCTGAGGTCAGAACAGCATGCACAACTTAAAATTCAAAAAGATAAAAGTCCTTGCCATAGAAGTCCAAGAAGCAATTGGTGCCTGTAACATATGATAATGCATAGAAAGTACTAATTACCACAACAGATTGCAAGAAGGTGTCATGAGATACTCCTGGATCTGCTTGAACAGTCCATGAGGGGATCATGACACAATAGCTCCAGCCTGTCTGGTGATTATGAGGCCATATTGTGTTTCTTCCTTCCTGCATAACAAAGGTAGAATGAAATTCAGAAAAAAAAAACGCAAATGTGGAGATCAAAACATTTCAGAAGTGAGCAAAGGAAGCACCAGGAAACCAAATAATTGGGACTTAGGAAAATCAATGAAACTAGCAACAGCTGAAAATAAATACAATAGCTCACTGTTACTGGACAACACCCAAATAGGATGTCCTAACCCAAAACATAATCAAAATTTAGCAATTAGGTACAGCTCAGTGGTTATAACAAGGTCATGATCAGTACAATCAAGAGAGAGAATAACAAGGTAATGAAATAACCAGTTTAAGCAAGATCCACTACCAGACAACTGGTTCACCTCAGTTTACTGAATAAATACAATAGGCTGATTGAGATTCGTAGAGTTTTACATACCCATCTTTTGGGCGGTGGGCTCCAGTCCATGCCGAGTGGCAAAGGCGAGGTGCCATCGTGGCGATGCTTTGGTGGGCTCCTTGGCATCGCCGACTCAATCGGAGATCAACTGGAGAAAAGATGGAGATCCGAGGGAAGCAGTATTCGATCGCAGAGTAATTGAAGGAAAAATTGGAAAAAAGAATCGAATCTAGCGACCCGATACCGGCTACTGATGAGAATTATCGGTGTGCAATTCTTTGATGAGCTCCACCGACCTAACTGTCAACCCTTCGTCTCCGGCTCTGCTCTCTATTACTCTATATTGTTGTCCACATGGCGAAGAAAACGGAAAAGCGAAAAATTGGAAACAGAAAGACGAGAAAGGTAAAGCAAAGTGGTAACAAGCAGAATCCATATCACCTGAGGTAACAGAAATTTCGAGTTTAGATCCGGCCGTCCGATTTTCTTTAGCACGAATATTATCAGTGCATTCCACATCCGATATCCGGTCGGATTCTAATCGGACGGTCCGGATTCAAACTTAAATATTCTATTACTTCAGAGAATGCGAACTCTAACAAGTGACCGCAGTTTCTCTCGCATTTGTCTGTGAGAATTTTGTGCAACGGGTCTAACTTGATAAAAAGACTTGGTAGCAGGGGTGTTCAAATGGATCGGTTTATTCTGTTTTAAACCGAACCGGCAAATTTTGGTTTAATTGGATCGGTTGTTCGGTTAAATGGTTCGGTTCGGTTTTAGTTTTTGAAGAAGTTCGGTTTAAATGGTTCGGTGTGGTTTTGGGATCTCCAAATCGGTTTGAACCGAACCAACCGGTTTAATAAAAAATTGATCGGTTTATTTTGTGTGGTTTATAATGGATCGGTTTATCAAAAACCGGCTTGTGTGGTTATCAAAAATGTTATCCAAATTGGTTTGAACCGAACCAACCGGTTTTGAAATGTTTATTTGTAACTTGAAATGTTTATATTTGGTTCAACCGAACAAACCGAAGTTTAAATCGGTTTAATCGGTTCGGTTTTAGATTGGTTTGGAATTTTAATTCGTCGGTTCGGTTGGGTTTTCAAAATTCGGTTTAAACTGCGGTTCGGTAAAAAAGATTCGGTTTGATCCGAACCGACCGGTTGAACACCCCTACTTGGTAGTTGCCTAGTTGGTACTGAATCAAGTATCAAGAGAAATATTATTGAATATCATTTTGCTGTCTAATTGTTATTAAATAGTTTAATTAGTTATATTTTAATTTTACTAATTAATATCGCGGATAATTAAATTTTCTATTTATATAATCTCGAACAAACTTTCAGATAATCCGACGAACTTCCGACAATAATCAAGCTAATTTTTAATAATGTTGTAATAAAATTTTAGTAATAGTTCACTAAGTTATATATGTATGGCGAACTCTTATAAACGTGTTAAAAACGAATTATAATTAGTACAAGGTAAATTAAGAAAAGTGCTTCCGCAAACTTCCTATGAATTCGCATCCTCTGAGAGATCTCAAACTTGGAGTGTTTTTTTTTTTTTTGGAAAATCTCAACCGTTCAAATATATTCTGCACGAATCTCAAAGACGCGTCGGTCCGGCAAAAGTTGAAATATCTCAGAGGATACGCACTCACTTCCTACGATGTATCGGCAAGCTTCTTATTTAGATTACATTGAATTAGAGCTTGGTTTATACTTTTTTAGGATTGAGTTTAATTTGTATAAGGTTTTAGGTTTTATGTTTATATTGTCTTGGGATTATATTTGTCTAAGGTTTTATGTTATTTATTTATGTTAGTTTTTTCAAGATTGAGATTTACTTTGTGTCAAAATTAAATTTATATTGCGTTAGGATTCAGATTATATTACTTTAAGGCTTATTATGCTAAATTATGATAGAGTTCCATTTACTTTGTGTTAGGATTTTGTACATATCATTATATTGTCTCAAAATTTAAGTTGCATTGCTTTATCGTTTAATTTACTTTGTCTAATGTTTTAATTTATTATTGTTCAAATTTAATTGTTATGGGGTTCAACTGTTCATGTTATTTTGTTTTAGGTTTCAATGTACTTTTATCAGAACATCTTTAGAAATTTGTTAGAGTTTCATCAGAATTTCCCAGGAGGTTGCATAAAATAGAATGCAAGTTGTTCAAAGTGTCTGCTGTTAGTTTTATTTTATTATGTGGCCTATGTTATTACTGTGCACCAATTTCATTTAAAGAAATTAACGAAAAGGCATCTGAATTTTTGATGGAAAAATTCAGATTGCTATTAATAATAAGGGTCCGCCTAGCTCTCCCCCGTGAACAATCCCCCGTTTCATCCCCCGTCAGTTGCATTAATTAAGGTAGTTAGTTAGTTAGTTAGAATTTATAACTGTCAGTGTATTTTAGGAATTTGCAGAAGTATTCATATGTAGCACAACTAGTATTCATCCAGTGATGTGAAGGTATTCACATTTGCAATAGAAACATATTTGGATATATTACAACAAGAAAGTAGGGGACAAACAACATGTGTGGGGGACCGCACAACTGTCAGAGCATTAATTAAGTGGGGGACCGCATAACCGTCAGCGCATTAATTAAGTGGGGGACTTCTAACTACCTTCAGCTCATTTTAGAAATTTGCAAAAAAAGTATTCATCTGTAACACAACTAGCATTCATCCATCTATATAAATGTATTCATCTTTGCAATAGAAGCATATTTGGACACATCAATCACTCATCTTTTACACGTTTTTAGAGATGGGTTTTTTTTTCTCCGTTCAATCTAACCAATATTTCTGACGATCTGTGAGAAATTTTGCAAATCTAAAACCACCACCGTCTTCTACACAATTTTCTCTTTCAAATGAGATCCATGATGACATACTTTCGAGTGTTCGTTGCACAAGTATTCACACCTCGTCATGCAAGTATTCATCCCGCATTAAGCAAGTATTCATCCTCATCGTGTAAGTGTAAATAGTTAATGTACCAAGAGTATTACACGTTTTTAGAGATGGGTTTTTTTTTCTCCGTTCAATCTAACCAATATTTCTGACGATCTGTGAGGAATTTTGCAAATCTAAAACCACGAATGTCTTCTACACAATTTTCTCTTTCAAATGAGATCCATGATGACATACTTTCGAGTTGTCCGTTGCACAAGTATTCACACCTCGTCATGCAAGTATTCATCCCGCATTAAGCAAGTATTCATCCTCATCGTGTAAGTGTAAATAGTTAATGTACCAAGAGTATTACAAACATATGTGCATACCAAACAAATAAAAAATATTCATCCATAAGATATCAAGTATTCATACATATAAGTTAAAGTATTTATGCCTAAGATATTAAGTATTCATCCATAAACGTTGAAGTATTCATCTCTAAAACATTAAGTATTCATCTATATGTACTTAGTACGCACTGTTCTAATTCACCATTAATGAAGCTTTGTTCTTTGCAAATAACTCGGATCTGACCCGGCGGAGGCGGATCTGACCCGGCGGTCGACAGTGATGGATCTACTCCGGCGGAGGCGGAGGTGGGAGAGAGAGGAGGCGGAGGTGGGAGGTGGGAGGTGGGAGACGGAGGTGAGAGACGGAGGTGGAGGTGGGAGAGGGAGGCCGAGAGGGAGAGGTGGGAGAGGCGGGCGGAGGCGCAGAGGGAGAGGCGGGCGGAGGTGGAGGCGGAGGTGGAGAGGGAGAGGTGGGAGAGGTGGGAGAGGGAGGGAGAAAGAGGAAAGAAATAAATGGAGAAAATTGAGTAATTAATTTGTAGGTCCCACTAGGTAGTTAGAATTTGAATTATAGTTAGAAAAAGAAGTTAGTTAGTTGGGGGATGAAATGGGGGATGGATAGAGGGGGGAAAGTATAATTACCCTAATAATTATACTGGTTCCAAAGGTTGCCTCATAATATATTAAAAGACCCATTTTCTATTTGGACGGATGTCATTCCAAAAATGTTTTTTCTGGAAACATCTCTCTCTCCACTAATTTTTTAGAGATATTATTTTCTGAAAAAGAATCATCCATTTTGAAAGAGAGAAGTAAAGAAAACGCAAAAGGGTCTCTATCATCATATCTGAGAAAAACCATCGAAGATTAGTATTAACGCTTCTGCCTAAAGATGTCTTCAATTCAGAACTGTAAGATTTAAATTCATTTGCTATTTTATTTTGAATTTATGGATTCTGAATTTCTTGTGTTTTTAATTGCAAAATACTTCATGATTTATTAAGTCTATCATCTGCATCTTTATAAGTTTGACAGAGCTCAATCAAAATTTCATGGAATGTTGTGTAAAATAGAATCGTCATTTGTTCAAAGGGTTGACTGGTCAAAGAAAAAATGGCCGGTCAAATACTCAGGAGCATCTATGCTTTTGGGTGCGTTTGGATGAATTAAGGAATGGCTCGGAATAGCAGCTATTTTTGGGTTCGGAATAGCTGCTAACCCAACATTTCATAGGAATAGCGGAATAGCAGCTAACCCGAGCTATTCCTTTGTTGAGAATAGCGTTTTTTTTCACCCAAACGTGTTGTGTTAAGAATAGCTCGCTAGGAATAGCAGCTATTCCTGAGTTAGCGCTATTCCTGTGTCACCCAAACGTACCCTTAAGTTCTCTGTGAGCTTAACTCAAATAAATTTGTTGTATTGACTTTAAACGACAAATTTAAATAGTTAAAATCGATCTGCTTTATAAATCAAATTTTTTTTTTTAAGAACATGTTTTTTTTGAAAAACCTTCGTAGAAGCTACGAAGTCGTGAGTGCGAATCAAATTCTCGGCCAATTCCAATCAACATTTTCCAGATTAAATAAATAAATAAATAAAAAACAAGTATATGATGTTAGCTATATAGATTAATTGTGTATGAAGTTTTCAAATGTTAAATGTAAAATATAATAATTTTAAATTATTTGATAAGCGATAAAACTTATATCAAATTGTATTTTCTTTTTATATAGTATGCGTAGGTATAAATGATTTTAAGATTATATATAATATTTTTTGACAGTTATCAAATCATCAAGAATATTTTTACGAATAGATTTAAACCCTAATTTTAATAAAAATCATGAAACATCCATAACGAGGAGTTCAAATTGCGGAGTTCTAATTGATTACTATATTTGGAGATCTGAGCCATTACATATTATTGATATTGGTTACTAATATATTGTTTGAACCTAACCGTCCCACATGATCTTATTCTAACTAGCACATTAGTTTTTGATGCCCATCATACGTGCTCTACTCCCAATTTAATGTTGAGTTCGGCTACTATACCACTAGTGTCATTTCAAATTAAATAACACCACATCTTAAACTATTAGATCTACTTTAATATTCGTGTACAAGATAGCGCTGGAATGACATTAGTGTCTTGTACGAATATTAAAGTAGATCCAATGGTTTAAGATGTGGTGTTATTTAGTTTGGAATGACACTAGTGATATAGTAGCCAGACTCTTTAATGTTCCTTCAGCTATGGGACCTTTAACAACTATGAATGGAATGTTTTCCCACTACTCGTTAAGTTGGATATTGATTACTAAATGCCCTCAATATATCTCTGTCTATTATTATTCCCCTAATTACTACAGTCATATAAAATTAAAGATTACTTTGATCATTTTAAAAAGTTTGATACACGTAAATTATACACCTTAAGTTTAAAAGTGAAAATTAGAAACACAACTATGGAGTTCGAATATTGTACAAATATTTATATTATGACCGAAATTTAAATAGCTTAAGTTATGTTTTTTTTTTTTCATGTTCGAGCGGTTGATTAAGCCGCTCAATATGTTTTACATATCAAAATCTTCCAGCCAACTAAGTTTTATTTTTAGAATTTTCTTGCTAATTTTCAATATTTTTGAAAATGGACCTAAATAATACAAAATAGAAAAGTTTGCATATGAAATTGGGTTATTTGTCAAAAAGTCAGAAGAATAATAAAAATATTAAAATTATAAAATTTAGCATACTATGAGATTTTATCTAGCTTCTCAAAAAATAAAAAATAAAAACGATCTGACACAACACGGTACTGTTGTTTCAAGCAATTCTCTTTTAGTCTATTTGACTAATTTGCAAAAACATACAATTACTGAATTTTACGATTTTCTCTATGATTAGAAAGAATGCAGGTTCAAGACAATTGGAATTGCAATTTAGAGCACTTGGACTGAAGAAATCATCAAGTTATTTATCAAGCATTTAAACTGTAAATTAATAATTGGTAAAGTAGCTTTGATGTTGAAAAACAGGGATAAAACGTTGGAACGATTGACAAAACGTTCAGACATTTTTCTATGTGAAAAATCTGGAGATTAAATCGATTAAAAGCTAGAAAAACATTCTAAAACGTCCCAGACGATTTGTAAAACGTCTGGACGATTTAAATAAATTCTCAGACTTCAAAACTGCATTTTAATCGATAAATCTCCAGAGGAAAACGTCCTGCAACGTTTGTTAACCGTCTGAGACGTTTTAGCAAATCTCACAGAAATTCGAATTTTGACCTAAGTTGAACTAAAACGTTTTCAACGTTTTACAAAACGTTGGGACGTTTTATGGCAGAATACTCGTTTGAAAGCTGCCACTATAAATAGAAACTTAGGGTTCTCCTCAAAATCTATCTAGCCGACCCTAATCATTTGAAACCTAATTTTCTGTGAGAGCAAGTTCCTCCATTGTTGTGAGAACACGAATTTCAATATCCCTCAAAACAACCTCAAATCCACTTCACTAATCTTGAGTTAGATTAGATTAGAGTGATTACTTGAGTGTGTATCTTGAGATTTCAAACTTAGAGACTTAGTTCTCGACTCTAGTTGGCCGTGTGACTTCCCGTTGGTTGTAAGGGCTCACCGGTTCACAAGTTGTAACCTTTCTCTTTTGGGTAATAGAAAGGCGCACCGAGAAGCGGTTGCGACGCCCCGGAGACGTAGGCATTTTAAGCCGAACTCCGTTATCACTTCTTGTGTCAAATCTCTCTAAACTCATTTACTTTATTTTATTTGCAATAATTTATTTATTTCGAATTTAGTGGTGCCTAAGGGACAACAAAGTGGTATCAGAGCGCGTTACTCAAATTAAGACTCACTTAATTCGAGTTTACCGATCTTAAAATGGCAACCACTAGATATGTGAAAGAACCTCCAGTTTTTGGTAGTGCTACCAAAAATTTCAGTCATTGGAAAAGGACCATGATAAACTATCTAAATATTCTTGACCTTTGGAGTGTTATTGAGAAAGCCTATGAACCGGAATATGCTAATTCTGTTGGAAATGAGGCCAAAGTTGAAGTACATGCATCTACCGAAAGAAAGAAACTAAATAACCTTGCCATTAATGCAATATATAATGCGGTAAGTGAATCGGTTGCGTTACTTTTCGGTAACACAACAAATGCAAAAGAAATGTGGGATACTCTTATTGATCGATATGAGGGTAACACCCAAATCAAACGAACCAAAATAGCCGGTCTAGACACCAAATTTGAAACCTTCAAAATTGAAAATGGTGAAAATGTAGAGGATATGTATAATAGACTTATGCATATTCAAAATGAATTCATTGAACTAGGAGAACCGCTTTCTAACGATAAAATTGTAGGAAAGCTTCTTCGAGTAATGCTAAGGAGACCTAGGTGGGATGGATTGGTGAGCGCCCTAGAAGCACTTCATGGGGCACAAAAATCTTTCACACCGGATGAACTCTATGCTCATTTTCGGAGTTTTGAAGAAAAGCTCATACAAGCCGGTGAACTCAAGCAAGAGTCAAAAACAAAAACCGTGGCTTTTCCGGCTCAAAACCACCGAAACCACCCAAGCTCCTCAAATAATCGTCAATCAAGTGACTCACTCATGAGTCAACTTGGACATGAAACCTCTCTTGATGCCGCCACCATAACCAAAATGTTTCAATCCATGCTTAACTTTGAACGAAAATACAACAAGGAGCGTGAAGATGGAAACAAACGGGTAGTTTGCTTTGCATGTGAAAGAGAAGGCCATACCATCCAAACTTGCTTCAAAATATTTCCCAACTTGAAGAACAAGGATAATGAAGGGCAAAATGACCGAAGATCTAAACAAAAGTACGAAGGATATAAAAGCAAAAAGAAGGCCAAGGCAATGCAAGCCTTATTTTGCATCGACTCCGATGAAAGTGGTAGAGAAGAATCCGACTCGGAGTCGGGCGATGAACAAGAGATCAACCTTGCCTTGATGGCAATAGTGAATGAAGAATCGACAACTATTGATGTGAATACAATCATCGCAAGCAAGAACATAACCGATGAGCTCACCATTGAATTCCTCAAAAATCTCATCAATCCACCTATCAACAAGGAATTGGAGGACTCTACCAAAGCCACCACACACACCATTATCGAGGTAGAGGATGCTTCTATAGAAGATATAACAAATTCTCCAAATAAGGTACACCTCATCTCTTATCCTAACCGGTATATGTCTACCATTGATTTGACCAATCCCGATTACCATTTGAATGGTTACAAAGTTAGGAAAGATGAATCCAAAATAGATATGAACAACAATTATATAAAGACAAATGAGACAAGCACGTTCATGGATGAGGCTCTAATTAATTACAATGCGCCTAGGTTGCTTGAGGAATCTAAAAAGGCCATGCTTGAAAAGGAAGGTATCATACAAAAATTGACATCTCAACTTCTTGAATTTGAGTCTAAAATCAAAGACTTAGAGTTAGAATTGCTTAAGTCACACACTTGTCAATCACATATAGGAGATATAGAAATGTTAAAAGTGAAAGTTCAAACTCTAGAGACTGAAAACAGGGCTTTAAGATCGCCTAGTGAATTCTCAAATGTCACTAGTCTCGATCCCTACTATGTAGAAAATTTGATCAATGCCAATTTGAATCGGAAATCCGGTAAAATGGGCATTGGATACAAGAAGGGTCAATCCTCATTTGAATCAAATTTTTCACAAAGCCCAAAAGAAAATGGGGAACTTACTCAAAATTTAAACAAAGTTAAGTTCAATAGCAAAGAGTATTTTGATTACCAATTTCATTTCAAACATGGTAAAACACCCTTGATAAAGGAGTCAAATAAAGGGACCACTCCTCAAACCATAAATGTAAAACAAAACAAAAAGTCTCAAAATTATGCATTTAGATACAAATTTTCTAACAAAAATTACAAAAACGAAAACAAGTTTCAAAATAGTGATAGGAACACATTTAATCCAAAAAGGTCAAACAAAACTTATTTCAAGGGACCGGATGGATAGTTTTATGAAACTCACAACAAAAATACTTTACAAAATAAAAACCAAAGAAATGGTTTGACTAGAGATGTTCCCCAACATCACAACAAACTTGATTCACACAAAAATAAGTCTTATGCACCTAAAGTGACAACCAATAGGAATCAAATTCAAGAGGTGAAAGATAAATATCAAACCACCTTCAAGCATGGTTCAACTAATGTCAAGCAATCGGTCACATTTTGTAATTATTGTTGTAAGATTGGCCACACCTCATTAGAGTGTAGCTTTAGGAAAGGAAGCAACAAATCAAAAGTTGTTTGGATTCCTAAAGCTAAACTAACTTAAAGTTGTAATTGAAATCTCCCCAACTTAAAACGAAATCACTAAGGAAGGGGGAGATTAAAACAAGGTATATATTAATTGAAAATATATATATATACTCTTGTAGGTATGTTTGATTACAACACACCAAGAAAATGCTTGGATCATTGATAGTGGATGTTCACACCACATGACCGGTGACAAATCTAATTTCAAATCTTTAGAACCATATGATGGTGGGTCGGTTACTTTCGGTAGTAACCAAAGAAAAAGTTCGATTATTGGACTAGGTTCGGTAGGTAACCAAAACTTGACCATATCGGATGTCTACCTTGTTGACGGCTTGAATTATAATTTACTTAGTGTAAGTAAATTATGTGAAGCCGGATATTATGTTAAATTTAACACTAATGCTTGTTTCTTGTTTAGAGAATCCGATGACTCTTTAGTCTACACCGGTAAGAAAAAGAAAAATGTTTACTATCTATATTTTGATCATTTCGAGTCCGGTGAAATATGTTTGAATGCCACAACAACCGGTTCTAAACTATGGCATCGAAGACTAGGCCACATTTCAATTGACTCTATTAAGAAATTGGTTAAACTAGATCTAGTCCGTGGTTTACCATCACATAAATTAGAACTTGTAGGATTGTGTGATGCATGTGTACAAGGCAAACAAACTAAAAGTAGCTTTAAGTCCAAAGAAATGGTCTCAACCTATCAACCATTACAACTACTACATATGGACTTGTTTGGACCTATTGGTATACCAAGTTTGGCTAGGAAAATATATGCATATGTGATTGTAGATGACTATAGTCGCTTTACTTGGGTCATATTTTTGCAACATAAAGATAAAGCAATTGAAAACTTCATTAAATTTTGCAATCGCGTTGAAAATGAAAAGGGTACAAAGATCATTCGCATTCGAAGTGATCATGGGGGTGAATTTGAAAATGCAAAATTTGATGAAGTATGCTCTAAAAGAGGATATCAACATGAATATTCGGCTCCTCGCACACCTCAACAAAATGGGGTTGTTGAGAGGAAAAACCGAACATTACAAGAGCTTGCCCGAACCATGCTAAATGAATATCCTTTACCCAAACACCTTTGGGCCGAAGCGGTCAATACGGCTTGCTACGTTATTAATCGCGTTAGCATACGGTCGATATTGAAGAAAACACCTTATGAGCTATGGAAGGGATATAAGCCAAAAATATCTCATTTTAGAGTATTTGGATCAAAATGCTTCGTGCTAAATGAATCACCTAAAATTACAAAATTCGATTCTAAATCCATTGAGGGAATATTTGTGGGGTACTCTTTGACAAGTAAAGCCTATAGAATTTACATTGCATCTCATCAAATTGTCATTGAATCCGTACATGTCAAATTTGATGAGGTTACTAATCAAAAGGCCGAGAAAGGTATTCAAATTGTAGGTGTTGAAGATGCTGAGCTCGAAAATGATAAAGTTGAAGATACAAACAACGATGTTGAGCAACCACTCGAGCAAGAGCAACCCGAAGAAAATCCATTGAACGAGTCAATGCAAACCGAGGAGGACCAATCTCCACCAAGTGCATATCAACCTCCCGAAGACCTAAGGGAAGTATCATCTCATCCTCTTTCTAATGTGATTGGGAATCCTAGGGAAGGGGTTAGGACTAGATCGGGATTAAATCAAATGATTGCTCATTGTGCATTTGTATCAAATGTTGAACCCAAAAACTTCAAAGATGCAAATGGGGATTCAAATTGGATTTGTGCCATGCAAGAAGAACTTGCTCAATTTGAAAGGAACAAAGTTTGGGAACTAGTACCTAAACCAAGGGACCGAATGATTATTGGAACTAAGTGGGTCTTTAGAAATAAGAAAGATGAAAATGGAAATGTTGTTCGGAACAAAGCTAGGTTAGTAGCTCAAGGGTATAAACAACAAGAGGGTATTGACTTTGAAGAAACCTTTGCACCCGTAGCTCGTCTAGAATCCATTCGAATGCTTTTAGCATTTGCCTCAAATAAAAACTTTACTTTATTTCAAATGGATGTCAAAAGTGCATTTTTGAATGGATTTATAGATGAAGATGTATATGTAAATCAACCACCCGGTTTTGTTGACCCGGCATTTCCTAACCATGTCTATAGACTCACCAAAGCACTCTATGGTCTTAAACAAGCTCCTAGAGCATGGTACGGTCGACTTAGTTCCTTTCTAATTGAAAATGGATTCACAAGGGGAAAGAATGACACAACCCTTTTTACAAAGAAGAAAAATAACTCAATTTTAATAGTGCAAATTTATGTTGATGACATCATTTTTGGTTCACCTAATGCGGCACTTGCCGAGGAATTTTCTTCTCTTATGAGTAGTGAATTTGAGATGAGCATGATGGGTGAATTGAACTTCTTCTTGGGGCTACAAATCAAGCAACTATCGGATGGCACCTTTGTGAGCCAAACCAAATATGCCAAGGAGTTGGTGAAGAAGTTTGGAATGACTGAGAGCAAGACAAGCCCAACACCAATGGCTGCAAATGCGAATCTTGACTCGGATCCAAGCGGCACACCTGTGGACATCACCCAATACCGAGCTATAATAGGTAGCCTACTTTATTTAACTGCTAGTAGACCCGATATTATGTTTGCAGTATGTCTATGTGCTAGGTTTCAATCTAATCCCAAAGAAGTGCATTTGAAAGCCGTTAAACGAATTGTTAAATATATCAAAGGCACTTTGAATTTGGGATTGTGGTATGGCAAACAATCGGAATTAGATTTAATAGGATATGATTGCACTATGTTGACATAGCATAGCAATCACGATGATGACCCCGAATTTTAAATCACTTTGAAATTTTTTTTAGAATTTGCTAAGTGATTGCTATGCTATGTTATTTATGACTGCATGACCTTTTAATATTTCTATGTTGTATGCTTGCACCTTTATTATTCCTATGGTATTTCGACTTGCACTATGTTAGGTATATGACTGCATGTTTAATTCTACATTGATTATCTTTCATATTGTTATATTTGTGATGACATGCATATTTTTCTAAACTCATGTCACATATTATCAAATTGAGGGGGAGTGCATATGTTGAGGGGGAGCACTCTACATTGTGCTACTTGATTATGCTTTTGTCTCCCTTTCGTCGATTTTCAAAAAGGGGGAGAAAATGCAAGACATGCAAACACCGATTCTTTGGAAAATTGCAAATTGGGAAAAATCGATATATGCACTTACTTGCGTTGTATGTTTTTGCAAATCGTCAAAAGGGGGAGATTGTTGTTTCAAGCAATTCTCTTTTAGTCTATTTGACTAATTTGCAAAAACATACAATTACTGAATTTTACGATTTTCTCTATGATTAGAAAGAATGCAGGTTCAAGACAATTGGAACTGCAATTTAGAGCACTTGGACTGAAGAAATCATCAAGTTATTTATCGAGCATTTAAACTGTAAATTAATAATTGGTAAAGTAGCTTTGATGTTGAAAAACAGGGATAAAACGTTGGAACGATTGACAAAACGTTCAGACGTTTTTCTATGTGAAAAATCTGGAGATTAAATCGATTAAAAGCTAGAAAAACATTCTAAAACGTCCCAGACGATTTGTAAAACGTCTGGACGATTTAAATAAATTCTCAGATTTCAAAACTGCATTTTAATCGATAAATCTCCAGAGGAAAACGTCTTGCAACGTTTGTTAACCGTCTGAGACGTTTTAGCAAATCTCACAGAAATTCGAATTTTGACCTAAGTTGAACTAAAACGTTTTCAACGTTTTACAAAACGTTGGGACGTTTTATGGCAGAATACTCGTTTGAAAGCTGCCACTATAAATAGAAACTTAGGGTTCTCCTCAAAATTGAGTTAGCCGACCCTAATCATTTGAAACCTAATTTTCTGTGAGAGCAAGTTCCTCCATTGTTGTGAGAACACGAATTTCAATATCCCTCAAAACAACCTCAAATCCACTTCACTAATCTTGAGTTAGATTAGATTAGAGTGTTTACTTGAGTGTTTCTCTTGAGACTTCGAACTTAGAGACTTCGTTCTCGACTCTAGTTGGCCGTGTGACTTCCCATTGGTTGTAAGGGCTCACCGGTTCACAAGTTGTAACCTTTCTCTTTTGGGTAATAGAAAGGCGCACCGAGAAGCGGTTGCGACGCCCCGGAGACGTAGGCATTTTAAGCCGAACTCCGTTATCACTCCTTGTGTCAAATTTCTCTAAACTCTTTTACTTTATTTTATTTGCAATAATTTATTTATTTCGAATTTAGTGGTACCTAAGGGACAACAGGTACAACATTGTGTACCGGTCATATGACGTGATCATCCTCCGAAATAAATAACATAGGATGACACGACACACGAAATAATATAGTTACAATATAGATATGAAACACGATACGACGCATAACGTGATTATAAGTGACCAAAATAACATAAAATTATATTATTATTTTTTCTGAATAACAATTAAAATTCTAAACAATACATTATTTTTTATACGTAATTTGTTTTACCACATTTTATTTTATTTACGATTATAATTACACACAATCAAATGTGATCAGTTACATTACGTTTCATCATATCAAGTGACGTGTTATGATTATTTTTTAATTTTTGATAATGACACGTAAAACTTGATTTGGTCACAATAAAACAAGACACGTCATTCAAGTCACGATGTCACGATGTGACACAACACAAATTTATATCCGCAGGTGGGATCCTTTGTCAGTAATAAGTTCACCATTCTGTCATCCTGTAGGTGTCACAGCAAATCCAGATGTCACGCCGACGTCTAACCTGAGCAGCTGTCGGCTGAGCATTTTGCCTTTTTAAACCCTCCTATCTTCGACCCTCGTCCAAGACTCCACCGTTTATAAATCAGAACTCAAACCAGAACCTCTTTCAAATTTCAATTTCATTTCATATAAGCCCCGCTTTCTGTTTCTCTTTAAATAACCCGGAATCTGATAAAACCTCTCTTGGACCGCATGTCGGCGCTAACAGAGTCACGCAAGAGGGATGCCTCGGCTTTTCTCGCCGATAGCGAGCGTCTGATCTCCAAGCGGATGCGACGTGGAGTTCACCTCTTTTCACCGCCGCCGCCACCGCCACCGCCTCCACCGCCGCCTTCTATTTCCAATCCGTCGGTTCCCGATTATTCTTCTGTGAACTCTGAAGGTGCTGTTTTGTGTATGGCCAATTTTTCTAGGGAAGGGGTGTTATGAATTGCTGATTTTTTTGGGAGACCCAACCAAAACTGTCCCAAGTTATAAATGGTTTCAGAAACTTAATAGTAGCACAATTCCTTGTTACCAAACCCACTTTCTATTGTTTGGGATCCATCAACAGTATTGACATCATTAAAGAAATCCAACTTTGTAGGCAGTATCTTTACGATATGGATATAGTGCCTACGAGAAATGATGAGATTTGGTGCATGTCTTACTGTTCTTCAAACAGTTTGAATTTTTTATGAGCCTGAATTTAAGGATCCTTGATGCATTATCAAAACATAAATTGCACAGAATTGGATAGGTAGACTATCTATATACCCAGCAATGCACACATAAACTTATATCATTTGGTTTCAAATATTTTTTAATTGATTTTTTAAAGATATTTTCAAGATTGCCAAATATTGAGGAGTTTCATCTTTTTATTTTATTTTGACTACTTATTATTCATTAGATATAGTAAACTAGTCATCCAAAGTTTGCAGTAATCATGTATGCATGACATATTTTGTTTTTGTAAAATAACATGATATGTAATATTTCCAATTTAAGAATCCACATGTCCACACACAAGAAATTGCAAAAGCAATTTATCAAGCAAAGGGCTCGAAGTGGGTGCATCCTCATGTAGGCAATTATGTTTTTTAAGTGGGGGTGCTTAGATCAAAGGCCTTTAGCTAATTAAATGTAGCATTTTGAATGCAAATGTAAACTTGCAAGGAATAAGTCGAAAATAATAAGATAGTTTAAATAGCTGAATGCTTCTGATTTGATGCTATGAGCTACTTAAATACTACAATTGTCCACATAGGGGTTTACCCAGAAGGAAGTTCATCCTTGAATTATTCAATTAATTTATTCGTAACTGCTGCTATGGCTACATACACCATGGCAGGGAATCTATTATTTTTTGAAGAACTAATTTTGCCTTATACATGCAAGTAATTGTAGCTAGCAGTTTGGAACATCTGATAGCTGATGAAAAATTTCTTGCAAAATCGTGCCGCTAAGTTTAGTACAACAGATCATATTCAATAATTTCCTAGAAACAGGCCAAGAGTTGTAACGAGATTAATTCCTAAACTAATAATATTCGTCGAAAGTTTGTTGTATTGCTTCAGTCAATCATCTGTCCTTCAGCACTTGAGTGTCATAATCTCTACTCCAACAGATCATGCAAAATTTCTCCCTTCTGGTTCATATTTTTTTCCGTTTTTGGACTAATAAAATTCTCCATGTCCAGCTTGATGATGAAGTTACTAGCCCTAAGATCTAGTTTTGCTGAACTTAGTAGTCTTATCCAATCTATTTCTTGCCGGGCTAAGTAAAATCCAAGAAAGAAATCTCGTAGAAACTCTCCTTAGAGGTCTTTTCTTGCTTTATTGGGAATGACCAACATTTGCTAGATTAGCTAATTGCTGAACATGTTGCTTCTGAATACGATAGGAAGATTTTATTATAAGTTTTTACTTGTTCCAAAATCTAGTTAATTTAAGCACATATCAGTAAATCCCTAATATTTGAAATCTGAGCAGGATATGTATATAAAGTCCTAGTGCATACAGTTACATTCTAACTAACAACTTAATAATCTTCTCAGATCCAAATTTTTTTAAACTTAATCACTTAATGTGATGTTTTTTTTTTCGAATTCTACGATACACTCAGGGACAAAATTGAGTTTGATAGGATGAAATATATGAAACCTGAGCTGGCAGTGACTACTGGTGACACCTTTAAGGACAAATTTGTCTAACTAAAATGTTTGGTATGTCTGTAGTGCAATTTTCTCTGTCCATAGCACCAGCCTTATTCCTTTTATAGTTCGACTTGCAAGTTCTATTTCATAGTTGATTTTGTTTGTAGAACTTAGATTCAAGGCTTTTGAATTTGGCAAGTGGTACAGACTTAAATTGGACGAGTCTGTCAAATTTCTGTACTTTTTTATTACCTTAATAAGAGACAAGGCTATGTTATGCCGTCTTTTAATTATTATTGTTATTATAGTTCATTGGTAATGGTACTGATACCTTTCACAATACTATTGGTATTGAATAAAGTTATACATTTTGCAGATCTTGATAACTTCCCAGCTGATGGTGAGCAATGGGTAGAGGTTTTTGTTAAGGAAATGATGAGTGCATCTGATATAAATGATGCAAAAAATCGTGCTTTCAGATTGCTAGAGGTGTTTGAGAAATCTGTAACCGAACGCAATGCGTCAGAGGCAACAAAGACATTTCAAGAGGTAGCACGATTTTCATCTAATTCAAATTCTGATGCAAGTTATATTAATTGAGTATTGATGGAAACAAAATGAGAATATGTTCACACAGTTTTTAGCTTTGGTACATAACAGTCATCAGTATTATACATGTAGAATACCGGCTTTGACTAATAGGTGTGCCTAATTATCCCTTTTTGACTTAAATTGGATGAGTTAAGAAGTTGTGTAAAAGAATTATAGACGAAATAGATCATGTAAGAAACACAATTGAACTTGGTTTTAAACTGTTCTAATCGTTTTATGGACTCTCTAGCATTAAAATCCTCTAAGCATGCACACCATTAAATGGCGTGCGTGCTTAAGCATTTAAATCAATTAAACTGTTAAATGTCACCCTGCTGTTAAATACTGTTAAACGTTTTTTAAAAGCTTCATTTTTGGCTAAAAAGGTTTATTAAAATGAACCGAAAATAATAAAAGATGGAACGTTGGTAGTGGTTTTAGAATGACTCTTCAAAGATCCTATTATTTTCACTCTTATCGTAATATTTGTCAACTAATCTGTTCATTATTTCTGACAGGAGCATAACAAGTTGAAAGAACAATTGGATTCTTTACTTCATGAAAATGGTATTCTGAAAAGAGCTGTTGCCATACAACATGAACGCCTTAAAGAATATGGGGACAAAGTCAAGGAGTCAGATGGCTTAAAACAGACATTATCACAATATCAGGAGAAGATAAGGACACTAGAGGTGCACATTCTTATACAATACTTGCATATTCATTTTATTTGGAAAATCTTTGTGTTAGGCTCCTTATATGATATATAGTTAGTAATCACAAACACACACTGTCACGTCGATCTTGTCTGGATTATAATTGCACTATACCATTTATAGAAGGTAATGACTAATGAGCAAGCTGGTTACAACCCTAAATTTCTTAGTTGACTGCTATTAATTATTGTCATTTTTTGGTATATGCTTGAGTCAATTTAGCAAAATTTGAGGAATGCCAGAAACTAGTACCTGTTCTGTTCATGCCATACTCCAACATTGTTAAATTATTTGATATTTGCTGTTGAAGTTCGCCCTGAATTTGTTTTATTTTCCATGTAGCTGAATAACTATGCTCTGGCGATGCATCTAAAGCATGCTCAAGGGAATGGTGCAATACATGGCCATTTCAACCGTGACATATTTTGAAGTTTGCTTAAGCCATGCAAATGTGCTATTTATGGTTTTCACAAGGAGTATGAAGTAATTGGATTTTCAGTTGGCCTGTAGGATTTTTTCTGGTATGGTAAACCTTGTAGGAAAAATGAAATATTTTCTCTCTTAATAGTTGATTGTATACAAAAATAGCAAAAAAAGGGAGCATGCAAATATCTGGGGTTTATGGATAATATAAAATGAGTGAGCCTATGGTGCTATGCATAGCACGGATGGGGTCCGTGCTACGGTTCAAAATTTGACTTTTCAAAATTCTAACGGTCGATCCAACCGTTCAATGTGATAACCATATGAATATGTACTTGCAAACTAAATTTTATATTTTTTCGAATTTTTTTACTATTTTTTTCGATAGGTAGAATTTTGATGGTCCAGAATTTTCAGAAAACACTGATTTTTCTACCTATTTAAAAAAATAATAAAAAAATTCAAAAAAATATAAAATTTAGTTTGCAAGTACATATTCATATGGTTATCACATTGAACGGTTGGATCGACCGTTAGGATTTTGAAAAGTCAAATTTTGAGCCGTAGCACGGACCCCATCCGTGCTATGCATAGCACCATAGCCTCACTCATATAAAATTGTGGTTTTGTAGCAAAGAACTTGTCGTTTCTCTCGTAAACATCTGACGCAAAGTTTTTATTTACCAGTGAAAAACCCGTCCCGTGCGGGAATACGGAGGAGGGTTCAAATGCGTCTATTTTATAAGTCAAAATTTAAAACTTAGACATTAAAATGAAATTGTTGATGTGATTTATATTATTTTCTCTCTGTGTTTATAAAAAAAATCATATTTTAATTTTGTTTTTATGTGAATTAATAAGTTGAAAAATCAATGTCTATAAATTATCCACATTAGTACATTTTTACAAGTTCTTGATGACATTAGTACATTTAAAACTTAAATGTTAATAAGTTGGAAACGTTATTATTTTTTACACGTGTATAGATAAAATGATGTAGATTATATTTAATGGTTTTATTTTGACTTTTAAGTTTTAAATTTTAAATTATTAAAAATTTTAAGAATGGAGACATGATGGAGACATAAAAAATGCCGATATTTTTATTAATACAAAAAAAAAACAAATTATCAAATATGCCCCCACCCCAAACTTATTTTTAAATCTACCCCAACCGCCCGTCGGCTGGGCGGTCCACTTTCCTGACCTGACCGCCCAGCAGTTGGGCGGTCCACTCTTCACAGCTGACCGCTCGGGTGCTGGGCGGTCCACTATTTTTTTTTTTTATAAGCGGTCCGAAGGACCCCCTGAACCGCCCATCTTCTCTCTCTTTCTTCTCTGCCGCCCGCCGCCCGAAACCAACTCCTGGTCCCTCTCTCTCTTCCTCTCTTCCTCTCTCCCTCTTCCTCTTTTCCTCTCTCTCTCTCTCTCTCTCTCTCTCTCATTCTCTTCATCTCTCTCTCTCTCTTCCTCTCTCTCTCTCTCACCCGAACCCTAATTTTCGGCCATCTCGGCGACAATCCGATTATTTTCGAGTAAGTCTCTAAATAATTTTTTTAATTTATATTTTGTATCTCGTATTGGCATTGGAACGATTGGTAGAATTGAATTGTTAATTATCTTGTGCGGGTTGTTGATTTTTCCGACACGATTGAATTGTTCAAAATTAGGGTTTTCAAGTTTAGGGTTGAATTGTTAAATTAGGGTTTAGGGTTGAATTGTTTAAATTAGGGTTGAATTGTTAAATTAGGGTTTAGGGTTGAATTGTTAAATTAGGGTTGAATTTGTTAAATTAGGGTTTAGGGTTGAATTGTTAAATTTGGGTTGAACTGTTAAATTAGGGTTTAGGGTTGAATTTGTTAAATTAGGGTTTAGGGTTGAATTGTTAAATTTGGGTTTAGGGTTGAATTGTTAAATTTGGGTTGAATTGTTAAATTAGGGTTTAGGGTTGAATTGTTAAATTAGGGTTGAATTGTTAAATTTGGGTTTAGGGTTGAATTTGTTAAATTAGGGTTTAGGGTTGAATTGTTAAATTAGGGTTTAGGGTTGAATTGTTAAATTAGGGTTTAGGGTTGAATTGTTAAATTAGGGTTGAATTGTTAAATTTGGGTTTAGGGTTGAATTGTTAAATTAGGGTTCAGGGTTGACAAAATTGGAGTTTATAAGTTAGGGTTTATAAATCAGGATTTATAAGATAGAATCTTCTGTTTATTGAAATGTAGTATGGTCAGAACTAGACGGGGACGTGCATGGGATGCCCCTCTGGAGACGGGGGAGAGTTCACATGATCACGGTGCAGAGGCATCAGGTGCAGCGGCATCCAGTGCAGCGGCATCCAGTGCAGAGGCATCCAGTGCAGAGACGTCCGGTACAGATGCTCCCTTTGGAGATTATCCCCCTCACCATCCGGACACATTTAGTCTTCTTCTGTGGACCCCACATGTCAGGCATCGTGTCTCACTTGCATCTATGGAGGTACGTTGGATTTGTATTCCTAATTTAAATAACATTATTTAATATTACAGATAATTAGACGTTTATATTGAAATCATTGTAAAATGCAGGACACGACGATGTTGACAGTGAGGCATCGCACCCCCGAGATACCATACGTCCGTCACCCGTTGATGGAGCAGTGCATCATGCATCTCGGGTTGTATCAGTTGGCCACCATGCCTCACTGTGATATTGACCAGGCTCTCGTTTGCGGTCTGGTGGAGAGATGGCGACCGGAGACGCATACATTTCACCTTCCGGTTAGGGAGATGACAGTCACACTAGGTGACGTTAGTGCCTTATGGGGTTTACGGATAGATGGCGACCCCATCGGTGGTGTCTCAGACCATCCGGACCTGTTGCACATGATACCGGAGCTGCTGGGGGCCGATCCGACGGACTTGCAAAAGAAGAAGAAGAAGAAGAAGAAATGAGAGGAGGAGGAGGAGTACCGGTATTCACAATACTGCATTAGTCTTGCGGCGCTCCGCAGTTACTTCCACCGACGTAGGATCACCCCCGATACACGTGACGAGCGGACCGTTCTGAGGTACTCACAAACTGTTGCAAATTAAAATATGTTATGGATTCAACAAAAAATGTAGTTATTTATGTCTCTAATTTATATTGCAGGTACGTGAGGGCGTTTGTCATGGATTTATGTAGCAGCGTCATGTTTGTCGATTCCAGTGGTGACGCTGTTCCGATTATGTTCCTTTCTCTGCTGAGGCACATTAATCGACCGTCGAGGTGGAACTGGGGTGGAGCCGTGCTCGCCCACTTATACCGGGGCTTGTGTCATGCTTGTCTGGTAAGTTTGTACAAATATTTTAATTTTTTTATTACAAATATTAGGGTTCCATATTTACCAGAAGTGCACCGCATGTCCAAAATTTAGGCGACGAACAAGCAGATTGCCGGACCGCTTCTTCTACTCCAGCAGTGGTCCTGGTCGCATTTACCGGTGTGTCAGCCTGTTCCTCCAGCTCAGGCGGGGTTATGGATGGGAGATGACCCCGAGAGACGTCCGGGGTCCTCCCCACACATACGAGGACACGGGCAGGGGGAGGTCAGTGGGGATTTCGTATGTCCGGGGTCAGCTCCAGATGCTTCACGAGGCGAGCATCACCTGGTACCCCTATCGTCTGTTCTACGATCGGGGCCTTCTGTGCCAGCTGACATTAGAGCAGAGATATCTCTCGTTTTATCGGGGGCCGTGCGTATGCTTCTGGATAGTTGAGTATCACTATCCTGATCGAGTGCCCCGTCAGTTTGGCTTGGATGCCTATGTCCCTGATTTTCCAGAGTTGGGCGAGCAGCAGACCACCCAGCTGCACAGGTAACTACCCACTGCCTTATTGTTTGTCTATTTTATTACTTGTTCAGCCATACACGTTACTAACTAATTTATATTGCAGCACTAAACACAACAAGCCCAAAGTCGACTGGAGGACGCGTTTCTAGGAGCATTACCAGCGTGCTGCATCACCGGAGGATCACTTATGGACCCCGCCTCCAGCTCCAGATGCCCTTATGCCGGTCGGGCCTTGGAGATTGCGATATTTAGTCTGGTACCAGAGATGGGGCATGCCGACGGTTTATCTACAGGGGGACTATGGTGATGCTCTTCGACGGAGACTCACGGGTGACGGATCTAGGACTTACTTGCCTTTCGGCCCGATCCATGCTCGTTCGGTATGTTTAAATGAAACTGACATGCTTAAAAAATTATAGTTATTTATTCATCTTCTAATAATAATAATGAAAATACATTGTGTGCAGATTTTGACTGGTATTAGAGGAGTGGCACACAGCTTGGTGTGCATGGCGAGAAAAAGTTAGAGAGCGATAGGATGTCAAATGCTCCAACACAGTGCACCGATCGTGGAGGACTCTGGCTGGGACGGGCGCCTCGTTGGTATGTTGCACGATGCTGGGGAGGACATCAATTGGCGCGAGATAAAGGCCCCACCACCAGATCCAGAGCAGCCTAGAGCCCCTATCTACGCTGATGAGATGCCGCCACCTCCTACAGGTAATAATATGTCATACAAATGATCATTATTAAGCGTCTCTTTAAAAGATCATTCTTATTAATTTATCTTCATTTCTGCAGATGATGACTCGGGTTGGGCGATCCACCAATGAGTGTTGAACAACAATGCGTGGAACGCGTACTACAACGAGCATGGAGTTCCAGTGCAGCATACCGAGATAGCAAAAGTTCATTATTTAATTAATGTACTCGTTACTTCTATGTCTCTAATTTAACATTGTTTACATGCAGGATGAAGCTGCCGTCGCCGCCGCCGTTTTCTCATTGGATGACCTCACTGGAGATGAGGGCGGATGGGAGGCAGCTAGCTTCCACCGACCGCAGTATATGGAGCCCAGACAGCATGACAGCGAGGCCAGTGGGAGTGGGGCACAGACTGCAGATGGCTTTGCCTCTGCTATATTTGGCACACCGCCTCCGGCCACGTATCCTCCTACTTGGGAGGCCGATCCGTGGGTGTTGCGTACACAGGCGGGGATCCATGGGGAGCATGCATTACACCTGGGGGAGGACCCATGGGCGCGCGAGGCCGTACACGATGACATGCAGGTGGATGAGGTTCACCAGAGGCGTCCGCCTTCGCAGAGGGACCGCCATGCACCTACTAGGTTGGAGCTCTCCGGACCTCGCCCTCGTCGTCGCCGTTAGGGTTTTTATATTTTTTTTAGTTTGATAGGTTTCTAGTATTTTAGTTTGGATTATTATATTTCATGTTTGGACTGTTATGTTTCATGTTTAGACTTACCATTTAGATTACCTACTTTTGTTGTTTAGACTTACTATTTAGATTACCATTTAGAAATATTTAAACATTAACAAACTTAATATAAAACTAATCAATTATATTAAAACTACACAATTACATAACATATAAAAATAATCGTCAATTATAAAAATATAATCGTCAACAAATAATAAATATATATCATACAATTTAATATAAAACATTCAAACAAATCATTACAACAATTTAATATAAAACATTCAAACAAATCATTACAACAATTTAATATAAAACATTCAAACAAATTAAAACATAAAACCTTATAAAAATAAAATAAAATAACAGTGGACCGCCCAGCACCCGGGCGGTCAGCTGTGAAGAGTGGACCGCCCAGCTGCTAGGCGGTCAGGTCAGGAAAGTGGACCGCCCAGCCGACGGGCGGTTGGGGTAGATTTAAAAATAAGTTTGGGGTGGAGGCAGATTTGATAATTTGTTTTTTTTTGGGGTATTAATAAAAATATTGGTAAAAAATGAAAGACATTTGAATTCTCTTTTATATAATATCAGTAGTTAAATTAGAAATCGTCATTATTACATTCTACAATCAACTTTTAGTCGTTTACTATATAAATTGATAAATAAGTTCAATACTTTGATACATTCGTCGACACTTGCGTAAAGTAATGGAAAATATGGTTTTATTCGACCAGTCTAAACTTTTTAATTTATTACCAAAATTGATCTACCATATATACACCCTCACTTCATAACATGAGCCTAATATGCATGTGTCTAAAGTCTAACCGTTCATTTTGCCAAATTCTGAAATTTCGCATCTGGATCTCAAAGCTCGAAATACTTTAATAAAATTCCAGAATTTTGCAAAGAGCAAGTTATTTAATTGATGTTGGACAATATCATATTATCACATAGACCTTCAATAAAATCTCTCTATGAAACTACTCTGGAGATTTGTCTAGTGAAGTTGAATTTAAGCCAGTGGTAAAAGATCTAAGAAATCTGAAGTTGAATGAAAGCCACTGATAAAAAAACAATATTTCCTCCGCGTAGGACATAGAAGATAGAACAAATGAAACATGGTAATGAATCATTGCAGCAACTACTCTAACATCCTTGCCTCTGTTAATTATGAAGGCGCAATGAGCAGTTGAGCACAATCCTCTAAGAGACATGGAGGAATAGATCCTGCATTATAAATTTTGATAGAATTTAGAGGTAATGATAAAGAACATGCAATTTGGTATTAAAAATAAACCAACGCAGCACAATCAGAGAAATTCTTATAGAATACCACATTGGTTCTTTTAATTCACTGCTTTGTGCTAGCTCATGTACCAGTACTGGTACAGTGGAGCAGGAAAGTTACCATGCTCTGTCAATGAACAATTGTGTGAGTACTGAGATCTTTGAGCCTAGGGTTTTGCTTTAACTCTTGAGTTGTAAGTTTTTAGAACATTTGTATTGTAGCCTTGTTAATAATAAATTGGGCAATCAAGCCTTTTCATCAAAAAAAAAAAAAAATCATTGCTTTGTGTGCATTTCTTTTTATTTTTTTTACAATTTATGCAGATCTTACTTTTAATTGGTTGCCTCCAGTGTCTTGTAACTATAACTAATGGTGATAAAATGACAAAGAGCCCTGCTTTCTAATTTTCTCCATAGCTGTTAAATTAATTAGACTTGTGCAAGAGCTGTTTGGTCTCAAGTTAATTAGAGATAAAATAAGAGAGTATAGCTGTCGCATGTATTTTGCCGCTCAACTGATAGTTCACACAAACTCAAACTACATAGTCATACGAAATGTAAATGCAAAATATTTCTGGATAATATTGATGATTGAGCACATATTGTGCCATCAAAGTAATTAAGAAAAGGCAAGAATCGGTGTCACAATCATTTTATCACTTTATTGCCTTAATATTTGAAATTCTAAAATTGAACGATGAATATGAACTATTGATTTATTTAAAAAATTTGTACCGACTTAGAACTTTTAAATTTTTTGGGCTTTATTTTTCATAAAATTAGGAGTCCATAAATTGATCCGATAAAATTAACTACAAGAAATTTTTTAATATGGTCATCTTTCAAATTTTTTATCTTTACAGTATGAATTAAAAAAATTGACAAAAGAATCATTTAGGCTCACACGAAGTTGCATGAGAATTCAATTTGTCTCATTAGAAAAAAAAAAAAGTTTAATAGAGTTGAATTATAATTAATTGAGATAAATATTTGATGAAGAAGAATTTAATTCATAATACCTTCAAAATACTTTAAAAAATTTATGTGTTCGTCTTTTATAATTATTTATCTCTGTTGTTAGTATGACGGAATTGAATTAGTTTTTTCAGTAAAAGTTGGAGGTCACTCAATTATATCTATAAAGAATTTGTTTCTTTTGGATTTTGAACATGCGACCTTCCACAGAGAGAGCATTGCCTTTGCCACTAAACCAAAGACTGCTTCTCAAAAATTGAATTAGTTAAAAAATTATTTTTTCAAGTAAGTCGAATGATTGACCTTAATTGGTTCAATTTGTGACATTGGTAGGTACTCGCTACTTAAGAATCAATACATTCTTTTATTTAGATCATATACTTTAATCATTTATTTATAAGGAAGCGACTAATTGTATCCAGCAACTTGTATCTAGCTAGTTTTTACTCAAATTAACTGTCATTTGACTAGCGCAAATATTGTAAAACTCAATATTTCACACTGTATACCTCAATGACAAATCATATATAATAAGTAATTCAAAATTTCTAACAACCAGCGACTCTTGGAAGTGGTCCCGAGTTAGTTGTTAACTATTTGCAACTTGCTAAACTACCTGTACTTCCACCGGGACTACTTATTGTACTTTCACCGGAACAACTTCTAGAAGTTTTCAAAACAGGACTACTTTTCAAACTTGTAGTTCTTTCGAAATAACACCTGAAATAATTAATTTTTCTTTTTTCAAAATTAATTTTTTTTTTGAATTTTTTTTTAAATATTAATATTTATATATGTATCTATATCATGTAAAATAACACTATGGATACTGT
Source organism: Carex littledalei (assembly GCA_011114355.1). Taxonomy (NCBI): domain Eukaryota; kingdom Viridiplantae; phylum Streptophyta; class Magnoliopsida; order Poales; family Cyperaceae; genus Carex; species Carex littledalei. The sequence goes on along the minus strand of CM022092.1, from coordinate 3,717,850 downwards.
AAAACAAATCTATGTATACTGTAAAACAGAAGATGGATATTGCAAAGTGAAATGAAACATGAATACTGTAAAACTAACAGATGCAAACTATAAAACATGAATACTGTAAAACTAACAGATGCAAACAATAAAACTAACAGATACAAACTATAAAACATGAATACTATAAAACATATTGTTCAACAAACATAACTGTTCACAAACATAAAATGTCACTGGTCAGAAACACATTGTTCAACAAAACACAACTGTTAAAAAACACTAGCATACACAAACAATAATATTCAACACACAAATATACCTGTTCATCAAAAGCATACTATTCAACATACAAATATAATAGACAGAATGGCAGATTTTTGAAAATTTATTATTTCTTCATAACCATTAGAACGAGACGTTCCTTTAATTATTCCTCCTGTAAAATAATAAACAAGGTTATAATTGTAAAATAAATCAAACTTCAATAATATAATAAAAAAACTTTACATCATAAACTTACAAAGAATAAAAAAAAAGTTACATGGCTGAAAGAAATTGGAGTCCCGGTGATCATATTGTACACATAGCGCATCTATATCATGTAAAACAACAAGATGGATATTGTTAAATAATGCGATGGTTACTATAAAATAACACGGTTAATACTGTAAAATTTTAATTTTTATATCTGCATCTAGATCTTGTAAAACAACAATATATGTTTCATTGATATATTTTTAAAAGAGGGATGCTTCTATGGACATAAGGACCTATTTGTAAAATGAACATATTTTCATTTGTAAAGTTCAAACAGTCGATCCGACCGTTCAACATTATCTCCATATTAAAATGTACTTGGAGGTCAAATTTACATTTTTTTGAATTTTTTTACTATTTATTAAGTATTTTACAAAACTAGTCAAATTCAGACCATTGAATTTTGTACCCATCTTAATAAATAGTAAAAAAATTCAAAAAAAATGTAAAATTTGACCTCCAAGTACATTTTAATATGGAGATAATGTTGAACGGTCGGATCGACTGTTTGAACTTTGAAAATGAAAATATGCTCATTTTACAAATAGATCCTTATGTCCATAGAAGAATTTGCCTTTTAAAATATATGTTTCATAAAAAGTTGGAAAGTAGGAATGTAGAGCAGTTCGGATTTGGTCTCAAAAAAATAGTAAGAAGTTTCAAAAATATAAAATTTGATCTCCAAGCATATTTTATTATGAAAATATGTTGAGCGGTTCGGATTGACTTTTCAGACTTTGAATACGGAGATAAGAATGTGGAGTATAATTGAAGCACAAAACTATGATGCATTTGAACCCTCCTCTTCTAAAAATTAGATCTCTTCTTCAATCTGATTTTTTTTAATACTTTATTTCTCACAAACATACTTTCTCATCAATTAAAAGAAGTGTTGATGTATTAAACTCATCTCAATAAAAAAAATATTAATTAAGAGCGAATTTGGTAGAGACAAAAAAATTGTTTAAGCGTAGCGTCCGAACTCTTTCTCTGACGGCGACGGCTTAGAAAAACGGCGACTGGGTACAGTGTCCATGGCCACCGGCGCCGGGCAACCGCTGAAAACCACACGGCCGAGCAGCTTCTCTCGTGCCTCTTCTCCCTCCTTTTCTCCTTCTTCTTCCTCCTCTGCCTCTCCTTCTCTTGCGCCAGGTGTTAGGATCGGAGCTAACGGCGCCGCCTTCGTCTCCTCTGGCATCCCCGACCTGGATAGTAAGTGTTTCCCTTTCTATTGGAATAATGAGACTGTTAGAGGAAGAAGGGATAGTTCGGAGTTAAGAGAGGGCTGCTTTAAAAGAAACCCTTTAGTATAGTTGTGGAGTGAAGAACTGAAGATTAGAGATACTAATTATCGATTAATTACCTTCATATGCTTAAGTTCATACTTGTGTTTGTTTTCATAATTGGAGAAGTTCGACACCATTTTGCAATTTTTACCTCACAAAACCTCAGAAAAACATGAAAAATATAATTGGTGATGATACATGAAAATAATTTAAGTGAAAATAAAGAGCATAAAGCAGTATTTGGGCAGTAATGGATTAAGCTCTTGGCTATTGGTGTGAATTAAGAAGGCTTGAAAGGCCTTTGAGAGGCATCGTGCTGTAGACACAATCAAAATATAACAATATAAAGTCTAATTGACCCACTGTCCACTTACCAAATTAATGATTCTTGTATTGTTCTTGCATTCATATTATTCTACTGTTAGAAAGGAAATAAAATATGAAAAGAAAAGAAATATCTTCGGTTTACTATAGGGATACTTGGTGGAGGCTTTCTAGTCGGATCGGTTGTTATGGTAATGGAGGATGGAAACGCACCACACCACTTGCTATTGCTCCGTAATTTCATGTCCCAAGGTATTGTGCATGGCCAATCGGTTCTCTTTGCTGGCCCCACAACGGAGCCCAGATTTTTTCTTGGTACGCTGCCATCTCCTGTTGTACAAAAGGAGGGAGTAAAAATAATGCATGACACCTCAGATGTGCAAGATAAGGTTGTTATTTTTGCTTATTCAATTTCTCTTTTTCTATTGGCTTGAGTGGTTTGTTTTCAATGCACAACTTAGGTTAGATTTAGGCCAAGGACAAGGATTGCCTTAGTTGAGCAAAATTTATATAATCAAGTGTTAATTTAGAAAAGGTGTTATAGAGGCTAACTTTCTGAAATTGTGATTTATTTAGGGCTGTTGCTAACCTTAAAAGGATATTATAGTTCACTGCCTCACTGGAATATGAAAAAAAAAACTGCAAACTTAGATAACACCTACTATGTAAACATCAAATAAATTTGTTTATAAGTAAGAAAATCAACCTGTTTTACCAGTAGAAATTAAGTGACAAGTTTCATAATCTATCAATGCACATTGATCTTAAGATGACATGAACCTACTTAAAGCTCACTTCTATATTAAGCTCCCAGCTTCTGCTTATCCGAACAGAACTATGAATCAGTAATATTTATGCATTCCTTAAATGATACAAATTAAACGGTCATCTTGAATTCTTTCTGTTGTCAGATTGTAATTGGAGCTTATGAAACAACTTATTAATAAGTATGTCCCTGTGAGAACTTCTGATTTGTGTGATTCATGGTACAAATTGAATCCTTTGCCATTGGGCGGGCTACCGTTTTGATTGTTATATTGATTTATTTAAGAATTTGGTGTCTTGTTGTCATTTGTAATCCCCCCTCCCCTCTTCCCCAATTTTTTTCAGGAGAAAGGCTTGAGGATTGCATGGCAATACAAGAAGTACTTCGGAGAACAAAATACTGTAGATTCTCATAATAGAGGTAATCTAAGACATGAGTATATTATTTATTAGCAAGTGCAGGTCATTCATATAATATATTTTTTTTGTTATCCCAATATCTTTTCAGATAAGAAGCAGGAGTTTAGCAGTGATTTCGACTTAAGAAAGCCTCTTGAAAGACATCTATTAAATTCACAAAATATCGAGTGTATAAGCACACTAGATGCAATTGACCTTACCAAATTACAGAATCACTGCTCAACCTTTGTATCCAAACTCTCCAGGTTAGTGTATTCTTTCTTTCTGATTTTTTTGTACTTGTTGTTTTGTCCTTTTTTTAAGTTTCATTGTCTATCTTGATGTTCAGGAAGGATGCCGTTAATCTAAATGCTGGCAGGATAGCTATACAATCTCTATGTGCCCCACAATGTGGATATTTTGAGAAGGTGAGTATCTATCGATGTGCCCCACAATGTGGATAATGAAATTAATTGACATCCATGGTAAATGAAGTTTGCATTTGAAATATGACATTCTGAATTTGTTAAATATATGTATATGAATAATTACTAGATTTTGGCATATGTTACCCTTCATTTGAAATTTTTCAATGATATGAATATAACACCATCTGCTGCTTATCGAATGATTTTCAAATTGCACAAAGTTTAATGTGACCTGTCTATATTTCTAAAAACATGCCTATTGTTTTGTTCTTTGGTTTAGAAGCTCCTTTTAATTTGATTCGAGAAATGCTTTTGAGTTTGTGAGTGATCCGTGCCTTTCTTTATAATGTTTTCTTGGATTAAACCAAGGTTTGCAGTTCCAACTTGTACAATTTGAATTCTTCCAATATTATTTTGCATGTGATTGGTTCTTGCGTTTCAATTATACAGTTGAGAGTTGGTGGAGACTGAACTGGGAAATTAAGGCCTAGATTGAGTGTTAATTAGGCCACTGTGCTCTCTAGAAGATTACCTGAGTACCTGAGCTAGACTGGACTAATTGAGATTTGATTAGGTTTTACTTTATAGATATGGCATATATGAGAACGATTATCCATCCAAATTTAATGGTCAGAACTGAGAAGTTCTTTAGAAATATCATATAATTTGCTTTTAAAAATTTGATTTGCAGTTGTTTGTTCTTAAAAATGTATGTCTGCTTGTTGTAGGATTGGGATATATTATCCTTTATTAGATCCCTGAGAGCCATGGTGCGATCTTCCAATGCAGTTGCTGTAATAACTTTCCCAGCTTCAGTTCTCTCGAATTCTATCTCAAAGAGATGGCAACATTTGGCTGACACACTCCTCTCTGTCAGAGCCATTCCAGGTTAGATAAAAATCACAAAATATTGTAATTTTTTTATTGTACTTGACTGACAACAATATTATTTGTTTTATCAGATGAAGACAAAGATTTAGCGAAGCTCCTAACAGGGTACCAAGACATGGTTGGATTTCTTCATGTGCACAAGGTTGCACAGTTTAATAGTCAGGTAGTTATTTGTTATTGTGGGCTTTTGTTTGGATATTTTTTCAGTTTTAACATGTTTTTCTCTTTTATCTGTTATCAGGTACCAGTGATATTAGATGCTTCAACATTCTCTCTTAAATTACAAAAAAGGAGATCCTTGGTTTTGGAGAGACTGAATCAAGCTCCAGTTGAGGGTTCAAGTGGCGTGTCTTATGGAACATCTGGAAGTTGTTCATCTTCAACAGGCTCTCCCCTTGATTTTTAGTGTTGGTAGATTTTTTATTATGTTTTTTAGATAATCGTTTTCATGAATAACACTGGAAGTGAAATATTAGTAATTAGATGATAGATTTTAGCTGGCAGTTTCCTCTAACTAAAACCCAGGTTAACCATATTATAGACAACAACATCATACAAATTTTAGTTGCATGAGATACCGATACTGTTTTTAGATGTCTGTTCCATATTGTTGCTGATACATTTATGCAATGATATGCTCTGAGATTATTTCCTGGTGGTACGGTGTAAGGCAATCCTTCTATCAAGTTGGTTAAGTACATCATTTTGAGCCATTCATTTATTAATATCATTTTGAGCCATTCAAGGAGTGTTTTATACTTCAGCAATGATTTGAATTAAAAAGAATTTTCTCTCTTGCTTCACAAGTACAAATGTTACACATTACAATTCACAGTTTCACACTTAATCCATTGCTATCTTAAGCTTGGTATTATCCACAGGGCTTGTGTACAGCTCATATAATAAGATCCAAACCTAGTGGCAATGACATCAACTTCATTGTTTGTCAAGTTAACCCGCTTAATAACGTACTCAAATTCAAGACTTATCTTGTGCTGCTTCAAAATAGAACTGGAAGCTGACACCAACATATTCCCTGCCCATCCCTTGGTTAGTAAACTGCCGGGTTGAAAAGAAAAGCATTGCTTGTGGTCGCTACATAGAAAAATCATCCTTTGACCAATGTTGGTTACTTTAACCCATGATGGTTGCCCTACTTTGCTCAGTTTATAAACTGTCAAATCCCCCCTTTGATTATCTGGTGTGAGATGCTGAGCCACCAAAAGTAACTCATCTGATGTGCTATCTACCAGGTGGTATTCTGCTTGCTCAAGTGGTAAATCGATCTTCACCACCTCGCTCCTCAAACCTCTGAGATTGTAAACCTTTATGTCTTTTCTCGACACGGTATAAAACAACCCATTTTGGTAGGTTGCATCAATAACTGTGTAATCCTCTTGCTTTGGTGGTTCATCTAACAACGTCCATCGCTCATCCCCAATTTTACAGAGTGCTAATCCCCAGTTGTTCTTTAACAGAGCCATAACAACACAGTTAGGGTATAGGGAAGGATCAGATGATAATAGAGTCTTTTGTATTATTGGGTCTGTTTGTTTCCTAGAACAATGCCAAAATGGCCAGATGCCGAGCTGGCACCTGACATATGAGGGTATGAAGGGACGAAATGCTAAAGCAGGACTAGTTTTTAGTGATGGAAGGTTGATTATTTTTCTGGTAATAGGGTTGAATAAGGAAATATCTGGTCCATCTGTCAGAGTAATGTGACTATGGGAGGAGGAATAATATTCCTTCTTATTGGTTTCAGGTAGGGGAACATTATGAATTCTGGAATCGGTGAGGTCGTAGAAGAAACGGGTTGAGGTGTCTTGACCTTCTGATTTGTTAGGGTCATAGGGAAGCATCAGCCATGGCAACTTAGGAAGGTGATTGGGAGTAGGTGGTAAGATAGATCTCCAAACTGTACTGACGGCGCGAAACCGGATGTAGTCGACTATAGAGATTATTTTTTCTGAGACTATGAGTAAAATATCTTTTGGGAGATGAGACCAATCAGGTTCCATATATGTTAGTCTTTGTGGAAATGGCAATGTAGGGTTGTCTCATAAGTCATGCCAACATATATAGAAAAGAGGGAATTTGCCGAAGTAGAATTTAATAAAAAACTGGCTACTTGTTCAACTGTGCTGTTCGGTTTTAGTTAGTTTGAGCATTTTCATTCGCATACTTTTGCCTTGCTTGTATTACATGATAAGCTAAGTAAACTTTAAGCCACAATTACTGAGAATAAAGTGGAGCAATAAGGCATATTTTGTCTGTAATTCGTAAACTATTCACTTGAAAAAAACAAATTTTTTTTTGTAATTATCATAACAGACCTGTTTATTTTTAATTTTCGAATATAGGTCTTACCTTACATTACTCAATTAAGCATGGCACGTTTCCTTGTATAAATATATAAAAATAAAATGAGCTTGGCACGTTCCTCAAAGCTATAAGGAAACGAAAATGACGTGCTGAGAATTAAGCAATTTTACTACCTAAGAGCTTGGCACGTCCTACCAGATTAAAAAAAGAAAAAAAAAAAAACAGAAGGTTGATGATGCAAAAATTTAAATCTTTAGAAATTAAAATAGAATTATCGCAAACTAGATTGATCGATTTCTTTTTGATAAATGAATGCATTGACGACAAGTCAATGAGATTGAACCAATGTTTTTTAAACCAATGGAAAATCAATGAGACCAAATCATTATCTCATTAGCTTGTTCTCAATGAGATCAAATCAATAGTTTTTGTTTCGTTAATTTCTAACTCAAATGCACACTAAATTCACATGTTTTACTATTTGATCGGAAAAAAAAATCCATCCTTTTTCCGATAATTTGATTTTTTTTTAATTTTTAAAAATAAATTTATTTGTTGATAATGGAAGGAATATTTTTGACTTGAACATTTTAAATGATTCGGATTCAATTGGAAATTCGTTAACTTAATTTTACCGAATATATATTCACATTCGGAGCATATAAATTGTTATTGGATTCCAATTTACATTTATTATATTTCGATCTGACACTGCAGCCCTAATTGGACCAAATTTTGACGATATGAAAAGGAAAAAGAATACCAGTTGACCTTAGCTTGTGTGTGTGATAGATCTTCTTCTGAAATACATTCAATGATTTATGTAGAGAGATCCATACTGATACTGCATCATGGAACCTGATTGGTCTAATCTTCCAAAAGACATTTTGGAGGCGATCTCAAAGAAGATCATCTCTGTCGAAGACTATCTCCGATTCCGCGCCGTGTGCATTCCTTGGAGATCCGCCGTGTCTCCTGCTCCTCGCCATCTCCCTCCTCAGTTTCCATTGCTCATGCTTCCCTACGATCCTCATTTAAACGAAGGTAACGATACCTCGATTCGTTTCTTCTATGATATATCAAATTCTCAAATCCGTCCTATTTACCTGCCCGAGACATGTGGAAAACAGTGTTGTGGTTCATCTCAAGGTTGGCTAGCGCTGGAAAATGGCCCAGAAATCTCATTATTGAATCCAATTACGAGAGTTCAAATGCAACTTCCTTCGCTCAAAGTATTTCCGACAGTTTGGAGTGCTTCGAGTGCTGAATCCGGAGATATTCAGTCTCGGCTTGACATTTGGCCTAGTAGGTATGGTTATAATGGAGGTACCGACCCAATCATACAAAGAATTATCTTGACATCGAGTCCAACTCTCGATCCTGATTGTGTTGTTATGGTTCTGTTTAAGAGTAATTGGGGCTTGGCCTTTTGTCGGATTGGGGATGAATCATGGACTCTATTTGAGGCACCAGCTGAAAACGGTACCGGATTTCGATTGATCAATGCTACCTACAATAATGGGTTGTTCTACTGTTTTTCCTTTGATGAAGTGAAGGTTTACGACCTCAAAGGCCCCATGTGTGAGGTTTTAAAAATAATTATACCCCTTGAACAAGCTGATTACCATTTGATAGAAGGAGAAGTAGAGGAATTAATGCTGGTGGCGCAACACCGGGCAGCGCACGGCCTCAGTAGAAGAGATGAATTTAGCATCTATAAGATAGGAATGGATGAAGACCGATTCGATTGGATCGAAACAAGAGGTATTGGTGAAAGAATGTGTTTTATATGTGAAGGCATTGAGCAATGCTTCACTTTTCCTGTAGATAATTTGAAGATGTTACCAGTGGTGGGAGGAAATCTTTTGTGCTATTGTCACCCTCTGATTGTAGAGAAAAATAGAGAAGATTTTTGGGGATGGCATCCAGAAGATAAATTTGGTTATGATATCAAAATGGTCAAGTTGCCTATTGAGAGGGTTCCTTATTTTTCTAATTATTGGAAAGAAAATGTAATCGAACTTGTTAAAGATTTCGGTTCTTACCCTACGGCTTATACACGAGCTTTATGGATAACACCTAGCTTTTATTAATTATTAGAGAAATGCTGCGATTATATTGTGTAATATTATGTTCTATGTTCTGAAAAGGAGACTTGACTTCAATGTATTTGTCATTCTTTTGATAGTTAAATCTTCAATGTATTTGCCATTTTCTTTAACCATTGCCCCCGTCTCGTCCCAAACTTTCTGAATTGGAGTCGTACGCGCAAATTCGAGTTTCCTAGCCTAAGTTACGGTCGTTTAAAGTTTTGTTTAAAAAACGATGCTTTCGTGCAAAAACACAAATATATATATAGAGAGAGAGAGAGATGAGCTATGGTGAGACGTGGAGTAAAACAAGTTTGTACTTTACGCCATATTTTCATTTTGAAAAAATTCAAACAACAGATCCGAACCGTTCAACATATTCTCTATATTGAAATGTGCTTGGAAACCAAACTTTACATTTTTTGGAATTTTTTTACTATTTATTAAGCCACTTTGAAAATCGCTGATCCACTGTGAGCAGTAAAAAAACAGTAAAATTTTCTAGATCACCGGATCAGCGATTTTCAAAGTGGCTTAATAAATAGTAAAAAAATTCCAAAAAATGTAAAATTTGGCCTCCAAGCACATTTCAATATAGAGAACATGTTGAACGGTTCGGATCGGTTGTTTGGATTTTCAAAATGAAAAAATATAGTGCCATGAAGTACAAACTTGTTTTACTCCACGTCTCACCATAGCTCAATTATATATATATAGGAGATAGACTATGGTGAGTTGTGAAGTAAGACAACAACGTTTTACTTCACGCCATATTTTTATTTTGAAAATCTAAACAACCGATCCGAACCGCTCAACATATTCTAAATATTGAAATGTGCTTGGAAACTAAATTTTACATTTTTTTGGAATTTGTTTACTATTTATTAAGCCACTTTGAAAATCGCTGATTCACTGTGAACAGTAAAAACCAGTAAAAGTTTCTGGACCACCGGATCAGTGATTTTCAAAGTGGCTTAATAAATAGTAAACAAATTCCAAAAAATGTAAAATTTAGTCTCCAAGCACATTTCAATATTTAGAACATGTTGAGCGGTTCAGATCGGTTGTTTGAATTTTCAAAATGAAAATATGAGCGTGAAGTAAAAATGACCTCTTACTTCACAACTCACCATAGCCCAGCTCTATATAATTTTTACTGTTTTTTACTGTTCACATTGGATTAGCGATTTCAAAGTGGCTTAATAAATAGTAAAAAAATTCCAAAAAATATAAAATTTAGTCTCCAAGCACATTTCAATATTTATAACATGTTGAGCGGTTCAGATCAGTTGTTTGGATTTCAAAATGAAAATATGACGTGAAGTAAAACGTTGTTTTACTTCACAACTCACCATAGTCTATCTCATATATATATATATAATTAGACACGTTAAGATTAGCACCAACCATTTGTCAGTATTTTTATTTTTTATTTTAGAATTGGCATAGAAAAATACACAATTTTTAGTTGTCCAATTGAAATCAAATAGTCAAATAGTGTAGAGTTGTAAGATCACTCTTATTTTATTCGGAAATAATGATCGTTTGATTGTGATCGTACTGTCCTGATGTATGTGATCTTTGGTGGTCCAAACAAAGAGATAGAACTTTTTTTGACAGCGGCCTGCGGTTGGCTCGTAGGACCACCAAATACCTAACAATCCTAAACCACTTCTCGCTTCGGTTGTGCTAACCTTCGTGCCTCTTTATATCTCTTCTAATCATAAACCAACGAATGGTTCAGATTAGACGGTCTTTCACGCGGATGACTCTGGTCGTTCATTTTTAACACAGGATTATTTTGAGAGATGCTGGCAGTACATTATAATCGAGGCTTTTAGCTCCATCCCAGAACCTTAGCTTTTTACTTATTTCTTCTTTCGTATTTTCCCTCCACTCTCCGTCTCTTTCTGTTCTCGCGTGCGATACTGTTGTGTATCTTAGATTGGAGATAAACGGACTAGAATGATTTTCAGTGTGTATTTTGGCCTTCAATGATCTTGCTGCCAGCGCCGGGGCATGGTCGTCGTATCCGCAATTCTCTGTGGCAATTTGCCGAGCACCTCTTGTGCATGCGCTTCCACTGTTAATGTAAGAATTTCAAAGTATGTTCGCAATTTTTTGTAAGTACCGACAATTTTCTCTTTCGTGTACAGGAATGAACCGGTGTTAGTTAAGAATTACCATGATATATGGTTAATTATTCGAAATAGCAAATATATTCAAAGAAGTAAGTGCCAATTGACTAATTGAGTTCTTTACTTGATTAATACAGGATGTAGTCTCAACAGATATGTAACCGAATTAGTTAGAAGCAGTTAGGATGGTTGTTAGTCTGTTAACAACCATGATTAGAATTCAGAGATGTAATCCTTTCCTTTATATACCCATTGTACATTGTACTCAAATCAATCAATAGAGAATGTTAATTCACAAATCCAATTACAGCTTCTAATAGCATTTTATTGATATATTTAGTATAATGTACCAAATATTAGAATTCAGACATGTATAAGTTACATGTAGATAGTCCTTGCAATCCATTCAGCTAATCTTTTATTAATTAAAATATGAAATCAAATTAAATTATATCGAGCATGCTATGCATCACTTGTCATCATTGATGCATCATATAGATACGATCATATGCTGGAAAGTTAGATTTCAAATTTATGCTTTATTTATGACGACTATCTAGATGATCAGCATAGTAAGTTATAAAATGGATCCTAACCCATGTAGATACACTCTTTGTTCCAACCTTGATGTCAAGCCACGATGGATCCTTTAAATCAGTTTTATATAAAAGTTAGTAAATCAATTAAGAACAAAACAAATTAAAAGACAACAAATTTTAAATTTGGATCAGCTGGTCTGAAACAGCTTCCATTTTGTTTAAGGGCTCAAATGAATCTCTGCTCAGTTCACATGTTCACGACTTGCAAGGATATTGAGCATATTATCGAGACACACATGAGCCTTAAAACTTCACATCCATTGTTCATTGACTGTAGGTGACTATACTTTAAGCTTCTGTCTCTACCATAGTCTTATAAGCATAGACATTATATATCAACAAATGAGACTGCATGAACTATTAAGTTTTTCTTCTGGCTACTTGGGGCCTTTTTTCATAAGAGGCTAAAAGTTCTCCATGGTTGTGAAGAAACACACAATATTTCTTATGTTATCAGGTTATTAGCAAACTTGTCCAATCTGTTTCTGTAGTCATGTTGGTTTGTCTGCATTCTATTGTAATCCATTTTTCATTTCAGCTTTACCATGCTTCAGATGGTATTATATATTGTACATATGCACTAAGCACAAGTTAGAAAAGGAAAATTGTAGGCAAAGTTTGGAATGTATTCTTGTAGAAAGAAACACTAGCAGTTGTTACATTAACAGTTACAAGGAAAATAGTAGGCAAAGTTTGGTATTATATATTGTAAACAGAGAGAAAGAGAGAGAAGAATTGTAATCTTTATTATGATCTTGAATAAATTCTTTACATCTGTTACTCAGCTATTTATAGACTATTGCTATTACAAGACAATGCCTCTAATTACAGTATCTACTATCACTAACTAACTGCAGCAGTGGCTGATTACCATAATACCCCTAATTACAAACTAACTAATAGTAACTAACTAGTAGCTCCAATACTCCCCCCGCAAGGTGAACCGTGTGAAACAAGGGTCAGCTTGGAAGAAAGATGGCTGAATCGGGGAGAGGCAAGGGGTTTAGTGAAAATGTCCGCAATTTGATCCTTTGAAGAAATGAACCGAATAAGGAGAGATTTGCTTGCCACACGCTCACGCACAAAGTGATAATCGATTTCGACATGCTTTGTGCGAGTATTAACCATCGGGTTAGAGGCCAAGAAGGTAGCCCCGATGTTGTCACACCACAAGATAGGTGGAGAAGGTAAGGAGATGTGCATTTCGGCCAACAAAAACTGAAGCCAACTAAGTTCGGCACTAGTGATGGCAAGTGATTTGTACTCCGCTTCGGTACTCGATCGAGCCACCGTGGGCTGTTTTTTAGAGCTCCAAGAGATAATGTTAGAGCCAAGATAAACACAAAACCCGGAAGTTGACTTGCGATCGTCAACGGAACCGGCCCAATCCGCGTCACAATAGGCATGAAGAGAGAGTGAGGTAGCCGGTTGGAGAGTAATACCATGAGTTAAGGTGCCATTTAGGTAGCGAAGAATGCGCTTCACGGCAGCCCAATGAGAGGTAGAGGGGGAATGCATGAATTGGGAGACCTTGTTAACCACAAAGGCTATGTCGGGTCGAGTGAGAGTGGCGTATTGGAGAGCGCCAACAATGGAGCGATAGAGATGCGGATCATCAAAGGGATCACCATCAAACTTAGAGAGGGAGGTGTTAGGTACCATGGGAGAAGGGAGAGGGTTGGAGTGAAGCATGTTAGCTCGACTTAGAACCTCCTTGAGATACTTGGTTTGAGAAAGATGCAATCCTTTAGAAGTCGATTTGACCTCAATACCAAGAAAGAAATGTAATTGGCCAAGATCCTTGATGGGAAATTGCTTTTGAAGGGTATGAACAAGAGAGTGAATGACCTCAAGGTTGGATCCCGTAACGATAATATCGTCAACATAAACAAGAATTATGAGAGTAATGCCATTAGAGTAGAAGATAAAGAGAGAAGGGTCATAGCGGGAAGCCTTGAAACCTTGGGTGAGAAGAGCATTGCTTAGAGCATTGAACCATGCCCTTGGACTTTGCTTCAAACCATAGATGGCTTTGGAAAGACGGCACACGTGATTAGGCTTAGAGGAATCGACAAAGCCTTGAGGTTGTTGCATAAACACCGTTTCATGGAGAGTGCCGTGTAGAAATGCGTTTTGAACATCGAGTTGTCGAAGAGGCCAACCACGAGTGAGAGCAATGGTAAGAACAAGGCGAATGGTGGTCGGGCGCACAACGGGACTATAGGTTTCAAAATAATCAATACCCTCCTCTTGAAGGAAGCCTTTAGCGACAAGTCGGGCTTTGTACCGCTCGAGAGAGCCATCGGCACGTCTTTTGATCTTGTAAACCCACTTACAACCGATCACATGTTGATTAGGAGAAGGGGCAACTAGATCCCAGGTATGATTAGAAATAAGAGCATCGTGCTCTTTGGTCATGGCCTCAATCCAATGAGGATGCGATTTCGCTTGATTGAACGATTTAGGTTCGGTGGTAAGATAGGTTTCGGAAATTAGGGCAAGCCGAGCAGGTGGGGGATGAGTTTTGCGACTCCTAGTGATCATAGGGTGAATTGAGGTAGTGAAATTAGGCTGAGATGAAGAGATTTGAGAAAGTTCGGGTGTAGAGGCAGAAAATGGGGGTTCTCTGTGAGAATTTGGTTTGGCGCGCCTGGAGTAGGTTTGAATGGGCTTGGGATCCGCTGCAGGGGCAGGAGTACCCGAAAGAGAGGATAGGCCAGTAGGAGGGATGGGCGGATCGTCTACAACAGGTAATGTACCCGAAGTAGTTTGTAAAAGAGGCGCTGAGTAGAGGGGATCCGCTCCAGAAGCTGGTGTAGCCGCAACAGGAGGTAGGTGCGCTGTGTAGTGGGGATTCGCTCCAGAGGCTGGTGCACCCGAACAAAGCTGGGAGCCAATAGAAGGAGTAACCGAAGTTGAAGGAGGTTGGGGATCCAGTGAGGCCGGCTGCATGAGGCTAGTGTGAGGTATTTCGCCAGCACCATCAGGTGTGCCCAACAGAGGAAGCCACTGAGTTGGCTGAGGCAGAGAGAGATCACCCGAAGTAGCTCCAGTTTTGATATTCTTGAAAGGAAACTGAGACTCATCAAAAATAACATGTCTAGACACGAAAATTTTATTAGAGTCAAGATGGAAGCACTTATAGCCCTTTTGAGCACTTGGGTAACCAATAAAAATACATGGCTTAGATCTAGGTTGAAGTTTGTGATTATTGTAAGGCCGAGTGTATGGAAAACACAAGCAACCCAAAACCCGTAAGAAAGAGAAATCGGGTTGTTTATGAAAAAGCTTAAAGAAAGGAGTGGAAGAATCACTTGTGGAGGGTTGCCTATTAATCAAATAGACAACACTTGCAAATATATCGTCCCAAAAGCGTTCGGGAAGACTAGCATGAATCATATTAGCAAGAGCGAGTTCCACAATATGTCGATGTTTTCGTTCAGACACTCCGTTTTGTTGTGGAGTGTAAGGGCAAGTGAATTGATGAATGAGAGAGGGGAAGGAGCGAGAAATTGGCTTGTACTCCGTACCGCCGTCCGTGCGGAGAATTTTGATCGAGTGTCGAAGCAAATTTTCCACTTTACTCTTAAATGAAGAAAACACTTGCAAAACCTCATCTTTAGAGTGTAAAAAATAAATCCATGTATAACGTGAGTAATCATCAATGAATACAATGTAGTAACGAAAACCGTTATTTGATTTCAATGGTGAGGGTCCCCATACATCCGAATATACAATCTCAAGAGGAAATAAAGAAGAAGAAGAGCGAGATAGAAAGGGTAAACGATGTGATTTAGCCATAATACAATCATGACATAAAGACATCTTATTGCTAGTACAAGGTAAAGCTTGGGAATGTAAAATTTTTTGAGTAGTTATTGAAGAAGGATGACCAAGGCGAGCATGCCACAAATCGAGAGAAACTCGTGCACCAAAGAAGGCTTGAGGTTTAATGTGAAAAGGAAGAGGGTAAAGACCATTTTCAACCTTGGCGTGAAGAAGAGGCTTCATAGTGTGGCGGTCCTTAATGACACAAAGATTAGAGAAGAAGTCAATAAGAATGGAATTATCTTGTAAGAGTTTGGATAAACTTACAAGATTTTTGGTAAAAGAGGGAACAAATAAGACATCATTTAATGAGATTGTATAATTCGAAAAATGAAAATTAGATGAACCAATGTGACTTATAGGCATACCCTCACCACTACCAATGTGTAGTTGGTCAATCCCGTCATATGGCAAGAATGAGGAGAGATTGTTCAAATCATTCGTCACGTGGTGAGTTGCACCCGAGTCAAGGAACCATTCGGAACCCGAAGAAAGATTGGT
The DNA here is from genome assembly GCA_011114355.1 of Carex littledalei. Classification (NCBI taxonomy): domain Eukaryota; kingdom Viridiplantae; phylum Streptophyta; class Magnoliopsida; order Poales; family Cyperaceae; genus Carex; species Carex littledalei. The sequence continues at coordinate 3,701,757 of CM022092.1, read as the reverse complement.
GGTTTGCGCATTATTTGCTTGAAAGGAGGAAGGTTGAGCCAAGTGTGCTTGAAAATGAGAAGAAGAGGGCTCAGGATAATTGATCAGATCAGATCTGTACCAACAGCTTCGGGCTTGGTGGCCTTTCTTGTAACAGATCTGGCAAATGGCATCTCTATCAGGGTTTGGGCCAGCAGGCCGTGGGTGAAATGAAGAGCTAGCAGGCCTTGGAGTAAAACCAGTGTTGGGAGTATTGGGCCTAGGAAGGAGGCCTTGAGAGGGGCGCTGCTGGGAAAAGGTTGGGCGCTGGTGGTAGTGATTGGTGCGCTGTTGATAAGAACCAGCGCCTCCTCTAGCGGATCTTGAAGAACGCTACTGCGGACCCGATTTAGAGTTGTAGAGTGCCGTGGGGTTGTCAGCGGAAGGAAGAGAGGAGCTGGTGGATTGCCGAGAAAGGAGTGCCTCGTGACTGTAGATGAGTGCCGTGAGATCGGCGATGGAACGCGGTGGGGAGGTTTGAACAGCAACTACCAAGGAATCGAATTCGGGACCGAGACCCTGAAGAATGTGCATCTGAAGATCGTCGTCAGTGAGAGGTTCTCCGATGAAGGCCAGCTCATCTGCAATCGACCTAAGCCGAGTGATGTACTCCAGACAGGATGACCCGCCTTTGACGGTGTTCTGAAGCAAGCGGCGGAGCTCTGACAGTCTCGCTCGCGATGTGGCAGAAAACGACTAGCGGAGAATAGACCATAACTCAGCGGAAGTCTTGGCGGAAACGACCTGAGCAAGAATCTCACGTGTCAGTGAAGATCGGAGCCACCCTAGCAGCATCTGATCCTGCTTGTACCAGGGTAGATAGGCGGGGTTGATCTGTGTAGCACCATTTGTACCAATGATGGTTGGAGAAGGCAGATGCGACTCAAGAAAACGGTATAGTCCGTAAGCATGGAGAAGGGAACGATCTGCGACTGCCAGGAGAGATAGTTGTTGCGATCGAGCTTCGTAGAGATAGGGAGATTAAGCATCACAATTTGATTTTCTTGTGTGCCATTAGAGACAGTGGAATCTTGAGAGAGATTAGAGGGATGAGGAAGGGGATTGGATTCAGGATCAGACTCCATAGAGCTCTGATACCATGTAAACAGAGAGAAAGAGAGAGAAGAATTGTAATCTTTATTATGATCTTGAATAAATTCTTTACATCTGTTACTCAGCTATTTATAGACTATTGCTATTACAAGACAATGCCTCTAATTACAGTATCTACTATCACTAACTAACTGCAGCAGTGGCTGATTACCATAATACCCCTAATTACAAACTAACTAATAGTAACTAACTAGTAGCTCCAATATATATTGTACATATGCAGTTGTTAGTGTTCGTCAAACACTAACAGTTGTTTAATAGTTTCAGTAGGGGTGATATATAAAACTAGGACTCTGTAAATAACTTTTTTTTTTATCAATACAGTTGTTAGTGGTGACAAGCCAACTAACCTTTAAAAAAAACAGTTACAAGCGAATTTGACTGGAATCTGACCCTGAATGGATTGCAAGGACTGTTATTCTGTTATTAGTAATTAGCACCTTTAATTTGAAGGATTATGATTTACAATAACCTAACCAAAAAAATGACTGCCACATTTCAAGTATTTAAAATAGTCGGTCTATTTACTGGATTTATTTGATATAGGTTAGGCTGGAAATTGTTAGTGTGACCTAATAGGTCAGCCAGGCTAAAAGCTGATCAGATGGGTTAATGTGTCAGATTACACTTGTTATTTATTTACCTGTTGCAGTTGGGATCAACTGAACTGTTTGCTCCTGGTTACATTACTTTTGTCAAACAAAATAGTAAAACTACGACAGGGCAAGTATATTACTAAGGAATATATAAAAGAAACAACCCGGTATATATTACAACAGACAATATTTTAGATTATTTGGCATTGATTGAACCTGATAATTTACATATATTGGGTTATGTTCAACTGATTTTTAGAAATTATATGAATCATATTTTGCTATTTTTGTCCACTGCTGCTATTGGTTCTCTCTTCGTACTGAATCCACGGAGATCAGTACTAATTTCTTTTAATTTCCATATTTTTTTCACTTTTCTGTTCATTTCTGCTTATTGTCCAGGTGATATCCAATAAAAAGTTGAGAACATGGCTCCCATTTAAATCTCAGAAGAGAGAGAAAATATCACTTTATCTCTCTAGACCAGTTGTGAAAAATCTATGTACTGGTGTGACCAGTAACTATGGGGGTAATGGGTCAATTGAGTCAGCTAGGGTTTTGTTGGAGCAGCTATTTGCAAAAACCCAAAACCTAGAATCAACTTCTGCAGAAGATTCAGAACTAAGCACAAGCCTTGAGGTTCTGAGATCAGAATTTGAGGCTGCATTATCTACTCTGAGGAAGAGAGAAAGAGACTTAAAAGATGCTGAGAGAAGGGTTTTGGTTGAAGAAAGGACATTTAAGCAGACCAAATTGGAATTGGAGAGGAGAGAGAGGGAAATTGCTGCCTCTTTTGAAAAACAAGAGCAGCTTAAGGTAGAATTGGAAGCAGTTAGATTGAATTTTGCGAATCAAGTGAGACAAATTCGTGATCTGCAATATTTACTGCGAGCAAAGGACGATAAGTTGGTTGGGTCAAAATCAACAATTATGGAAAAATCGGCTGAAATAGAGAAATTGAAGGTGGAATTAGAGAAGAAGGATCAGATGGTGGTAAAATTGGGTTCAGTTATAGAATCCAAGGAGGAGAAATTGATTGAGTATGAGAAAATTTTGAAGGATAAAGAAGCAACAATTATCAACTTGAAACAAGAAATTGAGAGAAAAGAGATTGAATTAGCAGATTCAAATGAACTGAGAGAACTAAATGAAGAAAGGCTTAAAACTGTGGAGAGAGAGCTTCAGGACCAGACAAGCGCTTGGTTGAATGCACGAAATGAGTTTCAGGAACTCAAATCGCAAGCTTCTAGTGAAATAGGCAGTATTAAGGAGTCAGTTGATGATTTCAAACGGGTCAGGTGTTTACTTGATGCCTTGAGATCTGAGCTCGCAAGTTCACGTGAACTGCTTACTTCCTCTCGTGCAAAAGTGGAGTTCCAAGCAAATCAGCTAGAAGAGCAGTCTCACGAGATAAGCCAACAGAGAAAAATGCTCCTGTCTTATTCTGAGAATTTGGAAAGCATCAAATCAGAGGTTGATAGGAGAAATATGGATCTCAGATCTGAGCGAGCCAAGTTAACGCAACTCGAGTTGCAGGTTGCTCAGGAGACATCAAAAGTAAAAACTTTAGAGGAAGAGTTAGCTCGAGAGAGAGATAAGCTGGAGGAAAAATCAAGAGAGGTGCAATTGCTCACAGAAGAATTGGAAAAGAAGAAGCAGGATTTTGATATCATGCAAAATGTTTTTCAAATTCGTGAGTCAGAATTGGCTGAAGCTAGAGTCCAGATCCAAAATTTGAAATCTGAGTTGGGTTCAATTACATCTCTCGCAGAAAAAAAAGACAAGGACCTTGTTGAGGCCAAGAAAAGGTTAGAGGGGGTTAGTGATGAAATTATTCAATTAAGAAAATTAATGGATGGCAAAGAAGAGCAATTTCTGCAACTCATGTCTCGGTTGCATGAAAAAGAAGAGCATATTGTTGCAATGCAGGATGAATTGCAGGAAATCAAAATGCGGCATGCAGAAGCAACCTTAGTTGTGCATGAGCTGACGGATCTGACAACTAATCTGGCAGCTAATGAAGAACTTACTGAGATTGGCCGCACAGGTTCTGATGCAGAGAGAGAATTGGATATCAGACTGGAGATGGAACTAAAGATGGTGAAACAGACTTTAAGGGAAAAGGAAGTCGAGTTGCTTGAAGCTCAGAGACAGCTGGCGGTGAAGGAAAAAGAGCTGAAATCAATTCGGGAGAGCTGGAAAGAGAAGGAAAAGGAAATACCTGAAAATGCAAAACTGGAAATTGATGATTTGAGAGAATTATATAGCCTTGTTCAAGAAACTGTGGCAGAGAAAAACTTGGGGGATTTGGTCACAGAAATGTTACAGATGGAATTGGTGCAAGTGGAGGCTGAGACAACCAAAATTGCTCTGCAAAAAATTACAGAGTTGACTGAAAATATTGTTAGAAGTATAGGCAATAATAAACTTGAGGGGTCTAATTTAAATTTTAAAATTGAAGAAGGTTGTTTTGAGGAAGCAGAGAAAGGGATTTTTCGTCTTTTTTCTTTGACAGAGCGGCTAGTGGGGGAGGCTGGGATGAGCAACAATGAGAGATAATGTAGTTGATTTAGACAGTTTTTGTTTTTTGTTTTTCCTTTTTAATATTGTTTTTTTGTTGATGACATATCATGTTCTTTGACTCATTCTATTGTGAGAGTAGTAAACAAATGGTAATTTATGACCTCTCTTGAGCTTAGGATGCATATGTTTAGCTTATTTAGCTAATTTCAGAAAGCAAACTTTTGTTATGTAAAGAGTTAAGGGTATCTATTGTCCGGTACATAATTACAGAATATGATATCTCCAGTTAGCACTTGCGTTTTGCAGAAGAATCTAACAGAATTGAGTTGATATTAGTTCAGAAGTCAGATCAATTCAGTTGTTTACTTCTTTTAGAACTCTCGCTAATCGAACTTAGATTTAATACTTTTAAGTTTTAACCCGTTTGATCCAGCTTTGACTATTTAACATTTTTTTCCAATAAATATTTTAACAGTTAAGTGTTAAGCATCCGAATTGAACAGAAAAACCGAAGAAAATGTTGCAAATAATCTGTAGTCATGATCTAGAAAGCCAAGATTCGGTAAATCTAAATGTGAAACATGTAACCCGCTAAATAGAGCTGCAAATCCATTCCCATTTTGGGTTGTGAGATCCGATAAGCGACCCAATCAGATACGTACGGTTCACCACTTTCAGCTCTCGGTCGTTTAAGCTACAGGTGCTCCTCAAGCAACCGCTTATACAAAATGCCAAAGAATTTTGTGTCTCATACATTGTCTAATTTATAATTCGCATCTTAGAAATGTCAAATTATGATAATTATTGGGGGAAAGAGAATATGTAATCTTGATTGGGTAAAAAGGCATCAGAGGTTGTGTATTTTATAATTGATATATTAGATTGTGATGGTATGGTTATATTATTAATTGCAGCTTAAAAGAGATCGTTGGAAGAGTGAGGCACAGTACTATGCATAGCACGGATTGGGTCCGTGCTACGGCTTAATATTTGAGTTTTCAAAATTCTAACGGTCGATCCAAACCGTTCAGCATGATAATAAAATGAATATGTACTTGCAAACCAAATTTTACATTTTTTGGAACTTTTTTACTATTTTTCTAGATAGGTAGAAAATCACTGTTTTTGGATGGTCCAGAATTTTCAGATCAAGTGATTTTCTACCTATCTAAAAAAATAGTAAAAAAGTTCCAAAAAATCGTAAAATTTAGTTTGCAAGTACATATTCATTTTATAATCATGTTGAATGGTTTGGATCGACTGTTAGGATTTTGAAAACTCAAATATTGAGCCGTAGCACGGACTCTCGTTGGAACATCAAATCTTGGATGATCCAAGTAATAGTTTTGTTATATTGTATGATAATTGCAGCTGAACAGTATTATTTTTCGATTCGGATATGTACTGAGTAATTTACTCAAAATTGTATGCGTTGAAGCTTTAAAGGAAAAGGCTAGTTTTTTATTTCGAAATTTTTAATCATTTTTTAATTATAAGAACCATCTTCCATGAGTGAAAAAAAGTTGTGAGAGCGATACTTAGGTTACTGGTTTTTTTTATTTTTCTTCAGCGTCATATATTCAAATCCGTATAGCGGGTCATTCCAATTTTTCATTAGAATACATGGTTGTTACTCGTTACCATAGTCACAAGATTCGCGAATTATTTGTTTTTTTATGATGGCGAATCGAACGTCGAATTATCGGTTGACCGAATTATTTGCGAATAATTTGCGAATTTTACGAACTTTTCCCGAATTTTACGAATTATTCACGAATTTTTCCAAAATATTTTTTTTGCTCCTTTGTGAAACTGAGATCTCTGATCTGGATAATTCCGAATCATTCCCGAATTATACCCGAATTATTCCCGAATCACGAATTTTTTACCCCCCAAACTGAACCCGAATAAATCATTTGTCACTATGCTCGTTACAACTTACAATAAACAAAAATAAATAATAGAGTTGCGAATATGTACTGCGTAATTTATTTTACTTAAATTAAAACTCATTTAATCAAGTCAATATAAATATAAATTTTATTATTTTAAGACTATTTTGACTTTATTGCAAGTAGCAATATAGAAATTGGAACATACGCTACTTAGTAATTACTAAAATGATTCTATGTGTACATGAAAAATTGAAAACAGATAAATATATATCAAGTTGATGACTTTTTTTAATTTCACAATATATAATTGTTCTTCATAAATATTTTTTGAAAAACTTTTAACCTTCTTTAACACTTATATTAGAATTAATATTGATATACAAAAATCTCTTCAGTTTTTTAGGTTCACACTTTTTATCCAAATAATTTTTTGTTTTCTAATCTGAGCCAAATGTACCAAATGTACCTTCTCTCAAGCTGAGAGCCACAGAAAATCCCCCACAGCGAAAAATATCTAAAAGTGGATATAATCCTCTCCTCTCCAGTCCAATAAAAATTGGAGAGGAGTAAAGACGAAGCGAACAAAAAAATAATTGAATAAGAAGGGTTTTAATAGAAAAAATCCAGCCCTATAACAAGGACTTCTCCTTCCCGCAAAATCGACCGCTCACGCTACCTCTCCTTGTCTTTTCTCCTCTTTCTCGAAACGCGTTGCTTTTCCTTTAACCCCTCTCCCTCACTTGTCAGTTATTTTTTCTACTTCCTATATATTTGCTTTAATTATCTTTAATTATCGGTGAGGTTGGCAACTTTACTTGGAAGTGTCTGACAAAAGCTACGCAAAAAGGTAAAGAGAAATTAAGCCGATTAGGATTAGCTGTAAACTTGAGTGGCAGTTTTTAGAACTTTCCCCCAAATTTATCTTTTTCTCAATCAATTCTCTAGTATTGAAGCACACACCTGACTGATATGCTAATTTTGCATGTGAGACCAGTCCGATTGTTTTGGGAGATTCGGTCTTGTGAATTTAGTACTGAGATTAATTCCAACTCGGTTTGAAGGATTTTATAAATTATCTTTCTCAAATCGTGTGCTACCTTATGAGCTGTTTAAAGCATTAATTTGACCATTAGAACCAAAAGTTGGAAAAAAATCATTGCTCAATTGAACTTCTTACCATTAACTGATAGACTTATTACCAGTTAAGGTCACAAAAGGAGTTTAGGTTTAGTTAGTCTACTTCTACCTACATTATTTATTATTATTTTTTTATCATTGTTCTCATTTACTTCTCTTTTCACAAGTGAAGCAATGGCTGAGAAATCTGCAGCAGGTCAACCTGGTTTGAGTGAATCATTTGAGTACATACTATTGGGTAGCAACCCAGATCAATCCCAACAAGTCTCCTTTACTCAAAATCAGATCAACTCTTGGATTGACACAGGCGACCTACAATTAAAGCACAGGTATGATTGATACCGAGTTATGGTAAAACTTGTTTGAAGAGAGTCACTGCCAATATATATTTATAAAAAAAAAAACTCTCATGGCCACTGTTTGCATTTCTCATAATTAACAGATGTACCACTTTTACGTGTGGGTTGAGCTGGCTTGCCTAAACTATACTTGAACTGAACCGAACTTATCTATGACCCAAACCTTATCTGATCTGACCCTAAATTTAACAATTTTTTAGACCTGAAAACCAACTAGGAAAACCTGCAGTGGCCTGACCTGAAACATGATGCCAAAAGGTGATTATTACACCCAAGGTTTTAAATAGAATCTAGAGGTCCATAGTGGTCAGCGGTTTAGCAGTGATAAAGTGATTTACTGGCGATAAGGTGGTCGGAAACCACAAGACTGGCAGGTTTTATAAATATGGCACATATACATATCTAAACACAATATCATAACATAATATCAATTCCGCATAACAAGATATAAATTCCAAGCATAATACAATGACAACCATGTCAAGTAAGCAGCCTGGCTTTATTATTTGGGTGCATACTATTTTAAAAATAAGAACACAAGTTAGTACATTCAATTTCGTACGGTCAGTGTGGTGAAGGCCCTAGAATGCCTAAATGATTGTTGAATCTCAAATTAAGTCCCAAATATTGCTAATTTGTAAAATCAGCCTCAAATTTACTGATTCACAAAATCATCTCCTTTTAAGGCTTGATTGAGCTTTATAAATTAAAAGCCTTAAAAAATAATCTAACGTTACATCCACTATCCTGCGATTATGCATGACAGGTGTATCAATTAAGGCTCGTTTTGTCATTAACTTGCACAATTGTGTTGCTATAACCATGACTGGAACTAATGATTTGTACTGAACAATTAGCTAGGTATGCACATTGAAATTATCTATGTTAGGTTAGTTGTATCATTGACTTCATATTGTTCAGTTACTTAATTTGTTAAGCATCTACTTTGCAATTACACAGATTAACTGGAGGTTCTTGCATGTTTCTTATTTGTTGCAGTTTATAAAAAGATAAGAGCATAATAATGTTGAATGTACAACCGCAAGTCAGCAGTAAACTCACGCATGACAAGTAAAATTACATCAAAAAGAAATCTGAAAGTAGCCACCAATTTAGGCCTTTGTATGGAAGAGAAATAAAAGCCATGCGTCATATCCGAACATTGTATAATCATTTTAGGCTTTGAATAAGTATAATGAAGTAATGAAGAAGTCCTCGTGAATTTTCGTATTAAAAGTCCAATAGAGAAGTAGTTTTATGGTTTTAGATTTATCATGCAGATTAAACTGCTAAATACTAAAATTTTCACCGCTAAAATACAATTTATTGGTGGACTTGATAGTTGCAAATTTCTTGCGTGAAGGCTTAAAAACCGCTAAGCTCTACTTTATCGCGGCCTTTTAGAATCTTGATTGCACCTGACAAAACAGAAACTGAAATTGACCCGTTCTGACCGCAGCTGATCAACCTGAACCAACTTTGAACCAATCCTGGAGATGGCCAGAACCTGATTTGGACATGCATATCCTACTATATATGATCTTGATGATTGACTATCTTATTAGCAAGCAGCTTTGACAGTCGGACATTTCAATTACTTAGTTTGTGTTGTTTCTTTTTTGCTTATTGTACCTAAATTTTTGTTTGTTTTAAGATACTTTTCTTTAATCAAATAAGGCACAGCCCAAGTGGCTATTTGGCCCCAATAATTTCTCAGGTTCACTACATGGCCGAAGCTTTTCTCATATCTGTGGCTTTGGCTTGTAATATTGACATTTACTTATAGTGCTGTTCTCTTAACAATAGGATTGGGAGGGGGCAGTTTGGTGATATGTGGATAGCAACTCGCCATATAAAAGATCTAGGTGAAAGCAGGTATCACGAGGTTGCTGTCAAGATGCTGTCCCCATTCAAAGATGATCAGTTATTGTTATTTAAGTCAAGGTTTGACGTGGTATTTTCCAAATGCCGTGGCTTGGATAGTGTTTGCATGTTGCATGGCATCTCCGTCCAAAATGGAAGGGTATGTAGTTTTTTTTTTCCTTCTTTATAGGCAGTGAAAATGCAGGCTGAATCCTGTTCCGGCTATTCTTGCCTGATCCAGCTTCAGTTAAATTCGGCTCTATGATGATTTGTTTGCATTTAAGTTATGTTCGGCTGGGGTTACAGTCCGTTCAGTGCAAGTTGATTGAGATTTGGGTTTTGGTAGGTCCTGTTAGGGATGTGAAGAATTTCTGGACATTATCATGTAAGAAACAAATTGGAGTTATGGTTGAATATGTGTTGAACAAAATAGGTATGTTTGTACTTGCTCAGGTTTACTTTCCATGTGTTAGTCTTCAGGTTTCTGACTCACACCTGTCAGGTTCAAGTCAGACCTGACTACAGGTCAGTTGGTTTGTTTTTGGTTTGATTTGGATTAGGACTTTTTCAAGAACAAGTTGCTTTTGGTCTGGGCCTTCTGTGGTCCTGTGAAGTCCAATATTTTTACTCAATTTACCAAATGAAACTGGTAGTTTGGTGTGAAAGTGAAGGTGATGCCCGGTGCTTAACCAGTACTTGCCGGTGGTTGAATTATTGGTTCTTTCACATATATTTTAGATTCCCTTACTATTTTGGGTACTTTTAGGTTTGTATCGTGATGATGTTCTATGAAGGATCAGTTGGAGATAAGATGGCTCGCCTCAAAGCCGGGAAGCTGCCTCTCTCCGATGTTTTAAGGTATTAGTTTTTTTGTGGGTACATGTGTGGTGGCAATACAATATTATTTCTCTCTTACTTTTCTGAAATGAGATCATGATCTTTTAAATAGGTATGGTGCTGATTTGGCTCAGGGAGTAAAGGACCTCCACGAAAGGGGTATTTTGGTTCTGAACCTCAAACCAAGCAACTTCCTATTGACTGAATCTGATTGTGCAATCCTTGGTGATTTGGGGTTTCCCTCTCTCCTCATCAACCTCTCCCTCCCCAACTCTGACATGATCCAACGGCTGGGGTCACCCAACTACATGGCACCTGAGCAGTGGCAACCATCAATTCGTGGCCCGATCAGTTATGAAACCGATTCATGGGGTTTTGGGTGTAGCATCCTGGAAATGCTTAGTGGCACTCAGCCATGGCGGGGCCGTTCACATGATGAAATTTTTAATTCAGTTGTCTTGAGGAAGGAGAGGCCGAGTTTACCTGATGGATTGCCTCCTGAGATCGAAAATGTGTTAGTTGGGTGCTTTGACTATGATTTACGGAATCGTCCATCTATGGCCCATATCATACAAGCTTTTCAGAGGTATGAAATAACTCTTTTTGGAAGTCAGTATTTTAGTTTTTGTTGTTGCCAAGATAATGTTTTAGCCAAGGTTTGTACTGGATGGTGGTACTTTTTCTTTCATACATGCAATGGTGTCTGTCAACTGCTATCAACTTGTTTCTCAGTTCACCAGCTTTTGGTTTTGTTTTTTGCTTTTTACTGGTTTGCTTTCAAATTGCTTGTACACTTGGTTTGCTTTAGCATTGATTGTTGTGTAAAATGTGAAGTTGAGGTAAACAAGGATTGTATTGAAGCTCCATGATATAAGTTAAAAGTTTCAGTTGGGCACACCAAGGACTGAGAGCATCGGTCCTCTTAAAGAAAAAGGGAAAACAAGAAGAAAGAAATTGGAAGTGAAATGGAATTAGAAAATAAATATCATCAATAAAAGACTCTAAATCAATTAATAAATGGTCATTTCTGTTATACGATTTTCAGGTGCAAAAACATGGGTTATGGGGATAGCATGTGGACTGACACGGAGGCCCTTAAATCCTCAAACAAACCAACCTACACTGACTGGTTCCTTTTGAAGGACGAACTCAAAATTGGTGACGTTGTTAGGTCAAGAAAGCCCAAAAACTCGTGCCGGCCTGAGTGCATGTTCATCCCTGAAGGCACCATTGTTGGCCTAGAGGTAGAAAAAGATACGGATGGGCACTCATTTGTCATGGTGAGGGTTCATGGTTTCCATGACCCGTTAAGGGTTCACAGTTCAACAATTGAACGGGTTACCTACGGCTATGCGGTCGGTGCCTGGGTTAGGCTTAGAGATGAAAGTGGGTCCCATGTTGGGATACTTCACGGGATTTCTCGTGAGGGAGGTGTGACCGTTGGGTTTATTGGGATGGATAGGCTTTATGAGGGGAGTTATACTGACCTCCAAATGGCCGAGTCATATTGTGTGGGACAGTTTGTTAGGGTGAAGGCCAGCGTGTCAAACCCTAGGTTTGACTGGCCGAGTAAGAAGAGGTGTGGTGGGCCATATGCCACAGGCCGAATTTCCTGGATCTATCCGAACGGGTGCCTCGAGGTGAAATTTCCTGGCCAATTCACTTTCGGTCAAAACATTGCTTATCTCGCTGATCCAGCCGAGGTAGAGTCAGTCAACTTTGAAAAGTGTGAGGGGCTTGTGAAAAAGTACCAGCACTTGGAGGATTTTCATTGGGCAGTAAGGCCATTGGTTGTCGCGCTGGGGATTTTCACTGCTCTGAAGGTGGGGGTATGTGTGGGGGCAACTGTGGGGAGGTGTAGCAAAAGGAGGGTAGCAAGTTGTTCCCCTGAGCAGGCAGCTGATCACCAGTCAGATGGCCAGAATGGTGCTTGGGTTCCTCCCTCTATGGCCAATTTACTCTTCACGGCACCTTCTCGCTGAAATTCCAGGAAAATATGTGTCGACTAGAAATGTCTTACTTGATGTGTATATATATTAGGATATGAACTCTTTACACTGGCTAGCTTTTGTATATATTAAGTATTTTTAAAATTTTACTCTGGGTATTCTCGTCTGAAAGTCTTATTAGTATTCGTTAGTAATTAATTTTGATGTGTTCTTTAATGGTATCCTCCAGAACTATAGAACTCAACTGTTTCTATTTCCGCGAGCTGAAAATGATTCGGATTAGAGCATGTCTTGGCACTTTTTTGTCGCTTTTTCTTAACGGTTGTAGGCTTGTAGCTAAATCTTCGAGGCTTTATATCCTCGCCAGCAAACAGCATTGATGAGAGCAACAGACCCAAAATTTTCATCTATAGTGAACTCCGCCATGTATTAGAAACCTTTTGGGATTGTTTGCCTGAATTTTTTCTGGAGCATATTTTACGAAATTTAATATTATTGACCAGTGTTGTAAATAAGTAAATAACGGTATGCGGTTGTCGGACAGACAAGGTACCATCAAGCGATTAATTAGGAATAATTGAGAATAATCAGCTATAATTGGAAATAATCGGTCGATTAGTCGGAAAAATTTGTGATGATTTGGTTACTGTAAATGACTAATCGGTCTAAACAGATATCTTTTACAACACTGGTACTGACCACTATTATGACTGAGACATAATTTCTTTTCTCAACGAATTTGTGAATTACCAATACATGTACCCTTGGCCTTTACAAATAGCTCATAACAATTTACTGGACGAAATCGTAGACGGATAACACATGTTTTGGACTACATTGATGAGTTTTATTAGCTCGATTTGTTCTTCATTGGATCTCTCGAATATTAAGAGTTTGTTTCATTGAAAATAGGGAGTATGTTTGTTCCGATTCTCACTTTGGAGACTTTTTTTATTTCATATTTTTCCTTCTAATTTTATTGCAATCTGGAACCACTTAAACACAACTAAACAACAAAGTAGTCATACGTTTATTGTTATCTTTTATTTAATTTTATTCAATTTTATTCAAGTCTAAAAATAATTTAAATTACTATGTTTTTAGAGTTGTTGTTTCAAGCACCCAATTTCAATCTTCAAAGCATAGAGAATATTTTGTGAAATATACCAATATTATCGCTGAATCTGTATTTTGCTTGTTTCTTTCTAATCGATACATTAAAAAAAAACAGTTGACAATTTTTTTTTTCTATATATAAATCACTCATAAAAACAAATATGATTTTACGTGGAATTTATCCACATATCTTTTGACATAGTATTTGCTAACTTATTAGCATATTTATTTTTCCCTCTTTAACACACAATAATATGGTTTTACAAGTTTTTATCACCTTTTACTATTTATTAAAAAAAAACTAGATACCTTGAATTCTTAAGAAAATAGATTAAACAACAAAACATATAAAATTCTAAAGTCTGTCTACAATATTTATACGAGATTATCAATATATTATTAATGCCACCCTGTAAATTCGTGTGAGATCTAAAAAAATAACGGGAGTAAAGTCGTTATTTTCCGTCTTCCTCTCCTTCGTCTCTTCCGTCTTCTATTCGTTTCTTTCTCTCTCAATCTGTCTGCTAAAGTCTCGCTCTCTTATCGATATTTTTTTATCTCTTCCGTGGCTCGGTCTCGCCTTGGCCCCTCTTTTTATTATTATTGGTTTCTTCCAATATCTCAAGTTTTCAACTCTATTTGAACGAGAATTAATTATTTTAAAACAAAAAATTATGAAAATACAATCTCTATCTTAGATCGAAATGTGAACAAGTATTGTTCTGGAATACATTGAAAAATGCACTGAAGCAAACATGAAAAATCATATCCGCATGAGCAATTTTTACGTGCTAGACAGAATAAACGAAGGTATATTATGATTCTTTAGTAGGTTTCCGGATCACAAAAGGTCATATACAGGGCCGAAAATTTTATTTTTACCATCTTAAAAAAAAAATCAAATAATCATTTTTTTTTCTAAGAATTCTATTTTTATTCTGACTGCAGTTTCAAATTGAAGACCAAAATTAGATGTCTATAGTTTGAAACTACAGACACATTATTTTATTTTATTTTTTGGTAAGAAACTGAATTGGCTTGTGACACGTGTGTTTTGTGCTTGTGATTTTTTTTTTTTTTTGCATCCAAAGTTCGGCCTAAAAAAGTAATGATTTCCAGAAGAGTAAATGATTTTAAAAATTGTCTCGTGACACGTGTGTAAAAAGTAATGATTTTGCATCCAATTTTAAGCTGAAATTTAGTCCCCTAGCAATTTTTGAAGAAGACACGGTGGGCTGACCCAAATTTTTTTTTTTGAATTTTGATCCGCAGTTAGAGTAAAAACAGAATTCTTAGAAAAAAGAATGGTTATTTCATTAATATTTTTTAAGATGGTAAAAATAAAAATTCCGGTATATAGGGTTAAGCCAAACTATAATTTTCTCATAGTTAAATTGCTATTACAACTCCAAGTCCGATTACCTTCTAAACAACATTCAGTTTAATCTACGGCTGAAGCCTGCGCATAACATGTCAAAAACTGTACATAGAATGCTACAAGTAGTTATTTTTTTTTTCCAGCAGGACGTTAGCAGTACTAAAAATTGTAACAACTTTATTAATTACATCAAATCCTCCCACGTAAGAAGAAAAAAAAAGGTTTAATATTGATAATGTGTTGTAGGATAAACTAATCAAAATTTGATAATTTTTTTTTGAGGAAAAATAAGGGTCACGCTCATATTTGATTGATATTCGCTGTTACAAAAGAGTTGTAGCTGCTTGCAAAAAGGAAAGAACAATTTGCTCAAGAAAATTTGAGCTAAAACCTAAATAAAGCTTAAAAGTAGATTAAGTAAAAGAGTGAAAAAGAAGCCCAAATCCTAAGAAAGTACTGAAAAAGAAATACATTAAAAGAAATTAACTCCTCCCTTATGATGGGCTGAGCCACCTCCTCTAGCAGGTCCGTCGGTGTCTTGTTGGAATCTCTGAAGATCCGTGCACATCTCTCCCTCCATATGACAAACATCGTAATCAGCAAAGTTCCTCGTGCTTGTTTGTTGGTTTTGACTTGCATGAGTACCTCAATAGGTTGTTGCCGTATTTGCAGATCGATATCCATGATCTGGTATAAATCATTTGCAAACAAGCATTCTCCCATCATGTGTCTTGCTGATTCCTCATTGTGACGGCACATGATACACATGTTTGTGATCAGTCATCCTCTATTCCTGAGGTTGTCAATAGTGAACAACTTGTTAACTAGAAGCCAACCAAAAACTTTTATCCTCGGTGGTACCTTCAGCTTCCATATATAAGTGACGACCATTCATTGACACATATGAACCATTTTTAATGGCCCGATACGCACTTCTAACTGTGAAGACACCTGTTTCCGCTCTGTTCCACTGAATGTCATCTTGATCTTAGTTTGCGTTTGTCTCCACCCCTGCCAGATATCCTCTTAGCAAAAGAAGCTTGCCGTGTGCCTCTATCGTGAGCACCTGCTGAAAGAGAGACGCGGTTGCTCCTTGTAGGGCGTCCTTCAAGGTCGTATCTGTATGGATGGCATGTGTGTATAGTTGATCACTCAAAAGAGAGCAATGTTTCTTTTAATATTTATAAACTCGAAAATGCTATCGGTTCGGACTGCAAGCGCACAATCCTATCGAGTAGTATATTCGAGGTCGATCCACAGGGAATATTGGTTCAGTGTTTTGAGCGATCGAATCACAATCTTTCGAAAGGCTAGACGAAATCTGAAAATTGAGAGATGTTGTTGTGATCAATGTAAATTAGGAAGCAATTAAAAGTAATTAAAATAAAGATAGAGATGAGAATTCCTAGGGTTTCGGCACACCATTGCTACTCAATCCGCCTTGATAATATATTCTTGTTGTGTCTGATTTCCTGTTGTTGTTTTATGAAAGACACCACATAGGTCACTGTGATTTATGTTACGCAAGAATGACAGATCTTTCATCGAGATTCTACATAGGACACTGTGATTTTCCTTACGCAAATGACTGATCTCTAAAAACCCCAAATTACTACACATATCACTGCGATTTTCCTTACGCAAGTGATGGAATTTGGTACGCATTTTGTTGGTCTGGTTTATGGTTTCCCCGCTAAGGTTTTCTTCACATAAACCTAATAGATCTCAACGAGGCTAATTCATACAAATAGTTTCTCTTACCATTAAAGTACTGTCACTACCCTAACGGACTCAAACTAGATCATTGAAGTTAGATGAAGAGATAGTAAATCACAAAAGCATTTAGATACAACAACAAGAAACCATAATCAACAGAAATATATATATCAAAACATCAAGAGTAACAAGGTTTACTGCCTAGCCCTAAGAAAATGAACTTAGCCGCGGAACGGCATTGTTACAAGCACTCATCTCTTCTCTCTTTAATCAAATCTAACCCTAATTACAAAGATAACTATTCCTTCTGCCCAGGGGCCTTATATAGGAGTGGAGGGACGTCTGGAGGTTGAGTAAGGGCTAAGAAACTGATCTGGAAACAGCTGTCGGCAGTTATTCCCCAAGAGGCACCTTCGGTTACGGACCGTATCAGCTGATACGGTCCGTATTAGGACCTTGACGGTTAGAGTTTAATGCTTCCAGCGCTATCTTTTGGTCTGTGCTAGGCCTGATCCGTATCAGGCAATACGGACCGTAATAGAGACTTCGTCGATAAGCATTGCTGATCCGATTGACTCGATTCTAGCTCCATTTGGTGTAAAATAGTCTCAAAACCTATTTTCTGCAATAAAACATAAAGAAGGGTGACAGTAGCCTTTTTCTCTAATAAATCGAACATAAGTGTGAGAAAATATGCAAAACCTAAGTCAAAATCCTACGTAAATCATCATTATTTTGACTCTGATCAATAGTGAAGGCAAATGGTGTTTCAGAATTACGTGTCCTCAGTTGTGGTTCCATAGCGAGATCTGATCCCCTTGTCCATATACATGCGTGACCGCCGCTTCCCAGAAATCTTGGCCGGGTTGCAATGCCCCAGTGAATAGTGGAGATATCGGTATGAGGTTGTTGTTGAGTCTTGTTCCTTGGAAGATTGGCTTCCACATTCTATGTTCCGGCTTTTGCCAGTACCAACTCCATTTCATGAGTAATGCCTTGTTAAATGCCACTAAATCAACCACTCCTAGTCCACCATAGTCCTTCGGTGTGCATACTATATTCCAGTTGGCCATGTTCATTTTGCCTGGTTGATCCCCCACTCCATGCCACAGGAACTTTCTCCTTATTCGATCAATCTTGTTGATCACCCATTTTGGTAATCGCAAAACCATCATGTAGTATGTAGGGAGTGCTGAGAGTACTGCGTTTAAGAGAACAAGTCTGCCAGCAATAGAGAGGTGCCTAGCCGCCCATCCTGAGAGTCTCTGACTCATTCGGTGAATAAGGGGTAAGTAAGCCGTTTTTGGGAGCGTCTTGTTTGATAGCGGCAGTCCCAGATACGTGAAGGGGAAGGAGCCCTGCCTACAGCCCAGTATCGAGGCCAGGTCAGCCCTGTCCCTTGGACCAGGTTCTGATATCAGCAATTCTGATTTTTGCGGATTTGTCGCCAGGCCGGAAACTCTGTGGAACACCGAGAGAGCTATCTGTAGGGTTTGTAGCTGTTGCGCCTCTGGTTTGATGAAGAAAAGGGCATCGTCAGCATACAGTAGGCATGGTTTCATGTCATGAAACGGCAGCCTGATAACGCCTGTTGCCGTGAGCTTAGCGAAATATCTTGCCAAGAAGTCCATTGCGATGATAAAGAGGAGTGGGGAGAGTGGGTCTCCCTGTCGGACCCCTCTCTTTAGGTTGATTCTCCTCCCCAGCAGGCCATTGATGAGGACTTGTGATGTTCCCGGCAGTACTGACTGTTTTATCCATGTTAACCAAGCATTTGGGAATCCGATGCTCTCCATGACTCGCAGCGTAAAATCCCAGCCGACCGTGTCGATGGCCTTTTTAATGTCTGCCTTGTAAAGAGCCAACGGCACTTTCCTCTGTTTTGCTCTGCTTATGGTCTGCTGAGCATAAATGAAGCTCTCTGTTATTTGCCGATTTTTTAAGAAACCCGTCTGTGCATTGTCAATGATGTCTTGCATTCTCAGCTGTAGCCTGTTAGCTAGTATTTTGGAGAAGATTTTCTGAACTCCATGTACTAGACTAATTGGCTTGAAATCTTTCGGCTTTGTCGGACCTTTTGTTTTCGGCATGAGGGTTATGTATGATGTGTTGAGTGGTGCTAACGGGGTTCCCGTATTCGTCACCGTAGCAAAAACGGATGATAGATCGGGAAGTAGTATCTTTATAAATTTCTTGTAAAACTCCGCCGTGTATCCGTCAGGGCCTGGACTTTTTCCATTCGGGAGATTGGCAACTGTGGTTGCTATTTCCTCGGGGGAAATCTTCGATGCCAGCTGGTTTAGATCTGTTTGCTCCGGATATAGGTTGTCCCACGCAATGTTTGGAGTTGGCTGCGACACTGTCCCCATTAAATCTACATAAAAATCAAAGAAGACCTTTGCTTTTGTCCCGTGGTATGAGTAGAGCTGTCCATGGTGTTGCACCTGTGTAATGTTGTTTGCCCTCTTTCTGCCCATTGTGTACGCGTTGAAATATTTTGTGCCTCTGTCTCCTTCAAGGTCCCAGTTTGCCTTTGCACATTGTCTCCAAATGTCCTCCTGCATAATAGAAATGTCAGTGTACCGATCTGCTCTCCTTGACCTTATCAATCCATCCCAGGTACAGACTGTCGCCTGCTTTGTGATGTTGCCAACTTTACTGGCGGCCCATTCTTTTATTTCCTTCTGAAGGGTCGTCATTTTCTCATGTAATTGCTTTGGTGTGTGAGCCCACGCATATCGTTTTAGACCCCACGCCATATGGGCAGTGAGGCCCACCCCATGCTTCCAAGTTCCAAATTAGTTTACATCTGAATCTGATTATATAACTGTGGAGTTCGCATCCTCTGCGTGACTGCGTCAACACAATTGAGTTTAACATCAAATCATTCAATTAGAATGCAAACTAATCTGGTCCATACATATAAAATTTGTACTAATATGTAACAAACATATCGGATTTAAACTCAAACAGGACGTTAGTGCATTGTATCCGCGAGGGATACTGTTCGTATACCCTCGCGGATACTTCCGTCGCTAATAGAAAAATCACATTTCTATTAGTATACTCTTACGAATAGTCACTTTTTACCCTCGCGAATACTGTCTCATTTTTGAAGTGTTTGTTCTAAGATTGTAGAATAACCGTATGACTTCTAGTCTTCTACTCGTTATTTAGCAGATTCACTTGTTGCATAGCTCGTCATACAGACTGCCACGCGGAGTATAGCGCACAAAGGTCGAAAGATATAAACCACATGATTTCAGTCCAGCACGCATCTTGATGAATTAGAATAGATCATATTTTCGGACCAACCCTTTTGTTTTTTTGGATGTTCCCAATCTTAAATATAATTTAAAGAAATAAGACTTATAACTAAAAGCCTAGCTATTAGGTGCTGCCTACTGCGGTTTTTAGTACGTTGTCAATAAATTGAGTTCAGATTGAATTTAAATATAAATTTATTACGATTTTACAAAGATTTATAGGCAAATTTAATGATCCAAATACAAATCATATCTATTTATCACAGCAGGTTTTGAATTTTATTAAATACTTTAGTTAAAATGTCTGAAATCATAAAATACAAACATACACTAATGAATATAAATATTTTATATAATAGATGTTCATATGAAAAATAATGCCTTAATTGAACTAATTTATATAATTAATTATAATTTAATTTATTTGAATACACGTGATATATAGTCTTGAAGCAACTTAAATTATATATATATAATATAATACGAGTGAGGCTACGGTAGTTTGTAAAGCACGAATCAGTTCATACCATGAATTCAAATCTATAATTTTGAAATTTAAACCGTCAATCTGAACAACTCAATATGATCTCTATATTGAAAATATAGTTGGAGACCGGATTTTAATAAAAAAGCAAGCAGTGCCAGTGTCAGTTTCATTAACGAAACATGAAATTTAACCTTGCATAAAAATAACTAACAACTAAACTTAGCTAGTGAGTCACATTATTTATATAATGATTTTTGTCAAATAAGGCACATATCAGACTGGAAACATCCAGGCTACTAAAAAAACGCCGAAATTTTTATTAATAGAAAATAAAATAAATAAATATCGACATTGAAGAACGATTTGGCGGAAATTCGAGATCTAACAAAGACGTTATGGTCCATAACGTCCAGTTAATCTGATCACTAATGATCTCTAATTAACAAAAAACACTGTAGCTGGACGTTATGGTCCATAACGTCCAGCTACAGTGTTTTTTTTTTTTTTTTGCTTGCTTGTTTGCTTCAGTTTGCGATTTTTTTGAAAAAAAAAATCACTGTAGCTGGACGTTATGGACCATAACGGCCTGGTTTTTTTTTTTTTCAGCGCGTCCCTGACCGTTATGGACCACAACGTCTTTGTTATATCTAGAATGTCCGCCAAATCGTTCTTCAATGTCGATATTTATTTATTTTATTTTCTATTAATAAAAATTTCGAATCTGTGCATGTAGGTTTAAGTACAGTACCGTACGGTGGGGTCCACTGTTTTATGGCTTCAGATTAACTAAAAAATGATGCCTATTTGAAATAGCATAGGATGCCAATATTATTTGTGCTTTGAGATTCGTGCAAAGTAAAAAGAACGGTGCAGATCATCTCACTCTATAAAACAGTACCTTTCTTTCTAATAGATACTAATACAGAGGATACAAATTCGTAGGTTCAAAACGGATTATCAATATCTCTTTGTAGCGCTGGTATTACTGCATGTTGTTGTGTTGCCCTCTAAGTAACCCAAATTTTATGTTTTCATCCGCATCGTACGATCAGATCAATCCAGTCCCAGATAGAATGCACAAGGGCTCTTTAATATTCGTGCCAGAACAGATCTGATGGTTCGGATCCAAACTCAAAATTCGGGTTAATCCGAATTCTGTTGGGGGGCGGGTGCTAACTGCTAACCCAAACCATATGACCCAGAAATTCCGGTCTAGTGGGCCATCATTTATTTTTGTTTATGCGATCTCTAAGTCGGCCTATTAGACCTCACTTCTGCGCTTCATAATACAAAACTAAACTGCTGCTCCCCTAAAACACCTCCCTTGTTAAAACTGGGAGCAATTAGCAATAGCATGGAACAATTGGAAGACTGGGAAGATGAGGTGATGAGCGAGGTGCACCTGGGCTGTCCTCCTTGGTCGACCGGCCCCTTTCTCTCACGCTTCACCTTCTCTCTTCCATCTTTAGGTAAACCATATTTGTTATATCCGGTTATATTGTATGTTTGTTAGCGGCATTTCATCGAACAGGTTATGTGTTTTTCTGTTAATGCGATCTTAGTCGCAATTATTTGGGACTTCATATTTCTTCTCCACTTTACTGGTCCTTGCGTCTTTAGGATTTGTTTCCCCTCCACAGGCTTAACTGATTTTGTATCTTAGCTTAAGTTTTATTGGAAGCTTTTGGTCGAATAGGTTGAGTTCGTGTTTTTTATAATGATCTGAATCTAGTTCTTCTTCAACCATTTCTTTATAGAAATTTTTTAGCTGCTCTTCACTTTGTTGTTCAATCATCTTTTTTTATTCCTCTTGTTTCATCTTATTTAATTCCTCCTTGATTTCTTGAAAGATATTATGTTCGTTTGATTTATTTTATGTATTAAAAAAAGAGTAGAACTAGGGTGTTCTTAAGCTCACCAAGCCTCTTTGTGAGCTTAACTCAAAAATCTATCGGATTGGCTTCAAACAACACATCCAAACCGTTGAAACCGATCTACTTCACGAGTGATGCATTTACATGTCAAATTTATAATTTTTCGAACTAGCTTAGTATAAAGTCAAGCGGTAAAAAAATGATGAAAAATGAACTTATAAATCATCTTTTTTGACCGCTTGACTTCATACTAAATTAGTTCAAAAACTTAAAAATTTGACATGTAAACGCATCACTCATGAAGTAGATCGGTTTCAACGGTTTGGATGCGTCATTTGAAGTCAATCCGATAGGTTTTTGAGTTAAGCTCACAAATTTGCTTGGTGAGCTTAAGAACACCTTAGTTTTACTCTTAAAAAAATACTATTTCTTTCAATTCTTCTGATTGTTTATAATTTCCTTCTTTTGATTTCCTGTAAAGGAGAAAAACAATAATAAACTTCACGATTGAATTCTTGCCTTTCTTTTTGAGGATAGTGTAAGATTAGATTATATATATTGTCAAAATCAAGAAGACCCTTTATGTTATTTACCCCAGATTCCTTAAGAAGTCTCGATACCCCTCGTGTAAATATTTCTCAGTTTGATAAGTCAAATCGAATTTTGTATTCTGAATCCTGCTCATGCTCGTCTGTCTCTTTGCTTGTCTAAACTTTTCAACACTCAGTAGAAACAAGAAGTGTTAACACTGTTGTTCATGTGATTCCAAGTGGTGATGTAATCTTACTTTGTTGTGGCCAGAGACGAAAGATGTTAATCACTTCAGTAGTAGACATGCAGAAGTGGATGCATGGTCTAATGAAATTACTTTGGATAAAGATGGTGATATTGTACTAGATCGAAGGAAAAATAGAACTGGTACGTGATGTTAAGGAAAACTTTTTGTTGATTTACTTTTAGCATGAAGCATGCAAGTTTTTCTGGAAAAAGCTTTTGTAAGACCTGGTATGCTCTGTAACAAGTACTACATAAAGTACCATACACATCCAGCTTTGGCACATGCTGGTACAACTTACAAGGCCTTATAGGCGCAGTACCAGTGAAAATAGTGTACTCAGTTGTTATGGCTTTTTTGAAGCAGTTATACAGTGAATTTCAAACAAGGAAAGAGATGAAAAAATATCAGGAAACGTTGTGTAAAAATGGGGTCTGGTCATTACCCAATTAGTTTATTTTAGGAATTCTGACAGTATATTTCTTGTAATAAAATCCTTTCAAACCAAATTAAGTATACGAAATAGGCTAATTGCTTACCTGCTTAATGTGACTTTTATCCTGTAGAGAGGTGTGCTGATTATGAGTTTGTTATTCAGCACAACATCACTTCATCAATAAAATATGTGGGGCTTCAGGTTATTAAATTTCTATCTTCGGTGCCTTCTTTTGCAGAACTCTTTGTAGTTAACGTTTTTGCTAATCTCATTTCATTTCTCGTCTTCCAAATATTGTAAAATAGAGTTGATCTGTCTATAATTATTAGTTTACTAAAAAAATGAAATTTATTCATTTTTTTAGTACATCTACATGACATATGAAAAGATCTACAGTCCACCAAAGTTGGCATCAATCTGTCTATAATTATCATTTTACTAAATTTTAGAAGATGTATAGGTTTCAATATTTGACTGAGCAAAGATGAAATTATGGATTTATATTATATTATAAATCAATTTCAAAATAACAGGTTTGGAGAGCTTCATTGGTTTTAGCCGACTTTGTATTGCATCAGTGTTTAACCTCATCAGAATTTGATGGTGTTACAGCTATAGAGCTTGGTGCCGGGACAGGTAACTTCTGTCTTGCTTTAATAGTGAAATAAATATAGGAGTTCTTGGCCTTACTTTTACCCTTAGTACATTCCCATAAGAAAAATAGAGAACATAAATAAATGTTTTTAATGTAAAGGAGCAAATGACTTGAGTCAATGTTATGGTCTCCATAAAAATGGTTCTTTCCTGAACATGAAAAACGATTCTATTATCTGGGATAAAGTTCCAGGATAGCAATTACATTTACACCCAGATAAGGTATAGTCACTTGATAGATTTACATATGGAATTAACGCATATTGTATTTCTTTTCAGACTAGACAGGTACTAATGGTGTAATATATGTATCAGGTCTCGTAGGCATTGTGCTTGCACGGTCTGCTGGTAGTGTCTACATTACAGGCAAGTGATTTCAGTGTCCATCCTTTTAAATAGAACTTTTCGGTTGCGTCCTAGTTAAGTGTGAGTTTGGGTACTTGCATGTAAATGGCATTTTAAAGATTCACAGTGTACCTATGAAAATTTCCTTTCTTCTAAGCAAGAATATTTTATGGTATCTAACAGATAGAGGAATAAAGGTCTTAGATAATTGCTTACAAAATATAAAGCTCTGTTCAAGACTTCTGAACTTACAAGAAAATCGACTGCATGTACGTGAACTCGATTGGTATAAGCCCTGGCCCCCTATATTAGAAAGCAATGATCTATCCCAAACAAGGTGAGAATTTTCACCAACTAAAATACATTCCTTTTATTTTGAGGTGTTTCGGTTGTCAGCTTCCTATCTGGTAGGGGTTTTTGGCAAAAGTTTCCTACTGATTGTTATGGGATTTAGGTTAAAATACACTTGGAGCTCTAAGGAGATTGAGGAGGCAGAGAGAGCCACAGTGTTACTAGCTGCTGATGTCATATACTGTGACAAAATTACTGATGTATTCTTCGCAAACCTCATGAAGTTAATGTCACGTGGTTCTGAAAAGGTAACTGGAAAAAAATATTTGCTTCAAAGTATAAAATTTTAGGTGAATTCTAAAATCTTATAAGTCTTCTTTATTAAGGTTTCATCTCGTATTATTTATTTGTAATCACCAGGGCATGTGCCAGTGCATGGCCACTATCACAAAAATATGGTTTGTCAACAACCTAAGATTAGAGTCCGAAATACCTCTTAATTTGAGTGGAAAACCTGAATAAACACAGAATGAATATTTAAAGATGTGAAATAACCTTTGTTATGTTTTCTCAGGTCCTTTACTTGGCACTGGAGAAAAGGTACAACTTCACTCTGGAAGAACTCGATGTTGTTGCCAATGGTTATTCTCATTTTCGAAGCTTCTTAAAAGATGAAAGTGGTATACACCGTTCCCTTAAAAAAGTTAAATAATAAATAAAAGGATTCATTCTCTTAAATTTTTCTAATACTTACCAGGTTGTGGGACACTTGATTCTGCATCATTCCCATGCTTCATTGGCAAACTAATTGATATTTCGGAAATTCCTCAGTACATAAGGGAGTATGAAAGAGGAAAAGATCTGGAGATTTGGAAGGTCACATATTGCCGAAAAGAAACTGATATAAATTAGTTTTCACCGTATTTTAGTTGAGAATTAATCGTACATTGTGCTCTATTATAATGTAACTACAAGTTGTAGCAGAATGTATCAGCTTATTATCTCTAACCCTCTAATTACAGAATTTGACAATGGACTACTTTTTTTTTAATGAAATATAATCATATGTGAGTTTGCTGGTTCGTTATTTGTTAATGAAATATAAACACATGACCGGGTTCATTCATAATAGTAAGCTGAATAAAATAAAGTGATGGATGTGAAATCAAAACCAGCAAAAAATGGATGCTTCTGTTTCAAAATACCTTATTTTAAATACATAATGTCACAGACTCACAATAGAAAATTAAATTAGGAAAAAATGGCAAAGATCTAGCAAAATCATGAAATTAAGATTAGTGGACTGTACAGGTTGAACCTAGTTGGATTAAAGCACCTGAGCATTAGCACAGAATAGCAATTTTCTGGATATGATATCTAGATTGCAAAAATCGAGTATTTAATTTTTAGGTCTTTTGAAATAAACTAATTAGCAAAACAGCCATCATCCAGCAAATTTGGTGAGGCCTACACCATTAACTAAAAATAAGTAGAGATTTTATTCTTTGTTTTCAAATTCAAAAAAGAAATGCCAATACCAGACGCGGTCCTCCATTTACTACTTCTTCATCCTCGGTCTCTTCATCAACGTCAATTGCTAAATCCCTCGCCAGTCCAAGCGTTAATGGTGTCGGCGTGTCAGCGTGTCGGCGTCACTACTGGACGTGTCGTCTTCCGAGTGAATATCACCTTCATTTTCTTCTTCTTCCTCCTCGTCGTCATCTTGCGGCGGTTGAAGGCGAAATGTTACTCTTCTTGATGCCATTAACTGGAGAAAGACGATTGTGATTGGAGAAGAGGATGGGAAAGGTAATGGAGAACTGGCAAGGAGCGAAACGAAATTTCGAGTTCCCGGTTCTTCCGTTCAAAGCCCGGTATATGAAGTTATGAACCGTCTAGGCATCAAGATTCCGGCGCACCGCACGAAGCTCGATGCCGATCGGACGGCTCTGATCGGGAGAAATGGTCACTGGCGCTTAATTTAAAAACCCTTTAGGGCCGATTGGGTTTGCAATGTTTCATTTGATTTATGGATTTGAACTGGAATTGGGGGGCCAGCACCAAACGGTTACTTTGGGCTAAATCGCTTGACGTCCTATGCAGAGGTGAAAATGGATATGAATGAGATATGGATATACGTAGATATATACATAAATATTTTTAGAATATATATTAAGTTACATAGTATATATTTACTTTTGAGTTTGGATAATTAAAATTTAAAATTATATTTGTATCACTATCCGCACGAATATTTAGATATCAGATATCCGTATCACATTTTCGTATTATTTTCGAATACGGATCCAAGTTCGATCAGATAATATCCAACCCATTTTCATCCCTACCTATGCTGGCACGGATCAGTGAGCAAAATTGATGCGCAACGAGTTTTAACGTATTTTGAGAAATGAGATGCATTAGATGATGCAAGTTAGATAACAAGTTGCGTATTTTAAATGCGTTTTATCTCCTTTCTGCGAATGTCAGATGCATTTAAATAATTCAGTGCAGATTTGAAGTCAATAAATATCCTAACATATAATACTTGAACAAAGATTTATCAGAGCGATTTAAAAAAAAATATTTCAATTTTTGCGCAGAGAAAAATGATACAATCGCAGCATGCTTTGTGCACGTTAGATTTTTATATAATTTTGGGTTTAGGGGCGGAACTAGAAAATTTTGATTGGGAGACTGAAACATAAAATGCATAATACGTGGTAGGTGGAATTTGAATTCAAGTCTCCACAACCAGAGAGTGAAATTCTAACTACTAAATTACAAGTACGCATTTAATATTTAATGAGGGGGGTTGAACCATATAAATTGTGCTTAAATAACATAAAACAAAATTCTACTAGAAGCATGCTGTTACTCATTATTTCATTGTTGCTATATTAGTTAGGTAATGTGAAAGAAGGGATCCAAGAGGCTGCTGGGACTTGGATGCCTACTGATATGGAGGCAACGTTTCTGCAGGTGTGGGGCCCTGATGATTGTCAGATGGTTCCTTGGACAGGAGATGCAACAGACTGAGATGGAGCAACCAAGGAACAGAAAGGAAAAAGAAGCCCCTTATCGTGTCTTATATGTGGGACTCATAAAACTTTTGTATGTGTTTGCGGAATGCTTCTGGTACTTGGATTGGGTGAACAGAATGGATATTTAGATGGGTAATTGCAATAGGTACTCATCGTTTAGTCATATGGACATGGACTTCCAAGTTGTAATGTTGAACAATTCAAAATTTGAGTAAGGTCTAGGGCATGTATGTAATTTATCCGGTTTCATGACGATTAAACAGTTTACATGCCTTTTTTTCAACAAGCAAAAAAAAATTATTGTCGTAAAAACTAGTCTCGTCCGATTACCTATTTTGCTTTCAAATTCGTGCCAGATTCACAGGCAAAATATTGGGACAAATTCGTGCATATATCATTCCCTTGTATTTTGGACAACATAATGGCACTACTGAGAATCTGAGATGGATTATAGGCCAAACAAGCCTTCAGATCTAAATACCAAAAGGAGAAAGCAGAAACAGTATATGATTTCCATGTTAATCTGTAAAATATGGCAAGCTACAAGTAATATGCAATGATATATGCTATTAGGCCTCATCTTTATCAGAGAGAATCTTCTAATGCAAATTGACCATGCGAGTACAAGGTGGCAACATATATAAAACTAGATGAATTAGTTACAGAAAAGGGTTACATTTCAGCAGAAAATTTAAGTTTTCATATGGTATTATGCGTCGAAATAAGCCCAAGCATTTGTAAATGTGTGTGTATATGTGTATAAACACTTTTTGGGTTTTCCTCTTAGAGGATTTGGTGTCCAAAATTTAATTTTACCCTGGAAAACCATAAATGATCCACAACGAAGATATATGTTTTCTCACGCCCATAGGCAAACAACTATCATCTATCTTCATGCATGGATAGAAACTGAGGGACAATAACTTCAATAATGAAAAAGATACAGAAGAATTTAACCATAGAAAGCTACCTTGAATGAAGCATAATGCAAATAAAAGCACTAAATAAGAGAGCAGCACATACAAGTGACCATGATTTTCTGTTCACGGTAAATTAATACTACCACTGAAAGGATAAAATATGTCATTCCCACATTCTTAGTCCTGTAGATACAAAAATATAATCTAACTTTTACCCAGCAAGCCACCTTTGGAAGAAAGGAGGCATAAAGCACGGTCGGCATTTTTTAATATCGAATTGGACCGAGGAGTTTGCATTTTCCTTCTTTTTAGAAAATCAATAGAATTTTTAAGGCACTGCGGTGGCGGCATATCTGACAGCACTACAGTCTCAGGCCTGAAAACACAGTAATATGACATTTTATATTGTCCTTTACGTGACTATTTCCCATTATATATACTCTAGTTACATTATATCATACCTCAGTGTGGTCTATTCTAGAAATGCAAGAGCCACAAGTGTCAACTGGATAAAAGGTGCAAAGGGTGATAGCAACAGAGAAAAAATATATATCATGCAAAATTTGTAAGAAACGTACCCGTTACTTTCACGTCTTTTCTTGTTCATTTTCTTTTTGGCCGCACCTTTCTTATCAACAACTTCTTCCTCCGAGTCAGATGAAAAGGTTTGTCTAAAAGTAAAATATGTCAAATGAATTATCATGCTATCATATCCTCAAAACCAATAGGAACTAAATTTGCAGTTGTGCACAATTTGTGCAATTAAGCCTCACAGCTAACCCAAATATCCCAACTATGCCGGAAATTAGACCGTATATTCTACAACTATGCCCAAGTTTTCATCATTCCCTAAGGTATATGTACACAAGGCACCAATATATTCAAATTCACAATTTCTTGCCAACATATGAACCAAGCCTCAATCAAACCCTCATCATGCAAGTAAAATATCACCTCAACCCAATGTTGCAAAAATCCAATGCGACCTACCCCAACCCCCCCCCCCCTTCATTTTTCGCACACACAACCCCCAAAAGAAAGAAAAAAGTCCATGTAATCATCTAAAACTAACCAGAACTTGATAAGTCCTAATCGGGCCATTACATTAATTAGGCAAATGTGCCTCAATTAACCTCAATCTGCACACAATTCACTCTTGATTTGTGTATTAAAAGAAAATTACTTTTCACGGGCAGCAAGAATATCGACTATGTCTTTTGGAAGCATCCCAGGTACTACTCGCTTCTCCTCTGGTTCTTGCTCCAGATGGTCATCTCCAGTCTCTGTATTGCTTATTGCCTCGTCTCTTTTCTTTTCAGATTTAGCTACAGTTCTCTTCTGGGCCCACTGCCTCCGCCTCTCTTTTCCTTCCTTTGCAGCCCTGCAATACCATAACAATCTTTTACTACTAGTTCTGACACCTTCATTGTCACAAACTTGCACTTCATTAGTACTAGATAGAGATATTTTTTTTATTTGTTCCAGCAACTACAGATATTTAGTGCTATGTAGGGTTTGAATTCCCTCATTTTAAAATCAAAAAATTCCTAATTGATACTCAGTTTCCTCAAATAGGCAATTCAGTCTCCTCTAATTAAGCAATAATACTAGATTTAGTTTGCTCTAACTAACATTTATCTGTGAAATTCAGCCAGCATTTCACACTCAACTGTTTAATTGAACAGCAAGCAAACAAATCAAAACAAACCAAAAGAAATGAAAATGTTTTAGGCAACTTGGTATTGGTAGACAACAGCAGCCAGGGATTACATCCGATAAAAACACTCAAGATGGAGAAATTAAGCGGAATATTTACCTCATAACATTATCCCTTTGCGTTTTCCTGATTTCTTCATGTTGTCTGATGCCCTGAACAAAACCAAAACAATGAATATCAAGGAATACGAAATACTTTATGAACTGAAAATCGATACATGGCGTAATAGGAAGTATCAATTCACGAGATTTTTGGGTTTCATTTGTAGGTGATAGTGCAAAACGGTTGAAGCCTCCATTCTCTGCTTCCTTATCCGACATCTCGCCTCGGCTGGGGATAAAAGGTGAACTTTTGCACTAGTAACCCTAAGAAATTGAAATTCAGTTCCTCACCTCCCCAGCAGTAAGCTCCTCTGGTGCGTCCGAGTCGCTTCCACTTTCCATCTCTCTCGCTAGCTGCGGCGGCGTCAAAGAGGAAGGAAAAGGTTTTCTACAAATAGTGTGGGACCCTGTTGTCAGTGTAGGAAACACTAGAAAACATCTCCCGAGCCGAGAGTAATAATTTATTCTAGAAAAAAGTATAAATATTTTTCAAGAACAAGAAAGATGCCCAAACTTTTTTGATAAATAGAAGGAAACTCCGAGTTGTAAAATATTGGTGCTTTCTAAATTCAATTTGGTTGTTCAAAGTTGAAATGAACTAGGATCGCAAGCTCGTAACTTTACAAGTTATAATAATGATTATAAAATTAAATTACTATATGGTCCAGACTCCAGAACTCGTGGAATTCGCTCTTTATTTAAAAATATAAGTTTTTTATTAGATTTCCTTCGTAAACAAGTCGTACATATATTAAACATGCATAAGATTTAGAAGATATATTTTTATTCTTAATAAAGTGAACCATTCAACCCGTAAACTTTTTGTGTATTTTTGTTGACAAATGCAACCCATTCAAAAATAGACTTGCATCATTTTAGACCGGCCTAATTTAATTAAGCTACTTCTTTACGCTACTTAAATTTATTACTAATATCATGCCCGTGCGTTGCAACGGGAACATACTATAAGAGGAGAAAAACAATTCTCATACAAAATGACATATTTTCATAAAAAAAAAACCAACAAAAATTGAGAAACATTCTAATAGAGAATTTATATGATTTTGTATTTTTAATTACCTTGAACTGTGATTTGATGATAATTAGATAATAATTTGATGATGTGATGATTATTTTTTAAGTACCAATGATCGAATAATAACTACATTAAAACTTAGTTAGAGATGTATTCACCACACATATCACCTTATCTTTTTAATTGATATTGATATGACTATTTTACCCTCATATCAATAAAAAGAAGTTTATATAATTTTTCATCTCAAATGTCACCAAAGCGTTGCACATAGCAGTACCATATAAGAAAAACATTTTGCGCTCTCCCTGTATTGCTCACCCCATGCATTCAACAAGGTTGAACAGGCAGGTCGTGTGACTCAGCACATGCATTCCTCGTCTTGGGCTCTACATGTAAGGCACTGGCTCTCTTATTCTTTTCAGAAGCGCAAGAGATTGATGCATAACACAACCAAAAAACATCAAATGAATTAAAGTTCTATTGTATAGTGGTGGGAGGAAGAATGCCTCATTCAGGACTGTCCAACTCCTGTATTTGCCTTCCTTCATCTTTCCCATGCTTGCAGGAAAAACACTTGCAAGTAAGTCGAATAAGCTCCGAACTATCTAGATAAGTTAGTCCATCAAAATGTCAGTAAATAATCATTATGGATGTCCTTCGCCTCTGAATAATGTACCAATATGCAACTCATAAAACTGAAACAAACACACTAAGCATGATTAATGAATTTCAATTTAGTATGACATTGAGATATACAACTGGTAACGAACATGAACTCTTTGCATTAAAGCCGCACAAGCTATATTTACCAATTCTTAGTAATTTTGCAAATTAAACATTCTCTTTCTTATTTCCTTATCACAATTAATGATTTGTTCAAATCAACAACACAATTTACCAATAGTACCAAGTTGACCCAGTACATTTGGTAACGTTTATAAACTTCTCACAAAAATTTACAAAATTGAGAAATATTTAGAGGAGAATAGTAGCAGTACCTGAAGGAGAGTAATAACATCAGCACTTGAGAAATTATATGATGATAATGCAGCTTTATTAAACATCACCAACAGTACTGCACATGAGAAAAAAAAATAAGATTAACTTATTTAGTTATACAAATTTCTCCCTCAACCATTGAATCATTAATTTGTAGGCACGAAGACAATTGTATTCGACTACCAACAGATAAAGCAATCTTCATCTATCGTTTCTTTGCTCATCCATCTAATTAAGAAAAGAAAGTACTATTGTTTAACTGTTACTAAATCATAAAAAGAAAGTACTATTGTCTGAGATTTCTTTAATCTCCGTCCACATCACTGGAGAACAAAGCAACACAAATAAGAGGCACATCACAAAATAGGATACCAGTAAATCAATTTGTCAGAACCAGAATAAGAATTACAGCTGGCTAACCATATACAGTCAGAGTATAGTTAGAAATAATCTTTGCTCTTTATATAAGCAGCTTCTGTATAATAGTATTGATCAGTACGAAATACAATGAATGAATTATAGAATTCAAATTATCTTCTCAATTTTATATAACATATTTTAGTGTAAGTGAATCTGATAGGATAATAGGAAAATGCAAAAGCGCAAATAGACCCTAATATTAACATTATATTTTTTGACACAACTCACAACTGCATATGCACCTGTTATTCAAAGCAAGCACAATTACTTATGCACCTATTATTCAAAGCAAGTACAATTATTATGTGGAGATATTTCAAGTTTGGATGTTCTACTCCCAAATTCAACCAATTAGGAAGGTGTTTCACTAATTACACAAAATAAGAAAAAGACACAAAAAATTTATACAGACCTTTACTATATAAGAACAACAACTGATATGTAGCTACAGAAAAAGCATAAGAAGACTCGAACTTAATTTTTGGAATGCAAATTCAAAGACAAAAACAAGCTCGCAATCTTTAAGAAAAATATGATATCTACTGCACAAAATGATTTTATAACACACATAATCTGAAAAATACTTGGTGACTTAACTTTCAGTAAAATTGTTGAAACTCTCAACTATCTTTACAATATATCAATTGAAAATAGTGGTCTTCAAATTTTACAATTTTAAGTTGAGATGCATATGAGGCAGCATCCCATACAGACTAATTTAAGTGAAACACTCAACCAAATCTCACTTTTCTTATGTCCAATCACATAAAATGCAATCTGAAACGAAAATAATATAACCTAGAAGAGAATTTACTTGGCTACGATGGAGGTCGTTGATCGTTGAGAGAAACGAAAAGCACCGCGCCAAAAGGGCTTCACCATCTCAGAGTTTTATCTGTGCGATTCTTGCCAAATACCATCGATTTGGCGAGAATTTGGTCACGTGATTTTGCCCCGTTGAAATCCCATCGAGTGAAATCGATTCTTATCGCTTCTCCGCTTCCGATCAACTTGTTGCCGTGAATTCCATTTCTGATTCTATTTCCTTCGTGTTTTTTCATGTTCTGATCAGAGTGTTAGGTTTTGCAGCGGTGGGAGAAGAAAGGGAGCAGACAAAGCAGTCTCTCTCGAGAAAAAAAAAGAACTTTTAGCGAAAAAGGCAGTGTATTTAATTTTAGTTGTAACATATTGTGTGACCGTTCATGTGGCGAGTATGTTTTTAACTAATTTTAGACTTCTACACGTAAAACAGATGCGTTTAATCAAAAGATGACAGATTATTTGATTAGAGGGCTGATATTTAATCCGAAAATTCATCTTTCAATCGTAGCCGTTGGCGGATTAGAACATCAACGTTCTTAATAATGGAATGAAGATGTATGTAAAGTTCTCAGGGACTGTTTATTTTTTCTTTCTTTCACTTGCTTCACATTTATTTATACTTTTTATTTCACCTCAAATTTGATAGTTATTCTATTGCAACTTGTTTTTAGTTATTTTACAGAATAAAAGCTTCTAATATAAAAACAGAATAACAGACTTAATTAGTTTATTATCGGGTACCAATTAGGGATATGTTGTTTAATTATCTTCTTCTTCTTCTTTTTTGAATTGCTTAGTAGTGGCTATCAAGTTAACAAAATGTAAATGTGCTTAAAACAACACTAGAGGGATCTGCTCTCAAAACGCGGGGGTATAGATGTTAATTTTCCATTTTCCAAATAATTTCATTTTCCCTTTGAACATATATCTTGTGTATTGGTCCATGAAGACCTTTGTTCCAATATAATTCGTAGGTAGTACAGTTAATTTGTTTATTAGCACAGCGAGGGGGCATAGATGTAAATTTGACCCGAATGGCAACAACACAGTTTACTGATTTAGATATGAAAGGGACTAAAAAGAGAATGATCTACACTTTTCACACAAGACAACAATGACAGAATTAAGAGAAATTTGGAGAGTCGTAACTGT
Organism: Carex littledalei; assembly: GCA_011114355.1. Taxonomy (NCBI): domain Eukaryota; kingdom Viridiplantae; phylum Streptophyta; class Magnoliopsida; order Poales; family Cyperaceae; genus Carex; species Carex littledalei. The sequence goes on along the minus strand of CM022092.1, from coordinate 3,666,915 downwards.
TTATGAACTGCGTAGGAACTAGGAAAGATCCTGAGTATTATGATATTTTCATGAAGTGATATCTCTTCCCTTGTAAAATCATTATAATCGAAGGACTGAATTTACAAGTTCTTAAGTTGGGGTATTTGCAAGTCCTTTACCCAATTAAACCTCAATTATTGTAAATACATGTGCAAGTATAGTTTAGTTTAAGCCAAAATTTGCTTGAATTGACTTCAATTGTTCAATCAAACTGTACTGAGATCCAGATTTCCAATGGCAACAGACATAACTTGAGTATGTTCTGACTTCTCCGAACCATTTTGATCCAGGTAGTGTTTCTAAAAAATTTGTATGGTAGGCTGGTTATTCAAATTTGTAAGTGGTCTCGGTCAAAGCAGTTAAAGTTGTTAAAGTGGAAGTTAAAGTAGAGGTTTTTGAGGACCACACGGTAATGAAAAGTTTTGTTTGCAGAATTCGTTGCATTGATTTACAGAATTTAGTATTGAAGTTTACAAAATTTCATAAATCCGGAGATAATCCGGGGATTGATGTCCGGGGACTGTTAACAGCTTCTTTTTTATTTAAGGGAATTTGTTGAGGACCGAATCCTGATATCTCATATCATTTTGTATATGCAGTTCTGCTGGAAGTATATCAATTATTTGTTTATATGTTTTCATTTATTAACAAGCTGTTTATATCTTTTGAGTAAGAAAGAATTGTTGGTATGCATGTACGTTAGCATGTATTACCCATGACATATTTGTTGATGTATATATTAATTATTGGTTAAAATAAGGGTATAGAATGCATGCATGTTTTGCTGATTTTAAAAATAGCTAGCAAATATAATACAAAAATTAATAATAAAACATAATAATTATCTATACATCATCATCAGCTCAAAATTAATGACAGATGACAAACTAAGACTTGCCAATGCCAACTTAAACAAAACAGATGGTGTAAGACACTTTTGTAATCGGCTGTTAAAATTCAACAGACATCGTTAATTACATTTGTCATCGGTTGCAAAACGAAAGATATGGCATTGGGTAGTCAACACCATTACTGATCGTGTGTTGTCGTTAGCATAAGTGATTAATGCCATATGTTTTGAGCCGATACATATGTGTATATCTTTTCTATTGGAGCAATAACTGTCAATTCGGAAGCCGATTGCGGATTGCGATTTCAACCGACGACAAAGTGTTTTTTTGTAGTAGTGTTAAATGTTATTTAAGGAGAATGCAATAATGACTTAGCTTATTGACTTTTTTTTAGGTGACATTGTTATTTTGATAAGTTGAATAAGCCAAGTCATTCTTGCATGAATTGAACAAAAAATAATAAATAACTTCAAGGAAATAATAACTTAAGTGAATTTTGATGCAAATAATAAAAAAATATTTATATGAAAAAACGTGACTTCATCTATGAAATTTAGATGTCAAATTAAGTTTAATATTACATAATAAATTTTATGATATCTTCTGGTATAAATACTTTTGTTGATATCTTTTGTGCATTTTTTTTATTAAAAAAAGGTAAAGTATGATATATGAAATAACGTATTCTTCTTTTCAACATTAACGGAGAAATTTTAATTTGTATTTTTTGTTCTAATGCATGTAATATGAAAAATAAACCTTAAGTATGTGCAGGTAATGACTACTAAATGTGATATAAAAATTCTTTGAGTTGCACATTTAGCTATCAAAATAATAGTAATGACAAGTAATGTGGTCAAGTAATGTCCGATTTGGAAAACGTTAGGAATCATGAAAACCAATGGACCTACATTACATCTAAACATGTTTGTTGAAATGTCTGAATGAATACCGAAACGTGCCATTTGTATTTTCAGAATGCACGAGTAAGTTAGAAACCAATATTTTAATATTACCATTTACTTATTTTGATTACAGTTAATGAGTACTACACAGTTTACTCATCATTTGCAAAATAAATTTTAGGATTCAACTTTGCTTACAAGAAGATGCAAAAGAGAGGGAGAGACAACGAGCTAATATCGTTCAACCACGCTTCAAATCTCCAAGTTGACCCAAATTGTCCAGATGATGTCCTTGTTGTTGCCCAACGAGATCCATTGCAAAATGATGTCGGTCCAGAAAATAGGAATCTGATCCAAAACCCAAACCCTTCTCTTTTAAACCTATATCCAAACCAAAACCAAAACCAAGAACAAGGCTTATTATCTTTTGAAGGCATGCATTTAAACTAGGGCTGCTAATGAGCTTGACTCGGCTCGGACTCAATGAGAGTAGCATAACGGCCCGGCTCAAACTCGGCTCGATTGGCCCGGCTCGCGAGCCGGCTCAGACCATATTTGGGCTTTTTCTTCATCTCTGTGCACTAGTTCCTCTAAGCTGCTAAGCCTAATCTAATATATTAATTTGATTTGACAATAAAATGTCGTCCGTTTCTAAGTTTCCATTTAAATTGCATCTGTAAGAAATAAAAATTTACGTCCTTAAATTCGGTTTATTAAGGTAAAATATTTGCTTGAAATTCGTATGTGAGAAATCTAAGCTACAAATGATTTTCTGGCTATGGTAATGACATAGTACGGCTAAAAAAAATATATGGAAGCAATATAAAGTAAAATTTAAAGGAGAGATTGCTCGATAATTATTTATTTTCATAATTTCATAATTATTAAATTTAATTTAAAATTAAAGTCTAACATTATAGATATAATTTATACAATTATATATCATGCCTTAAAAAGGTGATGAGATTTTGGTTCATATATGACCATTTACCAAGTGATTTGAATTTCTAATTCTTGTGCATCATCACACAATATTGAAATGATTTATAATTTTATTTAGGACATCTACACGTCCAAGGAAATTTGTAGGCATTTAGTTTTTAAATTTTATTCTTAGCGACAGAAGGAAAATCGGAAAGAGAAGAGAGGCTCATGAGCCGGCTCGGCCCTTTTTGAATGATAAAATATGAGCCGAGTTGAGTTCGGGCTTTATTTAGTTTAGGGCCTGACACTCGACACAATTTATCGAGCTGTTCAACTCATTGGCTCGTGAGCCGGCTCGGCTCATTAGCAGCCCTAATTTAAACCCTAACTATTCTTTTGTATAGACAGACAATGGCAGAGTCACCCTAAAGGAAGAATTCGGATCACCGTCGATACCCTAAATCAACTGTTCATTAGAATTAGTGGATCTTGACCGTTCTTTTAATCTGACACGAATCTTAAAGGGTACCCCTAAAGTCTAAATAGGCACTGGATTGAGTTTGCCCGGCTAGGAGTAAATCTGGGTCGTAATGTAGACGGCCCCACTTTACGGTACCGGAGAGGATGCTTGTTCCTAAAGGAAAGGGGGTCAGGTCAATTGACCACCATTTTTTTTTTCAAAATTTTTGTACTTATGTCTTATTTTCTATATAGTTTAGAGTAAAATGGTATGTGTAGTGTAAAATTGACTCCCCATTCGCAGCAAAAAAGAAAAGTATATGATTGACCCCCATAAGTCCATTTACATTTGACCCCCATAACTTAAAAGTCTGGCTTGGCCTGTGTATGCAGAGGTGCAATTTTTAGTATAATTAACTCAGCCATTAGTTATTTTAATTCTTTTCGGGTGTTAGAGACATTAGCAGAAAGAATGGGAAGTGTAATCACAGGTGTCAGTGAAGAAATAGTAAATGAGGGCATGAGACAGAGGCCTTTCTCAGCTTTGTTAGAAAACGAAGCCGAACCCTGTTGTATCTGCCAGGTATATTAACATTTGAAATATGGCTAAAATATTCCAAAAATCTGACATACAGTTCCATATTTAGAAAATACTTTTATGCATCTAAAAACGATCTGGCATGAACTTGTACCAGTACATGCCATGCCAAACTTAGTGGTAGTACTGCTAGAATATAATGCTTGAAACATCACAAGTTGCTACTTTCGTCTGGTACCAATCAAATACCAGTACAGGCTGCTCCTGGTACTACCACATGTCATTATCATAAGTGTGATGCTTTTATCAGAAAGATGACTTGTGCCCAGAGTGTGTACCATGTCAAATTGTTAGAATATAATGGTTGGAATAAACCATTTCTGATAAGCCAATAATTACTATTTACTTATTTGTTTAAACGGAAGAATATGTGGAAGACGATAAAGTAGGGACTTTGGATTGTGGGCATAATTTTCACAGAGAATGTATTAAAAAATGGCTAAGGCATAAAAATATATGCCCTATTTGTAGAAAGCCTGGCATTGGTACTTTTCTCCTTTTTTAGAAGAATATACGTCCTGAAGAAAATAATATATATTAGAAGAATGTTTGTATTTTTTTCCCTCTTTTTTCTCCTCTATTCTCTTTATCTAAATTTTAACAAGGCTAGTTACTTCACAATTCAGGAATAGAAAAATATTTAGTACTTCACTTATGTTGTGGCTTCAACTTTTGCAAAATTTGAGATTAGGACAGGCAAACTGTTGGAATTTAGAGACGTCTAAATTACAATTATAATTTGGACTACGTGTTATATAATTATATGTTGCATACTGTCATAAATAAATGTCTAAATAAGTGATCAAATTCAGAATAACGTTGTAATGTTAATTAGGCACTGTACGTATTTTAATTAGGATATGGACCGAAGAAATATGTATAGAATATTCAGGTAGTTATTTCTAATTGTTGATGGATCGATTAGAAATATTATAATTTGGACTCGTGATAAATTAGAATAATAAAATTGGCATGAAAATAACCATATTTGGTTTATTTCTAGATTTAGATTGTACTAAAATTGACAGATTAAATTCTGGTCATATTTAGTTTATATATGGATGCTTATAGAAATATTTATGGTTATTTTCAGACAGTTTTCTTAAGCCAAAATTAGAATTAGAATTCTGAACCGACTTGGCTGATTATAGCATTTTCACGGGTATTTAAGGACTGGGTCTCCAAAGCAGCAACAATTAATCTCTCTCAGATCAATTCTGAAATTAGAATTAGCCTCTTTATACTGCTCCATTAAGTTTAAAGACGAGATTCTGTTCAAGCAACTTCGGAGAAGAATCTCGACAGGCATTGCTGCAAGCTTTGGAAGGATCTAAGGCCTCAAGTTCATAGTTCAAGCATTCAAGAAGTGTTCAAGCCTTTGATCTCGATTGAGTGTCGAGTAACAACACGCTCAAGATGGAACAAGGTAATTCGCTGCCTTGATTAGGTTTTATTTCTGTATAGGATGGTCTTAGGGTAGATTTAAAGGTGCGCTTATGCACTTCTCATCAGATTTTTGTATCTTGCTAGCTGCTATGATTGATAGTTGATTCAATGTAAATTAAGGCTAATAGGATAGTAGGAATTGAGGAGATGTAAATATTTTTAAACTTTTTTAATACAAATGTAAAAGCTTGACCTTTAACCTTAAAAAAAAAAATTGCAAAATGATAAGCATCTTGTCTGGAGATTATAGGAAAACCATTGAATTTGCTTCCCTTTTGTTGGAGGACATGAGTTGATAAAATAGCCGAATCGTTTGAACCATTTTTTTTTTTCCTATTTCAAGCACTCTACCTCGAAGGAATTAATATCTAAAATTTTCCTCTTTAATCCATTGTGTTACAGCTGTTGTAAGCTTGTAATCATGTTTAAATTCAAGAAATATCTAAGCTTGTTATAGATTTGTTGTGTAACACCCCTGACCTCAATCAGGTGGGGAATTAAGCATAAAAATTCAAGGAACGACAGAATTTAGGAAATTGGGTTCACGCTATCGGCGATATCGTGAGAGAGACGAAGAGTGTAATACTCAAATTGCTTCAAATTATTCATAATTGTTCAATTAAATACAGTCTATTGCCTATATATATAGGCGAACCTATTACAACTGATTCTAACAGAAATCATCGATCCTATCGCTCTATTATAGCATCTACATTCCAGCTAGGGGTGCTAGATGGACAGAAAAGCCCATGGACAAACGGGCCGAGCAGATAATTAATTGATGCGGGACGAGTTGTGATCTGAACAGAGCTCAAAGTTCGGTCCATGTTCAAATTAATTTTTACATTCGAATCAGATCTGATCGAAACTTGTCCATTGATTGTCCATTGATTTGTCCACTGGACAAGCCCGTTTGAGCAACTCAAACATGTTCATTCAAGCATGCATAATTAAATCAATCCAATATTAGCAGACTACTGGCCTAGTCTCAATCCAATATTAGCAGATCCCTTTACGAAATTATAAATACATTAACAAGTTCATTCAAGCATGCATAATTAAATCAATATAAAAAACAGAAAATGTTATAATTTATTTATTTTTTGTATTGAAATATTAGAAATATTTTATATATTTCTTTGAAAATAGATGTAATACTATATAATTTGATTTATTAGAAAGACTGCGACAAATAACCCGGATCAACCATTTTTAGGCCGGATTTTTAGCGACCGTAAGAAAAATTAAATATTTTTTTGTGTGTTTTTGGAAAAAAAAATAACAATGCTTCAAATCTGAGTTATTGATCCCGGTTCAAAAGTCACTTCTAGATAAATACAGAAAATATTATAATCTTTCTATTTTTGAAAAAAACAAAAAATTTAAGTTATTTTATCATTCCTTTGTCAGAGTGTCATAACAAAACGAAAACCAAAATTAAAGTTATTTTATTATTCCTTTGTCAGAGTGTCAGAACAAAATGAAAACCAAAAAATTAGAGTCTAAATTTTCCATCCTTGGGATGGTAATAACTCAATTTCTTTCATCTTCAATATTTTGTGATTTTGTAATGATCGAAATATATATCATTTGCGCTACATTAAATGAAAACATTAATAGCAAAAGAAAACAGTGTCCTGACAGAATATGCAAATTAGCTCCAGAAAAAAAAAAAGATGATTTAGAAAATAAAAAAAAGGAATTATAAAAAATAGACAGTGGTTTGTTTTATTTGAGCATTGAGTTCGGATTACAAACAATTTGTATGAACCGTTTCATCATTTATACAGTGTATCAATCAACAAGTTAATTGTCCATCTATGTTGTCCACACAAAACCCGTTGGTTGTCCAATGGACAGCCCGTTGGTTGTCCATATATTTTTGTCCGAACAGGGCCGGTTTGAGCTGGGGTTTGTAATGATCTGAATTGGACAGACCGAACATGGTGAAAAGCTCCTCAAGTTCGGGCCGGTTATGGACTGGACATTTATCATTCAAATTTCGATACGGGCCGATTATGGACTGAAACCCGCTCATTAGCAGGCCTAATTCCAGCAGCAACTCAAATGAATTTCTAAATAACTGTTAACCATTTTTTAGAAATTAAGATCTCTAAAGTTTCTAACTCTCACATTCCTGAAATTAATTTTAGAGTTTCTATTAAGTCACATCAGCAACAAATTAAAAAAGGAGAAATAATTTGAGCCAATTATTTAGTTAGCATGAAATTTATAAATAGTTTCTTAATAAGAAACTTTACTGCATAGTTTCTAAATAAGAAACTCTTCCACATTTATGAAACTGAATTAGAAACTACCACATCAGATTAGAAACTCTAAGAGCATCTACATTCTTGAAATTCAAATGAGTTGCTTGATAACTGTTAACTACTTTTTAGAAATTAAGTCTCTCTTAATTTCTAAACCTCTACATCCCTGAAACCCAAACTAGAGTTTCTTAATTGCCACATCAGCGAATAATTGAAAATCTAGATATATCTTTCCGTTGCAAACTTTGTTCGTCCATTTCTCGCCCCCATTTCCTTTCAACATGTTTCTTCTTCAACGTGTTTCTTCTTCAAGTGTTTTATGTTTTTTTTCCCTTCCCCGCCCCCATTTCCTTTCTCTTCTCCTTCGTTGAGAGAGAGAAGGGATAGAAGAGAGAGAGAGAACGTGACTTCTCAGAATTATGAGAGAGAGAGAGAGTGGGACTTCTCCTTCCTTTGTCGTTACCTTTTTAATTCAATATATTGTGTAACCTTTGTCATTACCTTTTTAAAACAATAAACTGATGTATTGTGTTACCTTTTTAATTCAATATATAGTCTAGCAGCTACTGCTACCATTTCCAAAAAAAGAAAAGAAAGGGAGATCTACTTCCAGAATGGAGTAAACTGAAAGTAATGGATGAACAAAGCTATGAGGATTATAATCATTAGCCAAAAAAGAAAACTATATAATCCCTTATTTTTGGTCAACGTATAGATATTTTATAAGTACAACAAATTAATCAATATCCTCCCCTTCGAAATGGTTCCATATATGCTCGACCAAGTCCGCTTTGAGTTGCTGATTGTTCGCACTATTCCGTCAATATCGATTGGAAAATCATCATCCGGATCATAGTTCATCCCTGCATGCAAGTTAATTATTAACAAAGAGTTTATTTTGACTAAGGAATTACAATTTAGAGTTTATAGTAAAAAGGAAAGTACTTGAGGAAGAAGACGAAGTTTTAATGATCAATTGATGAATAGTCTGTTAATAAGATATTAAGAGTGGCACACCAAAATCAAATAAAAAATATCTCATTTCAGCACCCTCTCGATAATTAGTATCTTAGCACAGGCATTGATGACCAATAATAGATTATTTTCACAAATATACAATCGTTGAAATAGAAGAATCCAAAAAATAGACAATCGTCATCCGGATCAACACCATTCTCAACAATTGTCAATTTCTTTCAAAAATATCCTATTCTCAACAATAATCTATTCGGGGAAAAAATTTAGTGGAAAATAGAATACCAATAATAAAACCACTATAATGCAAAGAATAAAAAAAGAATAAAAACATCTACATAGTTGAATATCGTATTTTTAGTCAAGTTAATATTAACAAATTTCCTAAGTTAGTGGTTAAATTCCATTATAAATACATCTACATAGTTGAATATTTTGTACACATCCTTTTTCGAGTACCAGTAGTTTTTCAAATCCCAGCCCTTTTGTCTACTCCTTCCCAGTTAAGTTTTAATTTAATGGATCCCAATCGCCCTATTTACAATCCCTACTATTATCCTCAGCTCGTTAATAATCAAGTCCCAATCCCAGACCTATCAAACATGGGATATCATTATAATAGTCCGTATCCAAATTTCAATGATCCACAAGTTCAATTATCCCAATCTCAAACCACTCCAAATATAATACCAGAAAATAGTGAGCAACCAATGGATAATACTCAAGAGGTGCCTACGCCAGTGGAAACACAACAAATAAGCAATCAAAGGCACCGTTGGAATCCTATGGATTATTTGCATTTATGTAGCTCATGGCTAACTGTTAGCAAAGATCCGGTCACTGGCACAGATCAGGGTAGTGATTGTTTTTGGGATCGCATAGCTAAACGTTATAATGATACTTGTAAGCCACCACTAGAAAAAAGAAATAGACAATCTTTGAAAAATCAATGGGGCAAAATCTCACATGACTGCAATAAGTTTTCTGGTTTTATGAAAAATATCCAGGGTAACTGTCTTCTGTCCTGGTGGCTTACAAGTATCATTATAACAAGTCTTGCAGTCATGTGAGATTTTGCCCCATTGATTTTTCAAAGATTGTCTATTTCTTTTTTCCAGTGGTGGCTTACAAGTATAATTATAACATTTAGTTATGCAATCCCAAAAACAATCACTACCCTGATCTGTGTCAGTGACCGGATCTTAGCTAACAGTTAGCCATGAGCTACATAAATGCAAATCATCCATACGATTCCAACTATGTCTTTGATTGCTTATTTGTTGTGTTTCCACTGGCGTAGGCACCTCTTGAGTATTATCCATTGGTTGCTCACTATTTTCTGGTATTATATTTGGAGTGGTTTGAGATTGGGATAATTGAACTTGTGGATCATTGAAATTTGGATACAGACTATTATAATGATATCCCATGTTTGACAGGTCTGGGATTGGGACTTGATTATTAACGAGCTGAGGATAATAGTAGGGATTGTAAATAGGGTGATTGAGATCCATTAAATTAAAACTTAACGGGGAAGGAGTTGACAAAAGAGCTGGGATTTGAAAAATTACCGGTACTCGAAAAAGGATGTGTACAAATATTCAACTATATAGATGTATTTATAATGGAATTTAACCACTAACTTAGGAAATTTGTTAATATTAACTTGACTAAAAATACGATATTTAACTATGTAGAAGTTTTTATTCTTTTTTTATTCTTTGCATTATAGTGGTTTTTTTATTACTGGTATTCTATTTTTCACTAAAAAAATTTCTCCCGAATAGATTATTGTTGAGAATAGGATATTTTTGAAAGAAATTGACAATTGGTGCTGATCCTGATGATGATTGTTTATTTTTTGGATTCTTCTATTTCAACGATTGTATATTTGTGAAAATAATCTATTATTGGTCATCAATGTATGTGCTAAGATACTGATTATCTAGAGGGTGCTGAAATGAAATATTTTTTATTTGATTTTTGGTGTGCCACTCTTAATATCTTATTAACAGACCATTCATCAATTGATCATTAAAATTTCGTCTTCTTCCTCAAGTACTTTCCTTTTTACTATAAACTCTAAATTGTAATTCCTTAGTCAAAATAAACTCTTTGTTAATAATTAACTTGCATGCAAGGATGAACTATGATCCGGATGATGATTTTCCAATCGATATTGACAGAATAGTGCGAACAATCAGCAACTCAAAGCGGACTTGGTCGAGCATATATGGAACCGTTTCGAAGGGGAGGATATTGATTAATTTGTTGTACTTATAAAATATCTATACGTTGACCAAAAATAAGAGATTATATAGTTTTCTTTTTTGGCTAATGATTATAATCCTCACAGCTTTGTTCATCCATTACTTTCAGTTTACTCTATTCTGGAAGTCGGTCTCCCTTTCTCTTTTTTTTTTTGGAAATGGTAGCATAGCTGCTAGACTATATATTGAATTAAAAAGGTAACACAATACATCAGTTTATTGTATTAAAAAGGTAACGACAAAGGTAACACAATATATTGAATTAAAAAGGTAACGACAAAGGAAGGAGAAGTCTCACTCTCTCTCTCTCTCTCTCTCATAATTCTGAGAAGTCACGTTCTCTCTCTCTTCTATCCCTTCTCTCTCAACGAAGGAGAAGAGAAAGGTAATGGGGGCGGGGAAGGGAAAAAAAACATAAAACACTTGAAGAAGAAACACGTTGAAAGGAAATGGGGGCGAGAAATGGACGAACGAAGTCTGCAACGGAAAGATATATGTAGATTTTTAATTATTCGTTGATGTGGCAAAAAAGAAACTCTAGTTTGGGTTTCAGGGATGTAGTGATTTAGAAATTAAGAGAGACTTAATTTTTAAAAAGTAGTTAACAGTTATCAAGCAACTCATTTGAATTTCAGAAATGCAGATGCTCTTAGTTCTCCAGCTGACTGGTCAGATGCCACGACAACAATAGTAGATGTATTTGTTGGTGCATAAGCACACCTTTAAATCTGCCCTAAGACCATCCTATACAAAAATAAAACCTAATCAAGGCAGCGGAATTACCTTGTTCCATCTTGAGCGTGTTGTTACTCGACACTCAATCGAGATCAAAGGCTTGAACACTTCTTGAATACTTGAACTATGAACTTGAGGCCTTAGATCCTTCCAAAGCTTGCAGCAATGCCTGTCGAGATTCTTCTCCGAAGTTGCTTGAACAGAATCTCGTCTTTAAACTTAATGGAGCAGTATAAAGAGGCTAATCCTAATTTCAGAATTGATCTGAGAGAGATTGATTGCTGCTGCTTTGGAGACCCAGCCCTTAAATACCCGTGAAAATGCTATAATCAGCCAAGTCGGTTCAGAATTCTAATTCTAATTTTGGCTTAAGAAAACTGTCAGAAAATAACCATAAATATTTCTAGAAGCATCCATATATAAACTAAATATGACCATAATTTAATCTGTCAATTTTAATACAATCTAAAATCTAGAAATAAACCAAATATGGTTATTTTCATGCCAATTTTATTATTCTAATTTATCACGAGTCCAAATTGTAATATTTCTAATCGATCCATCAACAATTAGAAATAACTACCTGAATATTCTATACGTATTTCTTCGGTCCATATCCTAATTAAAATACGTACAATGCCTAATTAACGTTACAACGTTATTCTGAATTTGATCACTTATTTAGGCATTTATTTATGACAGTATGAAACATATAATTATATAACACGTAGTCCAAATTATAATTGTAATTTAGACGTCTCTAAATTCCAACAGATTTATCCGTCAAAGACATGTGACTTGTCTACTGATCTCCTTTTCTGTGCCTCTGGCCCCACAATACGGCGACAGAAGTGATTCAAGCTACCGGTCAGTTTATTTAAATGGGCCCCTGTCGTCTGAGAGTTATAATTATGCCCCTCTTTCCTTGGTCGATTTGAGCAACGGCTACTCCTAAATTGCCTTCTGTCTTTCTTTATTTTTTTCATGAAACAAATTGCCTTCTGTCATTTGCGATTGTGACATGTTGCAACATAAAAGAGCTTCACGATTTAATCGCTCTATAAAACCTTCTTTCTTGTGCGAACTGCTGAATTAATTATAAACGGTGGTGTTGGATTGTGGTAAAGTTTTGGAGCCTTAATCTGATCATGTTTGAATAAGGTCTCAAGTTATGTCATGGCTTAAGCTTCTATTTATTTGATTGTTATGGGATGACTTAAGCATATGATTTAATTTGCTATTTTTTGTGTCTATTACTGCAGCTAAAACAAAAATAAAATTATGTTCTTTACTCCTTATTTAGTCGAATTTATTGTGGTAGCACTACACACGTATCATGTAAAATTGTATAGAAGTGCAATAGAGTACAGATCCTTTTTTTTTTTCCAGTTTTCCATGTGTGATATTAAACTTGGAGCAAGACCATCAACACCTAAGTTTCTGAACAATATTTAGTTTTCAAAAATAACATAGCCAAATAAAAATAAAGTCTTACATAATTTACAATTGTTAATAAGTTCATACATAATGTCAAAATAAAATAAGGTCTTACGTAATATTATTGGATCGATAACAGAGAAACAGTTGCACAAAAAAAATAGTATTATCGGATGACAATTAAAGATTTAGGTCTATTGATGGACTAAATCTTATTCTAGCTAGAGAGGTGGTTTAGTTTTGGAGGCTTAACTTTAGATTTAGATCTTGTTAGGTTGGCGTAGTTAATTCATGTTTGGTGAATTAACCGAGGTTTAAAACCCTTATTCTATGGTTAGACCTAAATTGTTTTTATATCGAAGCAAGAAAATTCAAAACACGGAGATCACATTTTTGGTTCTTTAACTAAAAAACAAGACATGCAAACAAAAATAATACGTTTAATATTCTTCACTAAAAAAACACAATTAACATTCTGCTTATAATAGAAGGCATATGCTTTCTCATTGTATCATTTTTAATAAGGACATCACTAATTATATGAAATGTCACGCAAATCAATTTCACTATTAAAAAGCAATATAAAATATTGAACAAATTAATTTCATCGTAAATTACTTAATAAAGAATTATATAAAATGTTGTATGATAAAAAAAATATTGTTATATATAAATTAATTTAAAATATATTGGTTGGAGTACAAAACTAATGATGTATTTTAACCCTACTCATAAAAGAAATATCATTCATAATTTAATATTTATCAATTACTCTATAGGGTAACAGGTACGAAATATATATTACTCATATCCTTACTCAATAAGCTAATGAATTTTTTTTCTCATTCATACAGTCATACTCATATCCATACTCATTAAATTAACAAAAAAAATTATTACTCCTATCCACTTTATCGAATACAATACGTCGATTAAGGGGCAGATAAACGATTAAAAGGATTCATTCGCACCCCTATCAGGAAGTCTATGGGATGATGATGCTTAGGGGTGTTCATTGGGTCCGGTTTAGTCGGTTTTGAACCGAACCGAATTAGTTTGGACCAAACGGTTCGGTTTTTTCGGTTTAATAGTTCGGTTCGGTTTGCTTTTTAAAATGAATTATAATTTCGGTTCAGTTCGGTTTGGAAATTTTCAAAACCGAAATAACCGAACCGACCGAACTTTTATATATTATGAATTTGGTCCGGACCGCCCCGGTTTATTTCTTAATTAATTGCATTAAATACTTCGGTTTATTTCTTAATATCCCGGTTTATTTCTTAATATACTTTGGTTTATTATAAATCAATTGCTTTAAATAAAAAATTAATATATTTTGGTTTGAACCGAACAAACCGAAATAAAATTTTGGTTCGGTTGCAATGCTAAATCAGTTCGGTTCGGTTCTATTTTAGAAACCGAATTATAACTTTGGTTTGCCTAGTTCGGTTTGATTTCAACCGAACCGAACCGATGAACACCCCTACAATGATGCTTGCTGAGCAGACATGCCATCGTCAAGAATCAAGATTAAACTAAACAATTGGTTAGTCAGGAAGGTCAGTGAACCACTTCATTGTTACACTTTCCGTTATTGCCATACCGAATCTTGAAAAATTCAAGAAAGGTTCCGAACTCCTGATTAAACTCGGTCCCACGTGTCATCCTTACAGAAAACTAAAGTTCCGCTAGAGGTTTTTAAACTCCACCTGCCTAAACAAAATGTGCATGCTTCTGTTAAAGCACAAGCACTCCTCTTGGAGTAGCACATGTCCCTTGTGTGCCACATAGCGCACAAACGAAACCACCCTGATTCAAGAAATTCATCCTATTTATTTTGCTCTCTTTCTCCCTCTCGCGATTTCTCTGCCCGAAGTTTGTTTTCAAGATAGAATATCTTCTCTCAGTCAGGTTAGTTCTTTTTAATCTTGTCTAAATTCTAATCACGATTAAAGCCCGACAAGTATTGATTATGGTGTCCACCATCCAACTTTTTAAATTGTTTTTTCGATTCCGGTTCAGTGAATATTTGATTTGTTAAAGTTCCGGTTTATTATACTAGGTTAATCTTTCGTAATAATGCTTTTTTTCATGATCACTAGTCTTAATTTTTTTGTTGAACTGATAATTGTTTTCTTTTTGTAAGAAGAAAATTTATTAAAACTAAAAGTTAATAGATTAGTATTTTTTTGGAGGTAAGATTATATATATATTCTTGCAGTTTGTGATTATATTAATTGGTTGATTCCTTTGACAAAGTTAGAAAGATCCCTATCTGCATATTTAAGATTGTTTCTTGATTAGGAAATTGTAGAAATATTGTTTGGATTTAGTATTTTCAATTTACTAATTGTGGTCAAGTAATGTCTGATTTGGAAAAAGTTAGGAATCAATGGACTTACATTACATCTAAACATGTTTGTTGAAATGTCTGAATGAATACCGAAACATGCCATTTGTATTTTCAAAATGCACGAGTAAGTTAGAAAACCAATCTTTTACTTCTGGCCCCAAAATGATTTGTTATCTTCTCAGTTATCTTTAATTCTGGAAAATACTCATTAAACTGATAATGTATTACGTCTGAGAATAACAATTTATTAGTTAGAACAGATTATCATGTACTTTAAATCACTCATTAAACTGAAAATGTATTACGTCTGAGAATAACAATTTATTAGTTAGAACAGATTATCATGTACTACAAAGTTGACTCGTCATTTGTAAAATAAATTTTAGGATTCACCTTTCCTTACAAGAAGATGCAAAGGGGAGGGAGAGACAACGAGCTAATATCTTTCTTGGAATTTTGCAATTCTACTTCAAATCTCCAAGTTGACCTAAATTTTCCAGATGATGTCCTTGCTGTTGCCCAAGGAGATCCATTGCAAAATGACGTCGGTCAAGTTGACCTAAATTTTCCAGATGATGTCCTTGATGTTGCCCAAGGAGATCCATTGCAAAATGATGTCGGTCAAGTTGACCTAAATTTTCCAGATGATGTCCTTGTTATTGCCCAAAGCGATCCATTGCAGAATGATACCAGTCTAGAAAATAGGAATCTGATCCAAAACCCAAACCCTTCTCTTTTAAACCCATATCCAAACCAATACGAAGAACACGGCTTATTTTTACCTTTTGAAGGCATGCATTTACACCCTAACTTGAACAATTTGATGGAGCCACAGTATCAACCATATTATCAGCTGAACCCAGAATTGTGTATGCCCAGTAACCAAAACTATATGGCGAGACCTCCCTGTCCTTATACCAATGTTACCAATGTTGCAAGCATTTCCAGGGGTGCAACTGACATTTCACGCTCCTCCCGCAGGAGGAGAGATGGCATAACCATGAATCGTCCAACTTATAATGGAACAGGAAACTCTGCATCAGAACCTATGCAACAGAACATTGAAGGTTTTGTCAGAAATACGAGAATGAGAGTAGACCCTGGTCAGGGAAGAACTAGTATGGTTGCAGTTTCTCGTACCACAGCCCAGTACAATGTGGTTTTTTCAGGACCTAATCCTAACCCTGGTCAACCGATGAGTAATCCTGATCTAGCTTCTAATACTCTTTCAATTCCACTGGCAAGAATTAACACTACCCTTCCTGGTCAGGGAAGAACTAGTATGGTTGCAGTTTCTCGTACCACAGCCCAGTACAATGTGGTTTTTTCAGGACCTAATCCTAACCCTGGTCAACCGATGAGTAGTCGTGTTCTAGCTTCTAATGCACTTTCAATTCCACTGGCAAGACCGAACCCTTATGCTGGTCAACTGATCACTCTAGCTTTCAATCCTCATTCAATTCCACTGGCTGGTGGGAGTTCGATTCCAAGACCCAACCTGTCTCCTCTGCAAATAATACCAGAAACAGCACCTGCACCGGCAACAGCAGGTAGGGTTACATCTCAGTCATGGCCAGTAGCATTACCATCATCCGATCATGAAGTTGCACAATTTAGGGCATTTCTAGTAGAGTTAGAAGGTCTAGCATATCAAAGGACAACTTCGCATCAACAGCCCATAAGGGCTATTGCTTCATCAGATGCCTCTCAAATTAGAAGTCAAGGTGTTTCTTTACATCAGGCGGTACCGGTACCAACCATACCAAGTGTACCAGCCTCATCAGCATTATCTGTGTCTGTACCGGAACACACTGCTTCTACCTCGCAAACAGGAAACAACGGTGCATGGGTTGTCTTCCAAGAGAGGCCTAGTTCTCTTCCTCCCATTAGAACTAGGTTACCTAGGAGCACCTCTGGTATATTAGCATTACATGCACAAGCACGCTTGAACAGATATAGAGAGGTAAATAATGGTATATTAAACTTACTGCATTTTCATTTGTTGTATTTACAGAGAAAGCATATTTTGTTAGGAGTGCAGTACGGGTATAGTTTCCACTAGTATGGTATTCAACGATTTTAACTGTGCATCCCAATATAAAACAAGATTTATGCGATGGAATAAAAATTTATTACATAAACTGCTATAGAATAACTATTGAAAAGCTAACACTTTTCAAACCAATTTCTATTGAAATATATTCAAACTCTTGCAATTCTGAATTTTTTATATTCAAAGGAATTTGTCGTCATGGTGCATATTTAGATTGGAGGCAAGGAGTTCATGGTTTTATCGTCTTATTGATTTTTTATTATTTTGTTTTTTCTTTTATTATATTTATGATTCTTGTATATTTTTGTAAAACCTTTCCATATTGTAAATTTGTAATTAAAGTAACTTTTCCTATCATACCAGGCAAGAAACTTGGTAAGAAATCTCCACCCAGACGCAGATGAGAGGGAGCTTGTGGTTAGTTTTTGTTCTTTCCTTGTAAATCTAATTTTTTATTTTGATTTTAACTCAAAGAAAAGCAAAGGGAAAAGATCACGACTATTACATCCAGGCCTCAATTGCATTATTTTTGAACTGTGCTTTATCTGGAAGTATGCTTCTTTAATTAAGGCATAAAGTTCCTTTTCTTAAGTGTGTAGTTGTTCAACATTGCAGCAAATATTATATGATTCGTTTTTCTTCCATTTCATGAATCCCACCATTATATTTCTGTAATGAAAATGTAAAATCAGTTAACATTGACATTGACGCCTTTTGCCCTGAAGAGCCTCTTTTTGGCAAGTATAATCAAGTCAGGTAGAATTAGATGTTGGCTTTTAAAAGTGTTGGATTTGTTCACAATAAACTAAAATGTTTCTTTGCAAACGGCTTCTACAAAGTAACCGTAGAATGTTCCTCTTGTTATCCCATCTGAAATGTACTATTAAATTTTTCTCTTCTCTTAGATTGCTAATGAACTCTTCCAAGAACAATAAAATTTTAGTTCTTGAAAATAGCACCCAGCATTTGTGATAAGCTAGTAACTTGTTTGGATTGTTACACATAAGACTTAACTGTTTATGCTAATTACAGGTCAAGAAAAGTGATTAAAGTATGGTCTTGGCCAAGAGAATACAAACCATTAGTTAGAAGTTACCATTTAGTGAAATCTACCTCATCTACCGAACTTCTCTAACCCAAAATAAGAACAAGAAACGTGAGGATAAGTTGCAGTTGAGAAATATGGGTACTATTGCAAATACCACAGCATTTTAGGGCATTTTTCGGAAATACAACTGTTATATTGTTAATTATTGTTTTATGACTGTAGTCATACCATAATGCCATTTTGAAATTGAAATTGATTGTCTAGAATTTTCTAGCAAGATGGCAAAATATGGTTGGAACTTGGTGCAAAGTTTCAATGTTGGACTAAAGAAACTAACCATTTTTATATTATTATCATATTGAAAATTAATTAATTGGAACTTTTTTTTCAACAGACATTGTTATCCGGAACAAGGGAAATGCTTGATGAATGGAGGGAAATTGATAGGCACTTTGACATGCGCCTTGATACAGATCATATGTCTCATGAGGTATTCAACTACTCATTTAGCTTAGAAACCAAATTTACAACAACATCAACCTCCCGTTGTCTTTTCTTAAAAAAAACAGAAGGGTGGTTTGTGTATTCTTGGGAAAAAGAAATCCATAAGGTGAGGGCTGAGGTGATTCTTCCCTTGCTCCAAAGATTAATATTTTTTTTCTTTTTTAGCACCCAATATTTCATTCTCAATTCCAAAAAAAAATCCAGTATCTCTAATATTTGCAACTGGCAGTCAATCATTTGTCCTCTGTTGTTCTTTATATTCCCTAACACAGACTGAGCTAAAATCATGCAGAAGTAATTGTAATGCTTGAATGGAGTCTACATGAACTTCGCTTGTTTGAAGTTCTGGGTCTATGTTTGCATGAACTTATTGCAATAGATTACTCAAGAGTTAAAATAAGAAGATTTTTAAGGACGTATTGGTCATGTTTTCAGAACTAATTCATTTTTTATATGTTTTCTGCTATTTTCATTTCATCCATAAAATGATCGCACCATTGCAAAAATGAGAAAATGTTATGATTTTGCCAAGTTAGACAAAACATGCATGGTTGCAATTTGAAATGATGCCATTAGTTATATTGATTCTCTTCAGGAGTTGGTGGCATTAGCAGAAAGAATAGGAAGTGTAAGCACAGGTGTCAGTGAAGAAATAGTAAATGAGCGCATGACACAGAGGCCTTTCTCGGGTTTGTTAGAAAACGAAACCGATCCCTGCTGTATCTGCCAGGTATTAAACATTTGAAACATGGTTGAATTATGCCAAAATCTGACAAACACCACATTTAGAAAATGTTTTATGCATGCTCCTGCAAAAACTGAAAATGCAACTAACCTGATGTGATCAGGCATGAACTTGTACTAATACATGTTATGCCAAATTTAGTGCTAGTACTGCTAGAGTGTCGTTATGGTAGGAGCAAAGAATATAATGCTTGAAACATCACAGGTTGCTACTTTTGTCTGGTACCAGTCAAGTACCAGTACAGGTTGCTCCTGGTACTCCACACGTCATTATAGTAAGTTTGTTGCTTTTACCAGAAAGATGACTTATTCCCAGAGTGCGTGCCGTGTCAAATTGTAGAATATGATGGTTGGAATGAACCATTTCTGATAGGCCAATATTTACTATTTACTTATTTGTTTAACAGGAAGAATATGTGGAAGACGATCAAGTAGGGACCTTGGATTGTGGGCATAATTTTCACAGAGAATGTATTAAAAAATGGCTGGGGCAGAAAAATATATGCCCTATTTGTAATAAGCCTGGCATCGGTACCTAATGTTCCCTGAAAAAAAATATATATATTAGAAGAATGTTTGTATTTTTTTCCTCTTTTTTCTTCTCTTTCCTCTTTATCTAAATTTTGATCTAGGCTAGTTACTTCACAATTCAGGAATAGAAAAATATTTAGTACTTTACCTTTGTTGTGGCTTCAACTTTTGCAAAATTATAAGCATCTTGTCTGTAGATTATAGGGCAACAATTAAATTTGCTTCCCTTTTGTTGGAGGCTAGGATATGTGTTGATAAAATAACCGAATCGTTTTGAACCATTTTTTTTCTTATTTCAAGCTCTTTACCTCGAAGGAATTAATACCTAAAATTTGCCTCTTTAATTCCACTGTACCACAGCTGTTGCAATCATGTTTGAATTCAACAAATATCTAAACTTGTTATAGATTTGTTGCAACATAAAAGAGCTTCCAGATTTAATCGCTGTATACAACCTTCTTTCTTGTGCGAACTGCTGGATCAAATATAAACGTGGTGTTTGGTTGTGGTCTATAATTTTGGAGATCTAAGTTATTCTAAATTAGTTCGATCAAAGCTGATCATGTTTGATTAAGATTTAAAGTTGGAACAAGACCATCAACACATAAGTTTTTTAACAGTATTTAGTTTCCAAAAATAACATAACCAAATAAAAATACAGTTTTACATAATTTATAATTGTTAATAAGTTTATACATAATGTCAAAATGATATAAAGTTTTACCTAGTATTATCGGATGAATACTAAATATTTAAGTTTATTGATGGATTAAACTTATTCCACATGAAGAGGTGGTTTAATTTTGAAGGCTTAACTTTAGATTTAGACCTTGTTAGGCTGGCCTAGTTAATTTATGTTTGGTAAAATAACCGGGGCCTAAAACCCTTATTACATTGTTTAGGCCTAAATTGTTTTATATCGAAGTAAGAAAACTCAAAATACGAAAATCTCTTTTTCAGTTCTTTAACTAAAAAGCAAGACATGCAAATAAAAATAATATGTTTAACTTTCTGCCTATAATAAAAGACATACACTTTTTATCATATAATTTTAATAAAAAGATCATTAATTATTGCTCAAACATTATCATTTAAAATGCCACACAAATTAATTTCATTATTAAAAAGCAATATAAAATGTTGAATAATTTTTTTCTTTTCGTAAATTACTTAATAAAGAATTATATAAAATATTGTATAAATCAATTTAACATAATAATAAAAAATATTATTATATATATAAATAAAAGAATAATAATTCATAATTTAATATCTGTCAATTACTTTATTGGATTACGGGTACGAAATAGCTCTTATTTATATCTCTATTTGATAAGCTAATGAATTTTTTTTCTTATACATACCCATTAAGTTAAAGAATTTTTTTTTATTCATACTCAACTTATCGAGTACAATATGGATCAGAATATCAGATAAACGGTTAAAAGTTTTTTCATTGACATCCCTGTGAGGAAGTCTAGACAGATATCCTCCCAGGTACCTGACTCAAGCAAATTACAACGGCCGACCCAGATTAGTTCTATTTGGGCCAAACTCAATCCGGTGCCTATTCAGACCGTAGAGGGTCTGTTTTGAGATTCGTGCCATGTTAAATGGACCGTCCGATCGTAATTTGCTTGAGTCAGGTAACCTGAGGTGATGTGAATTCGAGGAAATCTATGGGCTAGGATTTTTTTTAAAAACATAATTAAAAAAAATATTTTTACCAAACCAACATGATTACTTTTTTTTTACAAAAACCATAAGAACCGAATTGCCAATTCGGTCCGCTTTGTTTCATTTTTTTGGAACCGAATTGGCAATTCGGTCCCTGTTGATTTCACAGTTCCCGCATTGTTGCCGTTTGTGTAATGCCTAGGGACCGAATTGCCAGTTCGGACCGAATTTCTCACTTTTGTATCATATATCATATCGGATGTAGGTCAAATTGAATTTGAAACCGAAAGACAATTAAATATGTCTTTTTAGCCATATCACTTTTTTGTATCTCCCATAGAGAATATTAGATGAAATTTGATTTACTCTATTTCATTTTCAACAAAAAAAGTTTCGTGGGATATTATTCCTCGAATGTTTGTTTATAGTGTAATTGAATTGATTAAAAGCATTTAAAATATCAAAGTAATAATCTTCGCGAGAGATTTCAGATTCAAAACTACAGATAAAAAAATCTCTAAATATGAACTTAATTAAGTGACTTAACACTAATTTTACTCAAAGAACTTAATTATTCAACAAAATATGTCTTTGAAACTAAAAGACAATTAAATACGTCTTTTTAGCCGGATCACTTTTTTTTTATCTCCCATAGAGGATATTAGATGAAATTTGATTTGCTCTATTTCATTTTCAATTTTTTTGGCACAATCTAGCGAGTAAGAATTACACATCTTAGTTAATGTAAATGTTTTCTTAACTAAATTTACAATAATGCTATTTATTAAGCAAACCCTAAAAAAAAAAAAAAAAGTTGGGACCGAATTGCCAATTCGGTCCGGAGTCTTTTTCGGATTTTCTATGGCCGCCTTTCTGAAAATTTGTGAAATCAACAGAGACCGAATTGCCAATTCGGTCCCAAAAAAAAACCAAGCAGACCGAATTGGCAATTCGGTTCTTATGATTTTTGTAAAAAAAAAAGTAATCATGTTGGTTTGGTAAAAATATTTTTTTTTAATTATGTTTTTAAAAAAGAATCCTATGGGCTATGATGCTTGCTGAACAGACATGGCCATTGTCAAGAATCAAGATTCTCTCTGGCGTTGAAAAGAAAGCACATCCTGAGCCGGATCAATCAAGTAACCCGGTAAGGACTCATAACTAAACAATTGGTTAGTCAGGAAGGTCAGTGAACCACTTCACTGTTACACTTTTCGTAATTTCCACAGGATCTGTTCGGCTGGACCAGAATAAAGGAATTGGTAGAATTAAGTTTCTATTCTCAGTTTCTCACCAAACAGACTAGGAATTAGTTGGATTAAAGAATAGGGAACATGTTATAAATAAAAGTAAACAAACATAAACAAGATGAAGGGAATGTAAAGAATGGCTATCTCTTTATTCATATATTTCTCATGTGTACAATACAAGATTACAATGCCTCTATTTATAGGCCACAAATTGTAAATGAAAAGCCATTACAATAATAAATAAGAGATTAAATTCCAAATACTAGTGGGATATAAATTCCAATGGTAGTGGGGTAGTGGGGAAGTAAATGAGGATTAATATTGGGAGTTACAACATGAATGGACCATCCATTATATTCATAACACTCCCCCTTGGATGTCCATTACATAAGAATATGCCTCATTAAAATCTTACTAGGAAAAACCCTATGGGATAAAAACCTAGTGAAGAAAAAAGAGTACATTATTCTTTTTATCACGCAACTACAACCTTATTAGCAAAATTCAATGAAAAACTATGTAGTGCATATTAACTCCCCCTCATAACAACATTATCAATATCTTTAAGTTGGCGAACTCCAATATTACGGACTAGTTTTTTGAATATTGTAGTAGGGAGCGCCTTAGTGAATAAATCTGCTCGATTCTCACTTGAACGGATCTGCTGAACATTAATAGTATTATCCTTCTAAAAATCATGTGTGAAAAAGAATTTTGGTGAAATATGTTTTGTTCTGTCTCCTTTAATGTATCATTCATTTAATTGAGCAATACATGCAGTTTATATTCATATAAGATCGTCGGGATCATTTTTCCAGAAGACAAGCCATATGTCTGACGAATGTGTTGAATTACAGATTTTAACCAAACACATTCTCGACTTGCTTCGTGTATTGCTAAAATTTCTGCATGATTAGAAAATGTGATTGTTATAGTTTGTTTCACATATCGCCACGAGATAGTTGTTCCACCATATGTAAATAAATAGCTTGTTTGAAATTGGTCATTATGTGAATCAGACAAATATCCAATATCTGCATAATCAATTAAATCTGATTTGAATATATTTGAGAAAAACAAACTCATATCCATTATACCTCGGAGATAGCGAAATATATGTTTGATTTCATTCCAATGTCTTCGCGTAGGAGAAGAACTATATCTTGCTAATAAATTTACAGCAAATGATATATCCGTTCTTGTATGTCCAGCAAGATACATGAGTGCTCCTATTGCACTAAGATATGGTACTTCAGGACCAAGTAGTTCTTCTTCATTTTCTCGAGGTCTAAAAGGATCTTTGTTCACATCTAATGATCTTACAACCATCAGAGTGCTTAACGGATGTGATATATCCATATCAAATCTTTTTAGCACTCTTGCAACGTAATTTTCTTTATGCACAAAAATACCGTTTTTTAAATGTTCAGTTTGCAACCCAAGACAAAATTTTGTCTTCCAAGATCTGTCATCTCAAATTCTTCCTTTAAACAATTTACTGCTTTTTGAAGCTCTTCAGGAGTTCCAATGATATTTCGATCGTCAACATATACTGCAATTATAACAAACTCATTTCCAGATCTTTTCATGAAAATACATGGACAAATTGTATCATTTCTATATTCATGTTTCAATAAAAATTCACTGAGATGGTTATACCACATGCGTCCTGATTGCTTTAATTCATAGAAAGATTTATTCAATTTAATTGAATAATGTTCTCGAGAACCTAAATTATATGCTTCCGGCATCTTAAATCCTTCAGGAATTTTCATATAAATATCGCTATCAAGTGAACCATATAAATATGCTGTAACAACATCTATTAAACGCAAATCAAGTCCTTCATGTACTGTCAGACTAATTAAGTATCGAAAAGTTGTTGCATCCACCACATGTGAGTATGTTTGTTCATAATCAATTCCAGGTCTTTGTGAAAATTCTTGGGCAATACACCACGCTTTATATCTCACAATTTCACATTTCTCATTTCGTTTTCACGTAAATACCCATTTGTATCCCACTGTCTTTATGCCTTCAGGTATTGGGACTACAGGCCCAAAAACTTTTCGTTTTTCAAGAGAATTTAATTCTATCTCAATTACGTCTTTCCATTTTGGCCAATCATTTCTTTGTCGACATTCTTTAATAGATTTTGATTCATGATCCTCATTGTTCATTATATCTAGTGTTATATTATATGCAAAAATATCATTAATATCAATTTCATTTTGGTTTCATCTTATTCCATTCATGATATAATTTATTGAGATCTCTTCATTTTCACGAGTTTTATATACTTGAGTTTCTGCTGGAACTCCAATATTAGTTATAATGTGATTTTCTTTTGAATTTTTTTCTATCATATCCTCGACTTGGCCATTTTCATTATTTGCTCCTTTTTTTTCGATGATTTTTATCTTTGGAATTGATTGGTATTCATGTTTCAGGCGTGCCATATTTTCATTAATTTGTTCAACATGGACATCAACTTTAATTGGAGCATTAGCAGCTGGAAAATGTGTCTGGCAGTTGGTCAACTAATCTTTGTAAATGAATCATCTTTTGAACATTTAGTTCATATTCTTTAGTACGAGAATCAAAATGGGATAATGATAATTCATTCCAACTAATGTCTTTTCCCAGCTGATTTTTTTCTTCCTTTAATGTTGGAAAATTTTGATTCATCAAAATGACAATTGACAAATCTAGTCGTGAATAAATCTCCTGTCATTGGTTCCAAATATTTTATTATAGATGGAGATTCAAATCCAACATAAATTCCCAACCTCCTTTGAGGTCCCATTTTAGTGCGTTGTGGTGGAGCAATTGGAATATATACCGCACATCCAAAAATTCTTATATGGAAAATATTAGGTATGTGACCAAAAACTAATTGTAAAGGGAAAGTTTTATTATAGCTAGTTGGCCTGATGCGAATTAGTGCTGCTGCATGCAAAATAGCATGTCCCCAACAAGATATTGGAAGTTTAGACTTCATAAGTAATGGTCTTGCAATTAATTGTAATCTCTTTATGAATGACTCAGCAAGTCCATTTTGTGTATGAACATGTGCTACAGGATGTTCAACATCAATTCCAATAGACATACAATAATCATTGAATGTTTGAGAAGTAAATTCACCAGCATTGTCTAGACGTATTTTCTTAATTGGATAATCAGGAAAATATGCTCTTAATCGAATCAATTGAGCAAGTAATCTCGCAAACGCCAGGTTGCGAGTTGATAATAAACTTACATGTGATCATCTTGTTGATGCATCAATTAAAACCATAAAATATCTAAATGGTCCACATGATGGGTGTATTGGTCCACAAATATCACCATGTATACGTTCTAGAAATGTAAGAGATTCATTTTGTATTTTTACTGGTGATGGTTGAATAATCAACTTTCCTTGAGAACACGCAACACATGAAAAATTATTAGATTGAAGAATATTCTGGTTCTTTAATGAATGTTCACATGAATTCTCTATTATTTTTCGCATCATTATTGATCCGGGATGATCCAACCGGTCATGCCAAACTATAAACATATTTTTATCTGTAAGCTTCTGGTTTACAATAACATGTGCTTCAATTGCACTAATATATGTGTAATACAAACCGGAGGAAAACATAGATAATTTTTCCAATTTGCATTTTTTATCTGAGATTTTGCTAGTTATATAAAGATATTCAATATTTTCTTCATTAGTTGTCTCAACATGGTATCCATTTCGGCGGATATCCTTAAAACTTAATAAATTTCTTTGAGACTTAGAATAATATAATGCATCATCAATATAAAGTTGAGTTCCTCCATGTAACAACAGTGTTGCTCTTCCAGAGCCTTCTATTAAATTTGTACTACCCGAATAGTATTAACATTAGCTTCTTGTATTACTAGATAAGTGAAATATTTTTTATCTTTAAGAATAGTATGAGTTGTTGCACTGTCGACAATACATATCTCTTCATTATTGATGCCGTTGTTAACCAAAGGAATATTCATGCTTTATAGAAACATAAGAGAAAAAAAAAACTAATTAATACTAAAGAATGTAATTAATAACATAATAAATAAGTAAATAAACAAATTTATTTCCTTGATTAAAAAAAAATTACAACAGATACCTCAACAACAAAAATAAAAATTTATTATATCTTATCATCACTAATTCAACAACAAAATAAAATTTTATTAATCTATTTATTTTATATCCTATCATCTACTAATCAAGTGATTAGTTTTTATTTTCTTCAACAAAGAAATCAGCAACATCCAAATGAGTAACATCAAGTTGGCTAATATCGAAATTGTCATCACAAACAAAGTTCGTTTCGATATTTGCGATATTTTTCCCCTTATTCTTTAGTGATGCTTGATACAGGTCAACAAGATGCTTCGGCGTACGACAAGTACGTGACCAATGACCTTTACCACCGCAACGATAGCATGAATTCTCTTGTTCTTTATTATGCCCACTTTTTTCTTTCTCAGTTTTTTCTTCATTATTTTTCCACTTCTGGTGGAGAGATGTTTTTAGAATGATCACCACGATAATAACCTCGACCGCGGCCTCGGCCACGGCCATTACCACGTCCACGTCCTTGAAATTGTCCAGAATTATTATGAATAGCTACATTCACTTCAGGGAATGAAGCAGAACCAGTTGGACGAGATTCATGATTTTTCATCAAAAACTAGTTATTTTGTTCAGCCACAAGAAGACAAGAAATCAACTCAGAATATTTCTTGAAACCTTT
The DNA here is from genome assembly GCA_011114355.1 of Carex littledalei. Classification (NCBI taxonomy): domain Eukaryota; kingdom Viridiplantae; phylum Streptophyta; class Magnoliopsida; order Poales; family Cyperaceae; genus Carex; species Carex littledalei. Next base: position 3,639,092 of record CM022092.1, on the reverse strand, counting down.
CTCACGATATTGTTGTTGTAAGAGTATATTGGATGAATAAAAAGTGGAGAATGTTTTTTCTAACACATTTTGATCAGTAACTTTTTTTTCACATAATTTTAGTTGAGAACTAATTCTAAACATTGTAGAGTTATATTCACTTACTGTTTTAAAATCTTGTAATCTCAAATGCATCAATTCATAACGAGCTTTTGGGAGAATTATAGTTTTTTGGTGATCATATCTTTCTTTTAAATTATTTCATAGAGTAAGTGAGTCTTTTACCGTAAGATACTCAGCTTTCAATCCTTCATGGAGATGATGGCGAAGAAAGATCATAGCTTTGACTTTATCTTGATTAGATGCTTTATTATTTTCTTTGATTGTATCTCCAAGGCCATTTGCATCTAAATAAATTTCAGCATCTAACACCCATGATAAGTAATTTTTTTCCGGTAATGTCAAGAGCCACAAATTCAAGTTTTGCAAGGTTCGACATAATGATACTATCACAAAAATATTAAATAAGTTAAATAATATTCAATACTATGAAACGAAATTGAAAAAAAAAAAAAAAAAAGTTGCGTTCTTCTCTGTTTATGAAACGAAATTGAAAAATAAAATAAAAAAAAAGTTGCGTTCTCTCTGTTTTACTTTATAACAAATCAAAATAAAAATAAAAGGAAAAGAATTGCAATTAATGTGTGACTTAACACCGACATGCATTTCTAAAAGGGCTTCAACAATTTAATCTTATAATTAAACTTCGGGCTAATTAATAAAATTGTTGAAATGGCTTCCGGCCAATTTTATTAGCATAATTTATATTCATATGGCTTCGGGCCATTAATTAACATAATAATATAATTAGATGGCTTCGAGCCATTCCATAAACATAAGTTATGTTTAATGTAAAAAAAAAATAATATTATCATAATATAACTTAAAAGGTAACATAATTAAATATAAAAAAAATTACCTTGAATCTTCAAATAGTAGAGCTCTCGTGCTGATAACGTGTTATAAATAAAAGTAAACAAACATAAACAAGATGAAGGGAATGTAAAGAATGGCTATCTCTTTATTCATATATTTCTCATGTGTACAATACAAGATTACAATGCCTCTATTTATAGGCCACAAATTGTAAATGAAAAGCCATTACAATAATAAATAAGAGATTAAATTCCAAATACTAGTGGATATAAATTTCAATGATAGTGATGTAGTGGGAAAGTAAATAATAATTAATATTGAAAATTACAACATGAATAGACTATCCATTATATTCATAACAGAACAGACTTTTTCTCAACTTTTCAATTCCAGATGAGGGTTCGAATTAAGTTTTGAGTCGGAATAGATAATTGGAACTTTTTACCCTTATTTTGATCCCATTTATGCTGAGGTGGCATTCCACTTATTTTTTTATTGTCCCATCCTCTTCTTCTTTGCACGGTTCCAGATGAGAGAGGAGGTTTCTCCTCCGCCGATTGTGAGTTCAATCTCCGGCGATTCTTCGAGAGAACACCGAATCAGAGGTTAAAAAAGTATTCTTCTCAATTTTATTTCGAGAGATCACGATACCTTAGTTCAATCCAACGATAAATTATGATGAATGTCTTCGTTCTTCATCTTTGTTCTCTTCTTTTGAAAGAGCATTTCAGAATTTTTTATACTTGTTTTTACTTTATTTTGATTAATTTTGTTACTTCCCTTTGAGTTTTTTCGTGAGTTTTGGGCCTAGGGGTGTAAACGGAGCGGATTCGGAGCGGATAATGCTAATATCAAATCTGTATCCGTCTTTCAATGAGCGGATACGGATACGGATAATAAACGGATATCAAAACTCAAAACCATATCCGCCTTAACCGAATACGGATACGGAGCGGATAATCTCCGAATACGGATACGGAACGGATAATTGTCGGATATTGAGTCATATGTATTTTAAGATACAAATACCAATTAATAAAATTCAAATATGAAATCCTTTCAGCATATAACACGTTCGATTTACAAAATATAAAAGATATAAGGTCTGGATCTCTACTAAAAATTAGTCCCACGAGTGAAAAGATATAAAAGTGAGACATCATATATAGAAATCGCTTTGGATACGGATACAGATATATGCGGATATCCGCTCCGTTTAGAGGTATAGAAATTTATCCGTTTCCGTATCCGTGTATTTTGACTATGTTCAATATATATCCGTATCCGTATCCGTTAAGTATCCGCTCCGTTTAAAACGGATACGGATAGTAACCGGATACGGAGCGGATAATCCGGATCCGTTTACACCCCTATTTGGGCCTCGTTATTTTCGTTAGATTTATTTTATAAATTAGGGGCATGTGGACTGCTGAATTAATTATAAACAGAACTGGATCACGTTCATAAATTTTTTTTTTAAGTTTTGAATTATGCTCTTTACGTTTTAAATTTTTAGTTTTCTTTTATTTCCAAGTTCTTTTCGTTTTCTTTTATTGACAATGTTTTAAGAACATGCGGAGTGGGTATGACATCGCTTGTTATGTTCTTCGACACTCTGCCGGGCTGAGCCCTCGGAGATCATAGATATATATATATATATATCTTTGTTTTTGGATCATATTTTTGTCTCTAAGGCAACATAAGAGACGAGAAAAAAGAATTATACCTTCACTTATTTCGTTCAGGATTATCCTCAAACAACCTGTCCGGCCACCATTAGTGAGTCAGATCTGAGGAGACACCTTACCTTGTCATATCTTTGAGTCACAAGTTTCACCATCAAGCTACCTGAATTGATTATTTTACTCAGTATTTCAAGTTATATGATCGTTAAAATTGAAATTATTTTTTAAATATTGTCTAATATGTATAGATTAATTTATCCGTGATATTCTAAAAACATATCAATTCTTATGCAATCAAAGCATTTGAAGTGCATTTATAGCACGTTATATGTACTTATTGCCAAATTTATTAATTCAGGCAGTATTGCTAACAATTGGCCACCACATTTAGAATTCTTTTTTTGCTAATCTGATATATTCTTTAATTTATTTTTGCAAAGAAAAAACTGTTTTATTAGCCACTTTTCATGAATGTCCAAATGAGAAGAAAAAAAAATCAATACCAAATGAAGAAATGTCCGAATAAGAAACACTTAGTAGTATGTCAAAGCAATTGTTTGGCACGATTTAGCAGCCGATTAAGTGTTCATAACCGCAAAATGCACTCGGAATAAACATATATGTTCCCAACATCGATCAAAATATTATCATCTGATGGTGGTCTGAAACTTTTCAAACGAAAACCAGTAGTATCGGATAAAAACAGTGAAGTTGACGGCACAAAACACACAGTAAAACTCCTGCATAGAATACTCATGTAAGCAACATACTGAGTTGCACGTGATTATCATACCATATGTTTTTGCTCCCAGATTTCATTAAATGGACACTAAGAGTGTCAAGTAAAATTACAAGTAAATAGTTAAGAAATAGAAATAACATAATAAAACATAATATAAGAAAAGGGAAATTAAATTTTATTTTGTAAAGAAAAGTTAAAACTACGGATTATGTCCTGATGTTGTGCTACGCTTATCATACCATACGTTATCTTTAGATTAAATTGGAATGCATATTGGCATTGCATCATTGTTCTTCTAATCGAGTGGATGGCATTAAATACAATAGAATCATACCCATATGAGTCGTATATACAGCATAACCTGTTACCTCTTACAGTTGGAACTAAAAAATAAAAATCGTTAAAATTAGAAATTTTAGAAGTTGTATCAGAAAGAATAAATAATGAGGTTATGGATCGTTTTAGTTGGATTTCGGCCTGAAACAGACAAGACATTTCAGGCCCAAATAAATTAGAATACCTTTGTTCCAAACTTTCAATTCACAGCATTAAGACCATTTATAGTTCACACAAGATTTACCCAATTAATTTTCTAAAAATATTCTCCGTTGCGGGTCAACCCGCCCCAACTTAAGGTGTGTGTCTCCTGCAGGAGTCCATATCCTCGACGGTACCGTAAAAGATTCCCTTTTACAATTAGCTATTTATGGTTGAGATTAACTCTCAGCCGGTTTGGGATTCGGGCTAACTGAGGGGCAGTATTATTGTGCTTTGAGATTCGTGCCAAGTTAAAAAGAACGGTCCAGATCAAGTAATTGTAAAAGATTCCCTATTACGGTACCGTCGGTGATATGAATTCCTCCTGCAACCCTGCAGGCATAGAATAACTTCCAGCCGAACCAATATAATTTCGGTCCCCCTATATTCGCTTTGATATTCGTTCCAGATTAAAGTGGACGATAGAGATCTCATTTTTACACGGTAGGGTAACGCACCGATCTTATACAGATTCCGTATCCTCCAGGGTACCCCACGCTGTCGAATGGGTAGTAATCTTAACCGTTCGGTGTAATCCAGCGGTTTTGATTTTGTATTTTATGAAAAGATCGCTGGCCGTTGCTATTATCCACGCTGACCGCTGACCAGCTCCCTCTCCCTTCGATTTTCTTTTGCTATCTCGTGTGCTCTCTCCACCAAGCTCTCCCTTCACGACTCTCATATCACCTTCCTTCCCTCCGCTGCTCGATCTCGCTCTTCTCTCGGCGTATTTTGCCTCCTCCCCTTCCTCTCCGTCCTCCTCGCAGAAAATCGGAGGTGAAATCATTGGCACTCTCTTCTTTTGAAAGGTCAAATCGGAGGTGGAATTGTTGATTATTTGATGTAAGATTTTCTTTTGAATGTTCTTTTTCACTTTTCTTGCAAATTATGCAAATATTTTGATTTGTCCGTCAATTCTGATTTTCTTTTTGTTTATGCAAATTGTGTGATTTTCTTACGATTCTTGCCTGATACTCGATAGATGTGAGCAATACTTGATAAAATAGTATGACCTTTAAACATGTTCAATAGAGAAAGAGTTTAATTCGATATCCTTTTACTTTTACTGATGAAGGCTACAACCTCTTACAAGAATTGATAGCTGAAATTCTTGCATGGCTTCTCTTTTTAATTATATGTTTTCAGTATATATTGTTTACATATGAATGTTTTCAGTTTTTTCAGTGTTTAATATTTTACATATTTAATGTCTTGTCTTATTCTAAAATTGCCCTATATTAACGTGTGATCCTTTTGGTGGCAGCAAAGAGAAACCCTACAACCGCCTATACAACAATTATGGGACACGGTTTGGGCGGCAGCGGTACCATCATGGACATTCAAAACTGGTACAGACACATATAGGGGAAGAATAGGGATAACACATGAGGAGACTGAGACAGCATGATAATTCTACCCGAGCAATTAGATTAATGAAATAGGTATTAACACATGGCTCAGCAGTTGCTGGAACATGTAAATTATAATTAAAATTAGGTTGTAATTTTTTATCTGATTTAATGAAAATTGTCACGGGGCCATGCCTCTGACCTTAAAAAAAATCATTGTGTGATCATTTCAGAAAATGTTTAATTGACACAATGTTAGATATTAACGTAGCATCTTCTACAAAAACTAACTTCCTAAAAGGTTTCCTAAATACATAAAAAACATTTCAATGCATACATTTATGACTTGGATTGATTTAGAAGCAAATGATTTGAAAGAAAGTTGAAAATGAAATTTATCTTTTGAAATAAGCAAAAGATCAAACCTGGTGAAGTGACCAAATTTATCTTTTTTATATGCTGTGAAAATTTTTAGATAGAAATTCAAAAGGGATAAAAATATATGATTTTTTGAAGGAAATGGACAACAATACCCCTAGATATCTAATCAAAGCAAGCTGAAATTGATTAATTCATTCAAATTATTCTATTAATCCAAAAATGGAAAATTTTATATGGGTATGTTCATCTAATCAGGTTCGATATTGCCTATGAATTTCATGCATTGATTCAAACAGAAAACACAATTTTCCATTGTCTGGTTTTTTGATGATTTTTAACCAGACCATTTTGTATTTAAAATAATTATAGTGTTGGAAACAACACCTCATTTTGTATGTAAAATATCAACAAGCACAAGACAATATCAGCAAGCATAAAACAAAACCATTGTAATAAATGAAACTAAACTGCATACATCACAAGATAGTTCATGTAGCAAAAACAAGCCCTAGTAAAATTCAGACATTTGCTAAAGAAACTGGTGCTAGACATTCACAACTAAGCCTCATCTTCGTCATCTTCTCTATTACTTATCAAACTTCTATTCATTGTCATCTTCATTGTCATTTGTTAAGGAAACTGGTTCTGGACGTGGACTCTTGCTTGCAATTGGTTATGGACCCTTGCTTGCAATATCATCTCTGATTTTCTACAATTCGAAATAAGATAATAATAATTAAAATGTGAACATGGATTAGCACATAAACAATTAAACATTGATCAAATCACAAAATTTCAATTGACAAGCACCATAGAATGGCATTGTACATGCACTAAAGCAATGGATTTGGGTTGCTAGTTACATTATCTTGGTAATATAAATACCAGTAAATCATGGTATCACTGATTATATAACAATTAAATTGTTTGTGGTTATTTAAAATAAAAATACACTGTTGGTTGATTGGAAGCGGTTAGTAGACAAATAATTGACTATACACTACAGTATAAAAATACAAATTCTATAAGAATATGCAAAATATTATATATGAAATATACATATACTGAGTTCAGGCCTGACAGGCAGACATCTCAAGCACATTGTCTTCTCATCTCTTAAAAAATATCAAATTTACATTTTTACTTGAGATATTGTCATCCATTTATAAAATCAAATAATTATTGTCATTTATTTAAAAAACCAAAATAGACAAAGAAAAATTCTCGACTATCAGAGTTCAATTGTCATAATTACCAAATTTTTGATAGCTAGTCACATAATCCTTCCTTTTTAATATAGTTATATCTACTTATTAGTTAATCCGACTAATAGATTTGGCCTTATAAATAACCTAGGATTTCACAGAAAATCAGGTAGCTGCTACCAATACAGATAACGAAAAAATGGTTTAAATCAGACAAAAAAAACAAATAACACTCTGAATTTAACTTGCTAAAGGAGGTCTCAATTTTGAATAAGATTAATTAATACAGTTGCAATAGCATAAGACCTAAGAAAACATGCATATATACAATCTACAGAAGCGTACCATGTCGCAGTCTAAGGCGTGAGATGCGAGGCCGGCAGAGGCGATTACGAGGTGGAGAAAGAGCGACTGTGAGTCTGAGGCGTAGAGAGAGGAGGTGCGAAGGAGAAGACGGACCGGGTCGGGTGGAGTGCAAGGATGGAGGCATCTGAGAAAATCGCACAAAGAAAGCGAGTGAGCTGCCGGAGAAAAGAAAGCTGGTCAGCGGTCAGCCTGTGTAATCAACGGGCAGTGTGTTTTTTATAAGATAGAAAATCAATCCCATTGAATTTAAATGAACGGTTCAGATCTCTGCCCACGGTACAAGTTTGGGTACCTTGGAGGATACGGATCCGATGTGAACCCTGAAACCCTGAAACCTAGTAATCGCATTATGTCAAAAACCCTAGATAGCGTATCTCTGAAATACCTCAATTTTAGCGTGACCGACGTGTCCGGTGCCTATTCGGGGATAGCGCAAGGGGCCAGTATTATTTGTGCTTTGAGATTCGTACAGAGCGTTTTGAAAGGTTGAGATTTTCCATAAAAGACGCAAAAGTTGAGATATCACAGAGGATGCGAATTCAAAACCCTGCTATATATTACATTTTTCTTCTTCTTCTGCCTTTCCGTCACTTCTTCGCGCCGCCAACAATAGCTGTAACCATGGAGGCATCAACCCCCATCCCGACTGGAACTATCCCCGATGGCGCCTCCGTCCAGTGCTTTGGGCGCAAGAAGACCGCTGTGGCGGTGACGCACTGCAAGAAGGGTCGTGGCCTGATCAAGGTTAACGGGTCTCCGATCGAGCTCGTCAAACCCGAGATCCTCCGCTACAAGGCATTCGAGCCGATCCTCCTCCTCGGCCGCAACCGCTTCTCCGAGGTCGACATGAGGATCCGGGTGCGTGGCGGAGGGAAGACCTCTCAAATCTATGCAATCCGCCAGAGCATTGCCAAGGCGCTTGTCGCTTACTTCCAGAAGTACGTCGATGAGCAGCAGAAGAAGGAGATCAAGGACATCCTACTCAGGTACGATCGCACCTTGCTTGTGGCGGATCCGAGGCGCTGCGAGCCCAAGAAGTTCGGTGGACGCGGTGCACGCTCCAGGTTCCAGAAGTCCTACCGTTAAGAGGTATTTTGTTTTGATCCAAGTTCAGGTGTTTATTATTGTTCTTACCTGTGTTGTATGACCTGGGTACAAAAAACTTGTTCTTTAGGAGAACATTCAATTGAACTCGAACAACTGCATTTCATGGATATATTTTATTGGTAAATGTCAACTTCAGCTCAGAATGTAAAATGAATATTAGTTGGCATAATTTAGTGCAAATATTCAATCACGACTAGCAGAGGAGCTTGGAGTGCTGAAAACATTGATTTGATTGTTAACTTTAAACACGACCTATAATATCTAGATAGCAATTGATTAGATATTTAGGATGTTGTCCTTTGTCCATATGGCTATTATCCAAATCATACGTAGCTTGTCTGTTCATATTAATTTTAGATATACTGTTTGAAATAAAAAATTGAGCATGTAGTTTTGAAGTGATGGTGTATCTTTAATTGAAATATTCAGAATGATTGCTCAACATGCGTTGCATTTCTACTTGTTTTTCTTGATGCGTCTGTTGTTTACAATTGTATTGTTGTGATAAAATGTATTAGTGTTAAATTATCAAATTCCAATATAGCTTCATTTACGCATGCATCTTTCTTATCAAACAACACATGTTGGACATACCTGTGTTTTTCTCTAAAACTGAACTGTCCCTGTTTTCGGATACCTGGCCTGTGTTATGGATTGTCTGGTGATGTTACAGTAATGGATTTGTTAAATTGATTGAATAGCTGTATGGGCTCACTTTGATCAAGGAATCAATATAGATACGATAATATGAATTTGATGTAATGTTATGCTCGAATGAAGCTGGTAACTCTGCTTTGTTCATTGTATGTTCTAAAAGTCTATTTTTAGCAGGTTTAGAAATTCTCATCTTTATAATATTTTGAGCTGGAGCTGGAGCTTGATGAAGAAATGGAGTCTTGGTTTTTTTTTTTTTTCCATGTTGTGTTAAAGACTAGTTTTAATTAGAGTTAATGTTGAATGCCGATAAATTTTGAACAAATTTTTAATTAATTAGCCCCGTCACTCGTCTTTGTTGACTTCTTACCTTGTTTGTAATTAGCCTTCGCTCCTAATAGCACCAAGCATAGATTTCCTCATCACTCTTCGCTTTTCTTTCCTCACTTTTCACCTTGCTAATAACTATACTTCGCTCATGATGCAAGTGTGACCTCTTGCTCGTCTCTGTTCGTTCCTCTGGTTGGTTTCTTGGTCCATAACAGAGCACCTTATAAGGGCGCCCATCTCTTGTTATTCTTTTTCTGCGATAGGTACACTTCGCTGCTGTAAGCCTGATACTCATTTTGCTAGGATTTTGTGAAATTATAAAGCAAAGTTTTAAACGTCAAGGTAAATGAATGGATTCCCAATTTCGACTGTAGATGGATATGAAGTTTGTGAAAAGAAAAAAGTAAAGATGATATTTCTATTCAACTGTGTTTAAAAGTCGAAGTTATGCTAGTCATTTACGTGGACAGAACTGAGATAAGCGTGTAGTGAATTATGGGCGCGTTAAATTCTTTTAAATTGAAATCAATTGTACTATCATACATTTTGTTTCCGATTAAAAACTTAGTCTTTCTCGGTTAGGATTTTTATTATCTCCATTCTTATATTATGCGCGTAAATGTCTTGATCCGCTAACAGCTATGATTGAAAAATAAAATTTCAGATTTAATATCAGCCCTCCAATTAAATAATATGTTTTTTTTTATTAAATGTATTTTTTTTACGTGTAGAACTCTAAAATTAGTTAGAAACATACTCACTACACATACTGTCACATGATATGTTACAATTAAAATTGAATAGAGAACAAAATTGGAGAGAAATTCAATTTATTCGTTCCCTTATTTCTCCTCTCCAGCTATCTCCCATTTCTTATTTTCTTATTTAAGAATCATCATGGATGATAAATTTGATTTTTAAAAATATCACATATTTTAAAAATATCTTATCAGCATTTGATATCTTCAAATTTAATACACTACTCAATTTAAGTTATAGTGAATCTTTTTACAATTTTACTTCTTCAATTTTGATAATATAAAATATTCTTTTTTATTAGTATCTTTCTTAGTTTCAGTTGTTAATTATCTGGAGAACATATGTTGAGGAGGGATTTTAGTAACATTAACTATAATTAGTACCACAAAATGGAGCAACTAATTTTATTAAGGGAGAGTCTAGCTATCCCCGGGATCCATCTCCCATTTCATCCCCCAGACAATAACTACTTGAGTAACTACTAACTACTTGGGGGAACCACTTACTGTTTGGAGACCGCCTAATATTTGAAAGATTTTACAACTGGCGCGCGCAAGTATTCATACATAATACATAAAGTATTCATATATAATACATAAAGTATTCATACCTAAGATATCAAGTAATTTAAAAAAAAAAACTGGACACATCACTCACCCATCTTTTACATGTTTTTAGAGATGTTTTTTTTTTCCGTTCAATCTAACCAATATTTCTGACGATCTGTGAGGAATTTTGCAAATATAAAACCACGAACGTCTTCTACACAATTTTCTCTTTCAAATGAGATCCATGATGACATACTTTCGAGTTGTCCGTTGCACAAGTATTCATACCTCGTCGCAAGTATTCATACCTCATCGAGCAAGTATTCATACCTCGTCGTGTAAGTGTAAATAGTTAATGTATCAAGAGTATTACAAGTATATGTGCATACCTCGATTAATTATACAAGAGCAGCTGAATAGTATTGAACATTGCTTTATTGCTTTCTAGTTCAATTTTATTTTTTGAAAATAAAAAATAGTTGCCACATGTTTCACTGTCGAAACAAAAATAATCTATCAAATTTTACATATTATATAATTGAAATGTTACAAAAAAAAAACAAAATTTTTTTTTTAAATAAACAAAACATATTTCATTGAAGTATTCATATATATACGTTGAAATATTCGTCCATAAGATATCAAGTATTGATACATATACGTTAAAGTATTTATATCTAAGATATCAAGTATTCATTCATACACGTTGAAGTATTCACACTTAAGACATCAAGTATTCATTCATACACCTCTAATTTTTTTCAAAATTTGTTTTTCTGTCATTTCTTAGTACTTAGTACGTACTGGCCTAATTCACCATTAGGGAGGCGGAGGTGGGAGGCGAAGGCGGAGGTGGAGGTGGGAGAGGGAGGGAGAGAGGGGAAAGAAATAAAGGAAGAATTAATTTGTAGGGACCCTTAGAGAGTTAGAAATTGTAATTATAGTTAGAAGAAAAAGTTAGTTAGTTGGGGGATGAAATGGGGAAAGATAGATGGGGGAAAATATAATTAACCTTCTATAATAAGAATTCACTTTCATTAAATATTTTTTGGCTTTTGGTTATATGGGATGTCTATATTTCTACAAGTCATTTGTCTTTTTCTTTTTTATTATCAAATCTCTTTACTTGCATCAAAGTTTGAAATTCAAATGGTAACTCAAACTCTTTATCTTCTTCATTTTATTTAGAAATGGGGGCATGCAATTTTTTTTTTCTTTTCGAGTTTATTTTATAATAAATCAAACGGTTCAAAAATAAATACACTAAAATTAATCAATCATAGTTTAATTAGAGTTGTTCTTTTTTTTATCACTTACAATATAATACGAGATCCAAAAATTATAAAATCTTATGTAGATGTATCGGATTTAAATTTTGAATTTTAATCTTTGAAATATAAATAAAAAAGTGACTTTTTGCATTTTATGATTTGTGGTTTTGATACCTTTCTAACAAATTGATATATCTAACTTTTATGAATGGACATGTATAAATTCATCTTAGAACTTCTTGTATTTGTGTTGAATATACCCATTTTCTGTTAGAAAAATTGAGTGAATACAGTTTGAATATACCCAAGAGCCTATGTACTTTAATTTAGATTCAGTTATTGATTGGTCCATCTCACCTTAATTTTAGTTTGTTAACATGATGAATTTCAATATTTTAATATAGATTATTCTAGAAGTTTAAACTTGTCTGATTTCAAGCGGGAAAGTCCATCTAAAGGGGAATCTTGATGCATCCTATTTGGTCTTTTTCTCTTTGGTTATTTTCTAATTTGCCTTTTATTACATAATTGCGGCAAAAAATGACATGAATGTTAAGAATTAAAATGTAATTAGTGAATCAAATTTCTTATTTAGAATGAGATTATGTTTTTACGTAGTAGGTTTTCTATGGAAATAACGCCCGGAACTATGAATGTTTGGGCAATTTTTTTTGTTATTCATTAAGGTATTTTTTCTATTTAACGTTCTGGTATGCTTGATTATTTGTACTACACAATTGTTGTTCACATGTGCGATGTGTGCAATCACATTTTCTTGTTTCTTTATGGGGTTATCGGTTTTGGTAGGTTCCTTTTTTTTTTATATATTGTTACTAATACAAAAGTTAGTGTATGAAATAAACAATGTTTCTCTCACTTATATACTGCTGTATAGGTACTCAGTATTTTAAATTAATGAAGAAAAATATATATAGTTGTGTTGATATGGAAGAAATCATCATATGTACGTATTACATGTGTTTTTCAATCATCATCTTATGGACACAAATATCATTTTAATTCAAACAAAATAATTTATTTTGTACTATGTAGTTGCACTGTCGTAGGACCCTAAATAATTTATCTATGTACAATTTTTTTCATTGTGGTTCCGATCAACAAAGTTCAATCGGAACTCATCTCTATGAATTATATTGAATTGAAATCACATGAACTCCATTGAGTGGTATGATCTGATCAGACCCCAAATAATTTTCAACTGTCGTAGGAAATTTCCGTTTGTTTCTCCCAAAAAAAAACACTTGCACTGTTATACATATCTCTCTCTTCTATTTTTTTCATATTGATACAATGCAGTGCAGTATTGCGAAGTGAGACTATTCTAACAGTTTGATTCCAAATGTTGAATAATTATTCTTTTCATTGATCTATTTTTTTATTGGTAAAAGTATGTCATTTTGTAGAAAAAAAATTGTTCTATTATAATATGTTTCCGTTGCAACGCACGGGCACGATATTAGTTATTTTTTATTGTTACTTGGAGGATATGGTTCCGTGCTTCAGTATCGTGTCACATTAATACATAGGGCCAAGAAAACCAGAATTTTGCGTTGTTGATAGGTCGCATTTAATTTTTGATATATGGGTAGATTGAGATTTGATATTGTAACTAGCCACGTATTATGGTCGGCATATATGTTTAATGGTAGTGTTTCCATTGACGAATGAATTAAATAATTGGAACGATAATTTTAGTTTGGCGAATTTGGTCGGCGCAGAAATGGAAGAAATTGACAACAATAATTTCGCTCCTCTTTGCATTTGAAGCAGGTACAAGTGTGCATATCAGGAAAAAAAAAAAAAAGACTTTGATTTCTACATGTTCAGTCTTTTATTCCATTCTCTACAGATATAATCCTCGCCACAATAATAAAATAGTAGTTTCAATTAGTAGTTAATGGTTGTTCGCATCTCGTGGAGAAGATTGTCTTTGATTTAGTGATAAAAGACCCGTAAGACATGTTAAAATCTGGATGTGAAATTTTTTGTTGACATTAAAATTTGAAAGGCTAAACATACACCTTTCTCTTAAAAAAATTATAAAGACTATAACGCACATCTAAACGGTCGACATAACCAATGCAATCTAAGTTGAATCAAATGACGATGCATTCAATGATCTCGAATCACATCGTCGTAAATTAATAATTAGTGAGGAATTAATTGGTAGAAGAAGACACTCGCGAAGTCCAGATAATTGGTAGGTTGGAGTAAAAATTTTGAGTGAGGCATAATTTATAATTATTTTAAATATTAAGTATATCTTTTTATTTTTATTTTAAATATAGAAAGAGAAACATATTTTGAGAAAAAAAAAATTAGAATTAGACAAAATTGTATAAAGTTTTGATACTTAAATATATTTTTATAATTTTTACTAAAAAAATAAAAAATAAAGGCATATTTTTTTAAAACTATTTTGAGTCAGAAAGGAGCACTTTGCCTATCTCTAATTCTACTTGACTCCACCCTTAAAGACACTTTCCTACCGGACTAAAATATTTATAATATCATGTTTTTAAAATTATACTTGTAAATAAAAAGATTATAAAATTATGTTTGAACTCCTGAATATATATGAAATTAAGCCTCATCTTAAAATTTTACCGCATGGATCTTGGATCTTAGCTATAGTGCTGGTGCATGATGTTAAAAACTGTTCCATTGTGCAGAAGATCCGGATTGTTAATAACAGTTCAAAGATTCGTGCAGTTCCTATTTTGTTGGTTAAAGACGAGTAAAAAATTATCATAATGGAGCAGAAAAGGAAATTATTGGGCTTAACTATTTTTTAGATATTAGAGTTAGGGGTGCAAACGGATCGGATAGTGGTAAAAATCCTCTGTTATTTTTTTAATACAGATATATGGATTGGATATTAAACGGATAAGAATTGGATATCCGTAGATACATATATATTTTTTTTCATAATATATATTAAACTATATGATATATATTTATTCTTCAGATATGAATAATTACATTTAAAATCATATTTGTATCTGTATCTTTAAATGTTAGATATTCGTATTTAATTTTCGAATACGATCGGATAATATCCAATCCAGTTTGCACTCCTGTGTAGTCTTTATATGCTAAAGCAAGTCAAAAGTTTGGTTAGAGTAGCCAGCTCACTGCAAGGAGCGACTCGTTATATTTCAAAGTTATAAGTGTTGAGATTTTAAATCTTAACTATACTACAAATACATATTTAAAATTTTATGAAAGACACTTAACTATATAAAAACTAAAAAAAATTAGAAAATTTAATTAAAATTCAATATACTGATTAAATTTTTTGAAATTATTAGAATGACTAAGCGTCTTCACTCTTCAGGCTTAAGTGTAGATTCGCTCCTGATCTTGTTCGCATTGGAGGACATAATGAAAGGAAAAAAAAACATCATGGATCAATTTATATTGCTATTATCTTATTGTACATTATTTCATTTTACGTTTCTCTTTTATATAAAAAAATTATCATTTTACTTTTTTGTTCTTGTTATATCATCCAACTCTCAATCGCTATCAAAATTTCACACCAATGCATTTCACACATCATTAGCTTGATTTTTTTTTTTTATCAATTTTACGTCAAAGTTATACTTAAAACTTACTCAATCCATCAAAATAAACAAATTCCGTGCTCTTCAGAATAATGCACAACCGGCCAATAATAATCTAGAAGTTCTTAACAAATTTTGATTGTTCATTTTGTATTACGTAAGATTCAATCTCTTGTTATGGAAATTAGACAGAGAGCATTTTGAGCTCAATAATTAAATATGGTACTTTATACGAAAATTAAACAACTTGTTGAAATTAATTTGATTGGGATAACACTGATAAAGATATTGACAATGTTGTTTTGACTTTATACAACGCACATACAATAAAGTTAAAATGTAAAAAATATATAATTCGTGCGTTGTACGAAGTCAAAATAATTCTGTTAATAATCTTGTCTAGGTAACATTTATATTGATTCTTTTCAAAAGGATTGAGAGGAAAATCAAGGTGCTTAATAATAAAATGGAAGATTTCTTATCAGATTTGTACAAGCAGTTGAGTTCATGCATCTCGGCCGTCTGATTTTAAACGGAGCCAATTCAGTTCTCACTTATAACGCAGGCCGCCCTTTAATGTTAATGCGGATCTAATTTGCACGGATTTAAAGTGGATTGAACAGTCCAAATGCGTTAACTCAAAAGATTCTTTTTTTAAGTTAGTGCAGAGGATACAAATTCCATTAAACTACGGGCCGTCTGATTTAAATAGCAGAGCCTGTGGCCGACCGTCTGATCATAACAACAGTAGATCTAAGAGAAATTTTATGTTGGGTGAACGCTGCCACGTCATCAATCGTGACAAACTCGCACCCTCTCTAATCACTACTCTTACGTGGAAATATATTTCCCATTGAAAATTAAAAAGCACCTTACACACGCCTACGGGCATTTGGGCAAAGAAAAGCACCTTACACAATTCTGAGTGAGTATTCCATCAGGTACCTGATCACGTAGAATACTTGCAGCTGGCCAAATTCGAGTGAGTATTTCCCATTGGAATATATGATCGCTTTGAGAGTCGTGCCAGATTAAAATGGACGACTCAGATCTCATTATACTCGGTCAGGTACTGTACTGATCTGAATTCTTCTCTCGCGAAAGAGAAATTATCGAATAATAAAATACTTCGTCGTGTTCTTTTCTTCAACTCCCCATTTCGTGGGTAAGCTCAGTGCGGTTCGCACAAATACCGCTTCTGAATCCTTCTCTCTTACAATAATACTCACCAACACACGCACTCTCTCTCTCTCTCTCCGTCTCCCCACCAGAAGAGAAGAGGTTAGAGGTCAGGTGTGCCATGGCTACAGCTTCTTGTTCTTCTACCTTTGTACCTGCTACCTGTTTGGGGAGCACTAGTAGTACCACTAGGAGGACGAATGGATTACGCTTCTCAAGGGCTGTGTCAGTTCTAGCTTCTCTCGACACCAAAATCTCTGATATGAGCATCAATGGTATGCTTCACTTTCCAATTGACCACTAGGGGTATTCATTTTTTCGTTTTGTTTTAACTTGTGCATGGCAATTACCAACAATTGTAATTTTCTACCAACCGCATAGTGGGGTTGCCTAAATTTTAGTTGCTTGGATAATACTTTTATTTTTGTTTTAATGTGAGAGCAAGTTTCAATAGGAACTCTGTTGTTCAAATTTATACCCACTGTAAGTAACGTGTCTTCAATAGCTTTTGTAGGAATGTGTAATTTCCAACGTCAATTCTTCTTCTCCCCCCCCCCAAAAAAAGTAGCAATAGATGCTACCTGTTTCATTAATAAAATGCAAATTACAGCGTCAGTTCTTTTCAATGTTATATCCAACACTTAAATCAATAGAACCAATGAAACAAGTTCGGGGGAGCACATACATATTCGTGGAAGCACGGCTCTGTTCCTGGCTCAAAACCAAAATAAGAGTTAACCCGTCCTCAGAATAATGAATTTTTACTGAATAAGCACACTAGTATATTGCCTCCTTTTGCATTTCAGCGCCAAAGGGATTATTCCCACCAGAACCAGAGAATTATAGAGGCCCCAAGCTCAAAGTAGCTATTATTGGATCTGGTCTAGCTGGCATGTCAACAGCTGTGGAGCTTTTAGACCAAGGACACGAGGTTTGTTCTCACAAAACAATTTTTTTTTGAGAAATCTGCCATGTGACAGTTTGTCAGAATAAATTCCATTCCCTGGTAAAATAGAAATAGATGTTTATTGTTGTTTAATACTGATATATTAAAGGCCTTTTGCAAATAGCTTCTGATATTTTTACTGAAAATACAAGTAAAAGCCCAGCATTTTTCAGACTGAAGCTATGAACAAATCTTATTGTTGGATGTGATATACAGCTGACTGCAAAACTAAGAAGTCAAGCGAGAATGAGTACATAGACCCTAAATCATTAAGTTTGCAATGCCTTATTCAGTTATTCTCCCTTTCCTGATTTTAGTTAAACTTAGGACTTAGGGAAAAGTAGACCAGTAGCAGATAGGATAGTGACTCTAGGTGCTGGTACCAAAGGGTGTACCAACTGGTACCAGTCACCTGGTTGGGATAGCTATGATCACCAACCATGTTTTTGTTGGAGGATACATTGTTACCTTATTGGGTTTTGATCCCGGTCTGGCTAGGATGGTTTCAACATGTGCTGAACAATCAAAAGCTTCTATTTAAATAGCCTTTGTCTAGTAATCTATATGAGGAGCATGTATGCATATGATGACATAATTTCAGGTTGATATATATGAATCGCGGCCATTTATTGGCGGAAAGGTGGCTTCTTTTGTGGATAGAGGTGGGAACCATATTGAAATGGGTCTACATGTGTTTTTTGGTTGCTATAGCAATCTCTTTCGCCTGATGAAAAAGGTACATGTTTTCTTCAATTATAATATTATTTGATACTGGTGCCATGCTGGTTGGCCACTTGTCTTCAAGAAGAAATTAAATATGGTATAAACTTCAGGTTGGTGCCAGTGACAATCTACTAGTCAAGGATCATACTCATACTTTTGTCAACAAAGGAGGTGATATTGGAGGTATGTGTAAACTTTGTAGAAGCTTGCCTTAAATTATATTGTGACCCAGTAATGCAATCAGCCTTAGAATACATAAAGCTTGTGAGGTATATTCAGTTTGTTATTAATGGAAGGTTGAGAATGAATACAACTTCAAC
Organism: Carex littledalei; assembly: GCA_011114355.1. NCBI lineage: Eukaryota > Viridiplantae > Streptophyta > Magnoliopsida > Poales > Cyperaceae > Carex > Carex littledalei. The sequence goes on along the minus strand of CM022092.1, from coordinate 3,620,488 downwards.
TTTCAGATTCTCATTTGAAAACCAATCTGTTGGTTTGTTATCTTATGAAATTTTACAATGCAAGTACAGAGCTTGATTTCCGGTTTCCAGTCGGTGCACCTATACATGGCATACGCGCATTTTTAGCAACTAACCAACTGAAGGTGATAATTTCCTAAGTATTGTACTAGTGAAAAAAGCAACTAAAAAACTCACCATATACATCATTTAAGTTCATCCATTTGTGTTGTCTTTTGTAGCTATATGATAAAGCAAGGAATGCAGTGGCACTTGCATTGAGCCCGGTCGTCAGAGCTCTTGTCGATCCAGATGGTGCACTTCAACAAATTAGGGATCTGGATGATGTGAGAAATATTTTTCTTTTTTAATTGTTGTGTGGTCCTATAAGTCCTCATTCCTCAAAATATCATGACTGTTGTCCTGCAAAATCAGAAATGTCATATGCCCTCCTTTTCCAATTCCTAAATTAAGAAAAAGAACTTATTCCTCTTATTTGTGAAACAAAAAAAGAGAAACTTTTACGGATGAGATGTAATCTGGTTATACTTGAAGAAAATGGTGAATTACGGAGTATAGAAGGTATTACTTGTGCTTTTTAGGTAAATGATATTTTATGCATGATATATCTTATTTGCACGGAATAATTGGTATTCCAAGGTATTAAAACTACACATAGATTATTAAACTTTTTTAAATTGTGAAAACTTTTTAAAACTTTTTTACAATAGTTTGTAAAAGGAACTAGTGGATTCGATTCAAGGTGTTAATGTTTGCAATATGCAGCCACTAATTTAATGGTCAGTTCCAATTTTCAAATAACGACCAAACAGCTGAAACCAATGTTACATCAGCAAAAATGACCGTGACTATTTTTGTACTGCCGAAGCATAAATTGACTAAATTATATGTTAATCTAATTCAAACACTGCATTTAACTCAATTTTAGTGGGAAATTGGTCAACATTTGATAGTTTGTACTTGTCGCATCATACTAAGCTAATGTTTTGGTGCTAGGTGCTAATATCTGTACAAATGGATGTGCTTAAAATCTAAGAAATTATCGATGTCATTTGCAAATGTGATAAAATGATCAATGTTGATTTGAATAAAAGAATTCCTTTTTTCTGTAGGTGAGCTTCTCTGACTGGTTCATGTCAAAAGGTGGGACCCGTGCTAGTATAACAAGGATGTGGGATCCTGTTGCTTATGCACTGGGCTTCATTGACTGTGACAACATAAGTGCAAGGTGCATGCTAACAATTTTTGCATTGTTTGCCACTAAAACCGAGGCGTCACTTTTGCGAATGCTCAAAGGATCACCTGATGTGTACCTGAGTGGGCCCATAAGGAAATATATAACAGACAGAGGTGGAAGGTATGGTTACCTTTCTCACTGTACTAGATATTATTTAATTTTCAGCTTAAAAGCACAGTGGTTCTTCAGTGAGGCTCTAAGTGTTTTATAGGACCAAAAAGAGTGAAACACAAGAGTGGCTGCTTCTGTACTGTAAAATAGCAGTTAGGTTTTGGGCCTGTGTTTTAAGTAGTATTAAAATGAACTGGATCAATACTGGTAGACTTTTTTGAAGATCTCTGACATAAATTTTGTCTGTAAATACTGGTACGTTCTTGGCATGTTAATTATAGGCTTTATCAGTATTGCATGTTAAGATGGAATTATGTAAATACTGGTACATTCTTGTGTCCTGCTGGTATGATTCTGTACAATTAAAGTGTGGAGTGAAACATTCAAGTCTACTTTGTGATTTTTTGCTGAAGTTAGAAAATGTAGAGCTTCACTTGATTATTAACCACTTTCAGGTTTCATCTAAGGTGGGGTTGTAGACAGATCCATTATGAGAAGCCTCAAAATGGCGAAGCCTATATTACTGGCATGACCGTATCTAAGGTACATATAAAATCATGTTCTTCATCCTTCTTTTATTTGCATCAATATCAGTGACCCTTCAGACATGAAAATATCATAACCTGCAAGCCTCAAAGTAAATGCATTATCCGAGCAAAACTGAAAATTATCAAATGTATCTCTCTTCCTTCTTCAAAAGGTGCCTAATCTACCCTTCCTCATTTTACATCTCGATGACAATAATGAAAGAAAGAGGATAATTTGGGTATTTTTTTAAGGGAAATGGGAGAGTGTGACAGTTGTGGTTTTTCTCTTTTTTTGGAAGGCACGAGTTATTTCTAATTTTGCAGGAGTGTTCTCCCATATTTCAATTCTTGCTGGGTCATGGATGTAATGTCTATTATTTTGGTTAACTTTTAGTACATCTCTTGTATTTGTTCCCCTTTTTTAATGGATCTTCTGTTATGCTTCCATTTCCCTTCAGGCTACAAGTAGGGAGATCATTACAGCTGATGCTTATGTCGCAGGTCTCTCTCTCTCTCAAACACACACACACACTCGCTCTTATATAAAATTTACTTGTAATTGGACATAAGAAGATAAACCAGAGTCAATAATAAAAAAATAAACAGTAAGAAGAAATAAATATGAGAAACTCTGCTTATTTTCAATGACAGCTTGTGATGTTCCTGGAATAAAAAGATTGTTACCATCTGAATGGCGAGAGTGGGACCTATTTGACAATATATACAAGCTAGTTGGCGTGCCAGTTGTAACAGTTCAGCTTCGGTACAATGGTTGGGTTACCGAGCTGAGAGATTTCCAGAAATCCAGGTAACCTGAACTTGCACAATTACATAATGATGCAAACAAAACAAAAAATGAAAAAAATGGGAGAGTATGCATGCACCAAATCAATCCCGCAGGCTATAATATTACTTAAATGTTGGCTTCTTCAGCATTTAAAATTTTGAGACAGTTGTTAAGTAGAATTTCTTGTTTACAATGGTCAAGAAAGTTCTTAAGATATATTGTATAGAATACTAGAATCCGGAATAAGTTCCTTTTTAAAGTTCTACAAAAATGAGGGTAAGGTCCTTTCTGATTACTGTTGAGTTTGGTACTGGTAAACTTTGGCTAGTGGCTATTTGTTGTAGGACAACCTGGTCAATACAATACTTCACAAGTAACCTTCCTTGAGAAATTCAGTGAATTTATGTAAATCTACCAAATAGGCAACTTAAGAAGGCAGCAGGATTGGATAATCTCCTCTATACCCCTGATGCTGACTTCTCCTGTTTTGCTGACCTTGCACTGGCATCACCTGAAGATTACTATATTGAGGGACAAGGCTCTCTTCTCCAGTTAAGTGTAGCATTACTTGTTGCTCCATTAATTATTTTGTTCTCTAATTTGTAAGCCTGCAACATTTAGAATTTGTAGTATCCATGACAACTTTCACCATTTTCTTTGAAGTATAACTTAATTTTGTTTCAAGCGGCCTTCCGTAGTTAGTGTATGATTAATATGATACAATTACTATCAGGTACATGCACATATTCTATAAAGCAAGCTTTAGATTGCATTTAGTAGGAATTTTCAGTTTGTTACCTTGATCATTTACATTTGTTATTACAGAGCTGTGCTGACACCAGGTGATCCTTACATGCCATTGCCTAATGAGGAGATCATTAGCAAAGTTAATAAGCAGGTTTTTATGCTACTCTGTATCTATTATACAATTTTTTCAATAATATTAAGCCAAGTATAAGATTGCCAGATCTTGATGCTGGCTTATACTAGTATCTGTCAATGGCTCAATGCAATGCCTACAGTACAACAGCCATATATTTTACTTTTGTATTTAATCTTTCTTGAGCGAGGGAGGGGATTCTAAATAGGGGCATTTTGGTATCAATCATATTTAAAAGGAAAAGTTTGCTTCATATGTATGAATTGGTGCTAGCACAGGCATCAATTATATTTCAGTGATCTTGCAGTTGTATAGGCGCAGATTTTTAGGGGTATGCCTTTTTTTCTTTTGGGTTGCTTACTTTTGTTAGTATTATATAGGTGGTACTGAAGCAAATGATTCTTATGCAGGTACATGAGTTGTTCCCTTCATCTAGGGGCTTAGAGCTTACCTGGTCATCAGTGGTAAAAATTGGCCAATCTCTTTACCGTGAGGCTCCTGGAACTGACCCATTTAGACCTGATCAAAAGACACCTGTCAAAAATTTCTTCCTTGCTGGTTCTTACACTAAGCAGGTATTATCATCATATCACTTACCAATTTAATTGTTTAGCATATGCCCCTTTGAACTGAGAATCCTGCAAATGGAATGATTCTGAGTAGTGTTTAACTCCATGGGACTATTGGTAATGTGGTTATTTATAAAAAAATGTCCCAACACATGGCAACATTGTATTGGTTCTGAATGGTATGTTATAATTGTTAATAGTTTGTCAAGCTCGCCATCTAGGAAGTTCACATATATACTATTTAATAAATAATAAACCAATAGAATTCTGCCATGTGTTGGCACATGATGTTTCATTGATCATCATTAGTGAGATTCGGTAGTTAAATTAGTATTGAGAAATATGTTAATAACCCCCGAAAGATGTATAATATCATCAATATTTAATCTCTCTTTAGAAGATGTCCGAAGTCCAAACTATCTGCATTCCTTAGTTTTCTTTTAGGAGCAGTAATTTTGACGAGATATTATTAATACGGGAATGATTATGCTTACCATGCTAAGGCGCACACTGCAAATAAAAATAAGCTTTCTGGAAGGGCCATGCGATAGTCTTAATTTTTTGGGATCACAAATTCCTTGTTTGATGAATGCTCTTTGATGAAAAGAACATTCATTCTCCATCAAAACAAAAATTAATTCTGATACACATTGAGAGACTTTTCATTGTTTGTTTGCCTATAAAATATACTTCTGAATTCTAATTTTAAATATTTTAGCAACATTGACATTGTATTTGTTGCAACAATGCAGGATTACATTGACAGCATGGAGGGGGCTACTCTCTCTGGCCGTCAAGCAGCAGCATACATATGCAATGCTGGTGAAGAGCTCGCCGCTCTTAGAAAGAAATTAGTTGCTAATGAATTGAGCCTTGTTTGATTCTATATTATGTATATTTCTCTATTTTTGGGGGATTTGATGTGAAAATTTGTATAAACCTTTAGGTATTAGGCCCCGATTATTTGTTGTACGTAGAGATAAATTGGTGTTTATGGCATACGGGATATATCAGGCAGTTGGAGTTGATCAAGTTAATTAACAAATAAATCAACTCAAATCTGTTGGTAATACAGGGAAACCTATCACAGTTATTCCCCTCTTAAATAAAATAGTTTTGTTTGAAAATAAATTTTCCTTTGGAAAATATGGTAGCAACTCTTATTAAAGAAATCTTTTAAAAGGAAAAATAGAAATATTTTTTTTTTCATAGAATAACACGTTTTAATCTGAGAATTGTTAGTTGTTGCTCGCAATTTAGCCTAGAATCTTGTGGGGCTACAGACTACGAGTTGCATATCTTCGAATTCGGATCTCCTAAAGTAACTCAAATTTTGAGTTTGGATCCGAACTGTTTGATCTGGCACGAATATTAAGGGGCCTGGTACATTTCACTTCAGATCAAATTGGTTCAGATTTTGATCGGATGATCCTGATCTAAACTCAAAATTTGGGTTACTTGGGGGATCTAAACCTGCTTATCTTCTCCTGTAGGTATAATTCGTGCCTTAGATGGACAAGGGTCTTTAAGATTTGTGACAAAATAAATGGTCTAGATTTCATTCTACCAGGTCAAAGAGCTAGCTGGATATAATTGGTAGACTTTAGCTCTTTTCATAATTTGGTTATGAGTTGAGTCAAATTGAGCTCAAACTAAAGATCAATCAAGCTATCAAGTTCAAACTAATCCTAATTCATATAGAGCTCCTATGAGAACCTTTTTATGTTTTCTTTTCATACTATCTTAAATAATCAGAGTGCAAGTGATTAATGTTTATTTTTTCTACATTTTACTTTTTTTACTTGTCATCGATATTTTGTTGACTCTTGACATTTATAACCCCAAAGTAAGCGTATTACGCTATATTAATGATTGAATTATATTATTACATATTAAGCGATTTGAGTTGAGTTTGAGCAAGTGAACTAAAATAATTTCAAATTTGAGCTCTATGATCAAAAGCCTTATCAAGCAAGTCAGAACTCGAACTAGAATTCAATTAATCTCAAACAATCAACAAGTTATGAGTTTTTCTTACAGTTCTATTTTCCGGACAAAGTCATTACAAGTTGTTTGTGAAAAAGGTGATATCGAATAGAAACTAGCGTCATAACTATCATTGCTTGTGTGAAAGAAAATTTGATTTATTATAAATCAACCTGATCGATTTTTTTTTAATCATAAAGTTTCAAATTTATAGCCGCACTGACCAAACGATGCTATATACAATACTATAGACACATCAATGTGTATATATTTATTATTTAGGTCCTTTTTGTAGGCTCACTGTGTTGACGAACTCGTATCTGTTATTTTTCTTGTTAGAAAACCCTCCTATTTTTATATTTAGTACAGTTTACGGTTACGGATCTTTCATTGGACAGTTCTAATCCGAACCATCCACAGAACTGATCATAGGGCTGATTCTCGAAAAGGACCCCATATCTACCATAGGCGCCTATGATCATAGGGCTGGCAAAAAAACCCGTGGCTCGTCGCCCGCTTGGTATCAGCCCGTGGCTGGATTGGTAACAACTCGTTCGTTAGTGGACCGAGTTAAAACTAACTTGCTCGCCACAGACTCGAGCCAGAATTAATGAGTTTGAGTTTGGCTTGGCTCGGCACAAGCCAGCTCGGTCATTAACGAGCTATTTAATATACATAGTTTAATAGTTTAATCGGATCCGTTCACTTCAGGTTGGAGATACTATGGTCTATTGATGTTATAGCTAGTGTTATGGTAATTACATTTTGGACTGCGCTTAAGTTGATTGGTAATTTTGTATGGAATATGTGTGAATTAATTATAAGCAACTAAATTAATTTGTATGAATTTGTTTGATTTGGTATGCATAAATTTATTCTGCGAACTATGTTGGTATGAATTTAGAGATTTAATATTTTTGTATGTATGAATTTAGTTGCAAACTTAATTTATAGTACTTGATTTGCTTAGTTGCACTTGAATTAAGAATATTCCTCAATAATTGATCATATAAATGTTATTTTGTTTTAATCATAATTGATACGAATAATTAGTCATATAAATGTTATTTTGTTTTAATCATAATTGATACGATGTGCTATGAAAATTTAAGATATAACAGGAAATAAAATATACAAATTTATAAATCTGCCAAGTTAGTAATGAGTCAGCTCGGCTCACTCGGACAAGTCACCAGTCAGTCTTGAGCAGCTCGGAACCTAAACTTCAAACTTGCTCGCTAAGCTTGATCCATAAACAAGCTGATTACGAGTTAGGCCTAGCTCGCTCTTTAGCGGTCATTACCACCTCTAGGCAATGAATCTCTTTTGATTCGGCTGAGATTAAATCTGGACCGTTCGTTTTACTAATTGTACCTCAGGTACCTGAGGGGATACGGATCCGCGGAGCCGCTATAACACGACCCAAGATTTTGACGGAGAAAAGATATCGTTTCACCGTTGGAAAGGTTACAAGATAATTTCTCTTCCTTTCATGAGCAAATTGCTTATTTTCTCTCCCTAATCAAAGAAACAGGGATTGTTTACCCCAATTATTAATCTCTCTATCCATCTCTCTCGGTCTCTCCTATAGTGCCTCTTTGAACCGTCTTCTCTCCTCCATCTGAAAGCGTCTAGTTAGAAAATATAATATCTTTCCTCACTCGATTCAGCAAAAATATTGAGAAATAAATACTCAATTCCAGTTCGATTGAAGCGGCCAATGGGTTCTCTTCTTCTATCCGATTCTCTCACCTCACGATCTTGCTCCAGTTTCTCCAAGCCTTCCCTTTCTCTCTTGCGGAGAAGCTCCGTTCTTCTCTCTTCTCTGCCCAGGCGGTCCCACCTGTCAGACCGGTTGCGCGCCGCCAGGCTGTCTGTACTGGCGCGAAATGGGTCGCTTAATACCAAATCAGCTTCGGTACGTAGTTTATCTTTATCTTAGTTTAGCTAGGGACGAAGAAGATGGGTTCTAGGTCTCTAGTTCCATGCAAATTAACCTTATTCCCATTAATTGCCAGGCGAATTTTGAATCAGTACCCAACTTTCAAGAACTTGGAATCATAGAAGGAATAAACTTGACTTAATATTCTCACTTGAAAGCCAGTCTTGACCAGTTAATTGTGCTAGGGTTTAAACCTCCCTATAGTACTTTAGTAATTATCTTGTATTCTTTTCTGGTATTTGGTATTAGAACCAGAGGTTAAGAATATAAAAAACAAATGACTCCTACTTTATTATATTAAGCCTTTTGAGCTACTTCTGTGTTCATTCAGAGTAATAATGGGATCTACACAGTTGGTGATTTCATGACTAACAAGGAAGAGTTGCACACTGTTAAGCCGACCACAACAGTTGATGAAGGTGCGCTCTAATTATTACTTGCGTAGTGTTTACCAGTTTGATTGAGTTTCTTTGTGATTTTATTCTGGTGAGGACATTAAGTCTTATTTAAGTATAGCATGGATGCAATACTTTATTTATAACAAACTGGCAGAAGCTGAAAAATTATAAAAAGTTCTCATATTCGTCTTATTTTCTTTTAATTTCTTGTATCTTTTTTACAGCTCTAGAGATGTTAGTGGAGCATAGAATAACGGGTTTTCCTGTCATTGATGATGATTGGAAATTGGTAAATTGCTTTTCTCTTTCAAGAAGCTCTCGAATTTTATTCTTATCCGCTCTTTAAAAGAAATTTACATGGCAAGTAATGACAAGATCTAATACATTTTGTTTAATGCAGGTTGGTGTAGTATCAGATTATGATTTGCTAGCACTTGATTCCATATCAGGTTGGTGTAGCTTCAGTGTGGTACCAGTTTTAACACTTGATGTTATATCAAGGCCAATTTAGCTGATTTATGCCATACTTAATTTTGTTGTTTAACTGAGAGTCTATTTAACTCAACATGCATATTTCCATTACATATCATCATTACTATTTCCTTTTGTTAATTCTAGGAACTAGTCAAGCAGACCAGGACATCTTTCCCCAGGTCAACAGTACATGGAAGGTATGCATGCTTAAATATGGGGTCCACAAGTCATACCAAAAATTGTGCTTTCCTGCTTGCTAATAATACTTTCTGGATAAACCTGTTGCAGACATTTAATGAGATCCAAAAGCTATTGAGCAAGACTAATGGCAAAATAGTTGGTGATGTCATGACTCCCGCTCCTCTTGTAGTTCGTGAAACAACTAACCTTGAAGATGCTGCCAGGTACTACTGTTACTGTTTCATTTATAGTTGAGTTTTAGAAAATGATAATAACCATAGGGTAATTAAAGAAAGTTTGTAACACTCTTATGGTCTTACCCATGATGAGATTTTTTGTTTCTGCCCTGAATTAGTAGCTTTTCCAGATTCTTTACCAACTTAGCCTCTCGTGCATTTTGGCTTCCACTAGGTCTAAATTAACATCATGTTAAGCAATTTAATTTCAATCTAATCTAATGTTGGATGTGTGTCACTGAATGCTTATTTCAGTCTTCCTTCCATCTGATGAATTTAATGACCGTCAGATGTGCATCTTCGTTTATTGCAATATTACTTCTTATGCATCTTTTTATTTTTTTTCCCCCGAAAGACACCATTTTACAAATGCTGCTAACCATATGTATTATCACAGACTATTGCTTGTAACGAAGTACCGCCGGCTTCCTGTGGTTGACAGTGCTGGAAAACTGGTAAGAAGACCTATCTTGTATTATGGCCATGTAATTCTTGTTTCTTTTTCTAAATTATATTTGGATAATTTCTGTAGGTGGGGATAATTACAAGAGGAAATGTTGTCAGAGCGGCACTTAACTTTAAGCGCGCCAATGAAGCAACTTCTTGAGGGTGTTTTGTTACACATTTGTCTTACGAAGTTGAATTGCTCGACTATTGTGGGGGAATGCCTCAATAGTGTGTATACCCCCTTTGCTATACTTATAGGAGCGTTTATGTATATGCCCAGTTGTATATGTTCTTTCTCACCTTCATGTACTGGAGTCTTAAATAATTCTATATTAGATCGCGGTCATTGTTACAAGATAATATTTACTTGGGTGTAACAGACATGTAGCCTGTATTTATTCCATCAATATAATTATAATTTTCTTCTTGCTCCAAAATATCCCTAGTACCTCTTTTCTTTATTATTCTTGAGAAGAAGTTAAGAGGTCAAGACATCAAAATATTTAATATTAATAATTCTATTCGGATTTTGAACCTGAAATATTTATTAGAAATTTATTATAAAATATAACGAGAGTTCTCAAATTTAAATATTTATTAGAAAGTTTTATTTGAATTTCAAATCCACGAACCTCCTATATTAAAAGGTTGAGTACAACAAAATTAAATAATTTTTTTTTAGTAAAGGTTGGAGGTCAAGCCACCTAACTAATTAATATCCACAAGAAATTCTCCCATCCGAATTTCGAACCGACCTCCCACACAAAGAGTATTACCTTTGCCACTAGACCAAAAGCCGGTCCTCGAAAGTTAAATAACTTTACAAGTTCAATCAAATCTAAACTATTTTAAGGACTAAATAGACTAAATTCAATAGTTAATTATTTTTTTGAAATTTACACATTTCAGGTTAAATTATGGAGACATAAAAAGATTAGATTAAAAAAAAATATAGTTGGAGTATGTTGAAAGGCATTTGAAAGAATTTTAACATTTTTTTTTAAAGAATCGTCAAGAGTACCTTAACGGTCTAAGTATTATTCATTGACAAACAAATAGCAATCCTTAATTTAATTGAATATAGACTTATAAATGTATCATACTAATAACAGGGACGGAGACACATGGAAATTAAATTTTTAATATTGAAAATTAAGTTTAGACTCATATTTTTGTGGATTTTTGTCTATTCCGCAATTTAACTTTGTGCAATCCAGTTTTTAATTTTTACTTACACTAATTTTTTTTTGCTTATTTCTGGTTATGCCCCTAACTAATAAACTAGTGTGAACTTTAAAACTTGTAAACCCCTAGCTTGAAAACAAAGAGAATAGTAATTAGTTGCAGAGCCAAAAATTTGCAAGCTTGTCATGTACTTCAAAAAAATGAATGAATTTCATGCAAAGGCACGTTGTTTACTGTAGTTTTTTTTTTTTAATTTCAATATTCTCCTTAAATTCACAACTTTCTTATTTTGATTCTTTTCGTTACTTTTGATATTTTAATATTTAAATTCACATATTTGCTTTCCGTTGCTTTTGGCATGACTCGTTTACATGCTTATAACTATGAATTATTTCTATTGTTCTGCTAGAAATATTCATGTCTATAAAAAAATAAAAATAAAAGTAAAATATAATGCTATAATGTTAAGAAATGAAATTTATTTCATGTTAGATATTAGAGAAAATCACATAATTCTTACTTATAAGATAACAATTGAATTGGGGACTTACGACGTAGATAAACACTTCACCGTCATTGGCCAGCCTATCCTCAGTCGTTGCCTGATTCGCTACTTAGAGCATCCACATCGGGGATTGTTTTTCGATTTCTAATCTCCGCTGGCAATTTCTTTTTTAATTTCAGCGCTGCACGCCGATTGCTAATTTAGCAAGTTTTCTTATTTAGCAAACGTTTTCTAAAACCACGCTGCAAAATTCTCAATTCCTATTGGCTCCCATCTCTCTCTCCTCTCCAGCAATTGACCTTGCTTTGAAAATTAATTTCAGCGATGGAGCTGTTTTGAAATTAAGATTAATTTAATTTTTATTTGGCGATGGACAGCTGTATTTTTACTGTACTTAATTTCTTTCTAATTTCACCGTTGTGAATGCTCTTATTCGCTTTGTAATTTTTTTCTTCCGTTTATCGCTACAATTAGCTTCAAACAACTTGGTGCAGAAATCAAACACAACATTTTTATTAGGCTCATATAACAAATTTTGTAAGAGAGTTATTTCTCAGTTGTGGAAAAGCTGATGGATCAGCTTATTCGCAATTTCTCTTATTGTACTCGGACAACAAAATATTAAAACTTGGACTTTTATGAAAGTGGTGCAGACAATGATCTTGGACTCTAGTTTTTTTTTTTTTTTTTTTTTTTTAGAGAATGCGGTCATTTCTATTAGAGAAATAAAACATTAATTTAATAAAAATGGTGCATTTGTGTAGTTTATTGAAAGAAATATTAACAGTACGGATGCCAAAACCACTAACAACGAAGCACAAACCCAATCCTTTATTTATTGTATTATTAAAATAGAAAAAATCAACATTTTCAGAAATAAAAAAATATATTTCTTAAAGTGCTCAGACTTCAACGAGCTCGCTAGCAATTTCTTAAAGTGCTCCAGATAAAAATATCGTAGCAGACAAATTAAAAGCTATATGCATTCACCCCTTTTTCTTTGAGAAATTCTCTTGGAAAACTTTTATTTTAAATCTAACTTTATTATAATATGATGCCTTATTTAGGTTTTAGAAGGGGTCTTAACATGATTATATGATTATCGCTTGTACTTCATTTAATAGTAAAGACAAAAAAAGAGAAAAATTAAAGTGTTCTTAAGCTCACCAAGTCTCTTTGTGAGCTTAGTTTCAAAACTTATTGAATTGGCTTAAAATCATAAATTCATTAGTGCTGATTGCTGAATTTGCATGCAAATTAAAAAAAAAATTGAATTAATTTAGTATAAAGTCAAGTGATAAAAAATGTTAAAAAAATGAATGAATTAAAATAAATTTATAAACGTTCTAATTTTGACCGATTTACTTCATACTAAATTAGTTTAAAAATTTAAAAACTTTACATGTAAACTCATCACTAAGAGACTTGGTGAGCTTAAGAACACTTTAGTTCTACTCAAGACAAAAAGTCCTAAACTCTTTTCCTATAAAAAAAAATTCAAGTCAGCGGGTGGTGTAAATTTAATTTGAGATCTTTCCGGGACAGAAATAGAAATTTTTCATAACAAAATTCGCGTTTTAGACAGGGTACACGAGACTTTTCTCCCACAGAAAAAAAAAAAGTGAAAGCAAAATCTCTCTCCTGGCATTCAAGGAAAATTTCGTTGGAGCTGAAAAATCACATTTCCTCATTTGCTAAACAGTAAACACTCTTATCAATCGTTACACAAAAGGTAAAACCCAGGACCGCTAGGATTCCTGGCGGTCTGGATATTTAAAAAAATATTATTTGAAGTTGGACATTTTTGTATTTTCTTTAAATTATTTAAAGTTGGATACTAATAAAAGAAATCGGAGCAGGATCTGCAGCGCCCAATTCTCTGTGGGAATCTGTGCAAAATCTGAGATATCTCAAACTTTGAGTGAATCTGAGCAAAATCTGTATCATTTATATCTTTTCTGCATGAATCTCAAAGCATTGGATTCATTGGATCTACTTTAATATTCGTGCAAGACACTAGTGTCATTCCAGTCCTATCTTGTGCACGAATATTAAAGTAGATCCAATGATTTAAGATGTGGTGTTATTTAGTTTGAAATGACACTAGTGCTATAGTAGCCGGACTCATTAATACTGGCTCCTCCATTTCAAATGGGCACCGAAAATAAATTGGTCTGACTTTGAGATATATCAGAGAATACGGACTCTTCCGTACATTCTATCGAAAATCGGTTTGATTCAAATTCTGATCGGACGGTCCGGATCTAAACTCAAAATTTGAGTTACTTCAGGTCATGCTAAGAAGTAAGAAGAACCGAAGCACGAGACGCCTTCGCGACTTTTGAATTTTGTAGGAGATGCGTTGCTACGTGTTCAGACTTCAGCGAGCTAACCATTTCTGAAAGTGCTCCAGATAAAAATATCATTGCAGACAAATTCAAAGCTACGTGCATCCACCCCCTTGTCCTTAGAGAAATTCTCTTGGAGAACTTTTATTTTAAATCTAACTTTATTGTAAAATGATGCCTTATTTAGGTTTTACAAGGGGTCTTAACATTATTAATTTATTATCGTTTGTACTTCATTTAGTAGTAAAGAAAAAAAAGGAAAACTAGGGTGTTCTTAAGCCGAAATTTTCACTTTTACTATTTAAAAAATAAAAATCATTGATTGGTCAGAATTCCATTTTGCAAACACATTTTATTTTAATTTTTTTCTCAAAACTTTGGTTTTCAGCGCTGATTGACTAAGAAATTATTGGATTGGACAAAAAAAATTTTGGGGCCCACATTTTATCAAAGCAGCGACTTTGACCAAGGAAAAAAAACATTTCGTTCGCAATTTGAAATTACGGACACCCAATTTCTGTTCACAATTTGAAACTGCGGCCGTGTTAAAAATAAAATTCTGAAACTCACTAAGACTTGGTGGGTTTAGCTTCAAAACTTATCGAATTGCTATCAAATTATAAATTCAAACCATTAAAAACCAATCTACATCATAATTGATGAGTTTGCATACAATTTTTTTAAAAATTGAATTAATTTAGTATAAAGTAAATATTCAAAATATGAATGGGTTAAAATTAATTATAAACCTTCTAATTTTGACCGATTGACTTTATACTAAATTATTTTGAAAATTTAAAAACATTGTATTGTAAACGCACCACTCATGAATTAGATCGGTTTTAATAATTTGAATTCATAATTTGAAATTAATTCAGTAGTTTTTGGAACTAAGCTCACAAAGAAGATTCTAGTTTTACTCGAGAAAAAATTGTCCTACGCTCTTTTTCTATTAAAAAAATTCAGGTCAGCGGGTGTGTAAATTTAATTTGAGATCTTTCTGAAACAGAAATAGAAGTTTTTTATAACAAAATTCGCGTTTTAGACCGGGTACAGGAGACTTTTCTCCCACAAAAAAGAAAGAAAAGAAAGTGAAAGCAAAATCTTTGCCCTGTCATCCAAGGAAAATTTCGTTGGAGCTGAAAAATCTCATTTCCTCATTGCTAAACAGTACACACTCTGATCAAAACCAGTACGGTCTTTATCCAATTCGATCTCTCTCGAAATGTCGTCTCCGGCCGATCCGACGCCGCTGCTGTCGCCCAGCGGACGCTTCCCCAGCCGACGGCTCCCGTCGCTGACGCTGCGCGGCGCCGTGCGGTTCTTGCAACGCAACACCACTAGCCGCCGCACCTTGAGCGATCCGTCGATGCTGGTGCGCGAGGCGGCGGCGGAGCAGCTCGACGAGCGGCAAGGCGACTGGGCATATTCCAAACCGGTTAGTTTACTTAATTTTTAATGCGTAGGATCGGTCATGGGATCAAGCACCATAACAAGAAATAAGTGTTTAGGAAAGGTAATAATAGATTTCACAGGTATGAAAACAGTATTCTGTGTATTTTATTTATTTTATTTATTGTAAAATTACAAGGCTATTGGAAAAACCTACTCCAAATCTCCAATCAGTTAGTTAGACTTAACGTCAGTGAGCAGAAGATATGATTTAAGGAGCCACAATTTACAAAAAGAAGCAATATATTGAGATTATTATCCTCGACCTAGCTCACAAAAGGCATAATGACGAGGTTTTCATTTATACACTGATGCTTTTGTCATCTGTAAATAAAGTATTCACCTATATGTAAATAAACTATGCACACAAAAGACTATAATAAATGAACAGAACTAAATATTCAAAATTTGATGTCTGATACTGAAACCACCCATCCCATTTTTTTCCATAACAAATAAAACTGATTGAGTTGTACTCTGTGTCATAACAGACTACAGCATGTAAATTTCTGATATTTGTTCTTTCCACAGGTGGTTATTTTAGACACACTATGGAACCTGGTCTTTGTAGTAGGTGCAGTGGGAGTCTTTGCCATGAGTTGGCATGAGAAGCCAGGGGTCCCACTTAGACTCTGGATCGCTGGATATGCTCTTCAGTGCATCTTGCACGTTGTATGTGTGGTTGTAGAGTACCAGAGGAGGATAGCCAGGCGTCGCGGCCTACAATTTTGGGATGGTGACTCAGAACAGAACAGGTAACAATATAAACTAGTATTTTTATTTTTTCTCTGTCTTGTTTTTATGGTACCTTGTGGTTTGAAAATTTTAAGATCATAAGGTTAATGGCTGGTTTTTACATACTGGAGCTACTAGCTTGTCGATTATCCCCAGTAGATTTGGTATCAATCATGCTTGATTATAAGTAAATTAGATCTAATATTTATGTCTGTATGAGATGACAGTTTAATCTTTATTAGTGCATGGATTTGGTTGTTCTGGACCAGATATGTAGTGGGTTTTCTTAAAAAAAAATTATTATTTTTTTTTTGAAAAAAAAGGCTCATAGCCCAGCTATTTAAAAAAGAATTAATTAACATCTGGATTATTAACTCCTCTTTCTTTATTTCGATATATGTATGATTATTAATATCCATATTTGCATCAGAAATGAGACATATTTTCAAAAGATTTATATAAAAAAAAAAACTTATTTTTCCGACCTTTTTTTGAAGGTTAGTTGCTTTAATGCCTACTAACAATTTGATTGATAAAAAATGTATTTACAACGAGTCAAGTGACTCTAATTTCTAAATCTACTCCTTTATTCTCACGAAATCCTCAAAATTACTCTAATCATTCTTAATCACTCTCTAAATTCCTAGATCTACTCTTCTAATCCTACTTATATACACTCATAATCACCATAATACCTTAATCCCCATCTCGCTCCACGACCGGATCTGCTATTTCGACCGCTGCCGCGCTCCGACGACCGGATCTACTCACCGTCGCACTCCGAACGAGATGAGGACTCTACGCTCCGAACTCCGACAATACCGCGCTCTCGGCTCCGGTCAGCTCGGCTCCCTCCCCTCACCCTCATTCTCCTCTCCGCTCGAAGAGGTAGAGCCGAGAGAGGGGAGGATATTATTGTCGGAGGTGAGGCCTAGATTCTAGATGGGAGGGGTGGAATGGAGGGGTGAAGGGTGGAGGAGGGGGGTTGGCGGCTGCTCTAGGGTTCCGTCTCCTTTAGAATCGCTTTTTTTTGGAAGAGCGAAAGTTGGGTTTGCTCATTAGGGGCACTTATTTTTCCTACCTAAGATGCAATAACATGTAAGTATTTAATTGTTTTATTTAGACTAAAGAATTCAGAAATCATTCCAGACTTGACAATTTGTTTAAGCTGTGTACTATATTTTGGGTCCAAATGCCAGAGAATTTTGAGAAGGTGCCAGTTCCACCCGATGCACAATGAATATTTTAGGGAACGTGTCCGATTATCTGTCCTTGAACCTGTTCTGGTAGCACTTATGTATGTACTTTGGCTGTACTTGGGTTGCCATGAAGTGGGGTTTTCCCTTGAATTTAAGGTTAATCCTATATTTTGTGCATTTGCAGCTCATTTTTAATCAAACCAAAATTTTGCATAATGTAGTAAACACGATCCAATTTTGCAATTTTGCAGAATTCAGCTTTGCGTTCTGCCACTTGGCCCTCAATATGCAATATACCTTAACTATCCAACACGATCCAATTTGGACTAAAAGTACCCTATACACAATAACTAAATCTTCAGATCTCACATCCAAGCGGGATGTGTGGTTAAGTACTCATTTATTATACTGGAGAAGAATAACATCTGTTTTTTTATTATTTTATTAACCGGCGAAAGAAAATTAAAATATGGATGATACAAAAAGAATACATAGACAAATCTGAGTTTGAAACAAGAATTAATAAGAAACGGCAAACTTCTCTTATGTTTTGATATTCTCTCTGTACTTGCTACTAAATAGGGCAAGAGACATTTCTTAATATTGGTTTAATATAGTGGTTTTAAGCTTGGAACCAGAAATTTTTTTATATGAGGTCAGTTAAGTGTTTTTCACTAAATTAATGTTCTTTCACCTCTGAGAGTTTTTTCTTTGATCGTTTGATCTTTGAGATGTGAAGTAATATCAATATATTCTTCTTGTAGCATGGTAAAGCATCTGGAGTCTGCCAACACAATGTTTTCGTTCATTTGGTGGATTGTCGGATTCTATTGGGTTTCTGTTGGAGGTGAAGATTTGATTCGCAGTGCACCCCAACTTTACTGGTACTTCTCTTTTTGCCCTTGTGAAATTCTGACTTTGTTCCTGGTATTTCCTACTCAGGAATGTCATTTTAATGTTGTATATTTTTTATTTTTTGTTTTATAGGCTATGCATAGTATTTCTGGCATTTGATGTCTTCTTTGTTGTCTTCTGTGTTGCTCTCGCATGCTTCATTGGGATTGCTGTTTGCTGCTGCCTTCCATGTATTATTGCTCTCTTATATGCCGTGGTAGATCAGGTAAACAACTGGCTTGGAGAAAATTTTGTTGTTTTAGAAATGCATCTTTAGTTTGTGAACATACAGTTCAGTTGCATATTCAAGGATTTAGCTTTGAACAATGAACTTGAACATTGATCTTGATTGACATGACAAGCCAAGCGTTAGGTCCAAATTTTCTTCTTTTGAGCTTGTTTTTGTTATAAAGATCAATTGGTAAAATTGTTGAAAAATGAATGCAACAACTTAATTAATATTCAACCTCTTGGCTTTACACAAATGAACTCAAAAAATGAAAAATGTCAAAGACAAACCTTTGGTTCGTCAAGTAGAATCAAATCAGCAGTTCAACTTCTTCTGTTAAAGTCAATCCATGGGGAGCCTTAAGTTCATATTAGCTTCACTCATCTTAACTAAGCATTGAACTGATTTTCTTAATTGGACATGCGTGTTTCATCAAGTATATTTTTTTGTCTGAATAGTTTTTTTTATGAAATTAAGCAGGAGGGTGCGTCAGAAGAAGACATAAGCCAACTACCAAAATACAAATTTAGAAGTTCTGGAACTAGCATGACAGAGGTGGGAACTGACCAACCTCTTGTTCACACTCTTTCTGAAGAGGATGCAGTAAGTTTACTTTAATTCGCTTCCTGTTAAGAATATGCAGTGTAGGGCATAAATAAAATAAAATTAAAGGGTAGTAGTATCATGAAATTCTAATTAAGAAACTCTTAAGGCATTTGTTAGAGTACCCACTATTTCTGAGCTTGCAGTAGTACTAGACTGGCAAAAATTCTCCCTCAGCCTCTCTGATTTCTAATAAAACCATCAATCACCCCCCTTTATTGTGAACTTAAAATTCTCTCATTGAATTGTAGGAATGTTGTATATGCCTATCACAATATGATGACGGGGTTGAGTTGCGGGAGCTCCCTTGTGGTCATCATTTCCACTGCAGCTGCATTGATAAGTGGCTTCATATCAATGCTATTTGTCCGCTCTGCAAGTATAACATTCTCAAACCCACCTTCCCGGCTAGGGAAGATGTCTAGACAGGCTTTAAATTTGCCCCTTTTGTTTTTTTTAAAGTAAATTGCATAATGCGGTCCTAGTTTCGTGGTTGCAATTTTGGTCCCTGGAGTTTTAAGTTTCTCATTTGTCAATAGTCTAAAGTGGTGATTTAGAAGTACATGAAGTAAATTTTAAATAAGAAAATATTTCTGCTAATATCATATTTGGTTCACTTGAGCTGTCAACTAAGCATAATAGAATGACCAAAATGATACAAATATTCACTTCAGGGACAAAATCTTTTTTTTTTTTTTTTTTTTACTTTGGGGACTGGTGTATTCTTAGTTTTCTTTTTTCCTAGAGGATGGTACTTCATAGTATGTATTTATAGTAGTAGTTGTATGCTGATTTAGCGGTAATGTTCTAATTGTGTTATGTATTTCTCTCTTGGTAAATGTACCTTTTAGGAGATCGAGTGATGTAAAAATGTGATAAAACCAACAAATATTTATAATTGATGGCTAAAGTGGGTTTGTATATGCCTCAATTTAAAAATACTTGTATGATTTTTGTTTCCGCGTGACTGTTCTCTCTTTAAATTTTTTTGGGGACTATCCGGCTACTAACATGCAGTGCACTGTATTGTATTTTGCAACATTTTTATTAATTGAAGAAAAAATTAATGGGAGGTATCCTGGTCGAGTTCATTAACTAAAAATTTAGTGATGGTCATTTTATAAATCTGCTTTGGCACACGAAAATTGGTACTTGTGGTGGTAAGTTGGTATTGTAGTAAATTAGCACCAAATACATTCATAAATCTCACGTGTATAAATGGTTTATCATGCGCTTTTTAGCTTTTCCAGTAAGCATATTGCATGTGCTTTGTAATAAACAAAAACGCATGGCATGTGTGTAAAGGCTGGCTTGTACTGCGCCGTGTACTAGGCCAGCATGCCCATTTAGCATTTCATGTGGCTTCACTCTTTCTAGCAACAAGGAGTGTGATCAATAAAAAAGAAAGGAAAGGCCACGCAAAGCTTTACACTTTGTACGCGTTTATGTATTGTGATTTGCTATAAAGCTTTACACTTTGTATGCGTGTATGTATTGTGATTTGCTATAATCTATGTAAAGGAACTCTCCTCCTGATTGACCTATCTTAAGTTACATGATTCGAATAAAAATGAAGGTGCGGTTAACGAATATACACTTCGTATGCCGCTGGTAAATTCCATGTTAATTATGATATATTCTTGGATATCCCAGGGGCCTCATTTGAGCAAAGTTAAGTGTAATTAATTAAACATAGAACCCTACAAATGAGTTGATACTACAAAGATTATCATAGAAACATTGCTAAATCATTTATATTTATAACTAAAATTCTGACTTCCAATTTTCAAAATTGATTCTAACTACAATCACAACAAAAAGCACCATTCTCAACAAAAGGGGAAAAAAGAAGAGTAAAAGCCTAAAAAAAAAAAAACTTTCTGGGGTTGGTTATACTATTAATCTAGTTTCAAGATCTTCATGAATAATCAATCCTTCAAGTCTTCCTTTGAGTGCATCTGCAAGTACACCTGAGACTTATGGAGAATAACTTTTACTCTTCAATTCATATCCAGTCCCTCTTTTGCCTATTGCCGGGATCATTCAGTGAATAAACAAATTATTGTGAAATAATTAGATCTCATCTGCTTTGGCCACACAAAAATGACCATCAAACACTCTTTTAACAAAACTGCATCTAATTCTGTGAAGGATTAGACTTGCTTGATGGACGCTTCTTAAGACTAGCGTTCACCTCCACTTGTGGTTTATTTCTTGATGCCGATTGAATATCCCCCGGGTTGACATTGTTTGTCTCTCCAGTTTTAGGCACTAATAGCTTTCTTGAATGAACATCTTCTCTTTGAAAGAGTTCTTTTGATGGAGAAGGAAATGCCAGAAATATATGCATAAGAACTAATAATGGAAGTAGGAACAAGAAGGCATTGTAAGTGGATCTCATGTTAGATTCAAGGAGAGGAGAACACAGAGATGGTTTGTACTTTGAAGGAAGGTGGAGTGGTGGTTAACTTATATACTGGTACTGTTGAAAGCTACCAAATATCTTCTAACTGAATAAGCACAATTTTATTTTAGATTAAGCTAATATACTATTGCCACTGGTAATCAATCAACAAATAGGGAAGATTTGTCAAGTGATGACATGTGACGGCAGATCATACATTTAGAAAGTAGAATATATTTTTTATTGGAATAGGTGGAAACATGATGAGGAAATTATAGAAACGGTGTAGTCTACAAGAAATTTCATTTGTTATCTGCTCCTTAAGCTGTAAATCAGTAATAAAAACAGAAGCAATAATGAGAAACTTTTTTGTTCTTTTTGAAGGCACGTTTGTTAGTGATTGACAAACTGATTATTGAATTAATAAACAAAGAACTACAAATTTGTTTATAATTACACAAATGTGATGAATATAAGCCAATTGCTAAAATACACTACATTATTTTGAGCTTAAATTAAAAACATTTCAGTCACTTTCTCACGTCACTGAAATTTTTTTAGTTACCACCTCATTAAATCAAAATTAATTAAACACCACCCCAATCAATTTTTCTCAATACTTACCATCCACGCGGACTAGGGGAGCGCACCAAATCCATTTGGTGCGCACCCTGGGTTAGGATACCATTTGGTGTGCTTACTGGGGGAGGGCACTAAGTGGTACTCTAACTCAGGGTGCGCACCAACCCTTTATTTTTTATTTTTGGTTATGTTATGTTTTTGTTTTGCAATTTTGGAATTATGAATTTTGTTTTGGATGCTGAATTTTATTTGCTTATAATTTTATTTTCCTTAAAAGACAAAATTTTATTTTCCTTAAAACAAAATTCATAATTCTAAAATTGCAAAACAAAACAGAACAGAACCACAAAAAAAAAAAGTTGGTGCGCACTCTGGGAAAGGGCATCAAATAGTACCCTTCCCCAGGGTGTGCACCAAATGGATTGGTGCGCTCTCCCAGTCCGCGTGGGTGGTTTCAATGGAAAAAAATTGATTTGGGTGGTAACTAAAAAAATTTCGGCTCACGTCACCCTCCATTTCTTCTATTATAAAAATAATGTATCACAAACTGTCGGACAATGATAGAAACGATGATTACTTGAAATTTTTAACACTGTTTATCATGACAAAAGGCCCGGCAGTATTCTACAAATCAAATTGTTAATTATTATACAATAATATTGTATTGATGACAAATCTCCGAAGAATACACTTCTAAATTATACCTGTAGACAAGGAGAATATTCGGCAAGTAGCCAAGTAATGTCATGTGATAGAATCAAAACATGAAATGAAAAGCTTTGTATATTTTACATGGCATATGGCCATTGCATCTACAAACACATTAATTTCAAGAAGCTAATAAATTAAGTATGATACAACATATACCAGTAAATAAACACATATATCATCTACAGACACATTTCGAAGTTGAGTAATTCGGCGTTCTTAAATTATTCAAGAAAACCTTTGTCTTCTTTTATTTATTTTTAAATAAGAATTCATTAGTTTTACTATTTTCCACTAGATTTTATTATGGTTTGTCATTTGTGGTCAGGTTTTTCAAATTCCAACCAATTGCGTGAAAGTATTAGCGTTGTTGTTTTCAAAATGAGTATTTGTATAGTATTCCAAATCAGGTCAATGTTCTTTCAAGAGCAACTTTAGAAACTCATCATTTGTTTCCTAAAAGAAAGAAAAGAAAAGGAAAAGAGATTATCATTTGTTGGGACCCAAGGCATCATGATTTTATTCTAACTTGACTGGGTATGTCTCTCTGATTTCACCTTTTATTTCTGCCAGCTGTCTTTAAATGCAAAAGAAATAAGAAAAACAGAAGTCACATAAGTACATAACATTTGACTTAACAAAATAAATAATGTTTTCAAGATTTCAACCTAAGTTTCTAAATCAGCAAATCTTTTCAATGAGACCTTATTAAATGAAATATTCCCTACAAGACATCTTTTGCAATGTTAATAGATTTTTAATGATGTGCTAATTATTTGTTATCCTTAATATCAGATCTGTACAGAAACGCCGAAATGGGGATCAATAATAGGTAATATGCTTCTTTAACGCCTTTTGCAACATGATTCCATTAAAACATATCAACATGGCAACACATGGTTTTCACATGCAGGAAAGCTCTGGTACAAGTTCCTAAAGGAAGGACTCAATTTTTTTTTATTTCATAAATTCTAGCTAATTAAAGTTCGATCTTCCCTCGTCCCTGCTGTGTTGTGTCATTTCTTTGTAATAGATCTGTATAATTAAATATTAAAGGACAACAGAGAGTTTAATTGAGGCAAGATCTTAACTACTGCAGAATATGGAAAATTAGAGCAAAAACTATAATAGGAAAACTAAGTGCTGCTTGAAAAAGGAAAAGTAATAACATTGCGGCATAGTAATGTACCCGTGGCCTATTGGGCCCTTATGGGCCTAAAGAGTACCCATGAAATTGTTCAGTATCAGTATCAGCTTCTGAATTTTCTTTTCACGTTGCCTTTTCATTTCTTCCAGAGCAGGAATAGCAATCCTTTTGACCGTCTGATTCTGGTCAGACGTTGCAGATCAGTCTTCTGTACATAGTCAAGATCAAAGTCCTTGTGAATAACAATGAGATACAAACTTATGCTAAAAAAAATAAAAAATAAAAAAAAACAATGAGATAGAAATCAAATGGCGCATAAATTCCTGCTTTCTTTAAAATTTAGCATATGTACTAGAATTGCCACAAACTGGTTATGATTCTAAATCCATATATCAGACTTCAATCAAATATGTCTAATGCAGATCCAAACAGACTTCAATCAAATATGTCTAATACAGATCCAATCAGAGCCAAAATCAGAATACACATCCATCTGACAATCTTGTTTAAATCTGACCAGACCTTTACAACCTCTCATCTGCCTCCAACAAATCGACCAGTTCGGCATCATCAAGCTCTCCCAATTCCCAATTTGCCTCCGAAAAATTCCTCTCCCTCCTTCGCCGTCGCAGTTCCTTAAACTCCAAGTACAGAACATATGAGAGGGAAATCAAAATCCACAGCACCAGGCCCCATGTAAGCCTCTCTACAATTTCACTATCATGAACCTCCCCAAAATGCTTCAGGCCGGTAAATAGACCGACTATCCCGAACAAAAGAGAGACTCTTCCAATCATGGCATGTGCACATTCCCAAATAACTCTTTTGTTAGAACCAGTTTCTCCGGTTTCTGGTTTTTTTGGCCGAAAGTATCCATTTATAGGCTGAGAAAGAGATAACAGTATGGCAACAATTCCAAATTTAACATGAGATGAGGAAAAATCAAACCCACCTAAACCGGCACCAGCTACAATTATAGCAACAAATGTAATCCCTAAGCCACTGTACTGAAGGTACTGATGTAACTTGAACCATAAATGATCATTAGCATGCTTTAAGAACCGTGCGGATATTATTCCACCAGGGAATAAGACACCCCAGGAAACAAACATAAATAATCCATGAACAGCTAGAGTGATTGCCAGATTTCTCTCCTCTTTTGCCAAGCCGGTCAGCAGGAACACCGACTCAGGCTTATCACTCATGGCAAAATGCATGTGTTTCTCTGTTAAATGGGTACCAGACCACTCTTTCCCCATCGACCAAATCACATGCAGAGGCTTGGTCAGATCAATAATGTTATCACACTCGGTTCTATCGGTACAACCAGGGACCAAAGGCCGGGTTAGCTCAAAAGAAATAATGCCATTGTTTGACCGGCACCGCACATCTGAGAGATTTTCTGAAGTAGGATGCACACTCGATGAATCACGACCAGAAATCCAGTATGACCTGACGTGGCATTTGCCGTGCTTTTCGGTCCAGCCGACGTACGCATAGCTATTCTTCATTGTTTCCCCAAACCCGATTGCGAGATAGTTTGATTTTCTTGAACTTTCTGCTGCCAGAGAGATGGAGGAGTTGGAGAGTGTCCAGTAGAAGGTCACGCGGCGGTCGTCAAGGAAGACGTTGTTGTTGTAGAGGTGGGAGAGAGGGGTGTTCTGGTGAGTTGAGTGTGATTTTGCTGATAGGAAGAAGGGGAGTAGAAGGGAGAAGAGGAGAAGAGGCGACATTGTTTTGAAAACTCGAGCTTTGATTTGGGGGAGAAGACTAGTTAACCAAGTTCCAGGAAAAATCACCCTTTGAAAATCAGCTTCGTATTTTTAAGTTGGACTGTCGGAGGCTCCAGTGAGAATTCATATCAGCTAAGGTATTCCCCCTCTTTGAGTTTGAATCTGGTCCGTTCATCAAATTTAAAGAGATCTAGATTTTGAGTCGGATTAATCAAGATTCTAATCGGACGCTTCGAATCTAAATACAAACGATAAGGTAACGCAGAGGATCTCTAAATGCAATGCGTCCACAAATTGCACCAGAGGTATTTGATATGTGAAAATCCCCGTCCTGAAAGAGCACAATTAGACCAGTAAAGACAAAAGGGGACAAGGGGTTATGATGGATAGCAAATTTCTTCCATATGTTAAATCAACAACAGATAAAATCGGTTAAACATGAAACTATGAAAGGCCTCTTTTCAATATACCTTTACACCTTAAACTACGTTCGCCTTAATTGTGCCGAGCAGTCCCTGCAAAATCAAACTATGGTTATATCTTGGGCGGGTTGTTACTCGGCAACTATGGTCGTCGCCATTATATTCATTATTATTACAACTGTTTTGGACCATATACAGATGATTTTATGTGTCTCCTCGTTGAACTCCTCGTGTGGATAATATTTGCATCGTGTGTCGAGGTTATCTAACCGAATTGATTTCCAATGAACTAGTCGTGTACTAAACGAATGACCGGAAATAATGTCCAAATTAGACATCTGAGGTTGTACAAATACTGACAACTGAATCCAGAAATTCATACCACCTAAAGTAATTTTGATCTGGACTGTCATATCTGCTTTGGC
Source organism: Carex littledalei (assembly GCA_011114355.1). Classification (NCBI taxonomy): domain Eukaryota; kingdom Viridiplantae; phylum Streptophyta; class Magnoliopsida; order Poales; family Cyperaceae; genus Carex; species Carex littledalei. The sequence goes on along the minus strand of CM022092.1, from coordinate 3,594,125 downwards.
ACAAATATTAAAGGGATTATGTGCATTTTACTTCAAATTGGATTGATCTGAATTTTAATCGGACAGTCTGAATCTAAACTCAAAATTTGAGTTGCTTCAGATGAAATCCAGTATAACTCTTTTTAGTCTGAAATTACGTTGGATTTTAAAGATTTTCTTCGTTAGATAATACTAACGTATATTTTAATTATATTTTAACATTCAACTAGTTATTTTTAATAAATATTATGTTAGTGCACACTTAGCTAGTTATAATTTCCAGATGTATTTAGTGATTATACATAATTCATATGAGTGACTATCATCGCACTTTAATAAAGAATTATAAATGTATAATATTAAAAAACTACATAATTGACAACAATAATAATTAAAATAATTAATTTAGTGTTAAAAATATTAAATCACACGAGCACGTTTTCAATAAAATATATGTTAAGATAAATAACCAAGTAATAAATACTTATATATATCGATCTTTCTAATATGCGGTGCTATGAACTTCAAAATTATCGCAAAAAATACAATGTTAAAATATTAATCATTAGACAATAAATAGAGAAATAAATGTAAAATGAAACGCATAATAACTTAATAAGAAATGGATCTTTTATCCAAAAAGAAGAAAAAGAAAACTATAAACCGACTTATGGGCTTCACAGCAATTGCCTTGTCACCGCCCACTGGGTACAGGATATATCTCGGCTGTTCCATTGCGACCCATTTCCACTTTATTTGTTTAATATATCTATTGTTTATATATACAATACAAAAAAAAAAAAGCTATTAAGCCTACGGGAGCACTTTCTACAGAAAAAATAATAAAGAGAAAACACAATTGTTTATAATTTTCCATCTCATTTCCACCTGTTTTCCTGTCTCCCTTCTCTCTCTCGCTGAACCCACAACTAGAAACCCCCCTTGCCCTCTTCAAATCCCCCAAATCGGAACCCTAATCGTCAACCTTCCGAGCAACGATGCAAGCGGCGATGCATCATGATCCAAGGGATGACGACCTGGCGCCGCGAATCGAAGATACAGAGGTAGATGAGGAGTCGGAAGTGGAGGAGGAGGTGGACGAAGAAGAGGACGAAGAAGGTGATGTTTGTCGGATCTGTCGGAATCCAGGAGATGTGGATAACCCGTTAAGGTACCCATGCGCATGTAGCGGGAGCATAAAGTATGTGCACCAGGAATGCCTCTTGCAGTGGCTCAATCACAGCAACTCTCGCCAGTGCGAGGTCTGATGGTTCTGATTTTGAATTTAGTTTATATAATCTTGTTTATTCGATTTGTGGTTCTTATGCGGTAGAATTTTAGTTCTGTAATTTGGGTTTATTTATTTATTGGGGGGTGGGTGGGTGGGGAGCTGGAGGGGGACAAATGAGTATCCGCAGCATAAGAACTTTAATAACCATGTTATCTGGGATTTCTTTAGAATATTTTAGCTCTTGATATTGTGAGGCATAAAATCTCCTTGATCAATTCTGCTATTGAACGGTGATTCATGAAATTATCAGAAGGGAACATCTTTTGGTATTTGTTTTTTCATACTGACTATATCTGTACCATATCTGTACCATATCTTGGGACTGTATTGTAATTACATGTACAATGTCCCTTTGTTGTGCAATGGTTAGTTGAATATTAGAAAGTTTTATCTTCTGAATGTTTAATGCTTACCTCCATGTAATTGTCGATTACGCCTTTACCAGTTGATTAGCTGCCCTTAAACCCTCCTTATATAATTGCATTTTACCTTGTCAGAGAACTTTCTAATATCTCTGTTACTTAAAACTGTTTCTTGTTCAATATTAGGTATGCAAGCATGCATTCTCTTTCTCACCAGTTTATGCCGAAAACGCCCCTGCACGTCTACCCTTCCAAGAGTTTATTATTGGGATGGGCATGAAGGCTTACCATGTTCTCCAGTTTATCATTCGCCTCGCCTTTGTCCTGTCAGTCTGGCTGCTCATAATCCCCTTCATCACATACTGGATTGGCCGTCTAACATTTGTCAGAAGCCTTGGAGAAGCCCAGCGCATCTTCCTAAGCCACTTCACAATCCACTTAATCTTCACAGATTGCATTCATGGGTTTCTACTATCGGCCTTGATAGTCTTCATTTTTCTTGGGGCGACCTCTTTGAGGGACTACATAAGGCACTTAAGGGAATTAGGAGGTCAGCAAGAGGTTCAAGAGAGAGGAGAGGACAATATGGGGCAGGAGAGAAATGGTGCTAGAGCAGTGAGGAGGCTGGGTGGGAGAGGGAATAATGCAAATGGGAATGGAGAGGAAGGGGAGGGAAGGGAAATGGAGAGGGGACCAGGGATGCTGAGGAGGAATGCAGAGAACGTGGCAGCAAGGTTGGAGAGACTGGAGGCACATGTGGAGCAGATGTTTGATGTATTAGATGATGCCGATGGAGCAGAGGATGTGCCGTTTGATGAGCTGGTTGGGATGCAGGGTCCTGTTTTCCACTTAGTTGAGAATGCCATCACGGTATGTTTGATTCTTTATCTTTGGCAAATATTTCTCATCTGTATTTAGCCTGTGGTTTTTGAGAGTAACAGCAAGTAAATAGTCTTTGATGCTGAGAGCTGTACCGGTTAAGCTTGTACATTGAACTGTTCTGCATTTGTATAACACATACGTCTTCTTATAATTGTCTCTATTCGCAAGTGTGTCGTGTTTCCTTTATTTTTTTATTTCTGGTATTTAAAGAAAGATAAAAATATTATTCGCTAATTTCTACTGTCAGGTACTAGCTAGCAATGCCATATTTCTTGGAGTGGTTATCTTCATCCCATTCTCACTTGGAAGAATAGTCCTTTACTATCTCTCATGGCTCTTTGCCTCAGCCTCAAGTCCCATTTTAGCTAAGTTCATGCCCTTAACTGAATCTGCTTTATCCCTAGCCAACACTTCCTTAAAAACTGCTCTGACAGCTGTCAAGAATCTTTCCATTGAGACTGCCACTGAAGGAGTCCTTGGCCATGTGGTAGAAGTGGTCACCACAACGCTCAAAATGAATTCGACCAGTACAGTCAAATCTGCAGTTGATGCCTCCACACTCACTGGTTCATCTCGCCTCTCTGATGTGACCACTCTTGCTGCCGGTTATATCTGCCTCTGTCTTGGTGCCTTGTTCTACCTGGTCTCTATTGCTCTTCTCAGGTATGCAAGAGGAGAGAGGCTGACTATTGGGAGATTGTATGGTATTGCTGCAATAGTCGAGGCAGTGCCTTCTCTCTGCCGTCAGTTCGTGGGGGCCATGAGACATGTCATGACTATGGTCAAGGTCGCATTTTTGCTTGTTATTGAACTTGGTGTGTTTCCTTTGATGTGCGGTTGGTGGCTTGATATTTGTACTTTGAAGATGTTGGGTGCGACTGTTGCGCAAAGAGTCGAGTTTTTTTCTGCTTCACCCCTAGCCAGCTCTGCCATCCATTGGTTTGTTGGGATTCTCTACATGCTTCAGATCAGCATCTTTGTTACTCTTCTTCGAGGGGTATGTCTATGATTTATAATACTACTATTTTTAACTACAAGTGGATATACTGTGTACAGCTCTGATACTTGAGACCAAGCCCTTTCAAAATGACTCCAATTAAATTATAGTACCAAATGAGCTGTTGAAATTCACAACTCGTAATGTGGATTGAACTTTTTAATTATTTAGGAGATAATTTGATTTATTTTTGGCCTTTGCACAGTTTTGTTGAACTGGTGATATTTTAAGATAGAACGTTTAATATATATCATAAATGAATGGCTATGTTCATTATTTCAAACCCTTTATATAATGCTCTGATCAGAAATTAATAATAGATAGTATTGGGGAACAATTTTCAGAGAGGATTATAGTACATACATAGGTTCTTGTTATGCTCGATCACGTATACTAATATAGCATGCTCTTATTTGTAATGCATTTCATTTTTAAATGAAACACATAAAAGTGCAGTATTATTAATTCAAAGTACCATTACATGCTGAAAATGTTTCTATATGCTAAATTATCAATTGAATACCAAAGAAATGAGATTGAAGAATAATAATGACTCTGAATTGAAAAATTTAAAATTCAAATAGAAGATACAAATAAAAGGATTCAAAGTTACCATAACCGCAAATCTCGGTAGCGAAAATGGGATTTCTCTTAGTGGTGGATAAAATTTCTTTCAAAAATAATAATAACAAAAACCTTTTTATTTGTATTTTTGAAAGAAATATGCTATGTTTTATGGAACCTTATTTATGCCTTGTGATTAACATTTTTTGTATTTTTTTATTCATTACAGGTGCTTCGCAATGGAGTTCTTTATTTCCTGCGAGACCCAGCTGATCCAAACTATAACCCTTTCCGTGACCTAATCGACGATCCAGTACACAAGCATGCGCGAAGAGTTTTACTCTCTGTGGCTGTTTACGGGAGCTTAATTGTGATGCTTGTGTACTTGCCTGTCAAACTCGCAATGCGACTGGCCCCCTTCATTTTCCCTCTTGACATTACGTACGTTATTTTTGTGTATTAAATGTTTTATGAAGTGCATTTTTGTTTTAGGAAATTTTATTAATTCTTATCACTAGCTTGTCTGCTCGTGGTAAAGAATAAGCGTACTTCAGTGGAATACTGAAATTGTTTTGTTTACCCCAAAAAAATGTTACTTGCTAAACCTGAAAGTATCTCTAGCTGTGAAAAGAACAAATTTAATTTGTGCTGCTGTTTGGTAAAAATAGAATTTGCATTGAATATATGCTGGGAAAAGAACAAGTGTAATTTCTTTGCTGTTGAAGAGAAATATAATGGGAAATATTTTGTTTCTTTTAGGATTTCAGACCCATTGATTGAACTCTCAGTAAATGTGCTTCTGGTGCAAATATGCATACCATATGCAATGGAGCACTTTCAGCCACGTGCCACCATAAAATCTATGCTCCGCCATTGGTTCACTGCTGTTGGGTGGGCCCTAGGGTTGACCGATTTTCTCCTTCCGAGGCCAGATGAGAACAACAACAACAACAACAACAACAATAACAACAATGGTGTACAGGATAACTGGAACAATAATAATAATAGAGCCGGGAGACGTGATATAGGTGTTATGGTAAATATGGATGCACGTGATCATGATATAGATGATTTGGCATTAAATAATGAGATTGATGAGGAGTCTGACATTGATGAACAAGCAGATAATGAGTATGTATCTTATTATTATTACTATTATTATTATTATCATCATTATTATTATTATTATCATTATCATCATTATTAGTATTGTTAGTTTTATCATTATTATCATTTACATTAGAGTCATAAACAACTCTATGCTGCTTGTACTGTCATATGCCAATGATACCACACCGGTACTATACCAAGTTAATTATGGTCTGAGTTGTAGTTCTTTGGTTATATTTTATCCTTTTAGCCTGAAAGTAAGTGATTGATCTCCATGAATCTTGTTAACAAAAAAGAAATATGAATGGAAGGAAACAAATGATTATTAACTAATTTCTTGGCCTTATTTGAAGGTATGGCTTCGTGGTTCGCATTGTGATACTTCTGGTGACGGCATGGATGACTCTCCTCTTATTCAACTCTGCCATGATTGTGGTCCCCATTTCTCTTGGCCGTGCAGTTTTTGAGATTATCCCTCGACTTCCCATAACTCACGGTACCAAGTGCAATGGTAAGATTCTGTCAGAAGGCAAGTCCTATTTTATTCTCTATCAGTTTAAGGTCTTAATTTCATATCTTAAATCTTCTTCTTGGCAGATCTGTTCTCATTCAGAATAGGATGCTTTATAATATGGGGTTTAGTAGCAGCGACCCGGTATTCAATGGATTACATTAAGTCTCGCCGAGTTGGTCTTTTGATATCTCAGGTCGTCAGGTGGTGCGCTATTATCGTAAAGAGTGCAGTTCTTCTTTCTATATGGGTTAGTACTTAGTAATACTAAATACCGAAGTAACTCTATCTTAGACACCCATACTAGGTCTAGGGACTTGTCATTTTTTTGCTTCTTTTTTTGTTGTTTGCTGGGTGTTTTAATTGATTAGTCTGATGTCTCGGTCCAAATGAACTCAGAGAACACTGGAATAGCTGTGTAATAGTACATAGTGCCATGGCAACCCTTTGTTTTCTTCCTTCCAATGCCAATAATTTTCTTTTTTTGCTGTGCAGTTATTCATCATACCTGTATTGATTGGGCTACTCTTTGAGCTGCTTGTGCTTGTGCCAATGAGAGTTCCCATAGATGAGAGTCCTGTATTTCTACTGTACCAGGATTGGGCTATTGGGCTCATTTTCCTCAAGATATGGACTCGACTGGTAAGTTGTCTACATTCTTACTTCTTAACACTTTTTATCGGGACAATGTATTGGTTGTGACTGGTATCATCACAATAACATACAAAGTTGCTATATGAGAAGTATGATAATATATCAACTGAATACGACAGAAAAGAACCAATTAAATTTGTTGTCACCCTGCTTGTTTTGACTTGGTTTTAGAATTTTATTTTGTTTTTAGATGTAATTGTTCAGTTCAGTTAAGGAGAAATTTTTATGTGCCAATCCAAAACCTTGCAAGCATTCATCTGACAATAAAAAATACCAGCACATACAAAACAGCACAGTTAGCAACATTGCATCATTTGTGTGATCTAACCTTTCTTTCTACTGACCAAACTGTTAGACAAGTTCTAATTCCACAGTTCTGTTGAACTCAAATCTGTGTTAATGTGAAATGTAGCAGATAATTTAATTTATATTAAATCATCATTTTTGCAAAATGACTAACCAGTTAAACATTTAATTTAGAGAAGCAAGTTGGGAGCAAAAACAGCCTTATATCCCTGTAAAGAACCCAGATATTTTTTTAAGTCCCACCATTAGTTGTTAAATTCCTCCAAAAAGCATGAAGGTATCTACAGAATTGTTTTGATCCCTAATTTCCTCTGTCGTTAAAGTGATAGAAGAAAGAACGAGCAAATTACTGTGATTTGTTATTGTGGCGCATGGGATTTTTTCTCGAGGCGCATGTGATCTTTTTAATTAACAGCTATATAATTAATTTTTTTATTATTTCAATTTGTAAAGGTAATGGTGGACCAGATGGCACCACTAGTAAATGAAAGCTGGCGCCGAAAATTTGAACGAGTACGGGATGATGGCTTTTCCCGTTTAAGAGGCCTGTGGGTTTTACGCGAGATTGTGGGCCCCATCATCAGCAAGCTCCTTACTGCCTTGTGTATTCCATATGTTTTTGCAAAAGGCATATTCCCCATATTTGGCTATTCTCTGATAATTAACTCGGCTGTATACCGTTTTGCATGGCTTGGATGCCTTGTATTTACTGTCGTTTGTTTCTGTGCAAAACGGTTCCATGTCTGGTTCACAAATTTGCATAACTCGATTAGAGATGACCGGTACTTGATTGGTAGGAGGTTGCACAACTTCGGTGAGGATGGGGTGCTTTTGAGTGGGAGCGTTTTGGGGCAAGATATGGGGGATAATCTTAGGTTGAGGAGGGGTAATTTAAGACCAAATAACTTGCAACAGAGACAAGTAATGTAGGGTTGTTTGCAGATGTTTCTTTTTCCCTTCTTTTCTTATTTTAATTTTATGTTTTTAGGGTTTGTTGGAGTATCTTTTTGACTTTTCAAGTGTACCCTGTAGTTTGTATTGTAATATATATGTAACATGAGTAATGGATTTGAGAAGATCCCTTCTCTTGGTAGGAACTGTGTTAATTGCAAAGGTGTATGATATATGAGCAGCTTCACTGTCACAATGTAAATTATTTTCAAAAGCTGTCGCTTTTAACTTTGATTTTACTTCTTCTTGTAGTTGTTTCTGGACTTTCTCGCAACAAAATAAAGTTGAATTGTAGACGCTTCCAATTTAGAACGTACTTTTAACGCTACTTTATATAAATTCGTAGCCAAGTTTCTACCAAAATGTCAAAAAGGTGTAGCTCAATTTTCGTCGTCTTTGAAACTATTGAACCAATTTATTGTGCAAAATAAAATCTTTCCATCCCTCCAGACTTCTTCGATTCCTGATATATCTCTCTTCTCGTTCCGTGCGAATTTTTTTATAAAAAAAAAACAGAAACAAGTGCGTGAAATTGTGGGAAGAGGTAAATGAGAGATTTAATTAGAGAGGACGCAGTGAAGTTTCAGTCTTTCAGATAAATACTGCGCTATGCACTCCTACAGTGAAGTATCCTGACATACTGCCGCTGTCTCAGGGTCCTTCAGTTCTCAGCTATCACTCATTCATCCCCTTGAAGCCCTTCCCTTTCCCTGTGTCCCTGCCTTCTGACATGTAAAACCCTCGCCATGTCCCCTCTCTTCTCCTCCTCTCTTCACATCATCTCCTGCCTCCTCTCCCTCTACCTCGGCGTCCGTTTCTCTCGCCTTTTTTACCTCTCTCCTTCATCCGAGGCTAAGGTTAATTTCCCTCCCCTTCCCCTTTCCCTTCCCAAACCCCTTATAACTACCGTTACTTCTCCGTCAACTCCTCGACTGGTCGGTGGCCGCCACGTCATCTTCGTTCGACCCTGGACCCACCCCAACCCCGCTGAGACCCTCCAGGCCCACCGCATCCTCTCCTCCGTCCAATCCGAACAGCGGCGCCTCCATATTTTACCCCGTTTACCATCCCAACCTCGTAAATTTCTCATTGTTACACCGACCTATTCTAGAACGTTCCAGGCTATCCACCTCAGATCCCTAGCTCACTCTTTGTTGATTCTTCCTTTCCCCTTCACATGGATTATAGTTGAGCCGCACAGCTCAGTGAATGACACGTCAGCAGTCCTTGCTCAATTTCCGAGGCTGCAAGTTCTTCGGCTGATTTATCCTGGTACAATGCCTAACACATGGCCCCAACGTAGCAGGGTCGAAGCTCAGATGAGACTGATGGCTCTAAGGTTTGCTTGTGTGTTGATTTCTATGTTTGAATACATTTCTACTTTTCTAGAGAAAACTTTTTTTTTTTGGTGTAACTGTAAAAGCTCATTAGAGGTTGTTGGCATTCTAGTATCACAGTGAAGAAAAATTTAGTTATTGTAATTTCAAAAACTACTCTATAATCTATATGGATAAAATCACAAATACCGAATATATATCTAGTTCCAATTAGTTTGGTTTTTGGACGTACCTTATGAGGTGATTCTCATCAGTTGCCAAACTTCTAGCTACTAAATCACTTCTAATTTTGTCTTGCAACTTGACTGCATTTTGCGTAATATGTCCTACTGTAGCTGTATTTAATGTTGCCTTGTTAATTAGTAACAAGTAAAACGTTATTTGATCGTTAGGCATAATACAATCTGTTTATATCTATTCTGGAAAGAGCTTTGCAGTTGGCATGGTAAATTATTGACTTATAGAACATCTTACTTATACCCATCTGGAGATTAGGGGTTATTATTAACGAAAAAGAAACATAACACAAATGCAAAGTTGTAATATTGCCTTTTTTATTTTGTTTGGTAAAGAGAAATCAGGCATCGTCGGCTTGATGGAATTATAGTATTTGCTGATGAGAGTAATGTCCACACCATGGAGTTTTTTGATGAGGCGCAAATGGTGAAGCATATCGCCTCTGTGTCTGTCGGGATTCTTGTGCACACAGGAGGCTTAGAAAAGGAGATTCAAGAAACAGAGAGGGGAAAGAAGGGGACCTCTGGCCTTGGATTCCCTGTCATTGGTCCCGCTTGTAATTCATCTGGTCATATTGTTGGTTGGCATTCTTTTGACACATTGAATTATACTGGTATGTCCTAACTACTAAAAGAAGTACCAGGTCTTGATCATTCGCATTCTGGACAAAAAATATAAATCATAAGTCTGACACATAATTATGGAACAAAGATTCTATTAACAAATCCAAAAATTTGGTATTTTCACTATTGGCTAAAGGAAAATAAAATTGTTCCATACTGGTACTGGAGCAGGTGAGGTGCTGTTCAGGTACTATATCAACAAATGACTATTGTTCCAAACCAAGTACTGTACATAACAGCACCTATCTGTAAAATGCTTAATTTGATTTTCTTTTCTCCAAACTCTATCGTGGCCAGTATGTTATTCATTATTGATCTTTTCTAAATTAATGGGAAAGGCTTACAAGTCCCATATCCATAATTTATGCACGTGAATCACCATTTGCTGGCTGGTGTTTTATTGAATTTTGGTGCTGAAATTATTAGTTATAAGACGTCACCCTTAATTAACGTATCTGTATAAATCTCGCAACAGGTAAAATTGCTAATTTTGTGGGAGAGGAGGGGTTGGTGGTACCTGGTCGGTTTGAGTGGGCTGGATTTGTGATGAACTCAAGGCTGGTATGGGAGGAATCAGAGCGGCCAGATTGGGTGCATGCATTTAATGCGGTGGTACCCAGTGGAGATGAGATAGGGATAGAGAGCCCGATGAATTTAGTTAAGGATGTGAGCTTTGTGGAGCCTCTTGGGAGGTGTGGTAAGAAGGTTCTTCTCTGGTGGGCTCGGCCTGAGGCCCGGTTCGATAGCAAGTTCCCAACTCGGTTAGTTTTGGAAGCCTCTTCATTTTAGTTAATTTTGATTTGATGATAAGTATTAAACATATTTAAGTTTAATTAAAACTTAGGAGCAGAATAATATGTCAAGGGCATTTTGTTAGGAGTCAGGTTCTAATGGCTCATGTCTTTCATGTGTTAATCGTGCCTGACATCCTATCTCTATTTTCAAAGTCCTAACAATTGATCCGAATGCTCAAACATGATCTTCATATTAAAATGTGCTTGGAGACTAAATTTTATAATTTTTGGAATTTTTTTTATTATTTGTTTATAAAGGTACAATATTATGTTTTTCAGAGATTCTGGACCATCCAAAAATAGTAATTTTTTGTACCCATCTAAAAAAATAGTAAAAATTTCCCAAAAATATAAAATTTGGTATAAAAGCACATTTTAATATGGAGATCATGTTGAGTGGTTCATTTCGACTGATTGGACTTTGAAAATAGAAATAAGAATGTGAGGCATGATTGAGGCATGAAAGACATGAAGCATTCAAACCTGGCTCTTTGGTTATATAGACTCCATTTTATCCTTGCTTTGATCATTTGTACAAGTTTGTAGTTTGATAGAACATTGAGTCTGATTAAACCAAAAAGGACGAAACAATGTTCTTCTGTGATTGGACGACACCTTTACTCTTTTTTTTTTTTGCATGCAGATGGATTATAGATAAACCTCTTCACATAACCCTTCCATCGAAACAAGATCCCTGGCCAGATATACCTCCTGAAATTGTTATTCCTGCAACTCCAACTCTAGCACGTCAAAATCTGACAGGGAAGCAGCATTCAAAGACTGCCAAATCCTCTAGATCTAAGCGCAGATCTCGAGGCAAAAGAAATCGCGAATCACGTGTAAATAATTTATAGATATGTACTTGTGAAACTTTAAGCCTGAGCTGTAACAGTAGTTATTAGGGGGAGTTGGGATGATACCGCGATAATTCTTTGACTGTGATTGTGTATTTTTCATGAACAATACAGTCAGGGGTGGAAGCGATTAGGAAAGCCGAATAAATAATTGTAGTAGTGTAATTTTATTTTAGGAGGGAGGCTGCAAAATTATTAGCATTTAAATAATTTATAAATATAAAGAATAAAATTATATATTTTTATTTATAGGATGGTTCAGTCCTTGAATATAGTCACTGCAACTTTGGACCATGTGGAGAATATTTGAATGATCTTGGGCGGACGACAGATAATATTATATTTACATTAGAAATTTAAATTCGTGTTGTGTCGTATTGTATCGTAATTAAATCAAGTTTTTATGTGAGGTGTTATGTCGTGATCATGATGGCAAGAAATGATCATGGTAGAATGATCACGGTATGTTAGTCATTATGCATTTCTTTTATACTGCTTTAAGAAAAACCAACTTAGATCACCTACTAGGTTAAATTTGCAGTTCACAGGAATCTATATGACCTTATCTGATTATATCAAGTTAGTTAAATACTTAAAGTCAAGTAAAATATATTTCATTTTTTTTCAATATAGTGAACTCGTTTAAATGATTCGGATATAACTTATTCCTGTCAAATACCTAACCGGGTCAGAATTCGATTCAAAAACCCTGCTCTAAAAATACATTGATCCGCCAGCTCTTTGCAACCACATCGACGCATTATCAAAGATTATCTCTCGAGAGAGCAACACGGAATGGGTAATTGATTCCTGGCTTTGTTTAAAGTGGGCCGGATAGCAATTAGCTTTGCTTGATTATTTTGTGGTTTATCTCCAACGGACTTCTATTCAAAATGAAAAAAAATTGGAGGTGTATGGTGAGAAATGACTACCAAGATTTTATTACTCTCTTAAGAAATTAATTATGAGTACTTTAAGTTTGCATGCATAGTTGCATATATATTCACAGCGACTCCTCGGCTTCAGCAATGCAATTAATAGCATATCAACTTTAACCAGAGAATTGAGAGAAGCGGAATCGTTTAAAAGAGATTAAAAGGATAAATAAAAAGAGAGAGAGAGAGAGAAAAAGTCTTGAGAAGTGAAACAGTCTATAGAGGGTAGACTTGTGTGGTTGATTGTTCCTTCAATTCAAAAATAAATAGCAATAAAGACCCTGAAGTATGATAATTTATGACCCAAAAAAAAAAAGATCTCATATTTACTCTCCGATTTGAGTGGAAGATTGTCACGGATGCCAAGAAATCTTATTCTCTACTCATATTTTTATCCTAAATTACTTTAATTCTTCCAAAACACTTTATCCGAACATCATCACAGATTTCTCAGATTAAGTGGAAAAATATTATTTTAAAATTGCTATTTTATTTTGAAAGCCTTGCAGAGGCTGCTAGGTATTAAAATTACTATTTTTAAAAGTTTGCAGCGATGTTTGGAGAGGTGTTAATTTGTAGGGAAAAAATAATTAGTTTTCCTATTTTGATTTGTGGATATATTAAAATTTTAAAAAATGTAGGAAATGAAAATTGTTAGAAATGTAAATTTTAAATTGTAGAATTGAAAAAATGAATAATTATCTACTACAAAATCGAATAATATAAAAATTGTAGAATGCCAAGTACCAATATAAAAATTCTACTAAAACAATTTTTTTATTGTAAAGTACCTTATCTTTCTTTCTTTTCTCTACTTTTTAGCTACATCTTCTTGTAATATATAATGTTTCTCCTACTCTAAAATAATGCAACAAACATCATAGATAAAATTCTGATATAAAATAGAAAAAAGTTTTTTTTCAAAAATAAGAGTGGTACTATAAATTTATTTTGCAAAAAAAGAAATACCAAAGGACTTCTTTATAAATTAAGCATTTACTCAAATGCTTCCTACTTTATAAATCACCAAGTTTGACGACTATTCTTCTCCCAGTCTCTGTCAACTAGTCTGCTTCTAGCTAGACAAAGAGGGTGAGGTGGAAAATAGAGAGAAGAAAATTAAAGATGAGTGATTTTGGCAGCGGAGAGTTCGTTTCATTTAAATTTAGTGTAAAAGATGTAAAAGATGACAAGAAGAAAGAACATAGAGACTTGGCGGAAGTAGTTTTCACCTGGTCAATGAATGATATATTAAACAGAAATTTCTTCAAGAAGAAGGTATCCAGAGCAAAATCATCTTTGAAAAAAAAAAGTTTGTTTCTTTTTCCATTCCATGGTATATATTGTTCATGCTCAAAAACAAAAAAATTGTTATATTGCTAATTTGCTATATATTCGTTTACACCAAAAGGTCAATGGTTCATTGCAAAATACAGCTTTGCAGTATGAATTATGTTATCTTCTACTTATAACATATTTAACTAATAAGCATAGAGTAGGAATGAGACATATATATAGTTTTTTTTTTTTTGAAGGTTAGTGGAAACTTTCCACTAAGATATATTTGAATAATAAAAAAGTATTTACAAGGGAGTTACTCATATCAACATATATAGTTATGATTCTCTTTTCCTCTCCTTAAATCAATGTCATTTCCTAGTCTAGCTATATTCTTATCACTTTAATTCTTATTGCACGATTGAAAGTTGAAAGTTGAAACTGAGAAAATTATCAAAATATTATTATTATTTTTATTACTACTACTATTGTTATTATGATTGCTAAAAATAGTAGTGTTTTATTATCTTCTAGATTAAGAAGATACCGAAGACATTTGAATCTTCTGAAGACTATGTGAACTATTTCACTTTTCCTCTGATGGAGGAGACCCGAGCTGACATGTGCTCAGCAATGGAAGGCTTTTCTCATGCTCCATACATTGAAATACTCAGACTAAATCATGAAAAGGATAATTCATACCGGATTGCAGTTGCAAACCCTGTGAAAGAAGTAAACTCGAAAGAAACTTATGTGCCTAAGGAGGCAGACATAGTTATTCTGTCCAAAGAAAAACCCAAACATATATCAGATTTGTCACGCAATGGATGGCGCTATACAGTAGCATTCATTAGTAAAAGTGGCGAAGAAGGGGCTCTCTCAGATAACGATGCCGTTATTAGAGTTTCGCGTCCATTTTCTGCTGATGTTGATTTTAAGACAAATCGGCTCAAAGAACCTTTGTATGCAGTGTTTTCATTTAACATCCTAACGAATAATCGGATTTGGAAAATGCTCGACCCCGATTCTGATTATTTCAGCGGCAACACCATTATCAAGAAGGTCTTAAGTTTCAAGTCTGTGGTGAGTACCTTACAAAGAAGATTAATATTTTGTATGTTGAATGCTTAGTAATTGCCTAATCAGTGTCCTGTATATATGCATTAATACAAAGAGAAATCTCTAGTGATTAGTGAATTCCACATTTCATACAATATATTTGCATGACATTTTTGTAATATAATATTTCTATATCGTGACTTATCCAACCATGACCAGTGTTTATCTTTTATGGTAAGATGCCTGCCTCAATTTGACATGTCATGCAAATACCAGATTATTAAAGAAAATAGCATACAAATAATTTCATTTTCATCCTAACGAACTTTTCTCAAGCCTTGTATGCTGTATCTTTATTATTCTTATTGTTTATTCTAATGCTTTAAACCCTTCTGTACAGGGTACCATGGAAGACAATATGTTCTCTTCATCTAGATTTTTGCAGAATGTACCTGACAAGGAAGCTGTGCATTTCTTATCAAGATGGAGTCTGAATGACTCTCAGTTGAATGCTGTTCTAGATTGTGCTTCTTCGAGAGAAAAACTAACAAGCTCTCTGAAGCTCATCTGGGGGCCACCCGGCACTGGAAAAACGAAAACAATTAGCATGCTCTTAGCACTCATGCTAATTAAAAATTGCCGAACAGTTACATGTGCACCTACAAATACAGCTGTGGTAGAGGTGGCCTCTCGGCTTCTGAAACTAGCCGAGGACTCATCTGATCTCTTCCAAAGTGACATTGTGTTATTTGGAAACAAGGATCGCATGAGAATTGATGAAGGTCTATCAAAGATATTCTTGGAGAACCGTGCTGCCCGGCTCTTGAAATGCTTCATGCCACATTCGGGCATCCGACACTGCATCAATTCCATGATTGATATTTTTGAGAATTGCTATTTGAAATATAAATTGTACCTGGATGATCAAAAGGAAAAAGATGATTGTAGAAAACTAGTGATGGGTGATGAGTGTGGAGAAGTTATAGAAGAAGTGTCCAGAGAAGTAATGGATGATAAGTCCCTAGAAGTGATGTCCCTTACCGAGTATGTTAAAACCCGGTTTGATTCAATGGCAAAAGACTTCAAATGTTTCATAAAAATTTTCTTAGATGATTTCCCGAGAGCATTAATTTCTCAAGAGACACTAAGAGAAATGTGTGACACGCTCAATCTGTTACTGGTCATGGAGAAGGTACTGCGACATGGCAGTAAATCTGACAGAGTTTTGGATGTGCAACTGAAGATTGAAGTGAAGACCCCCCCAGACATTTCATCACTAGGCAATTTGAAAGAAGTTATAGCAAGAAGCAACGAAAGCTTCTTCCATCTGGTGTATGCAAGAGATCTTTTACTTAAAAAACTACGGTTTTTATCTGAACACTTGACTATTCCGGACATGTTTGGGCAGCGCTCGGTTGAAGAGTTTGTGTTGCAACATGTCAAGAGTGTTCTGTGCACTGCTTCTAGTTCTTTCAGGCTGCGTAATGTGAAAACGGAAAACAGCAGGCCACTTGAAGTTTTGGTTGTTGATGAGGCGGCACAGCTGAAAGAATCTGAATCTTTGATTCCTCTCCTGCTACCCGGGATCAAGAATGTTGTACTTATTGGAGATGAGTTTCAACTTCCTGCTCTGGTCAAAAGCAAGGTATGTGTTGCTTATTAATATATGAAACAGTTAATAGGTAGACACCCAGAAGCATAGTTATAGCGAGTGCATGATTTTTTTAGTTTATTTAATCTTTTTCCAAAAATTGATGAGCAATAGTCATAAACATTTATGACAAAAACAGGTGAGTATGAGAAAGTTAGATTGGATATACTTGATAGTTGAGTTGCCTATTGCATGCTTGCCTGTTTTTACGAGTTACAACTTCAATTTTGAAGAAATGTATGAGAAGATTGTGCTTAACTGACGATATTTATATTCAATTGTAGCTGCACAATGATTTTTTTTATCTATCGAGTCACAGTCCTACACCACGAGTGACTTAATTGAAATGATATATGAACACATTCAAATTTTGAAGTTAATTATCACTATATTGCATGATATCAATTAAGTTAGCATTGCAGATTTCTGACGAGGCTGATTTCGGGAGGAGTCTTTTTGAGCGACTAAGCTCTTTGGGATACAATAAGCACCTTCTCGATGTTCAGTACAGAATGCATCCCTCCATTAGCAAATTTCCTGTTTACAATTTCTACGACAACCGCATATCAGATGGTGCGAATGTTACATGTGCAGCATATGGGAGGCAGTACTTGAAGGGGAAAATGTATGGCCAATATTCATTTATAGATGTCGAACAGGGGAAGGAAACAACTGATAAGTATGGAAGGAGCTTGAGAAACCCAATTGAAGTTGCTGCTGTCGTTCACATTGTAAAGAAATTGTTCAAAGGTGAATACTCAATTGGCTTTTGAGAGATTTAAAACCATTCTTTCGAATTTGACCTTTAGTTGGTTGGTAGGTTGATTAATATGTATTACTAGTTACTTCTATGCATTGCATGCACTGATACATTTCCACATTGACATCATACTGATCTGTCTATACTCTTAGAAGCTAGCATTTTACTTTTACCGATTCCTGGGTTCTGTAGCTGACTTGTCTACTAAGTGATGTGGAGTGGAATTTTATATGAGAATAATTGCATAAAAATTCAAAGTGTTAGATATGTAGATGACTTGTCTACTAATAAATTGTTCAAAGGTGAGTACTCAACTGGCATTTTAAGAGATTTAAAGCCGTTCTTGCAAATTTGACCTTTAGTTGGTTAATATGTATTACTAGTTCTATGCATTGAGGCATTGAGCACACTGATATATCTCCACTTTGGAAGCATACAAATCTGTCTATATTGTTAGAATAATTGCATAAAAATTCAAATATTAGATGTGGATGAGCATTGTAAATTTATTGTGCTTCTATGATTGTCAATTTATTATTGAAACAGAATCTTTCAACTTGGGAGAAAATATCAATGTGGGTGTGGTGTCGCCATATAACGCCCAAGTCAAATTAATTCAGGAGAAACTCGGGACGACATATGACAAGTATGAGAAATTCAAGGTGAAGGTGAGGTCAATTGATGGGTTTCAAGGCGGAGAAGAGGATATAATAATATTTTCTACTGTCAGAAGCAACAATTCAGGATCTGTTGGGTTCTTATCCAACATCAACCGTATCAATGTTGCTCTTACAAGGGCCAAGTAAGTCACTTGTGGCTAAAAAGTTTTTAAAATATCAACTAAATCAATCTTATATAGTTTACTGTATATATAATCAACCATGCATTACTGATGATTCAGTAACTAGCTCATTTTTTGGGCAATACCAATGAATTGGCTAACCATCCAAATTAACAGGTATTTGTTTCTTGAAATATTTTATTTTTTTTCCCCCTGTTAGTTGTTCCAACTTTAGTATGCTTAATTGAGAGCTTATTAAAATTAATGTAGGGACAAATTTTCAAGTTACTTGTGTTATGCTAATATGAAATTCATCACATGGAGGATATTTCTTTATATTCAATTTCTGAGTTATGATCAGTATCAGATTCCTTGTTTGACTGAACTTGGGTACTTTATTTGTATTTAGGCATTGCCTCTATATAATAGGAAATGCAAGCACTCTTTCGAAAAGTGAGTCTGTTTGGCAAAAGATTATTTCTGACGCCAAAAACCGTGATTGCCTTTTCAAATCTGAAGACGACAAAGAGCTGAACAATGCAATAATTAGAGCTGTGATAGAACAAGATGAGCTTGAAACTCATTTTGATTCTCTTCACATAAGTGGACCCAAGTCCAAGGTAAATGTCAAAATATTATTTTGAGAAAAACATTTGAGACTTATGTATTTTTTATCCTTATTGTATCTTGTTCGTATAATTTCAACTGTATGTAGTGTGCTTGTTTGTCAAATATATAAATCTTAATAATATTGTGATGCTGATAGTTTTATTCATTTACAAATCTATTTGTATTTAAGTCTCTAACACAATGTTTGGTTTTTGTGTTCAGGGATTTAACCGGCCATCAGGCTCACGCGGTAAAAAAATGAATAAATGAAAGGTAGATGTTGAAGGCCCCTGCAATGAAGACCTTAGTGTTATCTAAATTTGGATCATTTTGAGTAATTTAAATTTTAGTAAATTAGACCAAGCTTTAAAACTTGATAGTATTGGTATTGATTTTGGTTTTACCAGCTAAATTGTTTCAGCTCGTATTAAATATCAGATGATTACTTCTAGAGTTTAAATATTTTATTTTGTAAGTAGCTGGCTTGGTATTTTATCCTGAATTGATTGATGCTGTCTAGCTTATACTCAATTCAATTTGCATTATAGTGTCGATCTTCTTAATCTCACAGTTACATTTTAATTTGGATAATATAAATACATAAAAGCAATCTAATGAGGCAATTGTTAAAAAAAATCCAGGCTTTTTTTGTGCTAATCAGCAAAATAGCTCACTGGAGATGTAATGGTTCATTCTAGCTGGAGCTGATACATGGAACCAGATCCGTTTAAATTAGATTTCTTCCTTGTGTTGAATCCAGTCAATGCATGACACTTGAACTTCAATGGAACAAACTTTACAAGTAGAGATAGCATCAGTGCTCGTTGCGAGGTAGCAAACAGGCTGGTTCATGTCTGATTGCGGTCTTAAATTAGCCCTAGATTATCCAGGTCTCAATTTTACACACGAATGTCGAGTCGGTCTCATTTTTTTTAAATATAGTGAACTCGTTTAAATGATCCGGATATAACTTATTCCTGTCAAATACCTAACCGGGTCAGAATTCGCTTCAAAAACCCTGCTCTAAAAATACATTGATCCGCCAGCTCTTTGCAACCACATCGACGCATTATCAAAGATTATCTCTCGAGAGAGCAACACGGAATGGGTAATTGATTCCTGGCTTTGTTTAAAGTGGGCCGGACAGCAATTAGCTTTGCTTGATTATTTTGTGGTTTATCTCCAACGGACTTCTATTCAACATGAAAAAAAATTGGAGGGGTATGGTGAGAAATGACTGCCAAGATTTTATTACTCTCTTAGGAAATTAATTATGAGTACTTTAAGTTTGCATGCATAGTTGCATATATATTCACAGCGACTCCTCGGCTTCAGCAATGCAATTAATAGCACATCAACTTTAACCAGAGAATTGAGAGAAGCGGAATCGTTTAAAACAGATTAAAAGGATAAATAAAGACAGAGAGAGAGAGTGAGTCTTGAGAAGTGAGACAGTCTATAGAGAGAACTTGGCAGCCACTGTCAAGCTTTTAAAAAAAAAGAGACAGTCTATAGAGGGGGAGAGAGAGAGAGGAAAAGCGAGAGGATGGCGGCCCACAAAGCGATAATCGCGAACAACATGGCGGCCAACCCCCCAAGCAGCCGGAATGGGAGGTAGTCAGGCGAAAGCGTCGGTACCTGAACCACTGGAGGCCGGTGACGATCTTTGCGCTGGAAGTATACTTGCCTAGATCCAAACTCTACACCCCCTCCTTAACCAACATATGCCCAAGCCGTTGCAAACTGCTACAAACCAAACCCACTGGCCATAACCACCAAGCCAAACACCGTCCCTACCATTTCCCCACCAACTTCACCCCGCTCATCCACCTACTACCTTTCCCCACACAGCCCCACACCATTACGTTTCCCGCCTTCACCAAAATTCGAGGAGTGGAAGGGCAGATGTTTCCGTTGTTGTCGAACGAGACATACCATTGCGGTCTGCCGTAACCCACCGAAATGCGGCCGCTGCTGGAAAACTGGGCACACTGGAAATTCTTGCAAGGAGAGTGCAACAAAGCAAGCACCGATGCCGGCCGGGAAACCTGTTAAACCCGGACCCAATAGACATGAAAGACCCAGATTTTAGTGAGTTGCTAAGTGCAGACAAACCACTCAACCCACCACCGTTGCCGGAGGGCAGGCTCGGCAAGGTAAGATGTTTTGTGGATTGTGATGAGGAGTACCACCATGAAGTCAAGCGTCTTAACCAAGCAGTGGTGGTGGATGCTAGTGCTATCTCTGTCAATTTTGAATTATCAGTGGACAAGGTGGCAGAATGGGTCGCAACAGCAAACATCATTCCGGAACATGAGGTAACTATTGCAGCATGGACAAAAGGAAGGTTTTTGGTCATTATACCGGACGGGCTGGCCCCGGAGACACTAATTCAGGCTATCCCATACGAGGTTTGGGATCAAGGAGTCTTGTTCCAAAAGTGGGACTAATGGGAAGATGCAAAACGAGTTACACCAGAGTTCAAAACTGTAGTGGACTTGGTGGATATATCACCACTGTTGTATCGTGAAAGAGTGGTGATCAACGCGGTCAACTCCTTTGGTGTGTACCTAGGGACTATAGCCCAGCCGAACCCGACTAATATCTCCTGTTGGACGGTGGTTGTAGCCACTCAGAAATTAGAAGACATACCCCAAGTGGTATCCCTGGTGGTGGCCGGTTTCGAACGGGAAGTAGAGGTTAGACCGGTCAATTGGTGTAGAAGCAAGACATATAAAGAGGAAGATCTCCCACAACCGCCAGTTAAGTTCAGCAAACCGGCCAAGCCAAAGGAGAAGGCGAGGTTCATTACGGTAAGTGATGATGATGACATGGAGGAAGAGGACGATATGATAGCAATGTCAATAAGGATCCTCATGGAGCTCTGTCAGGACAAAGACCTTGACAAAATACCTCGGCAGCTAAGGCAAGTGATACAGGGAGAAAGAAGTTTGAACATTGGGGAAAGCTCGGCGGCACAACAATGACGCATACAGATAGCAACACCAAATACACCACAGGTTACGGCAACAGAAATTCAGCACTGCGAGCCACATGAGCATGCTGTACACAGTGTTTTTGGTGAAGCAGGTCCCATCAGCACACCTACTAACGAGATGGTAGTGGGGGATCAACAGATAAGGCGGGTTACCGAGGAACAGGAGTTCGTACAAGGCATGGCTGGCACTGAAGGAGACATTTTGTTGGAAAATAGGGAGGTAGTCTCCGCTCCTAGAATCCAACCATGAGGTGGGTCACACAACCATAGTGCATGCACCCACAATACAAGACGTTAGAATTCATGAGCAACAAGCAGGAACCGGGCAGGGGGAAATACAGGATTTTCATGCCTCACGCGACTTACCACCTACGGGATCAGGTACTAAGTACAGGGGACCTGCTTCAAGGACTGTACAAGATGACCGTTTGGGGCATTTGTCAGAACTGACTTTTGAGGAAGCATTAAATACAGAACCATTGAGTGTAGAGCAGTCAACTCCTGCTTCACGCCCATTGGTGGAGCTTAGGAGGTCTATAAGGCAGATGAGGAAGTCAAATAGCGCAGGGCCCAAAGTCTGTTCTGGGCCTTTATAAAAAAGAGGCCCAGCTGGAGCAAAAGAGAGAGATGTAGGCCTCATGAAAAATTCTGAGGGCTTTTATGAAGTCCATGTTGAATATCAACATTGTAAACAGCTGGCAGAGGGCTGTGGGCTCAAACCAAGTGATGTAGTTAAAACGGTGGATGATGATAACTTTCAAAGAGGGTTGCAACCAAATTTGGCTAGGTCTGACAATGAAGGGGAAAATGAGGTGAGTCGACCCAATTCGCACTTGCATTTTGATGACTTAGAGGAGGATGAAGGAGACTATGAAGGAGACTCTGAGGAGGAGAGTGACCTGTAAAGGTTGGTACTGTAGGGTGCGCAATTGGTGTTGTTTCTATAAGGTTATTCATGTATTTGAAAAAATTAAAAATATTATCGTGGAATGTGAGAGGGTTAGGAGATGTGAACAAATGTAATGTGGTTAAAAATGTGATTCGGAGATCTAGATGTGATGTTGTGTGTATTCAAAAGACAAAATGGAATAGGTTTGATATTACAAATGCGGCGAGAGTGTTGCCTAATTTTTTTGATAGAAATGCGGTTTGCCTTGATGCCCAAAATTCAGCTGGTGGTGTTTTTATTGCATGGAAGCATGCTTACATTCTTATGAGCTCCTTCGCAACAAAGCATACGTGTACAGTGCGCTTAAAACAGCCCTCAACGGGCTCCAGTTTTGTGGTAACTGCGGTTTACGGCCCCAGCCGAGATGATAGTGACAAGAGGGAGTTTATCCAAGAAGTCAGACAGTTAGCTGATCATATTAGCCTCCTGTGGATTTTAACAGGAGATTTCAACCTTGTCAGATGGCTAGTAAACCGATCGGGTAACATGAGAGGGTTCGGACTTATGTTTGAATTTAATGATCTCATAAGGGACCTTCATCTACTTGTTGTTCAGTTGCAAAACAGGGATTATACATGGTCAAATAAACAACCTATTCCAACATTCTCCAAGTTAGATAGGTGCTTCCTCACACCGGAATGGGCTTTGATGTACCCGATTATAACCTTGACAGTGCTAGAGACGATAGTATCCGATCATGTGCCGCTTTTATTGCACTGCAAAACACCACAGGCTCATAAATCCCCAATGCAGCTAGAGAGGTTTTGGTTTCAATACAAATATGCCCATTGCATGACAAACACAATATGGGAAGCTAGTCAGCGGAGGGCACAAGGGGAGCCATTAAATTTTTTTGATATGAAAGCACAGAAATTGCATAAAGAGCTCAGAAAGTGGCACCAAAAGAGATTTGTGGGGATGGATGACCAGCTGCAATACTGTAAAAAAGCGATCTTATTCTCACAAAAGAGCACTGGATAGAAGGGATTTTGCCTAAGACAAAAAATCAGAGAAAAAGCGTACGAATTGTCTAATAATATAGAAATTCGGTGGCATCAGAGATCACGATGTAATTGGCTAACGAATGGGGACCAAAACACTAGATTTTTTCATGCTTATGCATCAGATAAAGCAAGAAAGAATGCGGTGTTAACTCTTGAAGTAGAAGGGGTTCAGCTCACAGATTCGATCGGCATCATGGCAGAGTTAAACACATGCAGGCGCTGCTAGGCTCTAAGGTACAATCTCTAAACTTTGATCCTGTTAGGCTGTACAAAGAGGAGCAACCCGGTTTGTAGCACTTGCAACAACCATTCACAACGTTGGAGATACATAGTGCGGTCAGACAGTTAGCAAATAACAAGGCGTCGGGGCCGGACGGCATACACCATGAGTTTTTCAAAAATTATTGGCAGGCCATAAAGGGTGATGTGGAGAAAATTTTCGATGAATTTTGGAATGACAACCTCGATTTGTCGAAAGTGAATAAAACGAATATTGTCATGATCCCCAAGAAGGCTAACTCGGCTAAGGTCGGGGAATATAGGCCAATAAGCATCATAAATCTGATTCCGAAGCTCATAACTAAAGTGCTCTCAAACCGATTGAGGTTGGTGCTTCCGGATCTTGTTTCATCATAGCAGACGGCCTTTACTCGGGATAGACACATAGCTGAAAATTTTCTAGCAACAAGGGAAATTTTGCAGCATGTATCTAGCTCGGGCAATCACCTGATCCTCGCAAAAATCGATTTTGCTAAGGCATTTGATTCGGTGGATTGGAATTTCCTAATCGAGGTAATGAAGGCTAGAGGTTTCCTGTCAAAATGGGTAGGGTGGATACAAAAAATTCTAATCACATCTCAGTCAAGGATAGTTATGAATGGAGAGCATACATGTTACTTTACTCATAAGCGGGGACTTAGACAAGGTGACTCTACATCTCTCCGATGCTCTTCATTATAGCTATCGATGTGTTTCAGAGAATGATTCAAATGGCTAACAACCTACTTCCGGAGTCTTTATCGGGTCGATGTTCACAACCGATATATGCCTTCCAATATGTAGATGACATTGCTGTCATTGCAAATGCAAGTGTGCGCACCCTGACAACTTTCAAGTTAGTTCTCAAATTGTTTGCAAAAATTTCGGGCTTAAAGGTTAACTTTGAAAAAAGTAGCTTTGTACCGTTCAATCTTGATAGAAAATCGGTATGGGAAACAAGGCTAATCCTAATGTTTACACAAGCAAGTTTACCGATTGATTATTTGGGGATGCCCCTGACCATAACTAGGCTGAGCAAGCAGGAGTTTCTGCCTTTGATTGAAAAATTAGAAAAAAGAATGGCGGGTTGGAAGGGCAAGCTCATATCAAGAGGGGGAAGATTACAATTGGTCAAAT
This sequence comes from Carex littledalei, assembly GCA_011114355.1. Taxonomy (NCBI): domain Eukaryota; kingdom Viridiplantae; phylum Streptophyta; class Magnoliopsida; order Poales; family Cyperaceae; genus Carex; species Carex littledalei. The sequence goes on along the minus strand of CM022092.1, from coordinate 3,569,254 downwards.
CGGTGCTATCCGCAATTTCTATTTATTACATGAGGTGTTTCAAGTTATCAAAATGGGTAATTGAAAGAATTGATACCATTAGAAGGGCATTTTTGTGGGGGAGAAATGACAAAGAAGCCTGAGCAATATCATTGCTAAACTGGCCAACAGTGTGTTTACCGATTCAAGTTGGTGGAATGGGGCTTCACAATTTGGCGGTGCACAACGTGACTTTACTTTTGCGGTGGTGGTGGCGCGCATACACTAACCTGATAAGTCTCTGGACAACAACGACAACTGTGCTCAAGTGGACGAGTACATATGAGGCGGGTCCTAATTTTTGGATGGTATCGGGATCCTTTTTCTGGAAGGCACTGCTAAAACTTCTACCGATTTTTAGATGGTCAACGGAATGGACGGTGGGAACCAGCGAAGCCATTTCTTTCTGGTTCGATGCATGGCATGGGCAACCTCTTTATAAGAGGCTAGAGCCAGGCGACAACGCTTCTCAACCAAAAATTTCACTTCGAGACGCAGCACCAATCAGAACAGCACTATTGCGGGATATTGAGTTAACCATTAATCTAAATTCCGGATGTGATACCCTGCTATGGAAATGGACAACAAGTGGTGCTTATACTGCGCATTCCGTATACAAAATGCTCGCAACAGGAGGAAGGATAGAGTTTGACCATGCGTATGTTTGGAGATTGGCTATACCGCCCACAGTGCGAATCTTTTCTTATCTCATGATACACGACAGGATTCTTACGGGGGAGGTTATGACAAGGAGAAACATGGGCGATCAGAATACATGTGTCATGTGTCAAAACTGTCCTTCAGAATCGACACTGCATTTATTGTTCTTATGCCCAAATGCGGTACAAATATGGTTTGAGATAGGTGCACATTTTGGATTTCGTGTGATGGTGCCCAAATTAACAATAGAAGACATTATAGTGGCCTCACGGCAACAGGCACAACTGGAGGGTGAAAGATTTCGCAAGGTATGGGATTCTCTATTCATGTGTGTGTGTTGGATGATCTGGAAGTAGAGAAACAATAAAGTGTTCACTGGAAAACTCACGCCTCCGGGGCTGGTGGTGAATAGAGTCATTGAGGAAACGCGGCTGTGGATGCGGTGTTGCGGTCCAGGAATGATTAATAGGAATCATAATTTGATTGAAGAACCGGACTGAGGCCAAGTTGGGTGGTGCTGCTTCAAGTATGAAGATTCATTTACAATTTTCTTCCTTTCTGTTTACTGCTGTGGTTTTTGGCATCTAATGATAAACGGTTGTAAGGAAGCTTTCTTAAATTTAATATAATTTCACCTAGGCAGCCTCTGCCAGGTTTTCAAAAAAAAAAAAGACAGTCTATAGAGGGTAGACTTGTGTGGTTAATTGTTCCCTCAATTAAAAAAAAATTAGCAATAAAGAAAGACCCTGAAGTATGATAATTTATGACCCCAAAAAAAAAATCTCATATTTACTCTCCGATTTGAGTGGAAGATTGTCACTGATGCCAAGAAATCTTATTCCTGTTATTTAGTAAAAGATTATTCTTTAATTCTTATTCTCTACTCATATTATTCCTGCTATTTAGTAAAAGATTGTCACGGATGCCAAGATATCTTATTCTCTACTCATATTTTTATCCTAAATTACTTTAATTCTTCCAAAACACTTTATCCGAACATCATCACAGATTTCTCAGATTAAGTGGAAAAATATTATTTTAAAATTGTTATTTTATTTTGAAAGCCCTGCAGAGGCTGCTAGGTATTAAAATTACTATTTTTAAAAGTTTGCAGCGATGTTTGGAGAGGTGTTTATTTGTAGGGAAAAAGTAATTAGTGGGATAAAACAAACGAGTACAAATATAGAGAAGTAAGATGGAAAAACAGTTTTATTATAAGAGATGTAAGGATTTGGAATTCAATAAAAAAAAATATATCAACAAAGAGTAGTAGGAATAAAAATTAATTTGTCGCCTTTTTTTACAACCAGGGGCGGAGCCACATACAATGAATGGGGGTCAATTGAACCCCATTCATTTTCAATTTTTTTAATATTTATGTCTTATTTTAATATTGTTAAACTAAAATATTATGGATAGTGTAAAATTGACTCCCATTCGTAGTAGAAAATTTTTATATGCTTAACTCCCATAGTCTGAAAGTCTGGCTCCGCTCCTGTTTACAACCCCCCCCCCCCCCCCCCCAATTCAAGATTTTTTTGTTTGGTTTTGTTGATACTTTTTTAGATGAATGCTTGTTCTTCTAGTCTGTTGCAAAGTAAAGTGAAGGTACTTGATCGGGAAAGTTTGTAAAATACTCCTTTTGAAAAAGTTAACAAGATATTCTCTCTTTTTTTTTAAATTTTTTTGACAATATCTTAATAGAGACCGTTAACTCAACCTTTTCTCTTTTCTTTTCACCACTTCTATTTTCCTTTTCACCAGTTATTACTCTCATAAGTTTATAATGCAAATTTATCATTCTCAAATGTTCATAATTCAAATTTTCAGTTTTCATATTTCATAATTTAAATCTTTTATGGGAATGTCTTATATCTATATCAATTAATCTGCAAAAAAAAATCAAATTATTTAAACAAATAGAAGTTCATAGGAGAAATTTTGAATTTTCACTACAGCAGATCATACTTTCTGCGACCGGTTTTTCGGTCGCAGAAAGTCAATTCCGGTCGCTGAAAGACCGGTCGCTGTAAACTTTGTCGCAGATACTCTTCTAATGACGTCACTGGTCGCTGAATGACGTCACCCGGTCGCTGATACTCTTTTGCGACCACTTTTTTTTTGGTCGCTGTTGTTTTTTTCTGACGTCAGCAAAAACTATCTGCGACCAACAAAAACGGTCGCTGATAGTCACACCCAGTCGCAGATACCCAAATTATCAGAGACCAATATCAACGGTCGCTGATACTTAAAACCGGTCGCAGAAAGTCTTCTGTCAGGTTTTTGGAATTTATTTTATTATTTAAATTTGCACCATTTAATAATTGGTACAACACGTACCAACATACAACATAAACATACAAATAAACATCAAACATAAACATCGTAATGTCAAGTAATACAAACATAAATGTCGAAATGTCAAACATAACATCGAAATGTCAAGTAATACAAACATAAATGTCGAATAACATAAACAGATAATCTAAATGTCAAGTACCATCTAAACCAGGAATGTCAACACAAACATCTGAACAAGATATAAATACCTAAACTAAGCAGTACCATCACCGCCAACATCCGACCCCTGCCCCTCGTCATCATCGCCGTTATCATCCTGGTCATCCTAAGGCTTACACAGGGCCGGTGTACAATCCTATCACACTCTTTGAATGCTATGTCTCAGTAGTGAAGAAATGTATGTGGATCTAGTATTTAAGAAAAATTCGGCAGCATTTCCCCTTAGTTCTCCGAGTACGCGTTAGAAACACATCATGTTGGACATGTAATTCAATGCGTACTCGTAGGAACAACAAGGGAAAATGATACCAAATTTTTCTTAAATACTAGATCCACATACATTTCTTCACATCCTAGATGAGACAAAGCATTCAAAGAGCAGTTCCAAATTGGGGACTATTCAAAATTAATCCCTATCGAATTAATTCTGAACGGGTATAAATCTAAAAGGCATACTAAATGTTCCGGTTTAATAATGTAATTAGCCAACATAGCATTAACTTCTAACAATATTGTAGTACACAATTAATATATAATTAACAAGCATAGAATTAAGAAAGAGAGAAAACTTGCCTGATTACAAGCAATTACTCCCTTGGAGATCGAGTTTTCTCCTCTCCTTCTTTCTTCCAAGATTAAATAACTTCTACAACTCCTAAAACCAATTAACCAATCAATTAATCAAACCAATTAACCAATTAATTAATCAAACCAATTAACCAATCAAATAATCAAACCAATTAACCAATCAATTAATCAAACCAATCAAGTTATCAAGGTTAAAAGAAAAATTAAAGGATACACTACAATCAAGTGGTTTTAAGTCCTACCAAGCAAATCCAAATTAGAAGATGCAACAGTAACATGTAATTGGCTCTTGTATATAACATATACAATCAAATCGACATCATCAATTCTTTTTTACATATACATATACAATTATTCATAGTTTACATATACATATACAATCAAAATTGTTTTCTACATCGTAATTCAAATTTTCGTCAAGGAAAAATTCCCTCAGAAGATTTTAAAACATACAGATAATTAAGTACAAAAGAAGTACCTTGGGTTTGATAAAAAAATATTTATAATCTTGAAGGGTATGATGCAAAAATAATAACAAAGATTGAAATTTTGAAGGAATTCTCGAGTCAACAGAGAATGAGAAAGCAATATGTTTCCATCACTGTTATACACTCCGCCAAATAAATGTTCTCATCCTGTTAATGGAAAAAAAAAATATGGCATTGAAAGGTAAAGGGCAGTAGACAATCACTGTAATGGAAGATTGCATCAATTTAAAGATAAAGGTAAAAAAGATGAAAAGCATAAGCCTATTAAAAGATAACTTTTAGTGCTCATGAAATTCTTGCATTCATACACGTCAAGCAAGATTTTGATATAACAGTATATATATAGCAAGAAGTTAATAGCCTAAATTCCAAAACAGATACACTACAACCACTCCTCTCCTCAATAATGTAAATTCTTAACTTTTATACTTTAAAAAAAAGTTGATATGAATAAAATTAAGGGTAATTATATTTTTCCTTATCTATCTATCTCTCATTTCATCCCCAACTAACTTCATCTTCTAACTATAATTATAAATTCTAACTACCTAATGGTCCCTACAAATTAATTAGCAAATTTTCTTCCTTTATTTTTTTCCTCTTTCTACCTCTCTCTCTTACCTCCGTCTCCACCTTCCACCTTCGTCTCCACCCATCTCTCCCACCTCTCCCTCTCCGCCTCCGCCCGCCTCTCCCACCTCTCCCTCTCCGCCTCCGCCTCCCTCTCCCATCTCTCCATCTCCGCCTCCACCTCCCTCTCCCACCTCCGCCTCCGCCTCTCTCTCCCTCTCCCACCTCTGCCTCCATCTCCCACCTCCTTGAACTATTTACACTTACACGACGAGGATGAATACTTGCTCGATGAGGGATGAATACTTGCATGACGAGGTGTGAATACTTGTGCAACGGACAACTCGAAAGTATGTCATCATGGATCTCATTTGAAAGAGAAAATTGTGTAGAAGACGTTGGTGGTTTTAGATTTGCAAAATTCCTCACAGATCGTCAGAAATATTGGTTAGATTGAACGGAGAAAAAAAACCACCTCTAAAACGTGTAAAAGATGGGTGAGTGATGTGTCCATTTTTTTTTTTAAATACTTGATATCTTAGGTGTAAATACTTGATGTATTATAGATGAATACTTGATTTATTATATGTGAATACTTGCGCGCTCTTGTAAAATTAATCGAGGTATGCACATATGCTTGTAATACTCTTGATACATGAACTATTTACACTTACACGACGATGATGAATACTTGCTCGATGAGGGATGAATACTTGCATGACGAGGTGTGAATACTTGTGCAACGGACAACTCGAAAGTATGTCATCATGGATCTCATTTGAAAGAGAAAATTGTGTAGAAGACGTTGGTGGTTTTAGATTTGCAAAATTTCTCACAGATCGTCAGAAATATTGGTTAGATTGAACGGAGAAAAAAAAATCACCTCTAAAAACGTGTAAAAGATGGGTGAGTGATGTGTCCAGTTTTTTTTTTTAAATACTTGATGTATTATAGATGAATACTTGATTTATTATATGTGAATACTTGCGCGCTCTTGTAAAATTAATCGAGGTATGCACATATGCTTGTAATACTCTTGATACATGAACTATTTACACTTACACGACGAGGATGAATACTTGCTCGATGAGGGATGAATACTTCCATGACGATGTGTGAATACTTATGTAACGGACAACTCGAAAGTATGTCGTCATGGATCTCATTTGAAAGAGAAAATTATGTAGAAGACGTTGGTGATTTTAGATTTGCAAAATTCCTTACAGATCGTCAGAAATATTGGTTAGATTGAACGGAGAAAAAAAAAATCACCTCTAAAAACGTGTAAAATATGGGTGAATGGTGTGTCCAGTTTTTTTTTTAAATACTTGATATCTTTGGTGTGAATACTTGATATATTATAGATGAATACTTGATTTATTATATGTGAATACTTGCTCGCGCCAGTTGTAAAATATTTCAGATATTAGGCGGTCCCCAAATAGTAAGTGGTCCCCCTAAGTAGTTAGTAGTTATTAAAGTAGTTGTTGACTGGAGATGAAACGGGGGATGAATTCAGGGGGATAGCTAGACTCTCCCTAAAATTAAAGTTTGAAAGGAACACTCTTAGCAATAATGTAAATTCCATTAACAGTGATGGAAACATAATATTTAGGTATTGTACCTGTGCATACCGTCTATTGCAATATATTGTTTTAACTATTGCAATATATTGCTTCAGATACTAATATTTTATTCACTTAAGTATATAATAAGAAACTAATTAAGAACAGCCAGAAAAGGAAAAAGGAAATTAAAGTCAATAGCCAAATTAATCGTTACCAAATCAACGGCAAATTAAACAAATCAATTGCTAATCTTCAGATACAAATATATATTAACTTACAAATCTCCTATATATTATTTTCAATTAGCATCCAATAACAATTGACTTCTGTAATCTCAAATGTAAAAAAAATAACGACTTCTTATAATTTATGAGAAATAAATGTAGATGTAACTATAAACCTGATACAGTGATTTTGGTACGAGGTGTATGTGGCAGTGATTAATTAATTACAGATATAACTCGTGCTTTGATGTTTCTTTGTTTTTCTTTTTCTGGTTTTGGCCCTGTCAGTGCATACCAGTACCGAGACAACAAGAAAATCAAGAGCAAAAATTCGGATTTTAGCACAAACCCAACCCAGAGCCGCATAAACAAGACACAAGCAAGCACCCACAAGAAGCAAGAATTTAAAGGGTGTGCTTAGATATTTACCCGAGCGAGAGAGATGCAAATCGCAAGTGACGGTGGAAATGGCCGATACCAAGGAAGCACCTCGCTTCTCGACCTTCACAAATCAGCAAGGAGCACAGAGACGAGCCAGTCACACGACGAGTTGTGTCCTTCTCGACCGTCAGCCACGGCACCAGAAAGCTCCAGATCGGCGCGGGGGGGCACAGAGGCGGGGTTCGATCAGTGGAAAACGGAGGCGGCGGGGTTCGATCAGTGGAAAACGTTGTTTGGCAGGGAATCGCGCGGGTGGGCACAGAGGCGGTGGGGTTCGGATCGGCACGCGTTTTTATCTTTTTTTTGGCTAACCTAAGACGCGGGAGACGGAGGAGACAGAGGGAGGGTTGGCGGCTTTTTTACGGCACCCTTCTGCGACCGGTCAAAAACGGTCGCTGAAAGGTGTTTGCGCCAGTCGCAGAAAGGGTCGTCGCCAAAACTATTTCGCGGCTTTTTTTTTTGGGAGAAAAAAACGTTTAGCAACTGGCGCTAATGCCGGTCGCTATTGCCGGTCGCTGATACTATAGTTTGCTGTAGTGTTTACAATTGACTTTAGATTCTATATCTTGATTCGTAACTATTTTAAATGAATAAATGTAAATATTTCAATTATGAAATAAAAATAAAACGTTGATCCTACGAGTTTTGAATATTAAAAGGTTCGAAAATTATTCAAATTAATTGATTCCAATTCGAAAAAAATATCATAATATTATAATCTGAAATGTAGATAAAAATAATTAGTTTTCCTATTTTGATTTGTGGATATATTAAAATTTTAAAAAATGTAGGAAATGAAAATTGTTAGAAATGTAAATTTTAAATTGTAGAATTGAAAAAAATGAATAATTATCTACTACAAAATCGAATAATATAAAAATTGTAGAATGCCAAGTACCAATATAAAAATTCTACTGAAGCAATTTTTTTTGTGTAAAGTACCTTATCTTTCTTTCTTTCTCTACTTTTTAGCTACATCTTCTTGTAATATATAATGTTTCTCCTACTCTAGAATAATTGCAACAAACATCATAGATAAAATTCTGATATAAAATAGAAAAAAGTTTTTTCAAAAATAAGAGAGGTACTATAAATTTATAAAAGAAATACCAAAGGACTTCTTTATAAATTAAGCATTTACTCAAATGCTTCCTACTTTATAATAAATCACCAAGTTTGGCGACTATTCTTCTCCCACTCTCTGTCAACTAGTCTGCTTCTAGCTAGACAAAGAGGGTGAGGTGGAAAATAGAGAGAAGAAAATTAAAGATGAGTGATTTTGGCAGCCGAGAGTTCGTTTCATTTCAATTTAGTACTGTAAAAGATGTACAAGATGACAAGAAGAAAGAGCGTAAAAACTTGGCGGAAGTAGTTTTCACCTGGTCAATCAATGATATATTCAACAGAGATCTCTTCAAGACGAAGGTATCCAGAGCAAAATCATCTTTGAAAAAAAAAAGTTTGTTTCTTTTTCCGGCCCATGGTATATATTGTTCATGCTCAAAAACAAAAAAATTGTTATATTGCTAATTTGCTATATATTCGTTTACACCAAAAGGTCAATGGTTCATTGCAAAATACAGCTTTGCAGTATGAATTATGTTATCTTCTACTTATAACATATTTAACTAATAAGCATAGAGTAGGAATGAGACATATATATAGTTATGATTCTCTTTTCTTCTACTTATCTCAATGTCATTTCCTAGTCTAGCTATATTCTTATCACTTTAATTCTTATTGCACGATTGAAAGTTGAAAGTTGAAACTGAGAAACTTATCAAAATATTATTATTAATACTATTGTTATTATGATCACTAAAAATAGTAGTGTTTTATTATCTTCCAGATTAAGAAGATACCGAAGACATTTGAATCTTCTGAAGACTATGTGAACTATTTCACTTTTCCTCTGATGGAGGAGACCCGAGCTGACATGTGCTCAGCAATGGAAGGCTTTTCTCATGCTCCATACATTGAAATTCTCAGAGTAAATCATGAAAAGGATAATTCATACCGGATTTCAGTTGCAAACGCAGTGGAAGAAGTAAACTCAAGAGAAACTTATGTGCCTAAAGAGGCAGACATAGTTATTCTGTCCAAAGAAAAACCAAAGCATATATCTGATTTGTCGCTCAATGGATGGAGGTATACAGTAGCATTTATTAGTAAAAGTGGCGAAGAGGGGGCTCTGTCAGATAACGATGCCATTATTAGAGTTTCACATCCATTTTCCGTTGATGTTGATCTTAAGACCAATCGGCTCAAAGAACCTCTGTATGCAGTGTTTCTGTTTAACATTCTAACATATAATCGGATTTGGAAAATGCTCGACCCCAATTCTGATTCTTTCAGCAGCAACACCATTATCAAGAAGGTCTTAAGTTTCAATTCTGCGGTGAGTACCTTACAAAGAAGATTAATATTTTGTATGTTGAATGCTTAGTAATCGCCTAATCGGTGTCCTGTATATATGCATTAATACAAAGAGAAATCTCTAGTGATTAGTGAATTCCACATTTCATACAATATATTTGCATGACATTTTTGTAATATAATATTTCTATATCGTGACTTATCCAACCATGACCAGTGTTTATCTTTTATGGTAAGATGCCTGCCTCAATTTGACATGTCATGCAAATACCAGATTATTAAAGAAAATAGCATACAAATAATTTCATTTTCATCCTAACGAACTTTTCTCAAGCCTTGTATGGTGTATCGTTTATTAATTATTATTCTTATTGTTTATCTTAATGCTTCAATCGATTCTGTACAGGGTACCATGGAAGACAGTATGTTCTCTTCATGTAGATTTTTGCAGAATGAACCTGACAAGGAAGCTGTGCATTTCTTATCAAAATGGAGTCTGAATGATTCTCAGTTGAAAGCTGTTTTAGATTGTGATTCTTCGAGAGAGAATCTAACAAGCTCTTTCAAGCTCATCTGGGGGCCACCCGGCACTGGGAAAACGAAAACAATTAGCATGCTCTTAGCACTCATGCTAATTAAAAATTGCCGAACAGTTACATGTGCACCTACAAATACAGCTGTTGTAGAGGTGGCCTCCCGGCTTCTGAAACTAGTCGAGGATTCATCTGATCTCTTCCAAAGTGACATTGTGTTATTTGGAAACAAGGATCGCATGAGGATTGATGAAGGTCTCTCGAAAGTATTCTTGGAGCACCGTGCTGCCAGGCTCTTGGAATGTTTCATGCCACATACAGGCATTCGACACTGCCTCAGTTCCATGATTGATATTTTTGAGAATTGCTGTTTGCAATATCAATTGTACCTTGATGATCAAAAGGTGAAAAACAAACAGTCTACAAAAGTGATGGGTGCTGAGTGTGGAGAAGTCATAGAAAATGTGTCCAGAGAAGTAATGGATGATAAGTCCCTAGAAGTGAAGTCACTTACCGAGTATGTTAAAACCTGGTTTGATTCATTAGCAGAAGACATGAAATATTTCATTGAAATTTTCTTAGATGATTTCCCGAGAGCATTAATTTCTCAAGAGACACTACGAGAAATGTGCGACACGCTCAATCTATTACCGATCATGGAGGAGCTACTGCAACATGGCAGTAATGCTGACAGAGTTTTGGATGTGCAACTGAAGATTGAAGTGAAGACCCCCCCAGACATTTCATCACTAGGCAATTTGAAAGAAGTTATAGCAAGAAGCAACGAAAGCTTCTTCCATCTGGTGTATGCAAGAGATCTTTTGCTTGAAAAACTACGGTTTTTATCGGAACACTTGACTATTCCAGACATGTTTGGGCAGCGCTCGGTTGAAGAGTTTGTGTTGCAACATGTCAAGAGTGTTCTGTGCACTGCTTCTAGTTCTTTCAGGCTGCATAATGTGAAAACGGAAAACAGCAGGCCACTTGAAGTTTTGGTTGTTGATGAGGCGGCACAGCTGAAAGAATCTGAATCTTTGATTCCTCTTCTGCTACCCAAGATCAAGAACGTTGTGCTTATTGGAGATGAGTTTCAACTTCCTGCTCTGGTCAAAAGCAAGGTATGTGTTGCTTATTAATATATGAAACAGTTAATACTTAATAGGTAAACACCCAGAAGCATAGTTATAGCGAGTGCATGATTTTTTTAGTTTATTTAATCTTTTTCCAAAAATTGATGAGCAATAGTCATATACATTTATGACAAAAACAGGTGAGTATGAGAAAGTTAGATTGGATATACTTGATAGTTGAGTTGCCTATTGCATGCATGCTTGCCTGTTTTTACGAGTTACAACTTCAATTTTGAAGAAATGTATGAGAAGATTGTGCTTAGCTGACGATATTTATATTCAATTGTAGCTGCACAATGATTTTTTTTATCTATCAAGTCACAGTCCTACATCACGTGTGACTTAATTGAAATGATATATGAACACATTCAAATTTTTTGAAGTTAATTATCACTATATTGCATGATATCAATTAAGTTAGCATTGCAGATTTCTGAAGAGGCTGATTTCGGGAGGAGTCTTTTTGAGCGACTAATCTCTTTGGGATACAATAAGCACCTTCTCAATGTTCAGTACAGAATGCATCCCTTGATTAGCCAATTTCCTGTTTACCATTTCTACAACAACCGCATATCAGATGGCGCGAATGTTACATGCGCAGCATATGGGAGGCAGTACTTGAAGGGGAAAATGTATGGCCAATATTCATTTATAGATGTCGAACAGGGGAAGGAAACAACTGATCAGTATGGAAGGAGCTTGAGAAACCCAATTGAAATTGCTGCTGTCGTTCACATTGTAAGGAAATTGTTCGAAGGTGAATACTCAATTGGCTTTTGAGAGATTTAAAACCATTCTTTCAAATTTGACCTTTAGTTGGTTGGTAGGTTGATTAATATGTATTACTAGTTACTTCTATGCATTGCATTCACTGATACCTTTCCACATTGACATCACTGATCTGTCTATACTCTTAGAAGCTAGCATTTTACTTTTACCGATTCCTGGGTTCTGTAGCTGACTTGTCTACTAAGTGATGTGGAGTGGAATTTTATAAGAGAATAATTGCATAAAAATTCAAAGTGTTAGATATGTAGATGAATTGTCTACTAATAAATTGTTCAAAGGTGAGTACTCAACTGGCATTTTAAGAGATTTAAAGCCGTTCTTGCAACTTTGACCTTTAGTTGGTTAATATGTATTACTAGTTCTATGCATTGAGGCATTGAGCACACTGATATATCTCCACTTTGGAAGCATACAAATCTGTCTATATTGTTAGAATAATTGCATAAAAATTCAAATATTAGATGTGGATGAGCATTGTAAATTTATTGTGCTTCTATGATTGTCAATTTATTATTGAAACAGAATCTTTCGACTTGGGAGAAAATATCAATGTGGGTGTGGTGTCGCCATATAGCGCCCAAGTCAAATTAATTCAGGAGAAACTCGGGACGACATATGACATGCATGAGAGATTCAAGGTGAAGGTGAGGTCAATTGATGGGTTTCAAGGTGGAGAAGAGGATATAATAATATTTTCTACTGTCAGAAGCAACAATTCAGGATCTGTTGGGTTCTTATCCAACATCAACCGTACCAATGTTGCTCTTACAAGGGCCAAGTAAGTCACTTGTGGCTAAAAAGTTTTTAAAATATCAACTAAATCAATCTTATATAGTTTACTGTATATATAATCAACCATGCATTACTGATGATTCATAACTAGCTCATTTTTTGGGCAATACCAATGAATTGGCTAACCATCCAAATTAGCAGGTATTTGTTTCTTGAAATATTTTATTTTTTTTTGCCCCTGTTAGTTGTTCCAACTTTAGTATGCTTAATTGAGAGCTTATTAAAATTAATGTAGGGACAAATTTTCAAGTTACTTGTGTTATGCTAATATGAAATTCATCACATGCAGGATATTTCTTTATATTCAATTTCTGAGTTATGATCAGTATCAGATTCCTTGTTTGACTGAACTTGGGTACTTTATTTGTATTTAGGCATTGCCTCTATATAATAGGAAATGCAAGCACTCTTTCGAAAAGTGAGTCTGTTTGGCAAAAGATTATTTCTGACGCCAAAAACCGTGATTGCCTTTTCAAATCTGAAGACGACGAAGAGCTGAACAATGCAATAATTAGAGCTGTGATAGAACAAGATGAGCTTGAAACTCATTTTGATTCTCTTCACATCAGTGGACCGAAGTCCAAGGTAAATGTCAAAATATTATTTTGAGAAAAACATTTGAGACTTATGTATTTTTTATCCTTATTGTATCTTGTTCGTATAATTTCAACTGTATGTAGTGTGCTTGTTTGTCAAATATATATGTGAAATGGAGCTGTTACAGGTGGAAAAAAGGGAAGATATCTCCAGGATTGTTAGGCGCCTATAATTGGCTGATTACAATCATGTCTATTATAGTATCTGTGTATATTTGGCCTTTGTGTTATTATATTACTAAAAAAATATATATATATATTAGGAAAGAAATATTGGTAGCGTCCTGTGTTCTATAAAGGATGGGTTTCATCCTGTTGCTAATGTATAAGAAAAAATTGAAAAATAAATAAAAATCAGGGAGGGAGGTTTGGGGAGTGTGGTGTTCTACTGTGCTTGATCTCTTAGTTTTTTCTGACATGGTATCAGAGCTACTAGGTTATAATCCTGATCCACAATGACTCCCTCTTCTTCACCAAAAAAAATTACTGACCAAACTGAAACCACTACTCTGCTTGAATGGCTTGCTCAACTTCTCTCACAACCACTGCCTCTCCTAACTCCACAGGAGGTCCAGCAGCCCCGGGCAGCTCATGTACCGACAACCTCAGACCATGGGATTTCCCCTGTCTCGGTAAAACTAACCGGGCAGAATTATGGACTCTGGGCACAGGTGGTAGAAATGAATCTCGCGGGCAGACAGAAACTGGGCTACATCAACGGTAGTTTATCTCCTCCACCTTTAACTGATGCGAGCAATGCAAAATGGTTTGCTGAAGATTCGACAGTCAAGGCCTGGTTAATCGGTTCCATGGACCCCACTCTAATAGGTAGCTTTATTAGATTTCCTAGTGCCAGAGATGTTTGGAGGGCTGTGGCCACTGCATACTTTGATGGTAAAGACAAAACCCAAGTTTACAACCTTAGGAGACAAGTGACTCGACTCAAACAATCGGGTAAACCAATCGAAGAATATTTCAATCTCTTGCAAGGTCTCTGGCAAGAGATCGATTTTAGGCGCCCAAATCCAATGGAAACCCCAAAGGATATAGAAACATACAACTCTCTTGTGCAGGAAGAAAGGGTTTACACTTTCCTTGACGGTCTTGATGATAGACTAGACAATGCAAGGGCAGAGATTCTCCGTATGGAGCCTTTCCCTACAGTTGAGGAAGCGTTTGCCAGGATCAGACAAGAAGATGTGAGGCAGACAGTGATGCTCGAAAAGGGTGCTATCGATGCATCCATGGCGATGGTGGCTAGGGAGGCCAGGGCACCAGAAAACACGGAACAAGCTGATGCGAATCTGACTCTGACAAAGCACAACAGCCAGTCTAAGCCACGGCCTTCCTCAGGCAGCTGTACACATTGTGGCGGGGCCAAACACACCAAAGAAACCTGCTTCAAACTACACGGGTACCCTGACTGGTTCAAGGACCTGAAGAAGAAGCAGCAAGCCAACGACGACAATCGAGGAAAAGGCAACTTGGCAACAGGTAGCGATCTCTCCCTCGTTCCATCAGTCACTCCCTCGTTCCATCAGTCAATGGTGAGAAGGAAAAATCTGCGGAAGGTAACTTTTTTTTCCTATCCTCAAGAAAGGGCCGAAATTCTACTGTGCTTGATCTCTTAGTTTTTTCTGACAATATAAATCTTAATAATATTGTGATGCTGATAGTTTTATTCATTTACAAATCTATTTGTATTTAAGTCTCTAACACAATGTTTGGTTTTTGTGTTCAGGGATTTAACCAGCCATCAGGCTCACACGGCAAATAAATGAAAGATAGATGTTGAAGGCCCTGGAATGAAGACCTTAGTGTTATCTAAATTTGGATCATTTTGAGTAATTTAAATTTTAGTAAATTAGACCAAGCTTTAAAACTTGATAGTATTGGTATTGATTTTGGTTTTACCAGTTAAATTGTTTCAGCTCGTATTAAATATCAGATGATTACTTCTAGAGTTTAAATATTTTATTTTGTAAGTAGCTGGCTTGGTATTTTATCTTGAATTGATTGATGCTGACTAGCTTATACTCAATTCAATTTGCATTATAGTGTCGATCTTCTTAATCTCACAGTTACATTTTAGTTTGGATAATATAAATACATAAAAGCAATCCAATGAGGCAATTGTTAAAAAAAATCCAGGCTTTTTTTTATGCTAATCAGCAAAATAGCTCACTGGAGATGTAATGGTTCATTCTAGCTGGAGCTGATACATGGAACCAGATCCCTTTTAAATTATATTTCTTCCTTGTGTTGAATCCAGTCAATATATGAATGACACTTGAACTTCAATGGAACAAACTTTACAGTAGAGATAGCATCAGTGCTCGTTGCGAGGTAGCAAACAGGCCGGTTCATGTCTGATCGCGGTCTTAAATTAGCCCTAGATTATCCAGGTCTCAATTTTACACACGAATGTCGAGTTGGATGTTGTTTCTTGAGTTGGATGTTGTTTCTTGAGTTTGTTTGGATATAATTTTGATGTAAGTGACTCTTATGTCTTGATTTTGGTATCTATTTTAGGTACTAATCAGGTTCATATGATTTCTAATGAAATCGGTGAAATATCCACTATTCTTCAAAAAAAGACTTTGTTTGGATAAGTTGATTGGTGACCAGTTTCCAATCCAGAACAGCTGTTTTATTATTTTAGAAAAATTAATTAACAGGAAGAAATTGATAAATTTAGATTGAGGAACTGAAACATAAAACACATAATATATGACGGTGAAATTTGAACTCTAGTCTCCACTGCCATATATTGAAATTTTGCTCACTAAACTATACTACATGCACATATTTAATATTTTATGAGGGTGCCGTACCATATAAAAACTTAAATTAAATTAAATTTTAATATACATGATTAAATATTTTAAAACCATAGAAGTAGCTAATGTTATTAGTTTTTTCTGGTTGAGTTAATGTTGTTAGTTTTTTTTTTTTGAAATAGAAAGATGGAGGTCTAGCTTACCAACTTTCATTTAATTATTCATAAAGTATCTTCATTCGGATTTTGAACTCACGACCTCTGTAGCAACCAGAGGATAAAATGAAGGAAAAAACAAATATCTCTTTTCCCATTTTATTCCATCAATTTCTACATTTTTCCTTATTTTCTCCTTCACCTCCTTTTAAAAAAACATGGTGTAAGATCATTTGATGGGCCAGACTATGCTTAGTTTTCTTTTCTTCAAATTGTAACGTTCCAAAATTTTAATAACTTTTTGATAATTTATATTGTACCTTTTCATAATTTTGGAAAACTTGTGGGCGACTTCCAAAATTAAAATTTAGAAAATAAGAAAAGGTATCATGTTGTCCCCCATTGGACATGTGCCCTGTGACTCAGTGATCTCTCAGCATAACAGGCACAGAGACGCACTTTAAAGTGGGTAATTGATTCCTGGCTTTGTTTAAAGTGGGCCGGATAGCAATTAGCTTTGCTTGATTATTTTGTGGTTTATCTCCAACGGACTTCTATTCAAAATGAAAAAAAATTGGAGGTGTATGGTGAGAAATGACTGCCAAGATTTTATTACTCTCTTAAGAAATTAATTATGAGTACTTCAAGTTTGCATGCATAGTTGCATATATATTCACAGCGACTCCTCGGATTCAGCAATGCAATTAATACCGATATTTTTATTAATACCCCAAAAAAAAAACAAATTATCAAATCTGCCCCCACCCCAAACTTATTTTTAAATCTACCCCAACCGCCCGTCCACTGGGCGGTCCACTTTCCCCACCTGACCGCCCAGCTGCTGGGCGGTTCACTACGCAGATCTGACCGCCCAGCAGCTGGGCGGTCCGCTATAAAACCCCTATAAAAGGGGTTTTTCTCTCTCCTGAGCAGCACAGTATTCATTCCAACCATTTTCCAGAACCGAAAGAGAGAAAGAGATGCGATTTTGAGGCAATTTTGAACAGTAATTCCAGAACAGTATTTCCAGAACAATAATTCCAGAACAGTAATTCCAGAACAGAAATATGTTGGTTGCACTGTATGTGGGCGGGAAGTTTACCCGGGGTGCGGAGGGAGCACAGTACACTAAGGAAGCAGCCTACGGCTTCGAGGTAAATGAAAATACCTCATTTGTTGAACCGAAGGGAATAGTGTATGAAAAGATCGGTGTGAACCCCAACCGGTATGATATAGATTTAGCTACCCGGATTAACACAGTAAGTGGTGGTAGACCTTACTATACCAGGTATCCAATAACAGATGAGTCGTTATGGAGGAGTGTTTACAACATTTTTGAGTCACATGGGGTAATGGTAATAGACTTATATTCCTGGAGAGTTCAGAGTGAACCCGGGGTTGGAACATCTAGGGAAAATAGAGGTTATGATCACTCGGGTTATGACAACCCGCGTCACTCGAGTTATGACAACTCGAGTTATGAGTACTCGGGTTATGACAACTCGGGTCATGAGCACTCGAGGTATGACAACCCCCGCCACTATAGTTATGACAACCCCCGCCACTCGAGTTATGACAACCCCCGCCATGATAGTTATGACCGAAGAAGGTTAGTAATTGTTTGTGCTGATGAAGCGCATTGCCACTTCCGTCTCTCTGCAACCCCTGTGGGTAAGGGCGAGGCATGAATTATTAAGAAGTGTGAACCACCTCACACATGCAAGGCTGCGTCATCAAGGAAAGACCATGCACGGCTTACGGCTTCACTTATTGCCGATGTAATTGAGAATGACATTAAGGAGGACCCATCGATGAGCCTTAAGGAGGTCGGTAGAGCTGTCAGACGGGTTTACAAGCATGTCGTCCCAAAATACAACAGGTTGTGGAGAGGGCGTGAACTTGCGATTTGCCGAATGTTCGGTAGCTGGCATGGTTCATACAACTTGCTTGCACCATTGCTGCAGGCCATAGCAAGTACAAATCCCGGCACTGTCTTTGAATGTTGGAATCTAAGCGTAGAGGATGTCGACAACGCGTTGCAATTCAAGGCCATAGCATGGGCGTTCGGTCCATGTATTCAAGCTGTGTCATACATTAGACCGGCAGAAAGTTGCACAGCTAGTGATGACCGGTCTAATGTATGTATTCAAGCTGTGTCATACATTAGACCGGTCGGCAGAAAGTTGCACAGCTAGTATGGAAGGTGTGTGCGTATGTATTTGAATGTCTCATGGTTCAATGCTCTCGATTGGTTGAAGAACATCGAACTTGAAACATTCGTTTCTTTCTTTCTGCTATTCCTTCCGGTTCACCCTCGATGGACCTACGATTCATAATCAGTCCATCGAGAGAGTTTAATGATTGTGGGGACGTTTAACTCCCAGCGGGCGCAAGCCCCCGCTGTTAATTACATCAGATGGCCCTTCCAAGCCATACTGAACACCTCGTTCATTCCAGGATTTATGCCTATTTGTTGTGAGTTGAATAAAGGGGCTAAAAAGGGAGGACTCATGTATTTAATCTTTCTATTTTTATTTGACTTTCCTTGTTTTGGGTATTTAATTAATATGTGCGCATGAGATGCAATGAACTATACTCTTTTATTTATTTTTTTAGAAACATATTTGTATTTAAGCATATACTTGTGTTTTATTTATATTTTTATTTTTAAGAGAAATGATTTGAGCATGAAGAAAAATGGAGAAAGGGGCATTTTGGTCATTTGACATGTTGTGTGATGTCTAATTATGCTTGATTTTATTTTAGAAACATAAAGGATTTGATTTGGGTTCATTTGGAATTGGTTTGAGTTGATTTGGGTTTGAAATGAAGAAGTTATGGCCAATAAGGGCTGAAAAAGGGCTTATTTGTGAAGTTTAAAGTTTTCCAAGGACCTATTTGTAAAGCTAGAAGAACTGAGGTTTGTGGTTTGGGCTTTTAGCAAGGTCTGAAGTGGAAATTGGGCTTCTAGGGGCCCATTTGAAGAGATTTTAGGCAGCCAGGGGCTTGTTTGCAAACATCCAAGGACTGCGCTGTGAAAATAATTTTGTCAGAGGGACCCCTTTGTAAAAGTTCTTCTCTTAATATTTCTGGGCCACGGGATCGAGAGTTGGGCTTTGAGATTTACACTCCGGACCTTTGAGATGTGTTTAGGGGCTTTAAGATATGCACAGATCATCGGGCTTGGATAACAGGCTTTAGATTTCGGTTATTGGGCTTTGAGATGTGTGCAAAAGCTTTGAGATTTGCTCGGTGGTTCTTTGACTTAGGCTGACATGTGGGTCCCTCTGGCAGCAGTTTCTTCACTTATTAAACTTCGATCCTGGCCTTCAGATCTTCTTTTTGCGCAGAGATTCGGATATCTGATTTGAATTTGTACTTTGGCGCCAAGATCTAGCCGTTCTGGTTGCTTTAAAGATCGTGCAAGCTGGATATGGATCAGGTTCGGTACCCGATTTAGGGTTTAAACTGGTGGTTGCTCCGGCGAAGCCTCCGGTCACGGCGAGGCTAAAGGGAGGCACCATCGGGGTCGCCTAGAGGGCAGGAGCATGTTGATAGCATCCTCGACGGTGGTAGGGCACCGGAAATGGCGGTACGGCCAGACTAGCACCTTCGGTACCGGTTGAGATTTTAATCGGGTTTCACCGATTTTCTTGCTTTCTTCTTCAATTGATTGTTCATTTAGCATCGCTTGAGTGCAGGGAAGCTTTCTTCAAGATCAATTCCATTTATTACAGAGGCTTGATGATTTTTCTGGCTTGACCTCTCGGTTCAATACCGGTTCTGGTACCGATGCTTGATATCAAACTTCAGTAGAGTGGTCTCGGATGGGTATGGCAGCTTAGGCATGTTTGAAAGAAGTAAAAGTATACCAAGGCTTAGAAGAGTGGATATTGGGTATGATTTAGGTTATTGGGTTTCGGGTTTGGGTTAAACATGAAGTTCTCATCATTTTCTCATGAATTTCATCAATGACATGTATGATTTTATGTGATTCTTGTAATACAGTATATCTGGAGTAGATGCATGAAGTTTGGGAATTTTATGCTTTTTTTTATTTCCATTTTTGAGAGGAGCAGAAAACAAAGGGGTGTAAATGCAAATATGCATATTGCAATTCTCATTTTCTGAAACCCAACTTTGAAAATGGCTAGAAAATAGTAGAAAAATCGGAAAGGTGCAAAATTTGAGTCTAAATTGATTGTTTTTTTGTCCTCTATCTTTCTATTTAAACAGATTTTTGATTTGGGTCTTTGATCAGCCTGCACTGGCTGATCTGTACCAGCAGGTTATTTGGGCATTTTCTGTGCTTATGCTATTCCATTAACCATGATATTTTATCTTTAAATGCTATGAATGAAAGATTGCATCAAGGGAGAATCAAAGGGGTACTAGCATCACATATGTCATTTGCTAGCAATCATGAAAATTATGCATATAAGTCCTTGGTCATTTGCATATTCATGTAAAAGGATCTTTGAGCATCATGTCATGGGGATTGAATTTTCCCTCTTCTCATTTGCCCTCTCCTTTTAGTAATTATGCATCTAGGTCCTTTGAAGATTGATAAAATTTGTAATATGGAAAGAGATGTAGTAAAACATCAATCCTTCGCATATTACTCACTTTATTTCTCTTTTGTGCATTGAAGTCCTTCAAAAAGTTCGAAATGGCATAATTAGGGAGATGTAATTAAACATCAATCCCCACAATGTCATTTAATTTAAATTCCCTTTTTTTGTTTTGCTATGCACTTTTAATTTGATTTTTATATTAAAAGAACTATGCAAGAAATTGATATTCAAAGGATGTAGCTAAACATCAACTTTTAATATCTCTTCCTTTCATGTTTCTTATAATATAAAATGCCACTTTTAATATGCATATTATTTATATATTTATGTGATTATGTGTTTTGTTATTTTTCTTTGCAACATAAAATAAAGAAAAGGGGAAACAAAAGAAAGGAGAAGAATAAAAAGAAAGAGGAGGTAGAGAAGGAAAAGAAAAGAAGGAAAAGGGTTAAATTTCGACATCTTTATATTTATTTTTATAGGAATCACCAAGAAGACAAGGGAGATGCGAATAAACACATTTTTATTATATACATATATATTTTTTTTTTGCTTTAAAAGGAAAGAAGATGCAAAAGGAATAAATGAAGCATTTTTAATTGATCATCAAGCTATATGTTCTTTTCTTCATCCTAAGATGAACTATAAGCTATATAGCTCTCACATCCATGATTTTTGAGAGTAGAGAAAAAAATAAAAGGGAAAATAGAAGATGAGAACAAGATCAAGGTAGTAAAGAACAAACAAGAAAATCATCAAAAATCCTTTTTATTTCAATTAAAGTAGCATATATACAGATCATTGCTCATCTTGAGCTTACATTTTTCCAGGTATGAATTACCTTTCTAAAAAGCTTGAAACTTGGAATTTCTAACTTAAACTTTCTTTGAAAATGGGGGTTTTCTAACTTGAATCTTGCACAGGGGTTTCTCTGGAGAGGAAGAGATATCTTTCATCTGTATTTTAGGTGCCTTATATAAGGCAGGCATGGGTTTAGGGTTTTGAGTTCTGTTGATGTGTCATTTGCTATGCTCATCAAGTGTTTGATGAAGGGTCTGGATTAAATTGTGCCTTGTATCCATGCATACAGGGCAATGCTTGATCAAATATATTCATACACCTCATCTATTATGTGTTGTAACCTTTACAGCCCTTGGATCTTATCAGATCGTTGAAACCAGCATCCTAGCCCTTCATAAACCGGCCTATTATGGTAAAGCTTGTCTTTAGTGCCTCTTGCACCTCTGGAGCTGAACATTCTATTCTTGTCATCATCCAAAGGCTGTGTAACACGTGTATGGGGACCAATCATCAATTAAACAGCTGTAGCAGTCAATTGGCACTGTGCCGGCGGTATATTCGGTCATAGCACGTTCCTTCTCGGTTACTGTGCTTTGGCCATCGATACTGAGCCACCTTGCATCGCAACACTTCACTTATCATGGTCCGGGGTACATTTTACCATTTGGACAGAGTATCAAATGCATTCAACCCATGGTGATTCGGTTCAGAGCTCCTTATGGCCGCATTTATTTCATAACCATCTAGGGCTTAAATTGACAGCCCAGAGGGGGTCGTATTGGCCTGTTAGACATCTCTCAATACCTTCTAGGATTTAATTTGCTTTAGTATTCGGGTTCCCTTTTTTTCACCTTCATTTCGGCCTTGCCACAATTGAATATAGCAAAGCTACTTAGTGGTCAAGCCTTCGGGTAGAGACAGAAGGAAGAGAGCCTTTCTCGGTCTCTAGGTACTGATTTGCCAAAGGTCTCCCCTCTTATTTGAATTTTTTTCATTTCATTCTTTGGTTGAAATCGGGGAAGAGAATGGAGAAGAGAGGACTGACAGGGGAGGGCCCACTGTCGGTCTCTCTTCAGTTCAGCCAATCGAATTTTAAAATTCCTCTTTGGCTTGGCTGAGTTCGGTGTCTATGCACCACATGGAGAGTAGAGCATGGTGTACAAGTGCTTGGTGCATCTGAATCGAAGGGATCAAAAGCGCCCAGCGCAATTTCAATTCAAGTTTCCAGTGATTGAATAAATTCGGTTTACCGTAGACCGTGCCACTGACAGGCTAGGTGTATACGTTGTGAGTTCATGAACCGTGTCCACCTGACTCACCTACCCAGCGAAATTTGACTCAAGTCAATGACTTGTGGGCCCCTGGAGTCAATGAACTGCTATACACCTCCAAGTTGTACCCATAGAGTGTTTAGGAGATAATTTTGCTAGGTATGCCCCATTATTTGCACCCAGCATGCCATCCAGCAATAGTTTATTTGTAGAAAATTAATTCCTTGATGTTTCTAAACATTCCACACATCAAAATTCATGGTTTTGCATGTAAAATGATACCATGAACTTTAACATGCTGTACTCAATTTGTTTTGAAGGGTCTGAGTACAACCTTGGCATTTTAATTCCCCAATAAATTACTATTTGTCGTGCTGAGTCTAAATAGCAACTTTTTAGGGTCAAACAAATGCCCCCCACCTGGGTGAGGTGTGAAGACCTTAGGATTGAACAGCTTAGCCAGGTGCCCCCAGTGTTCTTCTCGAACTTTGTGGAATTCTTTCTGAGTTGCCTTTCTTGTCTGAATCTCAGGTATTAGAACTCCACATTAGGCATTGAGCTCGAAAGCAGGTCTGATCATCTCCTTCGATCACATCTACTTCAAAAAGGTATGTTATCTTTATCTCATCTTGCTAATACTTGCATGGTTGGGTGAGGGCTGAATGTGCGTTCTTCGGGGTTTGCCTGAGCAATCGGTCCCTCGTTCATACATTGGGGGCTTCAGACAGTGACTGTACTCCAAACTCGCATTCATGGGGAAAACCTGTCTAACCAAGGAGGGATTACAGACAGGGGAACTCTATCTCTGATCTAGTATGGGAACCATGCGGGTAACTTGCAAAATTGAGGGTTTAGATAAAATGGCCTTCTGATTGTAGGTATAATCTCAGGTTTTGATCCAGTTTGTCTCGTGTGCTTCTCGGTGGGGTCTTTGGCTAACCAGGGTTGGTTTTAGCTGTATCTCAGGGTCTTTTGGCATATCAGGTTGGGATTTGGTTTTGGTTGTAGTTTAAAGTCTCCTCGGACTGTTGGTGTAGTTTAAAGTCTCCTTAGACTATTGGTGTAGTTTAAGGTCGTTTCGGACCATGGGGATAGTTTAAGGTCGTTTCGGACCATGCTTTCAGTTACTTTAAACTCCGAATTAACATATTTCTATGCTCCTTTGCAGGTGTTCAGAGCCTAGGTGAGTATTGAAGCTTGGAAGTTGGTTCTGATCATTGTTTTCAGGCATGTCTCGCAACCGAGGTACACCTTTCTTTACTCATCATACGCTTGCACTTACATGGTAGGGTAGTGTGGTTTGGCAAAGTCT
Organism: Carex littledalei; assembly: GCA_011114355.1. Taxonomy (NCBI): domain Eukaryota; kingdom Viridiplantae; phylum Streptophyta; class Magnoliopsida; order Poales; family Cyperaceae; genus Carex; species Carex littledalei. The sequence continues at coordinate 3,545,068 of CM022092.1, read as the reverse complement.
GACAGAACTTTGTTTTCGTTGCAGGGGTACCTTTTACTCGGTATGAGCCTATGCCCGCTTCTGCTTTCTCTATGGGCCAGCGCCTCCAGGATGACCCAGATGATTGGACACCGGATACTTTCCTCACTGCAGGGACCGCTACCAGGTTCAAGCGATCTTTGTGCGTGTCACACCTTCGAGAGGTACGTGGTTTACGCTTGCATCCTTTTACCAGGGATCGGGTCCCTCATCCCTTACATTTGCCTGTCACTGAGATGTTGGGTCAGCAGACGGTGCCTTGGGCATCTGCTGATTTCATACCTGGGGGCCTTGTGCGAATGCCCTTTTTGGTTGATTGGGTGAGAGTCATCTTACAGACTGAGGTTGATGCTTTGAGCAAGGTGGGGATTTATGAGGCTGTATTTCTCTCCCTGTTTGAGTACACTTGGGATCCTTTCTTTTTCCAGAGTATGGTGGAGCGATGGAATTATGTTTCCAACACTGTTGTTATGGAGGATTGCGAGCTCACCATATCTCTTGCGGAGATGCGTCACTTGACGGGTTTACCTATTTTTGGTGTCCCTTATGACGAGTATCTCCCTTTAGAGGGGACTCTTTCTGAGCTTCTGCCGGACGGTAGTCGGCGTCATCCCATATCTCTTCAGCGGGTTTTTGACGTTTACCATGAGCTTTCTTATGCTGGGGAGGTAGATTTTAGGAGATGGATCACGTATTTCAGCGATGCGATTCGTTATCCGGTTCATGTTTTTGCGCATCCCTACGATCCATTTGGTACAGGCAGGGAGGAGATATTCCACACTGATGAGAGATTCACTCCAGTCAGCGCATCTCGCGAGAGGTTGGGTGCTGAGGCCTACCTGACTGCCTTTCTAGCTTGGTGGTTGTGTTGTTTCGTGATCCCTAGCCAGCCGGCGGGTGTTATTCGACCAGATTGTTTTATCATGGCAAACAATTTGGCGAGAGGTGAGGCGGTGTCTTTGGCTATTCCCGCGTTGGCCAATGTTTTCAGGTGCATGAGGATCTTATCTACTTCGAAGGATCCTTCGCATTGTGATGAGGTGGTTCCTTTTCATTTCTTGATGGGTTGGGCTCACATCTATTGGCCCGGTTTGTACACTCCCTCGATGAGTGAGAGGATGAGGGCCGATTTACCCCTTTTAGCAGGGATCGCAGGAGTTAGACATACTCCTTTGACTCCTAGGCTGGCTCGTGACTACTTCTCGCGCAGCAGAGGTTTTCTTAGATCACCAGAGAGTTGGGCGACTTTCCGCCGCAACTCTAGAGGTGAAGATTTAGAGCTTTTGGATAGGGTTTGGAGCGAGAGGTGCCCTGAGGGTTTAAAGAGGGGTTCCAGGAGGTTAGATTTCCTGGTCAGTCTCAGGCATGGGCTCCTACCTCTTCGTTTGGGCGATCGAGTCATATTGGAGCCCTATATGCCCCATCGTTGTGCACGCCAGTTTGGGTTTGATCAGGACATTCCTGCCATGGTTTGGACTGGTAGCCTCATGACAGCTGATTTAGCTGGGGCTGCACGGTGCTGGGAGTCCATTCTTCGCACTGACACTCGCGTGAGTTTCACTATACCTTCCACTTCGAGAGTTGGCGTATTCAGCGCTGCTTATCAGAAATGGTTTTACGACATGGTTCAGTCGTGCCAGGTTCCTGATAAGGATTTGGTTTTAGAGATGGTTCGCACCAGGAGGAAGAGCCTTTTAAAGAGGCGTCAGGTTCCTTTCCTGGAGAGAGCCCCTGACCTTCAGAGTCGTGATAGCCGCCTTTCTCCTCCTGGCGTTGACTCCTCTACTATATCTAGGGCAGGTATGACGCATTTTTATTTTCTTGAATTCGCATACAGGTTTTGCGTACATATTAACCTTACTTTTCCTTTTTCTACAGTGGCTTCTTCCATGCCCGAGCAGGTAGTCAGGTGTGACGTGCCAGCCCGAGTTTTCCTGAGGCCTGATTCCGGGCCCAAGAGATGCAACAGAAAGCAGAAGAAGAGAAGAAAGGAGGAGCTCCCTTCAATCCAGATGACTGGTCATTCAGGTACAATTACTTTCTTCGAACTTCTTTCCCATTATCTCCTTTTTGACTCGCAGACTTCGTGTATTCAGCCCATTCCTTTATTATTCACAGGGCCAGACTCAGTCACAGCAGGCTCATCTAGCATTGGGGCAGGAGGGGTTCTCGACTGCCCCCATGATGTTCCCGTGGTTGTGGAGCCATGTTCAGCCATCGTGCCTTTCGTGCCTCCTGCTTTTAGGCACTTTCATTTAGGGTAGACTTTACTTTTGTATGGTTTGTGAGAGGGTGCTTTCGAGCTCACTCTTTGTATGTGTATTGTGGTTTTGGTTGATTATGCTTGGATATACGTACTTGCAGTCGATGTTTGCTTTTGTAGCTTTCTCATTCTCCTTCTTTCTCTTTTTTTTTTTTTGTTGATTTATTCGAATCTTCTCTAACCGGGTTCTAAGCGATTAAATAAACTCGTCTAAGTCGGTTTTCTTTCTCATTCTCCTTCTTTCTCTTTTTGTCTACGAGTTCTTCAAGCCTTCTCCAATCGGGTTCTAAGCGATCGAATAAACTTGCTTAACTCGGTTTTTCTCCTGAACCTTTCAAGTTTTCCCCAATCGGGTTCTAAGCGACCAGATATACTTGTAAAGTCAGGGCTCAATCCTGAATCTTCTGAATCTCCCCCATCGGGCTCTAAGCGATAAGGCATCTTCGTTGGACTCAAATTGTACCTCAAGCCTTCTGCGTCTATTCAATCGGGTTCTAAGCGATTAAACGTCTTCAGTTGGCTTGGGTTCGGTTTTCTATTCTCGTAATTCACACGCCGCTCCCGCAAAAAGGCTACCGGCGATATGGAGACCCGTTAAGGTCGAACATTCACTCATGCTGCCCACACAAAAGAGGCTACCCCAGCATGTATGACTGCGTAAAAACCGTCCCACTTAGGGGTGACAACGGTCATACGGGACCCGTTAAGGTCTGATTCTCACACACAATAGCCCCACAAAAAAGGCTACCCCGACATGTGTGACTATGTAAAACCGTTCTGCTCAGAGGCTTCATTGGTCATACGGAACCCGTTAAGGTCGAATCTTCATCCACGCTGCCCACACAAAAGAGGCGACCCCAGCATGTATGACTGCGTAAAAACCGTCCCACTTAGGGGTGACGACGGTCATACGGGACCCGTTAAGGTCGAACATTCACTCATGCTGCCCACACAAAAGAGGCGACCCCAGCATGTATGACTGCGTAAAAACCGTCCCACTTAGGGGTGACAACGGTCATACGGGACCCGTTAAGGTCTGATTCTCACACACAATAGCCCCACAAAAAAGGCTACCCCGACATGTGTGACTATGTAAAACCGTTCTGCTCAGAGGCTTCATTGGTCATACGGAACCCGTTAAGGTCGAATCTTCATCCACGCTGCCCACACAAAAGAGGCGACCCCAGCATGTATGACTGCGTAAAAACCGTCCCACTTAGGGGTGACGACGGTCATACGGGACCCGTTAAGGTCGAACATTCACTCATGCTGCCCACACAAAAGAGGCGACCCCAGCATGTATGACTGCGTAAAAACCGTCCCACTTAGGGGTGACAACGGTCATACGGGACCCGTTAAGGTCTGATTCTCACACACAATAGCCTCACAAAAAAAAGGCTACCCCGACATGTGTGACTATGTAAAACCGTTCTGCTCAGAGGCTTCACTGGTCATACGGAACCCGTTAAGGTCGAATCCTCATTCATGTTCATGTGCCGCTCCCACAAAAAGGCTACTGGCGATATGGAGACCCGTTAAGGTCGAAATTTCATTCATAATTCATGCGCCGCTCCCGCAAAAGGGCTACTGGCGATATGGAGACCCGTTAAGGTTGAACTTTCATTCATGATTCATGCGCCGCTCCCACAAAAGGGCTACTGGCGATATGGAGACCCGTTAAGGTCGAATTCTTCATTCATGCTCATGCGCCGCTCCCACAAAAGGGCTACTGGCGATATGGAGACCCGTTAAGGTCGAATTTTCATTCATAATTCATGCGCCGCTCCCACAAAAGGGCTACTGGCGATATGGAGACCCGTTAAGGTCGAATTTTCATTCATAATTCATGCGCCGCTCCCACAAAAGGGCTACTGGCGATATGGAGACCCGTTAAGGTCGAACTTTCATTCATGATTCATGCGCCGCTCCCACAAAAGGGCTACTGGCGATATGGAGACCCGTTAAGGTCGAATTTTCATTCATGATTCATGCGCTGCTCCCACAAAAGGGCTACTGGCGGTATAGAGACCCGTTAAGGTCGAATTTTCATTCATGATTCATGCGCCGCTCCCACAAAAAGGCTATCGGCGATATGGAGACCCATTAAGGTCGAAATTTCATTCATAATTCATGCGCCGCTCCCACAAAAGGGCTACTGGCGATATGGAGACCCGTTAAGGTCGAATTCTTCATTCATGCTCATGCGCCGCTCCCACAAAAAGGCTACCGGCGATATGGAGACTTTGTAGAACCATTCTGCTCTGAGGCTTCATTGGTCATACGGAACCCGTTAAGGTTAGATGTTCATGCATCTCCATGAGATTGATGCGATATAGTGAAGCGACGTTTCTCTTACGAGTGAAGCTTAGCTTGCTTGCCATAGGTTTCATTTTGGTGCTTGGAAGGTATTCTCTTGTTTTGGGTTCAGCTGTCACCCATGGGACGTATATCAACAGGGTATGTCAAATCACGCTCGGTTTTTAGGGTATTCGCTTGTCATTCATGGGATTTTGGGGTGTTTACTTGCCAAACTATGGGCTTTAGTTTTTGGAGTCAAGAGTTCTCATTTTTAAACTCTAGTTTGGGTTATGGCCCATGGGGCGTTGACCTGTAGGTATATCATTCATGGGTGTTGACTTGACTTGAGGCTTGCTTCTGCGGAGATTGGTTTGGTGAGAACCCGATTAGGGTTATCGCCTTTGGGCTCTCGGTTTCTCTCATTTTGGGCCATAATAATTGTTTTAGTGCTCACGTGGCCTAGGCACAACATCAAAGCCTTATTTTGTTCGGCACAAATATATAAAGCCTGCTCGTCATTTTAGATAACTGGCTAGACGAGCGTACCAGTGACAATTGTTTTAAGGGCACAATCTTGACAAAGCCCATTTTGTGCTTGAGGCTTTCTTTGTGGGCCTTACATCTCTCCACTCTTTTTATACTGTAGTGGGATTTAGGTGCATGCATGCACCTGTTCGAGGGTGGCATCTTATTCACTCCTCTCGTGCCTTCTTGAATAGCCTATATGGCATCAATCCTTAGGCGAGGGTATCGCAGGAAATGCGAACACCATTATTTTTGAAAACTTTGTTTTAAAAGGGATTTTGTGCCTTCAGAATTTAAATAGTCTAAACGACCACTTTCTTTAATCTTTTGATTTTATTTGAGATATCGTCATTAGGCACTCCATTGTTTAAAGGACAATGAAGAAACCTTGTCTCTCCTTTTTTTCAAACTGGGAGGGAAGACAAAACCAGTGATAGTTGTTTCAAATGGGCACAACACCAAAGCCCATATTTTGTTTAAAGTACAAAATATAAAACTTGTTTGTCCATATTCAGAACTGGCTGGACAAACTTTGCCAGTGTTAATTGTTTAAGGGTACAAACTTAACAAAACCCATTTTGTGGCGAGAGGCCTTTATGGATTTTGTGGATAGTTGGGGGACCTCACTTTTCGCTCGAGACAATTTCACTCATGCTGCGATTTGGTCCTTTTATTCGTAGAGGTTTTCGTTTATGCATAATATTTCTTAAGGTATCGTCCATTGATAGGAGTGGTAACAACGTTGCCCTGGTGATCAACCAATATATAGGCACCTCCTTCGAACACTTGCTTAATTACATAGGGTCCTTCCCAATTGGCTGAGAATTTCGGACCTGAATGACGCCCTAGTATTGGTCGCTTCGGCATCAGGACTAGATCTCCCTTTCGAAACGTCCTTACTCGCACCAATTTATCATACGACCTCGTCATTTGGGCTTGGTATAATTCTAGGCTTTGATGGGCAACTAACCTTTTTTCATCCATGGCATCTAACTCATCCATCCTGAGTTTTGTACTTTCATTGACAGTCATTTCAGTTTGCAATGCCACCCTTAGGGATGGAATTTCTACTTCGAGGGGTAACACCGCTTCAGCCCCGAATACCAAAGAATATGGGGTGGCTTGGGTAGGAGTACGATAAGTGGTACGATAAGCCCACAATGCCTCGTGTAATTTCTCATGCCAGTTCCTATGATTTTTGCCTATCGTTTTCCTCAAGATTTTGATGAGGGTTTTGTTGAAGGCTTCAGCTAGCCCATTGGCTCTCGGGTTGTAAGCGGAGGAATACCTCCAATCTATGCCATGTTGGTTGACGAGAGCGTCGATTTTCACATTCTTGAATGCTGTTCCATTGTCAGATATTATCCTTCTTGGTATTCCATATCGGTAGAGTATCTGGTTCCGAAAAAATTTAACGACATCGGTAGCTTTCACTTCTTTAAGAGCCACTGCTTCTGTCCACTTGGAAAAGTAGTCGGTAGCAGCTAGGATGAAGCGGTGACCTTCTGATGAAGGTGGATCTATCGGTCCCACAATATCAGTACCCCATGCATCAAATGGCCAAGACGCGATCGTGGGGTGTAAAGGGTTTGGGGGTCGATGAATGAAATCACCGTGTATTTGACATTGATGACATCTCTTAGCATATTCTTCGCAATCGGCTACCATCGAGGGCCAATAGTACCCTATGTGTTTGATCTTTAGTCGCATTTTTGGCCCAGATTGGTGTGCTCCACATATCCCAGAATGAACTTCTTCCATTACTTGGAGAGCCTCTCTTTTCGTTATACAACGAAGCCAAAGGTTTTCGTACGATCTACGGTATAGGGTATCATTGTTAAACACATAACGGAGAGCTCGCTTCTTAATTTGCCCTTGTTTGGACTTCTCACTAGGTAGTATTCCACTTTTGAGGTAGTTGATGAATGGTTGACGCCAATCCTCTTCATCTTGTACTACTGATACTTCGGTTTGGGTCTCTTTTATCATTTCTCCTTCGTTTTGGGCGAGTGTATTCTCTTTCTCTAGTTCTTGTTTTGAGAAACATGGAGACAGAGGCTGTCTGTTCCTTATGGAAATACGTACTTCGTTATTTTCGGGTTCGCACAACTCCTTGGCAATACGAGCCAAGGCATCTGCTTTACCATTTGAAGCTCTCGTTATTTTCTCGTAAGTGATTTCGGGGATTTCCCGCATAAGTTCAATTACCCTTTCATGATACCTTATCAATTCTGGTTTAAGTACTTTATATTCTCCGAGGACCTGGCTTATAATTAGTTGAGAATCCCCAAAGATTTTTAATTTCTGTATATTCGTCTCTATCGCTATTTCGAGTCCGGCGATCAAAGCTTCGTACTCTGCCTCGTTGTTTGTGCATGGTTCTGTTAGTGCGAAGGAATGGCGTATTATTCCTTTTACGGGAGTTATGAATACTAGGCCGATACCGGCCCGAATCTTAGGCACCTGATTGCCAGGAACGGGCCTTATGGATGATGCCCCGTCGAAATACATTTCCCAACTGGGTCTTTCTCTCTCAACGTTCATGATCTCCTCGTCAGGAAAATCACAGACCAATGGTGAATCATCTGGTATAGGATGTTCTGCCAAGAAGTCAGCCAATGCTTGCCCCTTTATAGCCTTTTGAGGCACATACGTTATATCAAATTCGGTTAGAATGATGGCCCACTTAGCCAATCTTCCTGTGAGCATGGGTCTAGTCATTAAGTACTTGAGGGGATCTACTCGTGATATCAGCTTGACTTTGTGTGCGAGCATGTAGTGTCGTAATTTCTTTATTGCGAACACCAGGGCTAAGCAATGCCTTTCAATCGGGGAATAATTGTGTTCGGCCCCCACCAGCATTCGACTTAGGTAATATAAAGCATTTTCTTTACCTTCTTCATTTTCTTGAGCCATTAATGCACCTAATGATCCTTCAAGGGCCGTAATATACAGAAGAAGAGGCTTTCCTGGTATAGGTGCTGCCAGTACCGGCGGGTGTAAAAGGTACTGTTTTATTCGCTCAAAAGCGACTTGACAATCTGAGTCCCATTTAAACGGAACATCCTTTTTCGTGAGTCGGGTGAATTGTTGTATTTTGCCCGATAGATTTGCAATGAAGCGGCGTATGTACGCTAGTCGCCCTTGGAGAGATCGCAACTGTTTAAGATTTTGGGGGGGTTTTAGTTCCATTATGGCTTTGATTTTGTTTGGGTCGATTTCGATCCCACGGTGCCTTACTACGAACCCGAGGAATTTCCCGGATGAGACCATGAAGGCACATTTCAAGGGATTAAGCTTTAGGGCATGTTGCCTGAGTCTTTCGAAGACTATGTGCAGGTTCTCTAAATGCTCTTCATGGGTCATGGCCTTGACAACTAAATCATCAACATAACATTCGACGATCTTGTGTATAAGATCATCGAATATTTTGGTCATTGCGCGTTGATATGTAGCGCCGGCATTCTTTAAACCAAAGGGCATGACTTTGTAGCAGTACACCCCTATGGGAGTGCGGAAGGACGTATGCTTTTGGTCGGCCTCGTCCATTTTAATCTGGTTGTAACCAGCGTATCCATCCATGAAAGAGAAGACCTCGTATGCTGAAGTATGATCTACAATTATCTCTGTTACAGGTAACGGGAAATCATCTTTGGGACATGCTTTGTTGAGGTCTCGGAAATCCACACATATGCGGATTTGGCCATTCTTCTTTTTGACAGGGACAATGCTGGCTATCCAGTCGGGGGTTTCTTCTTCTCGTACGAACCCTGCATCTATTAACTTTTTGGTTTCGGCCGCAACTTGTTCTTCCAGTTCCACTCTCATTCGACGAGGTGCTTGTTTGACTGGTTTGAATTCGGGGTCTATCTTCAACTTATGGGTGGCTACCTGCGGGTCCAAACCCGGCATTTCATGGTAACTCCATGCAAAGCAATCAATATATTCCCTTAGGAGCTTTGTTACTCGTTCTTTCATGTCATCGGGCAAAGAGGCACTTATGAATGTGGGTCTAGGTGTCTCCTTACTCCCTAGATTGATTTCTGTCAATTCGTCTATCGTGTTCTGGCCACCTTCTTCTAATTCTTTGGGAGCCTCCTTTGCGGTAATCTCATATTCTTCCCCTTCTTCTTCTACTTCCAGTGATACCATGTAGCAAGCCTCGTGGGTAGAATCATCTGAGCTTACGGAGGTATTCCGATTGATTTTGTATTTATGCTTAAGGTGTGATCTTTCAATTATGCCCAAGTCATTGACAAATCTCTCGTTATCCGAATACGGGATTTTTTCTAAGATATAAGTGGCGTTTGACATAACGCGCTTTACAACGCAAGTCTCGCCCCTCTCATCTATTTCAAATGCTCCTCGATCCCGGAGGTATCTAATGTCTCCTTCATATAACCGTTCGGCTCTTCTAATTAGGAACCTTTCAGGTTTGGGCCCGCATCGGGGACATATTGTCATAGGCTGCTTCCTTTCTATTAGGTTGCATATCCCACATAAAAATATCGTATTCTTTTTGTAATAGTGTTCTTGCGGTAGTTGACGTTCGGGAATGCAGGTGACTTCACCATCATCCGAGTTACTCGAGGAACTTCCCCCATAGACACCCACGTCACGCATCTCATGATCATCATTTCTTTCTCCCTCTTGAGGGGTTTTACTTGTTTCCCCTTTCTCAGCTTTGAGACCCAACATTAAGGCTAATACATCTCCTGTTAAGTAGTCTGAGAGGGTCAACGGTAGCGGAGTACCTTGCTTATGATTATCTAAGGTTTGTATGTGCTTTTGGATTTCAGAAGGTGTAGGCAACCCTGTTGGCCTAGGCGACTTCTTACCTTTTTGGCTGTCATTCTTGCTTGGCTTGCTAAGGATGACCCGTTTTGGGGGCCCTGGCACCGTGGGGTTTAAATTATTATCCCATTCAACTTGCTCATGAGATGCAGGTTGTTGCATGGCATTTGGCGTTAATTGCGTGTGACCTCTTTGGATTTTCCCTTCTATTAGGTCCTTGAAAACCCAACAGTCTTCTATTTTGTGACCCACTATTCTATGATATGGGCAGTATTTGGGATGATCGATCATGTGTGCTTGGTTTGGACGTTTGCTTGGAGGCAATTCCATACCGTCCTCCAAGGCTTGCTCGAATATCTCAGCTGTCCTTTCTCTTCTGAAAGAGTACTTCTTACCCTTATGCTCTTCTAAAGATTTGAGGTAAGGATTATTTTGGTTATCGCAAGGAGCTGGCCGAGTGGGCTGGCTATTAGCTTGTCTTGCCTCTTCGTTTGACGAGTCGGGGTCCTTGCCTCCGTTCTTATTGGCTTTGTCGGTTTTGACAGTGCATACTGTCTTCGACTCTTTCTTCTGTGGAAAATCTCTTCTTTGCTTGAAGGAGATTGACGATTTTTCTTCTACATCCGTTTGCCCTAATCTGAATGCAGTGTTTATCAAGTCTTGATAGCTGCTTGGTTTGGCAATGGTTAACATTTCTCTCATCCTGCCTGATGTACTTCTTATGAGTATATTAACTATCTCCCTTTCAGATATAGTGTGGCTCAACTTGTCGCTCATACTTCTCCAGCGATTGACATGTTCGGGCTCTGTCTTATCTATCTTGTTTCCCGAGGACTTGGGGAACAAAGGGACAGTACATGTTGGAGGATGTTTTGGTATTTTGAATTCAGGAGGGTATGGCTCCCTTATTCGCTGTGCTGCCTGTTTTGGGGTGATCCCCACTTCTTGTAACTGACGGCTGATCATTTCTTGAACATCAAATTCAGTAAAGATTGGAGAGGTTCCTCGTCTTTCATCTTCCCAATGTACCCTGTGTCTTTCTTGAGGGTTTGGTATCTCTAACCTTTTAAGTCCGTTTGTAGGGCTGGACCGATTCGCCGTTTCCCCTCTTTCGAGTTCAGAGCCAGCCATCCCTTTTCTTCGGATCTCAGCTATCAGCCTTTGTTCCCTTTCGTGGGCTACTTCAGCCCTAAGATTTTGTATCTCGGCTTGCATTTGGTTGAAGGCGGACAACATTTGTTCTTGCGTTTGTGCACCGGTTTGACTTTCACCAGCACATGGGGAGGTTGCCAAGACGGTATGGAAGTTACCTAACGCAGGTCCATCCATATGACTCGCATCTGAGCTAGTCATAGTTTTAGGTTTGGCGTCTATGGGAGGAAAGCATGCTGCATCAGACTCCACTTCATCGTCATTCGGACTTTTGACGATGGGGTTCTTTCCCTCTCTCACCATGTATACGGTGGGGCTGGAGGGTTCGACAGGATGGTCATCTTCCTCTTCGAGATCTTCATTAATGGTTATCATGAAGACCGTCGCTTCTTCTTGTTTAGGGTGTATTTTAGTGACCCTTCGCTTCTTATGAGTGGCATTTGGCGCCATTATGGTCAAACTTCCAGTGTTGGAGGGGTGAGGATTTATTCGTGTCCCCAGCCTATCATGTACACTGGTTGGTCTTCTCAGAATTCGAGGGGTTCGATTTGATCCCTCTTTGCTTGAGCTTTGGGAGGTGTTTGCACGCATCTCTCGACGGAGTTTTGGTTCTAACGAGGCACCATGATGTGCCCCCAGCCTTGGGGCTGAGAACATTGGTTTTGGTTTTGGAAAGAAGGCACTGTCGCGTGCTTTAGGTTTTGAGGCTGGGAATGTCAGTCTCGACTTGATTGATGGTTGGGCGTCATTGGATGCCCCCAGCATTTGGGCTGGAAACGTCAATCTTGATTTGACGGAAGGGGGTGTAGAGGTTTCTTGCGCAGGATGCACGTAGTATCGATTCCTACGCTGCTTCAACATGCGAAGCTGCTTGTGGGCCCTATGAATGGCCATGGCAGTGTCATCAACCATTTTGCGGTTGGTGTTCCTCCTTTTCGGTTCGTGGATGAACGAGACGGTTTGAGGGATTTCTCCCGCTGCACGTATGTGCGCAGTAGAAGAATTTCTCCTCACTATCCTGAGAGGGGAGAATGAGTTGCTGACGGGAAGGGCTGGTTGAGCTACCAGCTCATCTTGGTAAGCTTGGAGATTTCTCTTCCTGGTGACCGATAGAGGGGTCACTGGAGTTGGGTTAATTTTCTTAGACGCGCGTCTTCTTGAGCGCCTAGTTTTGGAGAGAGGAATGAACGTCTTGCCGTCCATTCCTTTGGGGGTGAGAAAGTAGCATACTTCCTCGTCATCCTCGATTTCCTCCTCAGTGATAGACCCGAGGGACAGTTGTTCATTCATTAGAGCGGGAACAGGGGCTTCGAATGCCCTAACTTCATCAACAGGGACTGCGAAAGTCCCAAAATAAACCACCTCTTCGCCAGCTGGGAGGCTGGCAACTTGGGCAAAAGAGCGTGCGTTGATTGCGGTGTAAGCCATTCCTGCAAATAAGCAAAACTCAAAATTTCATTAGTCAATTTTCATATGTAAACTTATACATGAGTGTTAGCCCGATTATTCAATCCATAGGCGTCGATATCGAATATAAAAGGAAATGACATAACTCAAGCGGTCTAATGACTTGCTGTTTGAGTGTTGTGAAGTCATTAGCTACTTGAGTACGTTCCCTTCATCTTCGTATCGGATCCCGAACCTGTGAGGAGGAGAATGTCCCACCGGGCGTGCCAAAACCTGTAGGGCGCAGAAAGTTGCACAGCTGGTATGGAAGGTGTGTGCGTATGTATTTGAATGTCTCATGGTTCAATGCTCTCGATTGGTTGAAGAACATCGAACTTGAAACATTCGTTTCTTTCTTTCTGCTATTCCTTCCGGTTCACCCTCGATGGACCTACGATTCATAATCAGTCCATCGAGAGAGTTTAATGATTGTGGGGACGTTTAACTCCCAGCGGGCGCAAGCCCCCGCTGTTAATTACATCAGATGGCCCTTCCAAGCCATACTGAACACCTCGTTCATTCCAGGATTTATGCCTATTTGTTGTGAGTTGAATAAAGGGGCTAAAAAGGGAGGACTCATGTATTTAATCTTTCTATTTTTATTTGACTTTCCTTGTTTTGGGTATTTAATTAATATGTGCGCATGAGATGCAATGAACTATACTCTTTTATTTATTTTTTTAGAAACATATTTGTATTTAAGCATATACTTGTGTTTTATTTATATTTTTATTTTTAAGAGAAATGATTTGAGCATGAAAAAAAATGGAGAAAGGGGCATTTTGGTCATTTGACATGTTGTGTGATGTCTAATTATGCTTGATTTTATTTTAGAAACATAAAGGATTTGATTTGGGTTCATTTGGAATTGGTTTGAGTTGATTTGGGTTTGAAATGAAGAAGTTATGGCCAATAAGGGCTGAAAAAGGGCTTATTTGTGAAGTTTAAAGTTTTCCAAGGACCTATTTGTAAAGCTAGAAGAACTGAGGTTTGTGGTTTGGGCTTTTAGCAAGGTCTGAAGTGGAAATTGGGCTTCTAGGGGCCCATTTGAAGAGATTTTAGGCAGCCAGGGGCTTGTTTGCAAACATCCAAGGACTGCGCTGTGAAAATAATTTTGTCAGAGGGACCCCTTTGTAAAAGTTCTTCTCTTAATATTTCTGGGCCACGGGATCGAGAGTTGGGCTTTGAGATTTACACTCCGGACCTTTGAGATGTGTTTAGGGGCTTTAAGATATGCACAGATCATCGGGCTTGGATAACAGGCTTTAGATTTCGGTTATTGGGCTTTGAGATGTGTGCAAAAGCTTTGAGATTTGCTCGGTGGTTCTTTGACTTAGGCTGACATGTGGGTCCCTCTGGCAGCAGTTTCTTCACTTATTAAACTTCGATCCTGGCCTTCAGATCTTCTTTTTGCGCAGAGATTCGGATATCTGATTTGAATTTGTACTTTGGCGCCAAGATCTAGCCGTTCTGGTTGCTTTAAAGATCGTGCAAGCTGGATATGGATCAGGTTCGGTACCCGATTTAGGGTTTAAACTGGTGGTTGCTCCGGCGAAGCCTCCGGTCACGGCGAGGCTAAAGGGAGGCACCATCGGGGTCGCCTAGAGGGCAGGAGCATGTTGATAGCATCCTCGACGGTGGTAGGGCACCGGAAATGGCGGTACGGCCAGACTAGCACCTTCGGTACCGGTTGAGATTTTAATCGGGTTTCACCGATTTTCTTGCTTTCTTCTTCAATTGATTGTTCATTTAGCATCGCTTGAGTGCAGGGAAGCTTTCTTCAAGATCAATTCCATTTATTACAGAGGCTTGATGATTTTTCTGGCTTGACCTCTCGGTTCAATACCGGTTCTGGTACCGATGCTTGATATCAAACTTCAGTAGAGTGGTCTCGGATGGGTATGGCAGCTTAGGCATGTTTGAAAGAAGTAAAAGTATACCAAGGCTTAGAAGAGTGGATATTGGGTATGATTTAGGTTATTGGGTTTCGGGTTTGGGTTAAACATGAAGTTCTCATCATTTTCTCATGAATTTCATCAATGACATGTATGATTTTATGTGATTCTTGTAATACAGTATATCTGGAGTAGATGCATGAAGTTTGGGAATTTTATGCTTTTTTTTATTTCCATTTTTGAGAGGAGCAGAAAACAAAGGGGTGTAAATGCAAATATGCATATTGCAATTCTCATTTTCTGAAACCCAACTTTGAAAATGGCTAGAAAATAGTAGAAAAATCGGAAAGGTGCAAAATTTGAGTCTAAATTGATTGTTTTTTTGTCCTCTATCTTTCTATTTAAACAGATTTTTGATTTGGGTCTTTGATCAGCCTGCACTGGCTGATCTGTACCAGCAGGTTATTTGGGCATTTTCTGTGCTTATGCTATTCCATTAACCATGATATTTTATCTTTAAATGCTATGAATGAAAGATTGCATCAAGGGAGAATCAAAGGGGTACTAGCATCACATATGTCATTTGCTAGCAATCATGAAAATTATGCATATAAGTCCTTGGTCATTTGCATATTCATGTAAAAGGATCTTTGAGCATCATGTCATGGGGATTGAATTTTCCCTCTTCTCATTTGCCCTCTCCTTTTAGTAATTATGCATCTAGGTCCTTTGAAGATTGATAAAATTTGTAATATGGAAAGAGATGTAGTAAAACATCAATCCTTCGCATATTACTCACTTTATTTCTCTTTTGTGCATTGAAGTCCTTCAAAAAGTTCGAAATGGCATAATTAGGGAGATGTAATTAAACATCAATCCCCACAATGTCATTTAATTTAAATTCCCTTTTTTTGTTTTGCTATGCACTTTTAATTTGATTTTTATATTAAAAGAACTATGCAAGAAATTGATATTCAAAGGATGTAGCTAAACATCAACTTTTAATATCTCTTCCTTTCATGTTTCTTATAATATAAAATGCCACTTTTAATATGCATATTATTTATATATTTATGTGATTATGTGTTTTGTTATTTTTCTTTGCAATATAAAATAAAGAAAAGGGGAAACAAAAGAAAGGAGAAGAATAAAAAGAAAGAGGAGGTAGAGAAGGAAAAGAAAAGAAGGAAAAGGGTTAAATTTCGACATCTTTATATTTATTTTTATAGGAATCACCAAGAAGACAAGGGAGATGTGAATAAACACATTTTTATTATATACATATATATTTTTTTTTTTGCTTTAAAAGGAAAGAAGATGCATAAGGAATAAGTGAAGCATTTTTAATTGATCATCAAGCTATATGTTCTTTTCTTCATCCTAAGATGAACTATAAGCTATATAGCTCTCACATCCATGATTTTTGAGAGTAGAGAAAAAAATAAAAGGGAAAATAGAAGATGAGAACAAGATCAAGGTAGTAAAGAACAAACAAGAAAATCATCAAAAATCCTTTTTATTTCAATTAAAGTAGCATATATACAGGTCATTGCTCATCTTGAGCTTACATTTTTCCAGGTATGAATTACCTTTCTAAAAAGCTTGAAACTTGGAATTTCTAACTTAAACTTTCTTTGAAAATGGGGGTTTTCTAACTTGAATCTTGCACAGGGGTTTCTCTGGAGAGGAAGAGATATCTTTCATCTGTATTTTAGGTGCCTTATATAAGGCAGGCATGGGTTTAGGGTTTTGAGTTCTGTTGATGTGTCATTTGCTATGCTCATCAAGTGTTTGATGAAGGGTCTGGATTAAATTGTGCCTTGTATCCATGCATACAGGGCAATGCTTGATCAAATATATTCATACACCTCATCTATTATGTGTTGTAACCTTTACAGCCCTTGGATCTTATCAGATCGTTGAAACCAGCATCCTAGCCCTTCATAAACCGGCCTATTATGGTAAAGCTTGTCTTTAGTGCCTCTTGCACCTCTGGAGCTGAACATTCTATTCTTGTCATCATCCAAAGGCTGTGTAACACGTGTATGGGGACCAATCATCAATTAAACAGCTGTAGCAGTCAATTGGCACTGTGCCGGCGGTATATTCGGTCATAGCACGTTCCTTCTCGGTTACTGTGCTTTGGCCATCGATACTGAGCCACCTTGCATCGCAACACTTCACTTATCATGGTCCGGGGTATATTTTACCATTTGGACAGAGTATCAAATGCATTCAACCCATGGTGATTCGGTTCAGAGCTCCTTATGGCCGCATTTATTTCATAACCATCTAGGGCTTAAATTGACAGCCCAGAGGGGGTCGTATTGGCCTGTTAGACATCTCTCAATACCTTCTAGGATTTAATTTGCTTTAGTATTCGGGTTCCCTTTTTTTCACCTTCATTTCGGCCTTGCCACAATTGAATATAGCAAAGCTACTTAGTGGTCAAGCCTTCGGGTAGAGACAGAAGGAAGAGAGCCTTTCTCGGTCTCTAGGTACTGATTTGCCAAAGGTCTCCCCTCTTATTTGAATTTTTTTCATTTCATTCTTTGGTTGAAATCGGGGAAGAGAATGGAGAAGAGAGGACTGACAGGGGAGGGCCCACTGTCGGTCTCTCTTCAGTTCAGCCAATCGAATTTTAAAATTCCTCTTTGGCTTGGCTGAGTTCGGTGTCTATGCACCACATGGAGAGTAGAGCATGGTGTACAAGCTCTTGGTGCATCCGAATCGAAGGGATCAAAAGTGCCCAGCGCAATTTTAATTCAAGTTTCCAGTGATTGAATAAACTCGGTTTACCGTAGACCGTACCACTGACAGGCTAGGTGTATATGTTGTGAGTTCATGAACCGTGTTCACCTGACTCACCTACCCAGCGAAATTTGACTCAAGTCAATGACTTGTGGGCCCCTGGAGTCAATGAACTGCTATACACCTCCAAGTTGTACCCATAGAGTGTTTAGGAGATGATTTTGCTAGGTATGCCCCATTATTTGCACCCAGCATGTCATCCAGCAATGGTTTATTTGTAGAAAATTAATTCCTTGATGTTTCTAAACATTCCACACATCAAAATTCATGGTTTTGCATGTAGAATAATACCATGAACTTTAACATGCTGTACTCAATTTGTTTTGAAGGGTCTGAGTACAACCTTGGCATTTTAATTCCCCAATAAATTACTATTTGTCGTGCTGAGTCTGAATAGCAACTTTTTAGGGTCAAACACATATCAGACCAGCACAAAGGAATCAAATATGTTTTTGATCGCCCAGATTTCGGGTGGTCGACAGCGAACGGCGATTGTGTGCACAGGCTGTGTATGCAACATGTTACAGACAACCTATACAAGAACTGCGGATCTGAAAAATGGGTTGCAGATACATTCAGAATTGGTTGCAAGAGGAAGAAGCCGAGAAGGGTGGAAGAGATGTTCAAAGATTTTGCCAAGGTATGTATATTTTTATTTGTTGACTTATATTTTCTGAATTATTTACTTAAATTTTCTCATCTGAATTTTTTTTTTACAGTACTGTCCAAAGGCAAATTTGTACTTACTCAAGGTGGGAAAAAATAATCCCGCCGATCTTGCTGAGCCACCCGCATATGAGAAGATATTGCAAGCCCGCGATGGAGGTTTCCGATGGAGAATTATGACCACAAATGGGTCTGAGTCCTTGAATGCTGTTTTCAAGCAGAGCCGGCAGTTGCCCGTGGCAGCAATTGTGGAGGACACCTTCTACAAGTTAAATGCATGGTTTGTTGCACGGCGTGTTAAAGCCCTCGAATTACTGTCCAGGAATCAAACGTTTTCAACAAGGGTGGAGGGGAAACTAAGGAAACATAGGGAGAAAGGTGCAGCTATGAGAGTTGTCCCGTACGGGGATAACCAATTGGAATTCGAAGTGCACTGTCCAGATGAGTTTGCTCCAACCGGCCGTAGACCGGATGGGACTATGGAGTTTGTGAAAAGGATGTTCAAGTATGTTGTTATTTTTGCACCTGACAATACTGTAACATGCACTTGCCAAGGAATCCAGTTGGCCCACCTACCTTGTTCTCATGTTATGGCGGTGTGCCGAGAGAGAAACTTCTCTGAGAATGATTATGTCGCAGACATGTACCGTACCGATTACCTTGCGAGTACTTGGGGTGCATCTTTCCATCCTTATCCCAACCAGTATCAGTGGCCGCCCTATGTTGGTGATAGAGTTTGTCCCGCAAGCGGGTGGATCAGAAAAGGAAGAAGACCCCACAAGCATCAAGTAATGACCATGGACGAGATGAAAGGTAGGCGAATGGGACATCAGGCCCGCCGTTTAACAACTGACAGGCAGCGAGCAGGTACGGTTGATTTTATTTATTTACTTATATTTTATTTTGATTTTATTTCAACTGGAATGCAATGCAGATGCCATTAACGAAACCAACGAAAGAGAAAATGCTAGAGTTGTTGCTGAGGCTATCGGTAGTAGCCACCGCACTCATGAAAGCCTAGGAACCGGTAGTAGCCATGGAGAGACATCCGATAGTGTCGCACAACCAGCTGCACCCAGACCCAGACGTCGTATTTTGAGTTTGTTCGGTCGTCGTCGCTGATTACCAAGTTTTGTTAAATTATGTTATGAACTATTTTAGATATATATTGTGAACTATTATAATTGGTAGTTTGTGAACTATGCAATTTTTTATTTGCCTCGATTATTTTATATGCTTCATTTTTGTTATTTTTATTACTTAATTACATATACAAAAACTAACAACATAAAATATAAACAAACACAAAACTAATGAAATAAAGTCTACGACATAAATTCCTAAAAATTCTACAACATAAATTTCTAAAAAATCTATTTCTTACAACGAGCCTTGAAAGTGCATGGAACAAAGTCATCATTAGAGTTTGCCTGATCTGGATCAGTCACAGTAGACGAAGTGGTAGCCTTACCAGTACAAGGAACAAACTCGTCGTCCGATGCTGGAGGCTCTGGATCAACTTTCTTCTTTTTCAAACCAAAGCCGTAGGGGTTTTTCATAAAGTCATCGTCTGAAATTTCATACCGACCATGTCGTCTACTCCATTCCTCTATCTTACATGTCTCACAATTAAGAAAATCATGACATACTTGACACTTGTACTTTTTTCCCTCGTTTTTACCTCGATCACTAATAGACACTCCTCTCGCTACGCCACGATCTCGGTTGCTCGCTTTCTTACCTCGTTTGTTACTGTCCATACCTCTACTAGCCTCAAAATCACTCAAAATCGCCTCAAAATCGCCTCTCTTTCGGTTCTGAAAAATGGTTGGAATGAATACTGTGCTGCTCAGGAGAGAGAAAAACTCCTTTTATAGGGGTTTTATAGCGGACCGCCCAGCTGCTGGGCGGTCAGATATGCGTAGTGAACCGTCCAGCAACTGGGCGGTCAGGTGGGGAAAGTGGACCGCCCAGTGGACGGGCGGTTGGGGTAGATTTAAATATAAGTTTGGGGTGGGGGCAGATTTGATAATTTGTTTTTTTTTTGGGTATTAATAAAAATATCGGCAATTAATAGCACATCAACTTTAACCAGAGAATTGAGAGAAGCGGAATCGTTTAAAAGAGATTAAAAGGATAAATAAAGAGAGAGAGAGAGAGAAAAAAAAAAGGTCTTGAGAAGTGAGACAGTCTGTAGAGGGTAGACTTGTGTGGTTAATTGTTCCCTCAATTCAAAAATAAATAGCAATAAAGACCCTGAAGTATGATAATTTATGACCCATAAAAAAAATCTCATATTTACTCTCGGATTTGAGTGGAAGATTGTCACGGATGCCAAGAAATCTTATTCCTGTTAGTTAGTAAAAGATTATTCTTTAATTCTTAGTCTCCACTCATAAAAGATAAAAGATTGTCACGGATGCCAAGAAATCTTATCTCTACTCATATTTGTATCCTAAATTACTTTAATTCTTCCAAAACACTTTATCCGAACATCATCACAGATTTCTCAGATAAAGTGGATAATTATTATTTTAAAATTGATATTTTATTTTGAAAGCCTTGCAGAGGCTGCTAGATATTAAAATTACTATTTTTAAAAGTTTGCAGCGATGTTTGGAGAGATGTTAATTTGTAGGGAAAAAGTAATTAGTGGGATAAACAAACGAGTACAAATATAGAGAAGTAAGATGGAAAAACAGTTTTATTATAAGAGATGTAAGGATTTGGAATTCAATAAAATAAATATATATCAACAAAGAGTAGTAGGAATAAAATTAATTTGTCGACATTTTTTTTACACCCCCAATTCAAGATTTTTAGTTTGGTTTTGTTGATACTTTTTTAGATGAATGCTTGTTCTTCTAGTCTGTTGCAAAATAAAGTGAAGGTACTTGATCGGGAAAGTTTGTAAAATATCCCTTTTGAAAAAGTTAACAAGATATTCTCTTTTTTTTTTTTTGACAATATCTTAGTAGAGATCGTTAACTCAACCTTTTCTCTTTTCTTTTCACCACTTCTATTTTCCTTTTCACCAGTTATTATTCTCAAAAGTTTATAATGCAAAATTATCATTTTTCAAACGTTCATAATTTAAAATTTCTGTTTTCATATTTCGTAATTTAAATCTTTTTATGGGAATGTCTTATATATATATCAATTAATCTGCAAAAAAAATCAAATTATTTAAACAAATAGAAGTTCATACGAGAAATTTTGAACTTTCACTACAGCAGATCATACTTTCTGCGACCGGTTTTCCGGTCGCAGAAAGTATTGGCGCCGGTCGCTGATAATTAATCCGGTCGCTGAAAGATCGGTCGCTGTAAGCTTTGTCGCAGATACTCTTCTGATGACGTCACCGGTCGCTGATACTCTTTTGCGACCACTTTTTTTTTTGTCGTTGTTGTTTTTTCTGACGTCAGCAAAAACTATCTGCGACCAAAAACAACGGTCGCTGATAGTCACACCGGTCGCAGATACCCAAATTATCAGAGACCAATATCAACGGTCGCTGATACTTAAAGCTGATCGCAGAAAGTCTTCTGTCAGGTTTTTGGAATTTATTTTATTATTTAAATTTGCACCATTTAATGATTGGTACGACACGTACCAACATACAACATAAACATACAAATAAACATCAAACACAAACATCGTAATGTCAAGTAATACAAACATAAATGTCGAAATGTCAAACATAACATCGAAATGTCAAGTAATACAAACATAAATGTCGAATAACATAAACAGATAATCTAAATGTCAAGTACCATCTAAACCAGGAATGTCAACACAAACATCTGAACAAGATATAAATACCTAAACTAAGCAGTACCATCACCACCAACATCCGACCCTTGTCCCTCATCATCATCACCGCCAACATCCGACCCCTGCCCCTCATCATCATCGCCGTCATCATCCTCGTCATCCTGAGGCTTACACAGGACCGGTGTACAATCCTATCCCACTCTTTGAATGCTATGTCTCAGTAGTGAATAAATGTATGTGGATCTAGTATTTAAGAAAAATTCGACAGTATTTTTCCTTAGTTCCCCGAGTACGCGTTAGAAACACATCATGTTGGACATGTAATTCAATACGTACTCGTAGGAACAACAAGGGAAAATGATACCATATTTTTCTTAAATACTAGATCCACATACATTTCTTCACATCCTAGATGAGACAAAGCATTCAAAGAGCAGTCCCAAATCGGAGACTATTCAAAATTAATCTCTATCGGATTAATTCTGAACGGGTATAAACCTAAAAGGCATACTAAATGTTCCGGTTTAATAATGTAATTAGCCAACATAGCATTAACTTCTAACAATATTGTAGTACACAATTAATATATAATTAACAAGCATAGAATTAAGAAAGAGAGAAAACTTGCCTGATTACAAGCAATTACTCCCTTGGAGATTAAGTTTTCTCCTCTCCTTCTTTTTTCCAAGACTAAACTAACTTCTACAACTCCTAAAACCAATTAACCAATCAATTAATCAAACCAATTAACCAATCAAATAATCAAACCAATTAACCAATCAATTAATCAAACCAATCAAGTTATCAAGGTTAAAAGAAAAATTAAAGGATACACTACAATCAAGTGGTTTTAAGTCCTACCAAGCAAATCCAAATTAGAAGATGCAACAGTAACATGTAATTGGCTCTTGTATATAACATATACAATCAAATCGACATCATCAATTCTTTTTTACATATACATATACAATTATTCATAGTTTACATAGTTTACATATACATATACAATCAAAATTGTTTTCTACATCGTAATTCAAATT
This sequence comes from Carex littledalei, assembly GCA_011114355.1. Lineage (NCBI taxonomy): Eukaryota > Viridiplantae > Streptophyta > Magnoliopsida > Poales > Cyperaceae > Carex > Carex littledalei. The sequence continues at coordinate 3,522,386 of CM022092.1, read as the reverse complement.
TTCGTCAAGGAAAAATTCCATCAGAAGATTTTAAAACATACAGATAATTAAGTACAAAAGAAGTACCTTGGGTTTGATAAAAAAAATATTTATAATCTTGAAGGGTATAGATGCAAAAATAATAACAAAGATTGAAATTTTGAAGGAATTCTCGAGTCAACAGATAATGAGAAAGCAATATGTTTCCATCACTGTTATACACTCTGCCAAATAAATGTTCTCATCCTGTTAATGGAAAACAAAAAAATATGGCATTGAAAGGTAAAGGGCAGTAGACAATCACTGTAATGGAAGATTGCATCAATTTAAAGATAAAGGTAAAAAAGATGAAAAGCATAAGCCTATTAAAAGATAACTTTTAGTGCTCATGAAATTCTTGCATTCATACATGTCAAGCAAGATTTTGATATAACAGTATATATATAGCAAGAAGTTAATAGCCTAAATTCCAAAACAGATACACTACAACCACTCCACTCCTCAATAATGTAAATTCTTAACTTTTATACTTTAAAAAAAGTTGATATGAATAAAATTAAAGTTTGAAAGGAACACTCTTAGCAATAATGTAAATTCCATTAACAGTGATGGAAACATAATATTTAGGTATTGTACCTGTGCATATCGTCTATTGCAATATATTGTTTTAACTATTGCAACATATTGCTTCAGATACTAATATTTTATTCACTTAAGTATATAATAAGAAACTAATTAAGAACAGCCAGAAAAGGAAAAAGGAAATTAAAGTCAATAGTCAAATTAATCGTTACCAAATCAACGGCAAATTAAACAAATCAATTGCTAATCTTCAGATACAAATATATATTAACTTACAAATCTCCTATATATTATTTTCAATTAGCATCCAATAACAATTGACTTCTGTAATCTCAAATGTAAAAAAAATAATGACTTCTTATAATTTATGAGAAATAAATGTAGATGTAACTATAAACCTGATACAGTGATTCTGGTACGAGGTGTATGTGGCAGTGATTAATTAATTACAGATATAACTCGTGCTTTGATGTTTCTTTGTTTTTGTTTTTCTGGTTTTGGCCCTGTCAGTGCATACCAGTACCGAGACAACAAGAAAATCAAGAGTAAAAATTCGGATTTTAGCACACACCCAACCCAGAGCAGCATAAACAAGGCACAAGCAAGCACACACAAGAAGCAAGAATTTAAAGGGTGTGCTTAGATATTTACCCGAGCGAATCGCAAGTGACGGTGGAAATGGCCGATACCAAGGAAGCACCTCGCTTCTCGACCTTGACAAATCAGCAAGGAGCACAGAGACGGGCCAGTCACACGACGAGTTGTGTCCTTCTCGACCGTCAGCCATGGCACCAGAAAGCTCCAGATCGGCGCGGGGGGGCACAGAGGCGGCGGGGTTCGAATCGGCGCGGGGGGCACAGATCGGCGCGCGTTTTTTTTCTTTTTTTGGCTAACCTAAGACGCGGGAGACGGAGGAGACAGAGGGAGGGTTCGCGGCTATTTTACGGCACCCTTCTGCGACCGGTCAAAAACGGTCGCTGAAAGGTGTTTGCGCTGGTCGCAAAAAGGGTCGTCGCCAAAACTATTTCGCGGCTTTTTTTTTTTGGGAGAAAAAAACGTTTCAGCGACCGGTGCTAATGCCGGTCGCTATTGCGGGTCGCTGATACTATAGCAAAAGTTTGCTGTAGTGTTTACAATTGACTTTAGATTCTATATCTTGATTCGTAACTATTTTAAATGAATAAATGTAAATATTTCAATTATGAAATAAAAATAAAACGTTGATCCTACGAGTTTTGAATATTAAAAGGTTCGAATTAATTATTCAAATTATTGATTCCAATTCGAAAAAAATATCATAATATTATAATCTGAAATGTAGATAAAAATAATTAGTTTTCCTATTTTGATTTGTGGATATATTAAAATTTAAAAAAATGTAGGAAATGAAAATTGTTAGAAATGTAAATTTTAAATTGTAGAATTGAAAAAAATGAATAATTATCTACAAAATCGAATAATATAAAAATTGTAGAATGCCAAGTACCAATATAAAAATTCTACTGAAGCAATTTTGTGTGTGTAAAGTACCTTATCTTTCTTTCTTTCTCTACTTTTTAGCTACATCTTCTTGTAATATATAATGTTTCTCCTACTCTAGAATAATTGCAACAAACATCATAGATAAAATTCTGATATAAAATAGAAAAAAGTTTTTTCAAAAATAAGAGAGTGGTACTATAAATTTATTTTGCAAAAAAAGAAATACCAAAGGACTTCTTTATAAATTAAGCATTTACTCAAATGCTTCCTACTTTATAATAAATCACCAAGTTTGACGACTATTCTTCTCCCACTCTCTGTCAACTAGTCTGCTTCTAGCTAGACAAAGAGGGTGAGGTGGAAAATAGAGAGAAGAAAATTAAAGATGAGTGATTTTGGCAGCCGAGAGTTCGTTTCATTTCAATTTAGTACTGTAAAAGATGTACAAGATGACAAGAAGAAAGAGCGTAAAAACTTGGCGGAAGTAGTTTTCACCTGGTCAATGAATGATATATTCAACAGAAATCTCTTCAAGAAGAAGGTATCCAGAGCAAAATCATCTTTGAAAAAAAAAAGTTTGTTTCTTTTTCCGGCCCATGGTATATATTGTTCATGCTCAAAAACAAAAAAATTGTTATATTGCTAATTTGCTATATATTCGTTTACACCAAAAGGTCAATGGTTCATTGCAAAATACAGCTTTGCAGTATGAATTATGTTATCTTCTACTTATAACATATTTAACTAATAAGCATAGAGTAGGAATGAGACATATATATAGTTATGATTCTCTTTTCTTCTCCTTATCTCAATGTCATTTCCTAGTCTAGCTATATTCTTATCACTTTAATTCTTATTGCACGATTGAAAGTTGAAAGTTGAAACTGAGAAAATTATCAAAATATTATTATTATTATTATTATTATTACTACTATTGTTATTATGATTACTAAAAATAGTAGTGTTTTATTATCTTCTAGATTAAGAAGATACCGAAGACATTTGAATCTTCTGAAGACTATGTGAACTATTTCACTTTTCCTCTGATGGAGGAGACCCGAGCTGACATGTGCTCAGCAATGGAAGGCTTTTCTCATGCTCCATACATTGAAATTCTCAGAGTAAATCATGAAAAGGATAATTCATACCGGATTGAAGTTGCAAACCCTGTGGAAGAAGTAAACTCGACAGAAATTTATGTGCCTAAGCAGGCAGACATAGTTATTCTGTCCAAAGAAAAACCCAAACATATATCAGATTTGTCACTCAATGGATGGAGCTATACAGTAGCATTGATTAGTAAAATTGGCGAAGAAGGGGTTCTCTCAGATAACGATGCCGTTATTGGAGTTTCGCGTCCATTTTCTGCTGATGTTCATTTTAAGACCAGTCGGCTCAAAGAACCTTTGTATGCAGTGTTTTTGTGTAACATCCTATCATATAATCGGATTTGGAAAATGCTCGACTCCGATTCTGATTATTTCAGAGGCAACACCATTATCAAGAAGGTCTTAAGTTTCAATTCTGTGGTGAGTACCTTACAAAGAAGATTAATATTTTGTATGTTGAATGCTTAGTAATCGCCTAATCGGTGTCCTGTATGCATTAATACAAAGAGAAATCTCTAGTGATTAGTGAATTCCACATTTCATACAATATATTTGCATCACATTTTTGTAATATAATATTTCTATATCGTGACTTATCCAACCATGACCAGTGTTTATCTTTTATGGTAAGATGCCTGCCTCAATTTGACATGTCATGCAAATACCAGATGATTAAAGAAAATAGCATACAAATAATTTCATTTTCATCCTAACGAACTTTTCTCAAGCCTTGTATGGTGTATCGTTTATTAATTATTATTCTTATTGTTTATCTTAATGCTTCAATCGATTCTGTACAGGGTACCATGGAAGACAGTATGTTCTCTTCATGTAGATTTTTGCAGAATGAACCTGACAAGGAAGCTGTGCATTTCTTATCAAAATGGAGTCTGAATGAGTCTCAGTTGAAAGCTGTTTTAGATTGTGATTCTTCGAGAGAGAATCTAACAAGCTCTTTCAAGCTCATCTGGGGGCCACCCGGCACTGGGAAAACGAAAACAATAAGCATTCTCTTAGCACTCATGCTAATTAAAAATTGCCGAACAGTTACATGTGCACCTACAAATACAGCTGTGGTAGAGGTGGCCTCTCGGCTTCTGAAACTAGCCGAGGACTCATCTGATCTCTTCCAAAGTGACATTGTGTTATTTGGAAACAAGGATCGCATGAGAATTGATGAAGGTCTATCAAAGATATTCTTGGAGAACCGTGCTGCCCGGCTCTTGAAATGCTGCATGCCACATTCGGGCATCCGACACTGCATCAATTCCATGATTGATATTTTTGAGAATTGCTATTTGAAATATAAATTGTACCTGGATGATCAAAAGGGGGAAGATGATTGTAGAAAACTAGTGATGGGTGATGAGTGTGGAGAAGTTATAGAAGTGTCCAGAGAAGTAATGGATGATAAGTCCCTAGAAGTGATGTCCCTTACCGAGTATGTTAAAACCCGGTTTGATTCAATGGCAAAAGACTTCAAATGTTTCATAAAAATTTTCTTAGATGATTTCCCGAGAGCATTAATTTCTCAAGAGACACTAAGAGAAATGTGTGACACGCTCAATCTGTTACCGGTCATGAAGAAGGTACTGCAACATGGCAGTAAATCTGACAGAGGCTTGGATGTGCAACTGAATATTGAAGTGAAGACTCCCCCAGACATTTCATCACTAGGCAATTTGAAAGAAGTTATAGCAAGAAGCAACGAAAGCTTCTTCCATCTGGTGTATGCAAGAGATCTTTTGCTTGAAAAACTACGGTTTTTATCGGAACACTTGACTATTCCATACATGTTTGAGCAGCGCTCGGTTGAAGAGTTTGTGTTGCAACATGTCAAGAGTGTTCTGTGCACTGCTTCTAGTTCTTTCAGGCTGCATAATGTGAAAACGGAAAACAGCAGGCCACTTGAAGTTTTGGTTGTTGATGAGGCGGCACAGCTGAAAGAATCTGAATCTTTGATTCCTCTCCTCCTACCCGGGATCAAGAATGTTGTGCTTATTGGAGATGAGTTTCAACTTCCTGCTCTGGTCAAAAGCAAGGTATGTGTTGCTTATTAATATATGAAACCTGTTAATAGATAGACATCCAGAAGCATAGCCACCACAGTGAGTGCATAATTTTTTTGTTTATTCAATCTTTTTCCATAAATGATGAGCATTAGTCATTATACATCTATGAGAAAAACCAGTACGACTATGAGAAAGTTCAATTGGATATACTTGATCATTGAGAAGCCTATTGCATGCTTGCCTGTTTTTATGAGTTACAACTTAAATTTTCAAGAAATGTATGACAACATTGTGCTTAGCTAACAATATTAATTTATATTCAATAGTAGCTGCACAATGATTTTTTTTATCTATCAAGTCACAGTCCTACATCACGTGTGACTTAATTGAAATGATATATGAACACATTCAAATTTTGAAGTTAATTATCACTATATTGCATGATATCAATTAAGTTAGCATTGCAGATTTCTGACGAGGCTGATTTCGGGAGGAGTCTTTTTGAGCGACTAAGCTCTTTGGGATACAATAAGCACCTTCTCAATGTTCAGTACAGAATGCATCCCTTGATTAGCCAATTTCCTGTTTACCATTTCTACGACAACCGCATATCAGATGGCGCGAATGTTACATGCGCAGCATATGGGAGGCAGTACTTGAAGGGGAAAATGTATGGCCAATATTCATTTATAGATGTCGAACAGGGGAAGGAAACAACTGATCAGTATGGAAGGAGCTTGAGAAACCCAATTGAAGTTGCTGCTGTCGTTCACATTGTAAAGAAATTGTTCGAAGGTGAATACTCAATTGGCTTTTGAGAGATTTAAAACCATTATTTCGAATTTGACCTTTAGTTGGTTGGTAGGTTGATTAATATGTATTACTAGTTACTTCTATGCATTGCATGCACTGATACATTTCCACATTGACATCACTGATCTGTCTATACTCTTAGAAGCTAGCATTTTACTTTTACCGATTCCTGGGTTCTGTAGCTGACTTGTCTACTAAGTGATGTGGAGTGGAATTTTATAAGAGAATAATTGCATAAAAATTCAAAGTGTTAGATATGTAGATGAATTGTCTACTAATAAATTGTTCAAAGGTGAGTACTCAACTGGCATTTTAAGAGATTTAAAGCCGTTCTTGCAAATTTGACCTTTAGTTGGTTAGTATGTATTACTAGTTCTATGCATTGAGGCATTGAGCACACTGGTATATCTCCACTTTGGAAGCATACAAATCTGTCTTATTGTTAGAATAATTGCATAAAAATTCAAAATATTAGATGTGGATGAGCATTGTAAACTTATTGTGCTGCCATGATTGTCAATTTATTATTGAAACAGAATCTTTCGACTTGGGAGAAAATATCAATGTGGGTGTGGTGTCGCCATATAGCGCCCAAGTCAAATTAATTCAGGAGAAACTCGGGACGACATATGACATGCATGAGAGATTCAAGGTGAAGGTGAGGTCAATTGATGGGTTTCAAGGCGGAGAAGAGGATATAATAATATTTTCTACTGTCAGAAGCAACAATTCAGGATCTGTTGGGTTCTTATCCAACACCAACCGTACCAATGTTGCTCTTACAAGGGCCAAGTAAGTCACTTGTGGCTAAAAAGTTTTTAAAATATCAACTAAATCAATCTTATATAGTTTACTGTATATATAATCAACCATGCATTACTGATGATTCATAACTAGCTCATTTTTTGGGCAATACCAATGAATTGGCTAACCATCCAAAGTAACAAGTATTCGTTGCTTGAAATGTTTTATTTTTTCCCCTGTTAGTTGTTCCAACTTTAGTACGCTTAATTGAAAGCTTATTAATTTAAAATTAAGGTAGTGACAAATTTTCTGGTAAATTGTGTTTTGCTATTCAAAATCCATCACATGGAGGATATTTCTTTATATTCTATTTCTGAGTTATGATCTGATCAGTATCAGATTCCTTGTTTGACTGAACTTGGGTACTTTATTGTATTTAGGCATTGCCTGTATATAATAGGAAATGCAACCACGCTTTCGAAGAGCGAGTCTGTGTGGCAAAAGATTGTTTCTGACGCCAAAAACCGTGATTGCCTTTTCAAATCTGAAGACGACAAAGAGCTGAACAATGCAATAATTAGAGCTGTGATAGAACAAGATGAGCTTGAAACTCATTTTGATTCTCTTCACATAAGTGGACCGAAGTCCAAGGTAAATGTCATAATATTATTTTGAGAAAAACATTTGGGACTTATATATGTATTTTTTATCCTTATTGTATCTTGTTCGGATAATTTGAACTGTATGTAGTGTGCTTGTTTGTCAAATATATAAATCTTAATAATATTGTGATGCTGATAGTTTTATTCATTTACAAATCTATTTGTATTTAAGTCTCTAACACAATGTTTGGTTTTTGTGTTCAGGGATTTAACCGGCCATCAGGCTCACGCGGTAAAAAAATGAATAAATGAAAGGTAGATGTTGAAGGCCGGCCCTCCAATGAAGACCTTAGTGTTATCTAAATTTGGATCATTTTGAGTAATTTAAATTTTAGTAAATTAGACCAAGCTTTAAAACTTGATAGTATTGGTATTGATTTTGGTTTTACCAGTTAAATTGTTTCAGCTCGTATTAAATATCAGATGATTACTTCTAGAGTTTAAATATTTTATTTTGTAAGTAGCTGGCTTGGTATTTTATCTTGAATTGATTGATGCTGACTAGCTTATACTCAATTCAATTTGCATTATAGTGTCGATCTTCTTAATCTCACAGTTACATTTTAATTTGGATAATATAAATACATAAAAGCAATCCAATGAGGCAATTGTTAAAAAAAATCCAGGCTTTTTTTATGCTAATCAGCAAAATAGCTCACTGGAGATGTAATGGTTCATTCTAGCTGGAGCTGATACATGGAACCAGATCCCTTTTAAATTAGATTTCTTCCTTGTGTTGAATCCAGTCAATGCATGACACTTGAACTTCAATGGAACAAACTTTACAGTAGAGATAGCATCAGTGCTCGTTGCGAGGTAGCAAACAGGCCGGTTCATGTCTGATCGCGGTCTCAATTTTACACACGAATGTCGAGTTGGATGTTGTGTCTTGAGTTAGTTTGTATTGTATATGATACATGGTAAAGACTTTGTTTGGATAAGTTGATTGGTGACCAGTTTCCAATTCAGAACAGCTGTTTTATTCTTTTAGAAAAATTAATTAACAGGAAGAAATTGATAAATTTAGATTGAGGAACTGAAACATAAAACATATTATGACGGTGAAATTTGAACTCAAGTCTCGACTACCATATAGTGAAATTTTGCTCACTAAACTATACTACATGCACATATTTAATATAAAAACTTAAATTAAATTAAATTTTAATATACATGATTAAATATTTTAAAACCATAGAAGTAGCTAATGTTTTAGTTTTTTTGGTTGAGTTAATGTTAGTTATTTATTATTTTATTTTTTTGAAATAGAAAGATGGAGGTCTAGCTAGCTTATTAACTGTCATTTAATTATCTATAAAGTATCTCCATTCGGATTTTGAACTCACGACCTCTGTAGCAACCAGAAGATAAAATGAAGGAAAAACAAATATCTCTTCTTCCATTTTATTCCATCATTTCTACATTTTTCCTTATTTTCTCCTTCACTTCCTTTTAAAAAAAACATGGTGTAAGATCATTTGATGGGCCAGACTATGCTTAGTTTTCTTTTCTTCCAATTATAACGTTCCAAAATTTTAATAACTTTTTGATAATTTATATTGTACCTTTTCATAATTTTGGAAAACTTGTGGGTGATTTCCAAATTTAAAATTTAGAAAATAAGAAAAGGTATCATGTTGTCCCCCATTGGACATGTGCCCTGTGACTCAGTGATCTCTCAGCATAACAGGCACAGACAGACGCACTTAAGTTACTTTTACCTCCTCAGTTGTAATTAAAAATAAAATAAAACTGAAGCGAAAAATAAAATAACAAGATAGAGAAAACCAAAATAAAAAAAAAAGAGAAAAAAAGAGAAATAATAAAGATTGTATATACCGAATAATAGTTTAATTGACATGTTTAATTAGATTTATGATTTTAAGTTGCTTATAATTCTAAACAATCATTGTGATCCGAATTAAATTTTTGGATTGCTCGTCGTCGTAACGTAATTCAACTTTTTTATAATCCGAGTTTCGATTTGTTTAATTAATGAATATAAAATTGTAATAGTATATTTAATGAGATAGCTTATTTTTAAGATTGAAATTGCTTTTAAAATAAAGAATATGGAATTATATGTTAAATGATTCAGAAAAAATGTGAAATCACCAAATAAAGAATTCTTGCAGAAAGAAATAGAATTTTTCATAAAAACCTATTTGAAATATTTACGTGGACTAATTCAACCTATTTGAAATATTATGATATTTTATTAAATGGGTAATAAAAAGGCAAATGCTTCTATGGACTAAAACTACAGTACCGACTGTTCATTTCTTGTTGATCAAACGGTTCATACATTTTGACTCTTTTTTTTTGTTGAAAGGGTAAAAATGGTACATTGACTTCATTGAAAAAAAAAGGCGCTAGCCCACTCCACTGGAGGCGTCAAGTACATGCGCATCTTTCCCTCTCGTGACAAAAAAATCACCAATGAAGTCAATGTACCATTTTTATCCTTCCGACAAAACAATGGAGTGAAAATCTATGAACCGTTCGATCAACAAGAAATGAACAGTGCCGACGGTAGTTTAGTCCATAGAAGCATCCTCTTTTTTTTTTTTTTGATTTCAAAGCCCTTGGGCGAATCTCAAAGTAGATCAATGAATGAAATCTAGACTGTTCAACGTGACACAAATGATGAAATAGGTTCAAATTAAGTTAATTGATCAGAAACAAATATATGTGGGAAAATCAAACATAACATACAATAAAAACAAATAAAAAATTGTAATTCCTCCTTTCCCGCAACTCCATCAATTTTCTCGTCCTCTGTTCCAACATTTTGTCCATACATCTTCAATTTCAGACCCATTTTATTATTCTCTTAATTTGGACACTTAAATGATATTCTACGGCTAACAAATGAGCTAGCAAACAAAAATAAAATAAAAAGATGCTAATTTTTAGGAGGATGTTTTAAAAGATACAACATGTCTTTGATTTTGAAGTCATCGGGTCCTTCAGATTTTCCCTTTTCTACTTCTCATTGCAAAGTGTGGCCTAATGTAACATGGGAGCATTTTGATTGGACTCGCATTAGTACCGATTTAATATACATGTTGCTTAGAATTTTATTCATAAATTGGATGATTAAATGTCTTAATTATAAGTTAGTTTTTTATAAGATTAAATTACTGCCGTATTTCTTAAATTTTGTCCAGAAGATGATGAAAATAAATAAATTAGAGAAATATCAGTTGATTGGACTCGCATCCTCTAAAGTTGGCACCAATTTTTTAGGCTACCGAAAGAGTAGAAACGAAGGTCAGATATGTGATGAATTTAGACATGTTTAGGTGTGATAGGGCCATGTTTCTAAAGTCCTCACTCTTAACGGGCTATGAAAGAATCTGGGATTCGGATCTCCTAAAGAGGCCAACCCGAACCCAAGATGAAAAGCCAGGGTTCATAAAAATAGGCCCTCAATGAACAAATCCGAGATTCGAACCCCCTTTCGGGATCAACCCGAGATCAAAGAAAGTAAGGCCCGATAAGCACAACAAAGTCTCAACCCAACATAGCATAGCTGGGCTTTACTCGACATGGGTCCAGCACAAAATTCGGCATGTACCGACCTCAAGCGAGGTAACCACTTTAACGGTTAAGCGTTACCATTCTATCTCCCATAACCGCACGAGATAGCGGTTATGAGAGAGTCTATATAAGACAGAAAGGCTCATTGAACAAGGGTCGGAAATTCTTAATAAGAGAGATATCACATAGGTCAGAGTCCGAATATCTCCAAACTTCCTCGAGTTCCAAACTCGATTCTCATCTTGGCCTGCCACCCCGAAGCAGGACGAATCCAACTCGAAAATCCTTTTTCTATACGGCCTACTCTCTTCGAGATATGATGTATCAAGGTGTATGTGGTAACTGGTAAGTGATTTGGTACCCATAGCGGTAGTACCAGAAACACTATAAAGTGATTTCTTAGTCATAAGAAATCGGTGAATTAGATTTCACTTATTAAAAAAAAAATGATATATAATGAATTGTTGCTTAAAGTGCAAGCTTTATAAAAAATGAGAGTGACTGCCTTGCAGCAACAAATGAATTTAATCTTTGAACTGCATTACTATGTTTCAATGAAAGAAAGTGTCGGTAGGCGACAAAACAAAATAGGGAGCAGTCGTTTAACTATTTAACCCAACAGAGAGAGAAAAGATATCGATAGAGCCATTTTGACACGTGGCACATCAACAATAGAAATAAAATGAAAAAAAAAGTATATAATTAATACATTGCGTAAAAGTAAGATAGTTATGTTAATATTTTTATCCAATTAAAATAATAAGTTTAGATGGTAAATGAATTAGAAAAAAATTGAAGAATCCAATTGAATCAATATTTGCATTGATAATGAGTTCAAGACTTTTAACTTTCATCTCATTTTAAAAACTTGTGTAAAAGAGTTACATAATTTTTGGAGACATTGAATGCACCTAATGTAAGATTTGCTGTTCAAAATTATTTGTTGCGAATTAAGTAGATCTTTCTAATTTAGGAAATGCAATTAATAGAGTTCTAAGCAATTTTTAATCACAACTAATTAATATATCGCCTTTTAATTATATACTTTGACACTTCTTATTAACTTAAACAAAAATTATAGTAAAAATAGTGACCTGTTATAAAAAGAAGCTTAATTAGGATAAATTGGGAAAATAAAACAGAAACCTAATAAGTGAAAATAATTTTATATATTAAGAATTCAGAAACCAGTTCGAAGGAAAACCGACGCTGTCCAAAGAGGCGTTAGTACAGAGTACAGACACAGACACACAGTGCTTGTTACTGCAATCAATCTGCAACCAAAAGAAAAAAAAAATTCCGACAGCTAAACAAATCTTGACCAACTCACGACCGTCTATCTCCTCTCAAAAAATCAAATCACAGTTCAATGGAAAACCCTCCCGCTGCCACCGCCCCCGCCGTCGCCGCCGCTCCCGTCGCTGACGACGCTGATCCGGCTTCCCGGGCGCGGGAGTTAGTTGTCTCCTTCTCGCGCCGCTACCAGCACCTCCTCGACCGCGCCACGCCGTTCGTGCGCAAGCGCTGGCTCGGCCTTGGCTGCCTCGCGTTGCTCTATCTCTTGCGCGTGTGGCTCGTTGAGGGGTTTTATATCGTCACCTATGCATTGGGCATCTACTCGCTGGGTCAGCTGGTCTCGTTTCTCTCCCCCATGGTTGACCCCGAGATCCAGGAATTTCTCGATGGTTCGAGTCCGTCGTTGCCCACGCGATCGACCGACGAGTATCGGCCCTTCGTGAGGAGATTGCCTGAGTTCAAGTTTTGGTATGGTTTCCTTTCATATTAGGACTCCTGACCCTGGTAATTTGGTAACATCTGTGTTTGTATGGGGTATTGTGTTACCTTTTTTCTTTCTAGGTTGATGCGCTGTTTTGTTTCTTTGTTTTGTTTTTTGAAGTAAAGGTTGATGCATTGTGTTCAGTTGCTAATTAAAAAGAATTGCTTTGTGTGAACTTGAGGTGGTTATATTCAAATCTTACTCGTGTTTCTTTGAATTGTCATACTGTTCGAGATCTTGTGCGGTTCCTTTATTAATTTCTGCTTGAATTCGTAGTTCCAGGGGAGGTCTCATAGTTGTTTAATAGGTTCCCAGTTCCTGTTTGTCTTTGCTGGTTTAGTTCAATATCACAAATTCCCTGGATCATCAATTGATTATTGATCCAAATCTAAGACTGGACATGGTGTCTTATGCCTTTTTCTCTCCTGTGCAGGTATGCTGTGACGAGGGCTTTTTGCATAGCATTTGTGATGACATTTTTCAGTATTTTTGACGTACCAGTGTTCTGGCCAATTCTACTCTTTTACTTTTGCACGCTAACTTTTGTCACAATGAAGCGTCAGATTCAGCATATGATCAAGTACAAATATGTACCATTCTCCTTTGGAAAACAGGCAAGTATCATTTGTTATTGAAAAAGGTCAATACTCCATATAGTTTTTCTTTACAAACTCTGTTAAATTTTTAAAAAGGATGTCCAGACTATCCTCATTTTCCTATTTGTGCACAGCCAATTTAAGAGCATAATTTTGTTATGGTAACTGATCATGGCTTGAATTTTAACTTGAAAAAAATCATGGAAATAAAAGACATTTCTCCATTGCAAAATCTTAATATATATTATTGTTGTGTATACTAAACTCTCTCTCTCTCTCTCTGAAGCGATATGGTCGAAAGAAAGCAAGTGCAACAGAGGATGCAAGTCTTATGAAAGAATGACATGTTAGATGCAAGTGGTGGTGTCTATTGGAATCTAGCATTTTTGTTTAATTGGTTAATATTTTTTTCAATAATTTTAGAGGTTGTTTTATGGAATATTTTACATTATCAGTATTAGGTCAGATAAGCCCTGTAGCGCAATAATGTTTTTTTTTTATTGCTTCTCTTTTTAAGTGTGGCTCTATTATTTTATAGGTAACAGTAATCTATGGAAGTGCTTATAGTTGATTAGTGTACACTGGATGTTAAATTGAAAAAAAATAATTAATGAGAAAGGGTTGTATATCTTTCTCCTGGTATATTTTATATATTTAGAAGTTCCAATACCAAGTCTGATTTTAATTAGTAGCAAGATGACCACATCATCCACTAGCTCCACCACTTTTATATCCACCAGGTATGATTAACATTATTCTTTTTTTCGAAGCTCTACCTTATCAATAACTGCTTTGAAAAGATTAACCTTCAACGTTGGAGTCTTGGTTATTTATTAACATAACTAAACCGGCCAGTGTTACTTTTGATAAATTAGTAGCTTTGAATTTTGTTTGGCAGGTTACATTAGTTGTAGTCTGTTTTGTTTTTTCCATGTTTTAGGAAGAAACTTTAGTAAATATATATTATTGGGTTTTTTTGGTACAGTTTGCAGCAATAACTGCTGCCTGGTCACTGCTATACTACTAGCCAGTTTGTTTGTACCAGTATCAGCCCAAGTGGTCCTGGACAGATCTAGATATTGAGTTACTTCATGCTATAGGACCAATGTTTCCATTCAATTAGAATTGTTACTTGAACCTTGTTTTCTTAAGCATGTGTATACCTCAAGTGTTAGAACATACTAGTCAAGTATAGAGAGCTAATTATAGTTATGGTGATTTTTCTAAATATAAGAACAATGGAACATCCTTTCTTAAATATTTCTCCTTTTATTAGAAAGAGAGATTCGTTTCTAGTTTGATGACCTCCTATATTTAGAGTTTCTTTAATAAATTTTACTCTAGATGATAGTTTCGTAATTATATGTAAAACAAATTCAAACAACTTGGAGGGATCTTTGTTTTTGGGCTCTTCATTTTGTTTTCTTACAAAAAATAAAAGCCTCATTAACTTGACTTCGGCTCTATCTGTTTAAATATTTGTTAGTGAAGGGATAAGATCTATCAATATTCGTGTTAGATTTATAGTTGAGAACTAGTGTCTTGTTAAAAAAAATGGATTTGGAAAATCTATAATTTAAAGCTTGCCTCTGGTGCTCAGTGGATTTGCGTAGAACATGTCGGTGTATAAGAAATATATAAATAATGGTCCTGACTTTGTCCTAAACTGATACTGTGATACACAGTAGGGCCGAATGTCTCTTAGAGTGGGGTCGTCAGTTGAGGCAGAGGAGGATGGAAAGGCTAATTCGAAATTATCACTCCTTAACACAATCATGACATCGAATTATGATAGTTCCTTACAATATCAAATAGAATTAATATTGAATATTATTATTGAGAACGGTATGTAGTAATATGTTGTCTTATTTAATGAATAAAATTTTCTCTGTATTTTTTAGTTTACTGACCTGATGGAATCATGAGGCTCAACAGTGCCAATGGGGCAACATCTAGTATAACATCAACTAATTTCATGCTTAATTTGTATGTAATTAAAGGGCTAAAAAATAATTCGTAACGTTAAAACTGAAAAAGCAACGGCCATTTTTTTCATGAATTCAATAGGGGCCCTTCAATTGGTAAGAATTGGTTATGAAAATAGTTTAGCTAGGAGTCATGAATGAAATTGATCAAGAAACGATTCATAATATATTGTTTTACTAAACGGACACAAGTTATTACATTGATAATTAATGCAAAGCAAACACCCCCCCCCCCCCCCCCCCCCTGCAATTTTTTTGTCAACTACCACTACACTAGCTATTTTTTTTGTGTTAGAATATATATCTATTGCTATAATACAAGTGTTGGATTAGATAAACTAAAATAACAACACAATTAGTATAATTATTTTATAATTAGTTATTGATTAGTATATTTTTTTATAAATAGTTATTTTAGTTTATCTAAAAAAATTAGTATATTTAGTTATAAATTAGTATAATAATTTATAACTAATTATACTAAATAATTGTCTAATTATACTAATTTTGGTACAAATTATACTACTTAATAACTATTTACAAAAAAATATACTAATTAATAACTAATTATAAAATAATTATACTAATCGTGTTGTTATTTTAATTTATCTAATCCAACACTTGTATTATAGCAATAGATATATATATTCTAACACAAAAAGATAGCTAGTGTAGTGGTAGTTGACAAAGTTGAGAACCATATATCTTGGGTTCGAGTTTCGCTTCTAGCAATAAATAATTTTGGACATTTGTATTGGAGTCCTCATTTGAAAATAAAAAAATTGTTTACACTCGGATTCAAACCAGGGACCTCTTCTAGTGAGGCAAAAACTCCAACCACCTACATTTGAAAGTTTATAAAATAAGAATATATGATTGAATATTTAAAAAAAAAATTGTTTACACCTAGATTATTCCAGGGACCTCTTCTAGTGAGGCAAAAACTCCAACCACCTACATTTGAAAGTTTATAAAATAAGAATATATGGTTGAATATTTAAAAAAAAATGTTTACACCCGGATTCAAACCAGGGACCTCTTCTAGTGAGGCAAAAACTCCAACCACCTACATTTGAAAGTTTATAAAATAAGAATATATGGTTGAATATTTAAAAAAAAAAATACCTGACCGGCCAAAAAATGACCGGCCTGGGTATTTTTAAAAATACCCAATTTTGCTGGATATATTTGATATTTTTTATTTAATGTTGGATATTAAAAAAAATATCGGCTATTAGCGTCTAGGTTGAAAATAAAAACATGGGCAATACTGTTTAATTTTCAATCTGGCGGTGTCAAGAAAACTGGCCGCGTTCTTATTTTCCATATCAGAATGTAAACATCTGTCTGTCATATATTTAATTACTTTATTTTTAGTGTCATAAAAATATATCGGCCCGCATCTTTTTTAAATGTTGGCATTAGTTGATAAGCGTTTCCGAACTAGTAACTACCAATTAATTGAAATGCACTCCAAGTTATTTGTTGCCGGAAATGTTCACAGCTGTGTACCGGCTACCGACATGGCCGTTGTAATTTATTAGTCTCAAATCTCAATCCTTGGCCACTAAGAAAAATATGAGATATGAGATATCCCGATATTTTTATTTAAACTCCCAAAAAAAACAAATTATCAAATCTGCTTCCACCCCAACTTTATTTTTATTTCTACCCCAACCGCCCGTGGGCTGGGCAGTCCTATTTCCCCACCTGACCGCCCATTAGCCGGGCGGTCCACTTTTCAAACCTGACCGCCCAGGGGCTGGGCGGTCTGCTATTGTTTTTTTTTTTTTTTATAAGAGTTTTATGTTTTAATTGTTTGAATGTTTTATATTAAATTGTTGTAATGATTTGTTTGAATGTTTCATATTAAATTGTATGATATATATTTATCATTTGTTGACAATTATATTTTTATAATTGACGATTATTTGTATATGTTGTGTAATTGTCTAGCTTTAATATAATTGATTAGTTTTATATTAAGTTTTGTTAATGTTTAAATGTTTCTAAATGGTAATCGAAATGGTAAGTCTAAACAACAAAAGTAGTAATCGAAATGGTAAGTCTAAACAACAAAAGTATTAATCTAAATGATAAGTCTAAAAATGAAACATAACAGTCCAAACACGAAATATAATAATCCAAACTAAAATACTAGAAACCTATCAAACTAAAAAAAATATAAAAACCCTAACGGCGATGACGAGGGCGAGGTCCGGAGAGCTCCAACCTAGTAGGTGCATGGCGGTCCCTATGCGACGGCGGACGCCTCTGGGGAACCTCATCCACCTGCATGTCATCGTGTACGGCCTCGCGCGCCCATGGGTCCGCCCCCAGGTGTAATGCATGCTCCCCATGGATCCCCGCCTGTGTACGCAACACCCACGGATCGGCCTCCCAAGTAGGAGGATATGTGGCCGGAGGCGGTGTGCCAAATATAGCAGCGGGAAAGCCATCTGCAGTATGTGCCCCACTCCCACTGGCCTCGCCGTCGTGCTGTCTGGGCTTCATATACTGCGGTCGGTGGGGGCTAGCTGGCTCCCATCCGCCCTCATCTCCAGTGAGGTCATCCAATGAGAATGAGGCGGCGGCGGCAGCTTCATCCTGCATGTAAACAATGTTAAATTAAAGACATAGAAGTAACGAGTAAATTAATTAAATAATGAACTTTTGCTACCTCGGTAAGCTGCACTGGAACTCTATGCTCGTTGTAGTACGCGTTCCACGCGTTGTTGTTCAACACCCATTGGTGGATCGCCCAACCCGAGTCATCATCTGCAGAAATGAAGATAAATTAATAAGAATGATCTTTTAGAGAGACACTTAATAATGATCATTTGTATGACATATTATTACCTGCAGGAGGTGGCGGCATCTCCGCAGCGTAGATAGGGGCTCCAGGCTGCTCCGGATCTGGTGGTGGGGCCTTTATTTCGCGCCAATTGATGTCCTCCCCAGCATCGTGCAACATACCAACGAGGTGCCCGTCCCAGCCAGAGTCCTCCACGATCGGTGCACTGTGTTGGAGCATTTGACATCCTATCGCTCTCCAACTTTTTCTCGTCATGCACACCAAGCTGTGTGCCACTCCTCTAATAGCGGTCAAAATCTGCACACAATGTATTTTTATTATTATTATTGGAAGATGAATAAATAACTATAATTTTTTAAGCATTTCAGTTTCATTTAAACATACCGAACGAGTATGGATCGGGCCGAAAGGCAAGTAAGTCCTAGATCCGTCACCCGTGAGTCGCCGTCGAAGAGCATCACCATAGTCCCCCTGTAGATAAACCGTCGGCATGCCCCATCTCTGGTACCAGACTAAATATCGTAATCTCCAAGGCCCGACCGGCATAGGGGCATCAATAGCTGGAGGCGGGGTCCATAAGTGATCCCCCGGTGATGCAGCACGCTGGTAATGCTCCTAGAAACGCGTGCTCCAGTTGACTTTGAGCTTGTTGTGTTTAGTGATGCAATATAAATTAATTAGTAACGTGTATGGCTGAACAAGTAATAAAATAGGCAAACAATAAGGCAGTGGGTAGTTACCTGTGCAGCTGGGTGGTCTGCTGCTCGCCCAACTCTGGAAAATCAGGGACATAGGCATCCAAGCCAAACTGACGGGGCACTCGATCAGGATAGTGATACTCAACTATCCAGAAGCATACGCAAGGCCTCCGATAAAACGAGAGATGTCTCTGCTCTAATGTCAGCTGGCACAGAAGGCCCCGATCGTAGAACAGACGATAGGGGTACCAGGTGATGCTCGCCTCGTGAAGCATCTGGAGTTGACCTCGGACATACGAAATCCCCACGGTCCTCCCCCTTCCCGTGTCCTCGTATGTGTGGGGAGGAGCCCATATGGTACCGTACCCCGGACGTCTCTCGGGGTCATCTCCCGTCCATAACCCATGCTGAGCTGGAGGAACAGGCCGACACACCGGTATGTGCGCCCAGGACCACTGCTGGAGTAAAAGAAGCGGTCCGGCAATCTGCTTGTTCGTCGCCTAAATTTTGGACATGCGGTGCACCTCTGGTAAATATGGAACCCTAATATTTGTAATAAAAAAATTAAAATATTTGTATAAACTTACCAGACAAGCATGACACAAGCCCCGGTATAAGTGGGCGAGCACGGCTCCACCCCAGTTCCACTTCGACGGCCGCTGAATGTCCCTCAGCAGAGAGAGGAACATAATCGGGACTGCGTCACCGCTGGAATCGACAAACATGACGCTGCCACATAAATCCATGACAAACGCCCTCACGTACCTGTAATATAAATTAGAGACATAAATAACTACAATTTTTGTTGAATCCATAACATATTTTAATTTGCAACTATTTGTGATTACCTCAGAACGGCCTGCTCGTCACGTGTCTCGGGGGTGATCCTACGCCGGTGGAAGTAACTGCGGAGCGCCGCAAGACTGATGCAGTATTTGGAATACCGGTACTCCTCCTCCTCCTCTCTTTTCTTCTTCTTCTTCTTTTGCAAGTCCGTCGGAGCGGACCCCAGCAGCTCCGGTATCATGTGCATCAGGTCCGGATCGTCTGAGACACCACCGATGGGGTCGCCATCTATCCGTAAACCCCACAAGGCGCTGACGTCACCTAGTGTGACTGTCATCTCCCCAACCGGAAGGTGAAATGTATGCGTCTCCGGTCGCCATCTCTCCACTAGACCGCAAATGAGAGCCTGGTCAATATCACAGTGAGTCATAGTGGCCAGCTGATACAACCCGAGATGCATGATGCACTGCTCCATCAACGGGTGACGGACGTATCGTATCTCGGGGGTGCGATGTCTCACTGTCATCATCGTCGTGTCCTGCATTTTACAATGATTTCAATATAAACGTCTAATTAAATAATGCTATTTAAATTAGAAATACAAAACCAACGTACCTCCATAGATGCAAGTGAGACACGGTGCCTGACATGTGGGGTCCACAGAAGAGGACTAAATGTGTCAGGATGGTGAGGGGGATAATCTCCAAAGGGAGCATCTGCACCCGACGTCTCTGCACCGGATGCCGCTGCACCGGATGCCTCTGCATCGTGATCATGTGAACTCTCCCCCGTCTCCAGAGGGGCATCCCATGCACGTCCCCGTCTAGTTCTGACCATACTACATTTCAATAAACAGAAGATTCTATCTTATAAATCCTGATTTATAAACCCTAACTTATAAACTCCAATTCTGTCAACCCTAAACCCTAATTTAACAATTCAACCCTTATCTAACAATTCAACCATAAACCCTAATTTAACCCCTAAATCCTAATTTAACTCCTAAACCCTAAATTAACAATTCAACACTAAACCCTAATTTAACAATTCAACCCTAATTTAACAATTCAACCTAATTTAAACAATTCAACCCTAAACCCTAATTTAACCCCTAAACCCTAAATTAACAATTCAACACTAAACCCTAATTTAACAATTCAACCCTAATTTAACAATTCAACATAATTAAAAAAATTCAACCCTAAATCCTAATTTAACAATTCAACCCTAATTTAAACAATTCAATCATAAACTCTAATTTAACAATTCAACCCTAATTTAACAATTAAATCGCGACGGGAAAATCAACAACCCACACACGATAATTAACAATTCAACCCTAATTTATAAACTTCAGTTTTGTCAACCCTAAACCCCTAAACTACAAACTCTAATTTTGGAAACCCTAATTTTGAACAATTCAATCGTGTCGGGAAAATCAACAACCCGCACAAGATAATTAACAATTCAACCAATCGTTCCAATGCCAATACAAGATACAAAATATAAATTCAAAAATTTATTTAAAAACTTACCCGAAAATAATCGGATTGTCGCCGAGATGGCCGAAAATTAGGGTTCGGGTGAGAGAGAGAGAGGAAGAGGGAGAGGAAGAGAGAGAGCTCTAATGGCAGATTTGAAGAGAGAGAGAGGAAGAGAGGGAGAGAGAGAGAGGAAGAGAGAGAGAGGAAGAGAGGGAGAGAGAGAGAGAGAGAGGGGGAGAGAGGGAGAGAGAGAGAGGGCCGAGTGGGGTTCGGCTGGGGTGTGGTTTCGGGCGGCGACGCGGGCGGCGGGGCTGGAGGCAGAGAAGAAAGAGGAGAGAGATAGAGACGCTGGGGGGCGGACCGCTTATAAAAAAAAAATTAATAGTGGACCGCCCAGCCCCTGGGCGGTCAGGTTTGAAAAGTGGACCGCCCAGCCTCTGGGCGGTCAGGTTTGAAAAGTGGACCGCCCGGCTACTGGGCGGTCAGGTGGGGAAATAGGACCGGCCCAGCCCACGGGCGGTTGGGGTAGAAATAAAAATAAAGTTGGGGTGGGAGCAGATTTGATAATTTGTTTTTTTTTGGGGGTTTTAATAAAAATATCGGTGAGATATCGCAGTTAATGACGTCGATTCATTTCAAGTTTTTAACGTTACCATATTAGCCGGGTCAAGTCACGTGGCGATCATGTGATCATGTCCTTTCGTCACCACAAATCACGCGGCGATTCATTTTAAGTTTTTAACGTTTGTATTCACACAAATCACTTATTTATTATACGGAGTAATGATGTGTTTCTATATGATTTGTTAATATTGTAAGTTTGACGTTTATTCCACCAATAGAATCTGACCCTTTACTTTTTATGTAGAATACCGTAAGATCTGATGTGATTTTCCCTCCTGGATTAATTGCCCAAAGAGAAGTTCTCAATCATGGTTTCACTACTGATTCCTGGTTGACCTCGATCTATCCATTGTTTTTCCTTTCGTTTACCTCAACGCGCTTCACCCGAATTTAAATAATCGCAAACCTGACTGCAGTTGAGCAATTACCCAGATCTCTTCTCTTTTTCTCAATTGCACTCCCTCTTTGGCCATGAACACAATTTCTGGTATCCAAGGACAGCTCCTCGATGTAACAGGTACTTTCCCCATTTTTAATCTATAAAACAATAATTTCTGACCTTAGTCTCGGGTTCGGGGGTCAATTGAAGGGATGCTGGATATAAGTGCCATTAATTGTGTCTAATGATGAATATTTTTGTTAAGATCAATTATGAGAATCATATATTTAGAGAAGAAAATTCGAAAATTGGAAATATGAGCTATTACAATCAGTATAGTTATACAACAATAATCATTCTTGATCTTTTCCTCTCTCAGTTGTAGCTTGTAACAAGTTGAGAGATACGAAGCTGTTCTCGCGGCAGGATCCATATGTCTGCCTTGAGTATGCCAATTCTAGATTTCGCACCCGTACCTGCACTGGTATTCTACTTCATGTTTTTCTTACTCTTATTGCATTGCAAAATTAACCTAAGTTATTTAATATTTTGCTTTTTGGCATTCCCTTTTTGGTGTTTAGCTGCAAAATTGGGGGTAGTAAAAGAGCTTAATAAGGTCACTATTGTGCATAATCAAATAATAAAGAAAAATTAATGCAAGTCAGTTCAGACCAATGCTTGTAAACTTCCATATGCTAACTGTTGTTTCTGAAACCCAATTCTTTTTATTTTCTAATATATGGAGTGTAAATTGAAATGTAAATTAAACGGATTTTTATGAAATTGCAATGTCTTTATGAAATTATTGTTACAGATGGAGGTAAAAACCCGACTTTCCAAGAGAAGTTTCAGATTCCATTGATTGAAGGTTTGAGAGAACTTAATGTCGCAGTCTGGAATAGTAACACTATCAAGAATGATGATTTTATTGGAAGTGGAAGGTACATCTCTTTCCAAACAATGTTATTTTTTAATTGGAAAATGTATTGAGTCCACTTCTAAATGTCCACCTTAGTGTCCACTTTGGATGTGTCCACTATCTAATTTTTGTTTTTAACAAATATATTGTATATATAGATAAGTTGTCTTTAACAGTAAGTTTATTGTCTTTTAATCAATGAAATGAGGGCTTCGACCCTTAGTTTTTCTCAAAATAAAACAGTAAGTTTATTGTTTTAAACATAAAATTATAAAAAAAGTGACTTTGTGATTGTGTGTTCTAACATTAAATTATTTAGTTTTGACAAAAATATTGTTCTTGTAAACCTTAGTTTCTAAAGGTCACAGAAGTGCAATGATGGCAACTCATGTGACTTCCATACCGCTACCAGACACGCCTTGAGAAATGTAACTATATATGTTAAAGGGAACTAGAAAATGTTAAAAAATAATTAGCTAAGTGTTTATAAAAGCAATATTAATATTTTTAAAAACACACAGTCACATGATTATATGTTAAAAGCAACTAATTTATTTTAAAACTAATCACTTAAGCGTTTATAGGTACAATGTTTGTTAAAAGAAACTGGTACAGGACACATTCAACGATAGACACAAGGTGGACACTTGAGAAATTGACTCCTCTCATGACTCCTTTTCTTTTCTTTTGGTCTTCTTTAGTGCTACAAGTTTGAATAATTGTATTCAAAATTTCTAGATAACTATTTTTTTATGAATACTTTTGTGTTTTCCAGAGTTCAACTTCACAAAGTTCTTTCACAAGGTTACGATGATTCCTCTTGGCCAATCGAAACCCGAAACCTCAAGTAATTATATCCTCTTCTTGTAGCTATGTATATCTTAGAAATAGATTTCAAGAATAGAATTCCAATTTTCATGGTGATTGGACTGAATGCAGGGCTGGAGGAGAAGTGAAGCTCATCATGCATTTTTCTGGTGCATCAGTAAGTAATTTTTTTTTTTTTTTTTTCTTAGTAGTAGTGTACTCTTTGAAAGCATAATATGTGCTAACACTAGTACTTGAGCCTAAATATAGTATACATCTTATGATAGTGATACTGCTTCCAGCATCAGTTGCTACAGAATAATAACCATCTAGGTTTCTCAAAGCCTTGACTTATTTGTTCGTGCCCCATGTGCTACTGTGCCTACTGATTTAATTTCTAATTTCTAGAGAAGGTTGCTTATTTTTCTTCTTTTCCTAATTAAAGCAATTGTAGGCTAGAAAGGTTAAATGATTGTTTTATTGGGTACCATAATGTGATACCAGAATCTCTTGTTCATCCTGTGCTTTCAAACAAAACACTGAAATATGCCTAGCCTTAGACATCTGAAGAAGATTTGCTTGATACTGACTGTCTTAATTGTTTGGAGATCTCGATACTGTTAAAATATGGTAATGATAATGGTTTATGTTGATATACTTTCTTTTTCATTCCTTGAATAATAAACATAAGCCATCAGCATATGACCCATATGCACATACATCTCCACCAGCATCACCATACAGGTCGATGCCACCATATGGCCAGCCACCTCCTCCATATGGAAACCCTCCAGTTGGTGGGTATCCTTACCCAGCCCCACCTTCTAGCCCGCCTTCATACCCGGGTGCAGGTTACCCGCCTCCGCCTATGACCAACCAATACCTGCCAAATGCATATCCACCTGCCCCATACCCGCCATATGGTCAGCCCTACCAACCTCCACCTACCGGACAGCCTCCTTACTACCCACCACCAGGTACAACTTGGATATTGAGTTTCTTTTTCATGGTATTTTCCTGCATTTTGTATCTGGTAATTTGATTGTATTAGGAAATATCACCTGAATTTCTCATATTTGGAAGTAGGACTATCGAATTGGCTTAATTATTGATGAACTCTCTGTTCTTTTATGTCCAAGCCAATCTCCTGTAATGAGTTCATTAAATTGGAAAACCAACATACGATTCCTCTTGGTTTTATTTTTATTTTAATTTGGAGTTTTGAAGAAACCAACATACTATCACCATAGAACTATATCTTTCCCATTACAATTTGCTGCTTCTGGTTGATTGTTGTTTACAAATATTTTGAGCAATGCCTTTTGTGTATTAATTGTGAGTATGAAAAATGCTGGGTAATTAAAATTATAAAAACACCAGATTTATATTTTAAAAGAAAAAGGAAAACAGAACTTTGTTTTGTCAAGGGCTTATTGTTACTTCTGTTTCAGGACCATATCCAGGAACATATCCTCGGCCATATTAGTTGTGAATCTTTAAAATCAAGACATGGATCTTTAGAATGGTGAGAAGACCACAGCCACAAATTTGTAGCACAAGTTGTTCTTACTGTAATTTGTAGACTGTTTACTGTTTTGCTGTTAAATATCAGATATCTTCATATTTTGTGTGGATAAGAACGAGGAATCAGTAATTTTTTTATTATCTTTTGGTGAATCTGTTGTAAATATGGAATATCATTTTGTTATTTCACTGCAGTATCGAAGTCACATGGATCCTCAAAATAATTGAACAATGGAAAGGTTAAACAGATGAGTTGATGCAGTAATTTGTTGCCAAGTTTTTCTTTGCTCAGGAGAGCAGACAAGCGAGAAAACTGGGCAGGAAAGCTTTAAATGTTTTGATCATAACGCTCTGGAGCTCATAAAGCTTTAAATGTTTTTCTTGCCAGTGTCTTGTACAGCTTCCATGTGATGTAGTATGACCAAATGAACGGGTAATTTGTTGTCAGTTAGAAAAACTAGCCACCTATACGAGAAGCTTTAATTACGAAAGGGTGTAAACTTCTAACACCTAAATGCGCAAGTATTTGTTATTGTATGATCGTGGAAAAAATTTAGCATTTTAGTGCCTATGATATGAAAACTGTTTATCACTTTGGTGGGCTCACAGCCACTTAAGATATAGTTCTTTTTAACTTGGCATGACATGGAAAGATCGTAAGCCACATTTTTTTGTCTGCGTGTGCAATTACTGTGCATCCTGCCAAACTGCAAAACAACAAATTGATCTCGCTACTACTAACAATCTACTAAAACGAAAACCCTCCCCTAAAATTAATTACCAGCACCATAGCATGGCACCACCACATACCCTTCTCCTTTCCTTCCTTTTTCAACTCCTCTCTCTCACTGCCATGGCGTGCAATTTGCACATCCAGCATATGACGACTATCCATTCTGCACATCCAGCATATAACAAAAAATAGTTCCCATAAATAATAACATATTTTTATACAAAAAAATATTACAATAAAATGCTGCAATTTATTATTTTACTATTTTATCAATTTATTAGTCTTGTTGTATGACAATTTGTATAGTTTTTGCCATGGCGAGTGTGTGTTGACGTTGAGGGTTTGGCAAATATTTGAATAATGTTCGCGTAATTTATTGAGAATTTTTATTTATAGAAATTATTATTAAATAATAAATAAAAACCGAAAGAGTACCTTATTTTTTAAAGTCATAGATGGATTCCAAAAAAAAAATTTGGAATCCAGACTTTGGAACCGAAATTTTTTTTTCGAATCTAAAGCGTGTGTTTTTTCTTCAGAACTGGTGGCTGAGTTATTTTTAAAAAACAAAAAGAATAGTGGGAATTTTTCGTAAATAGTAGCCGGAGTATTTTGAAAGAGAAAGAATAGTTAATTTTTTTTCTAAAACATTATGAATGCTGGAAAAAAATTCCATACCCTGTTATTACAATAAATTCCATACTTTTTCTAAAATGCTGACATTACTTTTTCTAAAAGATGAATGCAGAAATCGACGTTTTGAACTTTGAAATTGAAAAAAAAGAAATTTGAGAGAACCAGCCTTGTAAGAACCAAATGTTTGCAACATAAATAATTAGAATCTTGAATTCAACTATAAGCAAGCTATAAAAAATGCACGAACAGACCCAAGCCCAAAGAAAAGAGAAGACGTCGTGAGTCTGAATCCGAAAAATTTGGATACGGGTCCGGGTACGGTTGGATAATATTTGACCCATTTGCATCCCTAATATCTAGTAATTATTTGATAAGGATGCATCGAATAGGAGAACCTTCGGCACCGACTAATCTAAGCGGCAAACAGTGCAAAGAGTATATTCCCGGTTCTACACCATCTAGCTTCAATGCTTCTACTAGTATTATTTCCTATGAAGCAATACAGACTTTATCAGACTAGATACCAAAATGGCAAAAGAATTTAATCTAAGATAAACTCAATAAACAACCCTATAGCATTATGTTATGGTTCTGTTCTAGAGCTTAAAGCATCTGATGTAACCGTTTTTGTTGCCATTATATTTCGGATTTCTACACACTTACGGATAAATAGTTGTAACAAAATAAATATATTCAAATTGGAAAGTTCAGAGAAAACAGGAACATCAAAAAAGCCGCATTAGAACAAGTGTGAAAGATGCTTGAGAAATGAGGGACCATCTGAATTCTCAACTATTGATGATGGCAATACAGAGTTATCTTACCCGGCTTTTGAGAAATACTAAATGTGCAGGGATCGACTCATCAAATGCTGCAACTGACAGGTAATCCACTCCTGCAAATATGTAGAAATTGGTTAATCTAAATTATATTAGAATTGGACTATGAAAAATAAATCCAATCCTGCAAATGTGAAGGAATTACATCTTATAACATCTACCAGCACATAAAAGGAATTGGTTAATCCAAATTATACACAAAAAGAACTTATATTATGATATTTATAGAAGGAAAACATAATTCCTACTGTACTGGACAGTGATAGATATGCTAACAATTTCTCAAGTTGATCCGTCAATGCAGTTAAATAAGCATAAACTCACCAACAAGTTTAATGTCGGTATTATCAACCAACCATTGTGCACCGTCCTTCATGAATCCAACATAGCTTGTGTCATATTCTCTCTTCCACATCAGCTTCCTGAATAGATAAGCAATATTTTTATTGTGATAATTATATTATTTTATTGTTGATTAGCTAAGACAGTATCTAATCAGGTAAATGCCTTAGTACCTGTCAGTGTTTAACGTTCTGAAAATTACCCGGCGTACTCCTCTTGGGATGTGTAATGATTCCATCACTTCAGCTGCAACACCAAAAATAGAGAGAAATAAAGAAGACTGTCTGTCATGACATTCACTAAAAAAGTTCCTTTATTTGACAAATGATTAATGAGAACACATTACAATGAACAAACCACAGTTAGATCAGGTGGTTGGGGTAAATTCTCCCATAAAGGAGGTTGCAGGTTCAAGCCCTAATTGAGACAGAAAGGATTGACTGGTCTCTTTATGGTGTGGGATGAAAAAATGTTGGGTCCCAGTGCCTTATTTCAAAAAGACAAAAAAAAAAAAAAATACCATGCAAAATTAGTACCTGTTATATTCTTGTCTCTTGGGACATCAACTACCAAAGCAGGACCTATCAAAAAGGAAAAGAAAGAAAAACATGAAAGGGTAAGAATATAAAAGGAAATTACAACTGAACAATTAACGAGCAAAACATTAAAGGACACAAGTGCAAAAATGAACTTTCCTCGAGAGAGAAAGTTTTGAAACAACTAAAAACAAAAGATATATCTCGCAGATACCAGAATGTTCAGGATATAAGGGTAGATATCATTTTCCAAACAAAAAAATGCTGCCAAAGACTTGGCAATAACAAAGTTATATGCAATTTGGCATCATATCAGTACCATTCCAGCAATAGTATGGTACTGGTACTGATATCAGAATTGTTACTGTTTAATGTTCTGTTACTAGCTGTCATGTAAGGGTGGCAAATGGATTATTTCTACAAACTTTTTGAAGGCCAATACATGCAAAATTAGGAAGATGACTGGCAAAATAGAAGTCAAGGCATAATTAATTATGATTTCTGAACAGTCAATGTTTGTAAATAAGAATTACTGCTAGTGACTAAAGCAATAATTGCACAGCAAAAGAATCCTTCTATCTAACAAATCGGACGACCATATATAATTTCACAATAAAACAAAACATAAGCATTCACAAACTCATCTTTCTTGCAAATGGCAGGGATCCAATCGAAATAAGAAAATTAGGAGTGTGTATGAACAGACAAAATTAGTCATCAGCTTAATAAGCAATTAATAATAGATATATGTACCATTGAGTACTTCAAGATCAAGGGAGTCGACATCATAACCTTCCTCAAAATACTCCTGGTACATGTGCCCTGGCGCATCGACATGCGTGCCCGAGTGCACAACCATCCTTAATTCTGACATATTGTACAATGATCCATTAGCCATGGATTCGTGCAACCAGATAAATTGGCCAAGGCCGTCAGAGGAGGCCCACGCCGGCATGCCCCCGACCCGGTATGGGTGTGTGATGTCCAGTATCCGTGAGCCACGTGGCACCGAATCAGACGTAGTAGTACTGGTGGTCGGGCGAATGGGGTTGACAGTGCAAGTGGTAGGTTCGTCGTAGGCTACTAGGCAGGGTGGGGAGAGAGAGGCCAGGTTTTTGAGCAGGAGAAGTGAGAGAAGGAAGAGAAACAATGTAGAGAAGTTTGCCATGGCGAGTGGTGAGTGTAAGTGTGGGAATGAAATCCTCTGCGGAGTTTTTAAATCTCCGCACTGCGGTTCTTTTAATCTGGTCTGTTTGTTTTGACTTGGCACGAATCTCAAAGCCAAATAATACTGCCCCCGTTAGCCCGAATCTCAAAGCGGCTGAGAGTTAATCTGGTCCGTTCGTTTTTTCTCCGCAGAGGATGCGCGCCCGTAAGTGTGTTGAGGCCAATTGCATCTACCAAGCTTTCGCACACATTAAAAAAAAAAAAAAAACTTAATCTAACCCAAAAGGAAGCATTTTGCATAAACCCATAATTTTTTCATATTTAAATAAGAATACCAAGCAAAAGTTAGGTCAATGGGTTGGGTCGAATTTTACATCGTGCGCCTTATATTATGCAACTTATGTTTGAGTGTTAGATTGTCTCGGATTAAATTATTAAATTTCGGATTGGGGTGTCACATCATACACTTTATAGTTATTTTCAAATTACAAGTTGTGATAAAATATTTGAATTTGGTTCATCTTGAAGAAGTTTTTCAGCTTGGCTCAGGATTTCATGCTTGTAGCTTAGTCGGATTCAATGGAGTTTTAATCATCCGCTTTCAAATCATATTCAGATTTTAAGTCACATTAGGTTTTAAGTTGTTCCACTATATATCATTTTTGTATTCATGTACGAGTTAGATTGGATGAGACAGTTTTGGATATACATAATTTTAGAGTCATCATCTCATGTTGGATTGATTTCATATTAATTCGACTTTATAAGAATATATTATCTCATAGTTTGAGTTCAGATCGAATAGAATTTTACTATTTTGATAAAATATCACTTCTAGGAAAGAAGATTGCAAGTGAAAATTCATTGTTTAAATGTTAAGTTCTAAATTAGTATTAATAAGACAGTTTATGAGACTAAAAATTATGGCATCAGAGCTCTCAATTATACTTTTGTTTTTCATCAAGTTATATCTTCATATTATGAGGACCTAGCTTTAATCATTTTCAAATGGAACATGATGAAGGGGTGATATGCAAATTTTATTATGCAGCCGCCTAGAACACGATGAAGTCCGCATAGGCGTTATAGTACGGGCAGGACCGTGAGGAATTCGGATCCAGTGAAGTAGCTCAATCTTTGAATTTTGGATCGAGACAGTCCGATTTGAATCCGCGAAAATCCATCTCCGAAGTGAGCGCATATATTCTGACGACGAAATTGAATTCCGAGACGATCTCGAGCGACGAATTCGAATCGGACGGTCTCGATCGAAAACCCAAAGATTGGGTTACTTTAGGGGATCCGGACCCGACTGTGAGACAGGCCACAGAAAATCACTAAATCACGTATGTGACTTCCTCTTCACTTTTGGATGGAGAGCAGAGGAATGAAAGATAATTTTTTTCTACAGAAATTAATAAAAAGGAAGAGAGAAATAGAAAAAATATATCAGATTTTTTATTAGTAGAAATATTGGTAGGAATTCTATTAATTCAAACTTTAGAATTGCTAGAATTCCTACCGATTCTAACTCAATTTTTTTCTTTAATCTGATGCGTAGATAGATGAAATTCTTTTATTATATCTCTATTAAAATATAAAAAGTTTTTAAAAATAGATAAAAAATTTATATTATATATAAATTTTAAGATACTTTATCTATTTTCTTAAAATATCTTTATATTTTACTAGAAAAACTAAAAATAAAAATAGAAAACTGGTTTGGATCAAACTTTTGAATTATTTAGGATCAGTAGAATTCTTACCGATCTTTCTACCAATCAAAAATTTGATGTACTTTTTTTATTTTTCTCTCTTCCTTTTTATTAATTCCTATAGAAAAAAGTTTCTGAGAATGAAAAGAAGGAGAGCGAAAAATAAATCTCGTGACTAATGTTATTCTTTTAATTTTCTTTAATCTCGTAAAATTTTCATTTTGTTAATTTTCAAATTGAGAGGTAACAAAGATAAACAAGATGAACTAAACAAGAAAATATAAAATATAATAATATTTTTTTGTTTTTCACCTCTCGTTTTTTTACTTCGTGTGAACTAAACAAGGAATAAAAAGAATATTATTGTGCCTGCAGCCTTTTCATCAAAAGAAAACGAGAAAATATTATTGTGGATGGATTACAGTTAGGGGTGAAAACGGTATATATAATATATAATTCGTATTCGATTCGTATGCAAAAAATTAGATGTGGATATTTGACGAATATCCGTGTGGATATGGATACTGATATGGTTTTATGTTTCAATTATCCGTATTCCAATAGTAGATATATAACATGAGAAGGGATCTAGTTACAACAATTTTGAGTTACAACAAAGTTACCACTATCATTTTCTACATTTTCAAAGTCCAAATCGTCGATCCAAACCATTCGACATGATCTCCACAATAAAATGTGCTTGCAGATCAAATTTTATATATTTTTTAATTTTTTTACTATTTATTAAGTATTTTACAAAACTAGTCAAATTCAGACCATTGAATTTTGTACCCATCTTAATAAATAGTAAAAAAATTCAAAAAAATGTAA
The DNA here is from genome assembly GCA_011114355.1 of Carex littledalei. Taxonomy (NCBI): domain Eukaryota; kingdom Viridiplantae; phylum Streptophyta; class Magnoliopsida; order Poales; family Cyperaceae; genus Carex; species Carex littledalei. The sequence goes on along the minus strand of CM022092.1, from coordinate 3,490,267 downwards.
AATTTGATCTGGAAACACATTTTATTGTTGAGATCATGTTGAACGATTTGGACTTTGAAAATGTAAAAAATAGCTGTGGTAACTAGATCCCTCCTCATATAACATATATTTTAATATATATTAAAAAAAACATTATGTTATTCAATAAATATTATGATTAGTATTTTTTAATAATTTTTTATATTATTTTAATAAATATCCAATCTGATCCATAACTATATCCGGATCAGTCTGATGTCCGCTCCGTATCCGTATCCGAAAAAATATATATAGGTATGTTTTTACCACTATGCGCTCCGTATCCGCTCAGTTTTCACCCCTAATTTACCGTGACTTGAATTTAAAAATTGTGAGATATCAAACAATGATAACACCGTTGGAACATACTCTTACTTAAGTCATGTTTTAACTTTAATTTTGAATTATATATTTGCTCTGTATAGTGTATAATACGAACACCTGAACCACATGTATAGGTGATATGAATTCCCTTAACTTGGCATCACTCAGTTGGGAAGATCTTGAGCCACACAGTTTCGTTGAAAAAGTTACAACTCCTGGACTTGTGTTGAGGAATATTCAACGAGAAAATTGCAGCGGTTTTAATTAAGGGAAAATTTCCGGTGGTACCCATGTAAAATTTCAAAATAGCCAATATCCTCATGAATACATCATAATATCTAATATCCCCATACAAAATTCATTTTCTTTCTTCTGTCCCCTTTGAATTATTTAACCTTTTTTTAAATTATTTTTTAAATTATATTGACCAATTTGCCCTCTAGTGTTTAATGGAGATGTCCATTGAATTTTTAACATGATTAAATTTACAGGAGCATTGAATCACAGAAAGACTTAGTTAGCGCCAAATATTTCCTTCCAGTCTATTCATCTTCTTCCTTCCAGCTGGCGTATCGAGTGAGCTGGCGTGTCCCTATCCTCTCGATACGGTCGCCGATACGCCGTTGAAACTCACGGATACAGATTTCTGTAACAGATACGGCTGGGATACGTTAGAATTGATACTGCAGCGAAACTCTGCAATGGATATGTGTCCGTGCACCACGCATGCACCAGGAGCAAATTCCAGATCCATGCACCGTGCATAGACCAAGTGCTAAAAATCAAATTTCTAGCGCGCTCTATGAGAATCGAACTTGGCTCCCTTCCAGTAGCGACATACTCTTTTACCACTGAACCAAATCGAACTTCTTGTTAGAATAGAGTATCTATGGTATTTAATGTATAACTGGATTATTTGGGTTATTGTATCATCCCAACCAGATTTTTGATATTTAATTTATATAATATAAGTGTTAAATTAATAATATAATTAAAATAATAAAAAATAATATATATTAGCCGTATCGTATCCTTCATTTTTAAAAATTGCCGTATCGCAGTATCCGTATCGTATCCGATACGATACCCGTACCCGTACCCGTATCCATGCAACATAGGTAATGACCCTTTTACTGGTTTTATTAGGAAATCAGATTTTCTTCTCAACTTTTTAATTTTGGAGTTCTGAACATAATATTTGCAATAAAAACATTCTAACGTGTATAAATTGAGTGATTATATGTGTTTATAAATTTCTGGGTTTTATTTCAATTAAAATAGCAATTTTAGGGTTCAGTCAACTCAACAATTGACTTTTTCAGTTTTTTTAAAAGACGAGATATTTTAGCCTATTTTGATTGATCTGTCAATTGAAAAATAAAAAATTTAACCTAAATGCTAAGGTTTAATCATGCTCTACATGTTATCTTAGTTTTGGGGCTTAATTCAAGAAAATTCAGAAATTATGAGATTTTATCCAGTTGGCTGTTTTTTTCTCTAACCTATACCAGTTTGGTTTAACCTTCAGTTTTCACTGGTCTATGGCTGGGTGTAGTGCTGGTACAACATTGTCACACTGGTATCGATGTTTGGGATTGATAGCAAGTTTTGGTTTTGATTTTTGACAAAAACTTAGGGTTTTCTAATTTGGATTAATATTATCACTCAAAGAAACTGGAATTTGAAGGTTAATTCATAAAGCTTTGAAATTGCAACAGTTCATCTTGTCAGAACAGAAATGCACAAAATTGTAACTAAGTCCTATCATTTTTGTTATTAGATTTTCTTTAAAGGCAGATTTGCAAACCAATCCTATTGGGTGCCATGTAGTATACCTAAAAAACTTATTCATGAAAAAGAATCATACTTAGACTAGATTAGAATATAAAAAACACTAAAATACTGAAATTTCCATTTCTTCTCTCTTAACAATAACTTAATTTTCATTTCTGATTTTGGCTTTGAAAATCAAAGAAATGTTTGAGTGTTTGAAGTTTGAACTTGCACATGAGATCAGATCCAGAGAAAAAAAAGGAGAAAAAGGGAGGCGGTAGAGAGAGGAGGAGGGAATAACTTCGAATTGGAAGGAAAGATGAAGTGTTTCCTACCTTGTTAGCTATTATTCAATCTTGTTTAGAAAATCAATGGACATCTCCATTACAAACTAGGGACAAATTGGTCAATATAATTTTAAAAATAATTAAAAAACAGGTTAAATAATTCAAAGGGGATAGAAGAAAAAAAATGAAATTTTTATGAGGATATTGGATATTATATTGTATTCATGGGGATATTGACTATTTTGAAATTTTACATGGGTATACCGGAAATTTTCCCTTTAATTAATTGCTCAAGTCCGTCTGCTTGTGCAGCCTGGCAAACTGGAAACCCTTGATCCACTGAAAACAACAAATTGATCTCGCTAAGTACTAAAGACCTACTGAAACTAAAACCCTCGATCCACTGAAACAACCGGCACCAAAACATGGCACAACTTCTCCTTTTTTCCCTTTTTCAGCTCCTCTCTCTGGCTGCCATGGCCTCGCAAGCTGCACACCCCGCATATGACGACTCTCCATTATGCGCCGTCTCTACAGATGCTGAGCTAACAGCTGACATTATCAGTTCAAAATCAGTCAAGCTAGAGGAGTATGGAAATGGAAGAATCATTGACATTACTCATGCATACCGACCTGATATGCCGAATTTTAACTCGACTGATAGCATTGGCATGGTGGTGTCTTTGCGGGAGTCGATGGCAAATGGATCGCTTTACAATTTGTCGGAGTTGAAGATTGTTGTACATACTGGGACCCATGTCGACGCACCCGGCCACATGTACCAAGAATACTACGAGGCAGGATTTGACGTTGATAGCCTTGATTTGGTGGTACTTAATGGTAAGATCAAATTATTGATTTTTTTTTTTTCCTTTATTTCCTTTTTACAGTCATTTACAGAAGAATATTATTTAATTTCAATTTTTTTTCCATTTGCAAGTGATTAAGGCTAAGTTTCTCATAATATGAAACTATAATTTGATGAAAAATTAATATAAATACTACTGAGAGTTCTGATGTCACAATTTTTGGTCTCACAAACTTTCTTATTGATGGTAATTTTAAACTTAACATTTGAACAATGATTTTGTACTAGCAATTTTGTTTTTTTCAGAAGTGATATTTAATTATTTTATCAAAATAGTAAAATCCTATTCGATCTGGACTCAAACTGGATGAGATAATATATTTTTAAAAAGTCAAATTAATATGAATTTAAACCAACCTAAGATGATGACTCAAAATCATGTCTATCCAAAACTGTATGATCCATTCCAACTCATACATGAAGAGTGAGGCTATATATATAGGTAATATGCATATTACGGATCAATCTTGATATATATATAGAGAGATGAGCTATGCTACTCCATGGAGTAAAACGCGTTTGTACTTCACGCCGTATTTTATTTTGAAAGTCCAAACGACCGATCCGAACCGCTCAACATGATCTCCATATTGAAATGTGCTTGGAGACCAAATTTTACATTTTTTAGAATTTTTTTACTATTTATTAAGCCACTTTGAAAATCTGAAAATCCGGGTGAACAGTAAAAAACAGTAAAAAATTCTGGACTGCCGGATCAGTGATTTTCAAAGTGGCTTAATAAATAGTAAAAAAATTCTAAAAAATGTAAAATTTGGTCTCCAAGCACATTTCAATATGGAGATCATGTTGAGCGGTTCGGATCGGTCGTTTGGATTTTCAAAATAAAAATATAGCGGCGTGGAGCACCAACGCGTTTTACTCCATGGAGTAGCATAGCTCATCTCTATATATATATATATATCTATATCTTTATTTAAACTTATTATTTTTAAAGTTTAAATAGTCAATTCGAACTGTTAAACATAATCTTTGTATCAAAATGTATTTGTAGACCAAATTTTATATATTTAGATTCTTTTTACTATTTTTAAATAAGTAGAGAGTCGTTGTTTTTGAATGGTCTAGAATTTTCAAATCAAGTGATATTCTACTTTTAAATAGTAAACAAATTATAAAAATTATAAAATTTGGTCTGTAAGAACTTAAAATTTGATGTGACCCAAAATCTGAATATAACTTGAAACCGGATGATCGAAACTCCATTGAAGCCGACTCAGCCACAAGCATGAACCAAATTCGAATCCGAGCCAATTTTATCACTGCAACTCAATAATTCGAAAATAACTAAATGGCGCACGACATGATACTATGATCCGAAATTCAATAATCTAATCTAGATGATCTGACACTCAAATATAACTAATTAATATTTGCTTTAGTGATAAAAGAATAAATTTCGTGTGAGAAGTCATGGATTCGAAATTCTTTTAAATTAGATAAGTCGAATCCGAACCAAATTATCACTACAATTCAGTAATTCGAAAATAATTAAATGACGCACAACATGATACCATGATACAAAATTCAATAATCTAATCCGAGATGATATGACACTCACATATAACTTATCTACATCTGCTTTAGTGATAAAAGGCAACATTTTTCATGTGAGAAGTCATGGGTTCAAAATCCTTTTAGTTACATAAGTCGAATCCAAGCTAATTTTATCACTACAACTCAGTAATTTGAAAATAACTAAATGGCACATGACTTGATATCATCGAAATTCAATAATATAATCCGAGACGATCTGACACTCAAATATAACTAATCAACATTTACTTTAGTGATAAAAGGCAACGTATTTCGTGTTAAAAGTCATGGGTAGAAATTCGAATGGTGGTCCTTATAATATGAGAACCGGTTTTTGGTCAAAATTAGTCTAGTGACAAACTAAAGACAATACTTTCCGTTTGAAAGGTTGCAGGTTCAAAAATCAGATTGAAAATTCTCTGTAAATATTAAAATAGTTGGATGACTTAGACTCCAATTTTATTAAAAAAAACTTTTGCTTGATACTTCTATTGTAAATATTAAAATAGTTAGGTGACTTGACCTCAAGTTTACTTAAAAAAAAACTTTTGCTTGATACTCTTATTTAAATATAAAAAAAAATCATGGGTTTATACAAAATGTCTCCTTTTGGTTTAGATAAGGCAGCTGCTAGTTCAATACTCGAATTCCTCCGTAGAGAAATGCTCTCAACTCGTATCGAGTTGCTGGCCCTTGATGACGTCTGATTTTGATGCTCATCCGCTTACTCAACACAGCTTTGTGAGGCATGCACCGCATGGCACAAGTCGGTTGCAACTTCTTTTTGCCTCTGAACTCCAAGCGGCACACACAGTACGGTATAGTAAATTTACGCAAACATTACTCAAATATTTGCCAAACCCTCAACACATACTCGCCATGGCAAACTTCTCTACATTGTTTCTCTTCCTTCTCTCAATTCTCCCGCTCAAAAACCTGGCCTCTCTCTCTCCCCACCCTTCCTACGACGAATCTACCACTTGCACTCTCAACCCCATTTGCACAACCACCAGTACGTATTACATCTGATTCGGTGCCATGTGGCACAGGGATACTGGACATTACACACCCATACCGGTCGGGGGCATGCCGACGTGCATCTCCTCTGACGGCCTTGGCCAATTTCTCTGGTTGCACGAATCCATGGCTAATGGATCATTGTACAATATGTCAGAATTAAGGATTGTTGTGTATTTTTGGCACGCATGTCGATGCGCCAGGGCACATGTTCATGTACCAGGAGTAATTTGAGGGAGGTTATGATATCGACTCCCTTACTCCCTTGATCTTGAAGTACTCAATGGTACATATATATATAATTAATTGCTTGTTAAGCTGCTGACTAATTTTGTCTAGTCATTTACACATTCCTGATTTTTGTATTTACGATTTGTATCTGTGCCATTTGCAAGAAAGTTAAGTCTCTGAATGGTTATTATTTCTTTACTGTGAAATTATATATGGTCGTCTGATTTGTTAGATAGGATTCTTTTGCTGTGAAATTATTGCTTTAATTACTAGTACTAATTCTTATTTACAGACATTGACGGTTCGAAAAATCATAATTAATTATGACTTGACTTCTATTTTGCTAGTCATCTTCCTACTTTTGGTTTTTGCATGTCCTGGCCTTCATAAAGTTTGTAGAAATTATCCATTTGCAATCCTGACATGACAATTTGTAACACAACATTCAACAGTAACAATTTTTAAATCAGTACCAGTACCATACTATTGCTGGAATGGTACTGACATGATGCCAAAAATTGTATATAACTTTGGTATTCCAAGTTTTTCGCAGCAATTTTATAGTTGGAAACGTTATCTACCCTTATATATATTATGAAAAATCTGGTATATGCGAGATATATCTTTTATTTTTAGTTATTTTAAAACTTTCTTTCTTAAGGAAAGTTCATGTTCGCACTATGTCCTCAAGTTTTGCTTGTGAACTATTCAGTTGTACTTTCCTTTGATATTCTTACCCATTCATGTTTTTCTTTCTTTTCCTTTTTGATAGGTCCTGCTTTGATAGTTGATGTCCCAAGAGACAAGAATATAACAGGTACTAATTTTACATGGTATTTCTTTTTGTCTTTCGTTTTTTTTTTCTCTCTCTGTTTTGTCTTTTTGAAAGAAGGCACTGGGGCTTGAACCTGCAACCCCCTTTATGAGGGAATTTTATGCCAGCCACCTGATCTAACTGTGGTTTGTTCATTGTAATGTGATGTCATTAATCATTTGTAAAAACTTTTTTTATATATCTCTCTATATTTGGTGTTGCAGCTGAAGTGATGGAATCATTACGCATCCCAAGAGGAGTACGCCGGGTGATTTTCAGAACATTAAACACTGACAGGTACAAAGGCATGTTACCTGGTTAGATATTGTCTTAGCTAATCCAAAATAAAATAATATAATTATCACAATAAAAATATTGCATATCTATTCAGGAAGCTGATGTGGAAGAGAGAAGGCGACACAAGCTATGTTGCATTCACTACGGATGGTGCACAATGGTTGGTTGATAATACCGACATAAAATTTGTTGGTGAGTTTATACTTATTTAACTGCATTGATGGATCAACTTTGAGAAGTTGTTAGCATATATCTATCATTGTACTGTACAATAAGAATTATGTTTTCCTTTATAAATATCATAATATAAGTTCTTTTTGTGTTTAATTTGGATTAACAATTCCATAATTTCTGTGTCCGATCCCTTTCTACACTGGTAGATGTTCAAATGTTATATAAGATGCAAATTCCTATACATTTGCAGGATTGGATATATTTTCGTAGTCCAATTCCCATACAATTTCTATACTTGTGTTTAACCAAGATTTATTTGCAGGAGTGGATTACCTGTCAGTTGCAACATTTGATGATTTGATCCCTGCACATTTAGTATTTCTCAAAAGCCGGGTAAGATAACTCTGTATTACAGTCATCAATAGTTAAGAATTAACATGCTCTCTCATTTCTCAAGCATTTTTCGTACTTGTTCTAGTGCGGCTTGTCTGAACTTTCGAATCTGAATATATCTATTTTGTTACAACCATTTATCAAAACCACAAGTGTGCAGATAATGACAACAAAAACAGTTAGATCAGAAGTTTTAAGCACCAGAACAGAACCTTATAATAATTCTGTAGAGCTGTTTATTGAGTTTATGTTGGATTAAATTCTCTTGTCTTTTTGTATCTAGTCTGATAAAAGTTTGTTTGTTTTGCTTGATAGGAAATAATACTTGTAGAAGCATTGAAGCTAGATGGTGTGATACCCGGAATATACTCTTTGCACTGCTTGCCGCTTAGATTAGTTGGTGCCGAAGGTTCTCCTATTCGATGCATCCTTATCAAATAATTACTATGTATTTGCTATATTCAATGTTTTAAATAGTGTTTATAGTGTCATAGTGGGAAGGCTAAAAAAAAGCTATAGCGAAAGCTATGCTACATAGCGTTTTTTTTTTTTTGTTACAAAAATTATATTATATATTTGTACTAAATATCAACATTATATAAAGTCTCATAGAACAATAAATAACACCAAATTAATTAAGAAATTATAATATTCATATTGAACCAGTACAAAGTCTAAATTGCGGTTCAAAATATCCATAGTAATATCATAAACTATCGATATTTTTCTATTCAAAATATCTTAAGCATCATGATTCTGTAGCAACAAGTTTTTAATTGATTCCGGTATGAGCTTTTATTTAACTTTTTTGGGTCTTTATTTAAAGCACATATAAATTGTCCAAAAAAGCCCATTATGCATAGCGCGCGCTATTTGCGCTACACGCTATGCCCTATAGCGGCCGTAGCTCAATTAGCGTATTTTGATGTCATAGCGTAGCGTTTAGGGTCCAAAAACGCTATAGCGCGCTATTTAGAACACTGGCTATATCAGAAGAAGTATATAAATTGAGAATTATATAGGAACAACTACACAAGATGTAGACAGTTTATTTAAATGATGTCGTCAGGAACTTTGACATGCAACTGAATAAAATTAATCTAAGTTAATATATCAACAAGAAGAACAAGAACAAAGTACCAAACATTGAAGCTGGAGGAACACCTCTCGATCCATGTGTATGTGTAGATCACAAATTATGCAATTATTTGGTGTCAATTGATGGATGGGCTTTTTGGAGTAGAGAAAGCAATTCATGATAGAAGAGCTACTATTTTTCTCTCAGACAAGCAATGGTGCGAATGTACATAGTAAATTCAAAATTATGGACGGATATGGGTGTTAATTAGGATTGAGAAAATATGTATGAGAGAGTTGAAAACTGAAAACTTAGAATAAATTTATCACACTTCTAATTTTTATAGTACATCAAACACTTATGATACATATAATTGAAAAATATTTTCCAAAAAATAAATGAGACAACGCTGGATATTCACAAGTGGAGGAATTTTGCATAGTGTGAGGGGTAGAATTGGAATAAATGACCACATGAGAGAGTATTGTACTTGAGGTTTTATTTCACAGCGTATATATGTAATTGAGTTCTCTTCGTTGAAATAACTCTTTTTATTAATATATATGTTGCAGAAAATTAAAATTACAAATGTATTCTCAATAATTTAGATAAGGGGTGTATTAAATTAATTATGTTAAGAACTAAATATTTTTTTTGGGGGGTGAAACTGAAAAGAAGTACCGATCGACAAGTTGATAAGCGCTAATTTGATGCATGGTTAGGACTAAAACCAATCTTAATTTATATATTTTTGTTGCATTTTTATTTGCTTTTACTTGTTTTGGTCAAGAGATAGGATACTGCGCATTTTATTCGTTTATTGCAGATTTGGGATTATTTTTTTAAAATGGAAATAAACAAATTGCTCCAAATGGTGGAGCCATTAAATGACCCGGTTGAAAATCAGGCCAAAACTTTATTATTTTTCGATTAAAATATTATAATTATAAAAAAGTTTTTAAAAAAATAGATAGAGTATCTTAGAATTTAGATGTACTAGATAACTATAAAATAAAATAGATAAAATTTCTTAGAATTTAGATTGAATAGAAGAGCTACAAAAAAAATTTCAGACCAGATTTTTTGTGGTTGGAAAAAAAATTAAAATGTTTGGATCCAAGTTATTGATCCCGGTTCAAAATTTGAATCTGGGTCAATAAAAAAAATATCGTACATTCAAATTCTAAGGTACTCCATCTAGTTTTCTATAAGCCATTTTATATTTTTCAAATTTTAATATTTTTCTAAAATTACTTCTAAAAAAATAGATTAACTAGCTTAGAATTTAAATGTACTAGAAGAATCATGATATTTTTTTAGGGTAATTATATTTTCCCCCATCTATCCATCCCCCATTTCATCCCCCAACTAACTAACTTCCTCTTCTAACTATAATTAACTACCTAATGGTCCCTACAAATTAATTACCCAATTTTCTTTCTTTTTTTCTTTCCTCTTTCTCCCTCTCTTTGCCACCTCCGCCTCTACCTTCCACCTCCGCCTCCACCCGTCTCTCCCACCTCTCCCTCTCCGCCTCCGCCCGCCTCTCCCACCTCTCCCTCTCCGCCTCTGCCTCCCTCTCTTATCTCTCCCTCTCCGCTTCCGCCTCCCTCTCCCACCTCCGCCTCCGCCTCCCTCTCCCTCTCCCACCTCTGCCTCCGTCTCCCACCTCCATGAACTATTTACACTTACACGATGAGGATGAATACTTGCTCGATGAGGGATGAATACTTGCATGACGATGTGTGAATACTTGTGCAACGGACAACTCGAAAGTATGTCGTCATGGATCTCATTTGAAAGAGAAAATTGTGTAGAAGACGTTAGTGGTTTTAGATTTGCAAAATTTCTCACAGATCGTCAGAAATATTGGTTAGATTGAACGGAGAAAAAAAAAACACCTCTAAAAACGTGTAAAAGATGGGTGAATGATGTGTCCAGTTTTTTTTTTAAATACTTGATATCTTAGGTGTGAATACTTGATGTATTATAGATGAATACTTGATTTATTATATGTGAATACTTGCGCGCTCTTGTAAAATTAATCGAGGTATGCACATATGCTTGTAATACTCTTGATACATGAACTATTTACACTTACACGACGAGGATGAATACTTGCTCGATGCGGGATGAATACTTGCATGACGAGGTGTGAATACTTGTGCAACGGACAACTCGAAAGTATGTCATCATGGATCTCATTTGAAAGAGAAAATTGTGTAGAAGACGTTGGTAGTTTTAGATTTGCAAAATTTCTCACAGATTGTCAGAAATATTGGTTAGATTGAACGGAGAAAAAAAAACCACCTCTAAAAACGTGTAAAAGATGGGTGAGTGATGTGTCCAGTTTTTTTTAAATACTTGATATCTTAAGTGTGAATACTTGATGTATTATAAATGAATACTTGATTTATTATATGGAATACTTGCACGCTCTTGTAAAATTAATCGAGGTATGCACATATGCTTGTAATACTTTTGATACATGAACTATTTACACTTACACGACGAGGATGAATACTTGCTCGATGAGGGATGAATACTTGCATGACGATGTGTGAATACTTGTGCAACGGACAACTCGAAAGTATGTCGTCATGGATCTCATTTGAAAGAGAAAATTGTGTAGAAGACGTTGGTGGTTTTAGATTTGCAAAATTTCTCATAGATCGTTAGAAATATTGGTTAGATTGAACGGAGAAAAAAAAACCACCTCTAAAAACGTGTAAAAGATGGGTGAATGATGTGTCCAGTTTTTTTTTAAATACTTGATATCTTAGGTGTGAATACTTGATGTATTATAGATGAATACTTGATTTATTATATGTGAATATTTGCTCGCGCCAGTTGTAAAATATTTCAGATATTATGCGGTCCCCAAATAGTAAGTGGTCCATTCAAGTAGTTAGTAGTTATTAAAGTAGTTATTGACTGGGGGATGAAACGGGGGATGGATTCCGGGAGATAGCTAGGCTCTCCCATTTTTTATTGATCCAATCCAAAGTTTGAACCGGAATTAATAACTCAGAACCTAACATTTTTAATTTTTTTCCACCAACACAGCAAGAAATAATTTTGTTTTTTTACAGTCACAAAAAATCCGGTCTGAAAAATATTTTGTGATTCTTCTAGTACATTTTGAATTCAAAAAATACTCCAAAACTAGCTGTGCTGGTTTCGTTGAAGATTTTTGTTTATTTCTATTTTAAAAAAATCCAGATCTGGAGCGTACAAAAGATCCCAAATGGAGAACCAAATAGAGAGTAGTTGCAGTGTTGCATTCGGCTGCTACTGAAAATTGATTGCTAGGATTTTATTTAATTTCTGGAATCTGGAGTAGGCTACCCGCTAGGCCGCTACCCACTCGATGAGCATTTTCCAATAGAACAAAGAACTTTGTTAGCTATTTTCCTTTGATTAATGAATTTTCCAATCCTTCCTGAAGTAGGCTACCCAGTACCCACTGAATTCGCATCTCTGAGATATCTCATATGTTACGTGACTTTTTGGAAAATCTCAACCGTTCAAATACGTTCTGCACGAATCTCAAAGCTCAAATAAAACTGCCCCCTCCGCAGCTGCGCTATCCCCGAATAGGCACCGGACACGTCGGTCACGCAAAATATGAGATATATCAGAGATTACGCACTCGTACCTACTCTATGAGCATTTTCGAATAGAAAAAGAACCAGCTGGACATTTATTTTGGAAGGTAGCATTTGACCCCTCTTGCAATTGAGGTCAATTTGGGTCCGATGCCCATCGGACTCAATGACCGTCCGATCTGCTTTAAGATTAGCGCCCGCAACTTTCGCATCTGCTTTAAAGTCGTGCGCACGATCTTAAAGCAGATCGGACGGTCCCGAAATCCATCGGACCCAACCTGCTCTCCTTGCAATTCATGCATCATACGAAAAAGAACCAGCTGGACATATATATTCAACGAGAAAATTGCAGCGGTTTTAATTAATTGCTCAAGTCCGGCTGCCTTTGCATCCTGGTAAACTGGAAAAACAATAAATTGATCTCGCAAGTACTAAAGATCTACTGAATTAACAACCGGCACCAAAATATGGCACAACTTCTCCTTTTTTGCCTTTTTCAACTCCTCCCTCTCACTGCCATGGCCTCGCAATTTGCACATCCAGCATATGATGACTCTCCATTATGCTCCGTCTCTAGAGATGCTGATGAGCTAGCTGACCTCAGTTCTAAACCTGTCAAGCTCGAGGAGTATGGTAATGGAAGAATCATTGACATCACTCATGCATACCGACCTGATATGCCGAGTTTTAATTCGACTGATAGCATTGGCATGGTGGTGTCTTTGCATAACTCGATGGCCAATGGTGATCTTTGTAATTTCTCGGAATTGAAGATCGGTATACATACTGGGACCCATGTCGATGCACCGGGTCACGTGTACCAAGAATACTACGAGGCAGGATTTGACGTTGATAGCCTTGATTTGGAGGTGCTTAATGGTAAGATTAAATTATTGATTCCTTTTTTTTCCTTTTCAGAGTTCTTATTAGTTCGACAGTTAGTACCAGAGATTAGTTCAAAAGTAAGTATGTTAATGATCATTGTCTTTAAATGAATCAATCTATACCAGAGATTTACACACTCCTAATTTTCTTATTAATTTCCTCCCAGCCATTTGCAAGAAAGTTAAGTGTCTGAATGCTTATTATTTCTTTATAGTGAAATTATATATGGCCGTCCCATTTGTTAGATAGAATTCTTTTGCTGTGGAATTATTGCTGTAGTTACTGGTACTAATTCTTATTTACAGACATTTACAGACATTGACAGTTCAAATAAAAGCAATAATTATTCTTTATATAAGGCCGTCCCATTTGTTCGAAATTATATATGGTCGTCCCATGTTCGTATCCTCTTAAGTTTTGCTCGTTAATTATTCAGTTGTACTTTGCTTCTATATTCTTACCCTTTCATGTTTTTATTTCGTTTACTTTTTGATAGGTCCTGCTTTGCTAGTTGATGTCCCAAGAGACAAGAACATAACAGGTACTAATTTTGCATGGTATTTCTTCCTCTTTTTTATCTTTTTGAAAGAAGGCACTGGAGTCCAACATTTTTTTGTCCCACACCTTCAATACACCAGTCAACCCTTTCTGTCTCAATTGGGGCTTGAACCTGCAACCTCCTTTATGGGAGAATTTACCCCAACCACCTGATCAAACTGTGGTTTGTTCATTGTAATGTGTTGTCATTAATCATTTGTAAAATAGAGGAACTTTCTTAGTGAAAGCTATGACAGAGTTTTCTTTATTTCTCTCTCTATTTTTGGTGTTGCAGCTGAAGTGATGGAATCATTACACATCCCAAGAGGAGTACGCCGGGTGATTTTCAGAACATTAAACACTGACAGGTACTGAGGCATTTACCTGATTAGATACTGTCTTAGCTAATCAACAATAAAATAATATAATTATCACAATAAAAATATTGCATATCTATTCAGGAAGCTGATGTGGAAGAAAAAATTTGACACAAGCTATGTTGGATTCATGAAGGATGGTGCACAATGGTTGGTCGATAATACCGACATTAAACTTGTTGGTGAGTTTATAATTATTTAACTGCACTGACGTATCAACTCTGAGAAATTGTTAGCAAAGAATTATGTTTTCCTTTATAAATATCATAATGTAAGTTATTTTTGCGTTTAATTTGGTCTGTGTTCAATTCCTTTTTGTACTGGTAGATGTTATAAGATGCGAATTCTTTATACACTTTCAGGATTGGATTTATTTCCCTAGTCTTATTCACATACAATTTCTATACTAGTGTTTAACCAAGATATATTTGCAGGAGTGGATTACCTGTCAGTTGCAGCATTTGATGATTTGATCCCTGCACATTTGGTATTTCTCAAAAGCCGGGTAAGCTAACTCTGTAGTCTGTATTACAGTCATGAATAGTTAAAAATTAAGATGCTCCCTCATTTCTCAAGCATCTTTGTACTTGTTCTAGTGCGGCTTGTCTGAACTTCCCAATTTGAAATTATTTATTTTGTTAAGACCATTTATCAAAACCATAAGTGTGCAGAAATCCATAATATAATGGCAACAAAAACAGTTAGATCAGAAGCTTTGAATTCACTTCCAGTGCAGTACCGTAATAGGGAATCTTTTACAATTACTTGATCTGGACCGTTCTTTTTAACTTGGCACGAATCTCAAAGCCCAATAATACTGCCCCCTCAGTCAGCCTGAACCCAAACCGGCTGAGAGTTAATCTCAAACTGTAAATAGCTAATTGTAATAGGGAATCTTTTACGGTACCGTCGAGGATATGGATCCAGAAGCTTCAAGCACCAGAACAGAACCTTACGATAATGTTGTAAAGCTTTTTTATTCAGTTTATCTTACATTAAATTCTATTGCCTTGTATCTGGTCTGATTAAATTTGTTTGTTTCATTGATAGGAAATAATACTTGTAGAAGCATTGAAGCTAGATGGTGTAAAACCGGGAATATACTCTTTGCACTGCTTGCCGCTTAGATTAGTCGGTGCTGAGGGTTCTCCTATTCGATGCATCCTTATCAAATAATTACTGTACATTTGCCATATCAGAAGAAGTATATATGAGCAAATATGTTGTACAATAAAATGAGAATGTTGTGGGACAAACTACAAGTACAAGATATAGACAGTTTCATTTGATTTGGCTTAATAATTAAAAGATGTCGTCAGGAACTTTGACATGCAATTGAAAAAAAAAAAAAAATCAATCTAAATAGATCAATAAGAAGAACAAAGTACCAAGCGTTTGAGGCTGGAGGAACACCTCTGGATCCATGGGTAGATCACAAACGTTTGTGTATATATTGATTTATATAATTCAAATTCTGACTCTATTCCTACTTATGCTAAATTAAACCATTATTGTCTATTTTCTTAACTCATTGGATTCGCATAAAATTGTAATCCACCTGAAATTTTTCTTGTGTAAATTTAAAATTGAGAGCTTGAACCCATCTTCATCTAAAAAAACTTTAATTTTTTTAAAGAAATTTCCCTTATTTTCTGAAGTTCAGGATATTTTGTGCGTTTTTATCTTTCTTTGATGATGTATCTGTTTTTACAACCTCCTGCAAAGTCATATAATATACTTGCATGTCTTCTAATACCATGAAATTTTTGTGAATTAAACAGTGTATAAGCTTTATTGTTCAAATAATAAGTTTTGCAATTAATGTACATACAATCTCTTTTTAAGGATTCTACTAATGTAAAGTAGCCGTTTAGAAAAGAACCAAAAACAGAAACTTTAGGAGGAGGAGAAAGAATTAATCCGGCGGTATAATCATCCCCAAAATGCACACGGTAATCGGGTAATGTTAACCGTCTCCAAATATATAGGGGCCCTTGAGTTTTACCAACAAATTTTGTGGCCTCCATTTCATTTCATCTTAAGAAAATCTTTAAGATCCTCTGCAGAGGCCCAATTTATGAAGTAGTTCTTTAACACATGTTTGGGCCCATGCATGTCATATCCATATCATACATAAAATGGTTGCATTGTGGAATTTTAGTAATTTGCACCCAGGTAAGTCCCGGTGACTATGGTGATACACATACTTCTCAAAGTATTTTCTTTAAAAAAATGTTCAGGTGTGATGGATTACAACATGATTGTGATTTTGTATAACTATACTTAATTAAATAATGTACTATTATATACAGAACTTTGTTGTCTTTTCTATGTGCTCATGTTGTGACCTTAGAGAGTTTTTCCATTATCATTTTCTCTATTGCGGGTCCTGGTGGACTTGACGACAATCTTTTTAAGACCTGTTTTACTCTTTCCATTTTAGGATTATTTTTTACCCAGATTATTTCTTCGGAAATAACTCACTCTTCCCTTTCAGTGTATTTTTTGTGTCTCAAAATTCCACTCTTCCTATTTCAATGTATTTTTTGGACCTTAAAATTTCCGATCTCATACATCATTTTTTTTTTCCAACTCTCTCTCTCTCCCTCCCGCTGATCACACTGGACCCCAAATTTTTTAATTGGTTTTCTCTCTCTTTCTCCACGTGACAAATGAATTTTTGGCTCTCTCCTCTTTCCATAATGTATATGGGAGAGGGGTATATATATAAGTGATTTCTCTTCTTTTGTAAATGTTTTTAAATGTTTATTTTTTTGTAAATGATTTTAATTGTTGTTTTTTTTTTAACTACATATTTTAAATGTTTGTTTGTTTTCTTATTTTTGTAATTGCATATTTTAAATGTTTGTTTGTTTATAAATAATAATTGGTAAGTAAGGTTATGTTATTGTTTAACTGATTTAATTTAATTTAATTAACAATTATTTTATTGATATCAAATATTTTAGAAAGAAAATAGGATTTTCCACAACTATTCCCACGGTACAACTGAATATTCATTTAGTATATTTCCATAATTATTCCCGTGCATACTTATGAGTATGGGTTTCCGAACCCGTCAAATCTCATCCCGCACAATCCCGTGACAAACGAATAGGGCCTTAGAGAATTTGTGGCTTAGTTTTTATTTTTCTGACAAAAATCCTAACAAATTGGATTTCAGGACCTGCATCGACCCAGTTGAACTAAAGCCCAGGCCCATCACCCAGATTTTAAATAATGCCGAATTTTCTATATTTAAATAAGGCTTTCGCTGATTCTAAATTGGGCTTTTTTTCATAGCCATTTTTCCTTATAAAATCTGATGAAAACTTGTTCATATTTCATAGTTTTATTTGTTGTGATGCATAGGTTAATAAATCCGAAAGTAATGCATATTTAATAGGAAACTAGTAGATACATACACATGTTGCTACAATCATTGTTATCTATTTTGGAGTTCAGTTTAATAGCATGATTATTCAATCTAGAGGGGGAATTATATCACAATTTTTCAATCTTCATAATCTTAAATATAAAACTTAAATTTGGAATCAACATTATATGTATGATATTTATTATACACATATTATGCCTATAAAAAATAATGAGATTTGATATAAAGTGATGTGAAATTTCAACGGTTCGAAATTAACGTTCCTTGGTGCATTAGTAAACAATACTATAAATTTCATGAAATTTGATTTTTAGTGTATCTATCTTTCCAATTATATACATATAAATTTACTTTCAATTTATAATTTTAATTTTATTTTATTTTGAATAAGATTTGTTGATGCTGAAAATAAATAGTGTTTGATCAAAAACTGAAAAAAGTTAACAACGAATTAATGGACCTCGAACCAATTCTGACCAAATTGTATAACATGCGTGCTTTATTATTAAGTTTATGTATATATGTTATTAGAGGAGGGATCAAGTTACAACAAAGTTACAACAACTATTTTTTTCATTTTGAAAGTCCAAATCGTCGATCCAAACCGTTCAACATGATTATCTAAATAAAATGTGCTTGCAGATCAAATTTTACATTTTTTTGAATTTTTTTACTATTTATTAAGATGGGTACACAATTCAATGGTCTGAATATGACTATTTTTTGTAAAATACTTAATAAATAGTAAAAAAATTCAAAAAAAATGTAAAATTTGATCTGCAACCACATTTTATTGTGGAGATCATGTTGAACGGTTTGGATCGACGATTTGGACTTTCAAAATGAAAAAAATGGTTGTTGTAACTTTGTTGTAACTCAAATTTGTTGTAACTTGATCCCTCCTCATGTTATTATTCGGTTTATAAATATTGTTCTTCGATTTATTTGAATTTATTATCCAACAATTTAGTTTAATAACAACGATACTAAAAATAGTGTCTCGGTATTTAAGCTACTCAGCAGAGTCGCAGAGATCTCCAGTCAGTGCAAGATGCGTGAAAATATTCTCCGAATCTCAGGAGAAACAACACAAGCAGGTTAGGAAGGGAACAAAACATAAAGCTAAAACATCCCATGTACAATGGGATACTCGTCTCATGCTTCTCTGACAATTCATTTCTTTATTTTTATTGCTTTACTCTAATTTATACTAACCTCAGATTTTAAACACATGGTTTTCTGCAGCGCTTTCGTGGACTACAGTTCCAAAAATAAAAATAAAATAGAAAATCCATTGAGTTCAATTATTTAGGTGTTTGTTTTTTCGGTGTTCACCTCCTTTAGTTTATTTTTTCAAGTGTTCACCTCCTAAATATATAGGGAAAATTGATTATTTGCCACTCCAAAACCTTCAAATCTTAAAAATGCCATTCCGAAATTTGAAATTGTAAAAATGTCATTCCAAACTTCTTCAAATTGTAAAAATGCCACTCCAAATAATTAATGACTAAAATACCCTCCCTTCTTCTCCTCCTCTTCTTCTCCTGCCATGGCACGAATCTCAAAGCACAAAAACAGTTTGAATTCCTTTCTGCACGAAAACATTTTGTTTCTGCACGAATCTCAAAGCACAAAAACATTTTGTTTTTAAATTAGTTATTTGGAGTCGTCAGTTTTAATCTGGCACGAATCTCAAAGCACAAAAACAGTTTGAATTCCTTTCTGCACGAAAACATTTTGTTTCTGCACGAATCTCAAAGCACAAAAACATTTTGTTTTTAAATTAACGAAATAAAGTGAATGTAGGATTCCTTTCTGCACGAATCCTAAAGCACAAAAACTTGACTCTGCCACTGTGCGTATATAAATTTTGTGCTTTGAGATTCGTGCCATGGCAGGAGAAGAAGAGGAGGAGAAGAAGGGAGGGTATTTTAGTCATTAATTATTTGGAGTGGCATTTTTACAATTTGAAGAAGTTTGGAGTGGCATTTTTACAATTTCAAATTTCGGAATGGCATTTTTAAGATTTGAAGGTTTTGGAGTGGCAAATAATCAATTTTCCCAAATATATATATAGAGTTGGGCTATGGTGCTTCACGAAGTAAAGCGAGTACTTTACTTCGCATTCATATTTTGCAATTTTAAAGTTCAAAACGTCGATCTGAATCATTCAAGTTGATCTCCATATTAAATTGTGCTTGGAGATCAAATTTTACATTTTTTGGAAATTTTTTACTATTTCTTTAGAATTTTTAAAAACGCTGTTTTTTATGGTCCAGAATTTTCTGATTTAAAAAGTTCTAAAAAAATAGTACAAAATTTTCAAAAAATGTAAATTTTTTTCTCCAAGCACATTTTATTAGGGATCATGTTGAACGGTTTGGATCGACTTTTTGGACTTCAAAAACGTAAATATGAGCGTGAAGTAAAATATATCATTTATTTCGTGAAATACAATAGCCCAACTCTCTCTATATATATATAAAGTGATGCTACGATGCTTTGGAAAGTAAAGATAGTGTTTTACTTCCTGCTCATATCTTTATTTCCAAAATTTCAAAATTTAGAGTAGGACAAATGCCCAATTCTGTTGTATAAGTGTTCAATCCACTCAACTAAAAAATATTATTTTTAGTAAAAATTAAAGGTCAAATCGCTCAATTATTTATTACCAAAAAAAAATTTTATTCAAATTTTAAACCTGCAATTTATCACATAAAGTATTAACTTTATTACTAGATTAAAAATTAGTTCTTAGTAGGACTAAAAAAATATAAAGACTAAATTTAATATTAAAAATGTCATTTAGAAACCGCCAAATTCAACCCACTGAACCCGACAAATATTCTTCTCACGAAAAGATACATAATAATAGCGTCAAGCATTGCCCTCGTTATGAACAATAACTAGTACAATACAACCTGGTAATGGTGACAGGTTTCGAGTCGAGAGTGGCTATTTCCAGAGCCTTTTTGTTATCCTACCTACGGAGCGGATTAGGGATGGCGAGCTACCGACATATGGGACCCACAATATGGTTTTATTTATTTATGTAAAATTAAAATGCTTTTAAGTGATTTTCACTTACCCACCAGACCAAGTCTGTGGATCTCCTAAGTATCTAAATCATCTCCCTTTCTGAAATGTTTCAGTAGATTTGACAAGGCAACTTGAGATTAAAATAATAAGAATTTGTGAACCAAAATTTGACAACTTGATATATACTTTAATGACCAAGCAAGTTCGTACTAAAATTAATTACATTAATAAATGCACAAAGCAATCCCAGCTGTTTTTGACTAAATGCTACATGGCCCCTCACAAGTTGACTTCTTTTTTGTTTGCTACTGACAGACACCGTAACTTGTCTGGCACAGTACAATCACAAGGATGACGCAATAAACGTACCTTTTTCGCAACTAGAATCCAACTGGATTCTCCGAATTTTTTATTAATATCCAAAAAAATTACACAGATATCCAGTATTTTTGGGTATTTTCAAAGAGAACGGAGTATGTCCGATGTCCATTGGACCTACTTTTAGGTTCAACGAGCATGATAACCGTCTGAGCTAATTTAAGATTTGTGCGCACGAAATTAAAACATATATGCACGAATTTTAAAGCAATCTACACGAATCTTAAAGCAAATCGACCAACTCATCGAACCAGAGTAGGTCCGATGCCCACTGTCAAGTGATTTTGAAAACTATCCAAACCGTCAAAATGAATATCTTACAATTTAAATGTATTAGAAGTACTACGAAATATTTTTCAGCCAGAATTTTTTGCAGCTGTAGAAAAAATTAAAATATTTCTTCATGTATTACTAGAAAAAATAAAAATATTTTGAATTTGAGTTATTGATTTTGGTTCAAAAATCACTTATGGGTAAAAAAAAATATCGTGGTCATTCTAGCACATTCAAATTCTAAAGTACACTATCTATTTCCGTAGAAGCTATTTTATATTTTTAATATTTAAATTTTCCTAAAATAACTGATAGCGCTAAATCATATAGACTTTTGAGCATGTTTTACCCCAAAAACTAGGCCAAACCCCTTCTACTTTTATCTATTTTTATGTTAAATCCATCAAGTTCCAAGTTACTGCCGAAATCCGGTCTTAAAATGCAGAGATGGAGCAAAGGCAGGATTTTGTGCGGCCTCAACTCAATCTGTGCGGCTGCACGGCTGAAGAATGCACTGCAAACGATTTCAGACTTAGAAGAAAATTGAAGAAAAAGAGTTTGTGCGGCCGGAAGGAATTTTGTGTTGCCGCACGACTGGGAAACTTTGAAAATAAAGAAATTCAGATTTAGTGTTTTTGCTCCAAAAATTCCAGAGCCTCTGTGCGGCCCAAGGTTTGCTTCGTGTGGCCGAACGAGCATAAAATTCACTAAGTTCACAGCAGTTCACAACATCTCAGGATTTTGGACAGCCCAATCTGGCCGCAGGCCGCTTGCACAACTGGCTGCACCTGCCACCAAAACTTGCCAAAATAGAAGATTTAGACGCCGATTCACTTCCTAATTATGTTTGCTTGCTCCTAAAATCACGAAAATTGCTATAAATCATAGGAGAGGTAGCAGAAAAGGGTATCAAAGCTTTCACCATTTCATTCTACATTTTCTTCTACTCTTTCTCCACCATTCTAAATCTCTCCAAGTTGCAATTGAGGCGTGAAGCGAAAGCGAACGACGAATTGAAGGCGAGTAACTTGAAGAAGACGAAGATTTCTACAGGATTTGGTGTTTTCTAATTCTCTTAGTTTTCTTAGTTGTTTTCTTGTGCTCTTTTTTTATTATGGATGTTTTTGCGAACATGAGTGAGTAGTTTCTCTTTTTAGGGGCATAGGCATGTAAACTTGATGTTGGTATAAAATATATCTTACTTGGTTCGTTTATTATGATTGTTTTTATTGAATGTTTGTTCTTTGATTTTAATATTCTAGTATGTATGAAACTGTGAATCTCGCGAAGTCTTTTAGACTAACCGCTTTTGGGGTTAACAATGTATTGAATGTGGCCAAGTCTTGTATAGGAATTATCCTAGGTTAGAAATAACCGGAACCCTTAGAACAAAGGTTTAAAATGTGAAGAACTTAATCGTGAAGTCTTAGAATTGAGACACCTAGAATTGACCTTGAATTATAGTGAAATACTTTTGTATGTGTTTAAGTCGCAAATTACAGTTGGAAGTGGAAGGTTGTTCGAACTCACGAGTATAGTAATAGAGATTCTTTGGAATAGGTTTAGGCTAAACCATTTAGATTAGAAACCCTATTAAATCAAGACATGAATAAATGTCAAGTAAAGTAGTATAGTAGCCTTAAGCCCCTAGACTTTGTCCAATTGTTAACAAACCTCTTTGATTTCATCTCTCTCTTGAATTGTTACAAACCAATCACTTCGGGTATTGAACCCGGCCAAAAAAAAGGAAGAATTGCAACAAACTCCCCAATTTACTTAATTGCACTTGTTTTATAATTAATTAATTTAGTGATAATTAATCTCTCCTGTTGTCTCTTGAATCGACACCCTCGGTTACTACAAGGATAAATTATGTGCTTGCAATAAATCTTACTTTGTGTGTTTTGTGTGTTTAGGGTTCTTATAAATTTAAAAGTAAAAAGTGTAGGAAATAGACCACAAAAATCTATACCCTTTTACATCATCAATAACTTTCAGTAAAATATACGAGTACCTTAGAATTTGAATTACTAGAAGGATCACCATAATTTATTTATTTATTAAGAAGTGATTTTTGAACCGGGATCAATAACTCAGATCCAAAACATTTTTATTTTTTCCGATAACACACGAAGTAATATTTTAATTTTTTTTACAACCGCAAAAAATCATGCCTAAAAAATGTTTCGTAGTTTTTCTAGTACATCTAAATTATAAGATATTTCATTTATTTTTAGGGGTGTCAATGGCACCCTTTTATCCGTTTACCCGACCCGTATTGTATTCGATATGATGGATACGGGTAAGATTTTCTTTCTGTAAACTTATCGGGTACGGGTACGAGTAAAGTTTTTATTCGTTATCTAAACGGGTAAGGGTATTCTGTACCCATTACCCGATCAGGTAATTATAAAACAAAATTATATATATCATATATATTAATGAGCAATGAATGTTAATTCTCCAACTATTCTTGATAGTTGTGTTACGCTTAATTAACCATTAAGACACGTAAATATATTTCAGTAAATTTCAATAAAGTTGAGACCTTTAAAACACGTATATATATTTGTGAAATGAATGTGTTTTAATGTCTTATTTAGTAAATAATAATTTTTTTATTATAATAGCATTATCCGTTATTTACCCGCTACTGTTTTGTTATCCGACAACCATAACTAGTAAGGGTAGGGTAAGGATAAGGTAATTCGTAGCGGATAATGGTAGGGTACGGATAAGGACAATTTGTAATGGGTACTGGTATGAAAATGCTTCCACTCGACCTTTACCTGACCCGTTGATATCCGTATTAATTTTATTTGATGTTCCTTCTAATATATTCAAATTGTAAGTTGCTCCATTCATTTTAAAAAATTAATAAAAGGGAATCATGATTTCCACTCTGTCGCATGATGTTAAATAAAAAATTATATATAGGAAATACTGGGCCGTCCAAATTTCTAGCGGTTCAATTCCCTTTCTGAAATAGAATAGAACTGTCAGACGTTCTGGCGGTTTGGATAGTTTTAAAAATACTCACCAAATCTGTATACTTGTGTAATTTTTTATTTTTTTTATGGATATTAAAAAAAATTCGGCTGGATTCTTGACCGAAAAGGCAGAAAAAACAACTTGGTGTCGGTGTACTGACTATTGGCTAACACCTTTCCGGTATGTTTTGGAGGGAATCTTTTATTTGTATAAATTAATATTAAATAATAAATCGAAACAGGTTATTTTTCGATGGATCTGAAAATAGAATTCCGATCCAACTTTGGAAAAAAAAAAAAAAAAATCGATCCAAATTGTTTTTAATTTATTTTTTTCTGAAAGACTGGATGAGTTTTTTTTTAAATAGAAAGCTTATTGGGGTTTTTTGTGTAGCAGAAAGAATGGCTGGAATTTCTTTTTAAACAGAATGAATACAGGCAATTTTTCTGAAACATAATAAAACAAAAAAGTGCTGGGAATTTTGGATCTGAATTTTTTTTCCGGATCCATCTATAACATTGAAAAACTCGTATACTTTTTATGTTTTGTTATATTATTTAATTATAATTTCTATAAGAGGAGGGTTCAAATGCACCATAATTTGTGTGCTCCAATATGCTCCATATCATTTATCTCTATTTTCAAAGTCCGGACAGTCGATCCGAACCGTTCAACATGATCTTCATAATAAATATGTTTGGAGACCAAATTTTATATTTTTTAGAATTTTTTTACTATCTTTTTAGATAGGTATAATATCACTTATCGGATGGTCCAGAATCTCCTTAAAAAGTGATTTTGTACCCATCTAAAAAAATAGTAAAAAGAATTCTAAAAAAAAAAATATGAAATTTGGTCTCCAAACATATTTTAATATGTAGATCATGTTGAGTGGTTCAGATCGACTGTTCGGACTTTGAAATTGGAGATAAAGAATGTGGAGCATATTGGAGCACAAACATATTTTCCGTTTTTCTGCTTATTTTTTTTTGTTGTAACTTTTTTTCTTGTGTAAAACTGACACCACTTATGAATTTGGAGGCATTACCTCCATTTTTATTTCAAAAAAAGATTTCATCATTCATCAAACGATTTGAAATTTATAACTATTTATATTTAATAACATTCGTTGAATTATCAAAAGACACTTAAAATTGTGTTTGTATTGATAATTTGATACACAATCGATCAATTTATAAGATAAACAGAATATTTAAAAAATATTTTAATTATTTTTTTACTTAATTAATTTAGAAAAGTACCGTCACTAAAATTATTAAGTTAAATTGTTATTAATTAATGAATCCCACCCATTAAGTCTTCTATTACAAATCTGTTAAATTAGACACGATCTGAAATATTGGCGAATTTTAAATCATCTGAAGTATCCATGTGTTTCCTAATATTTGAAGTGTGCGATTGAATAATAAATACCAAAGGATAAGTGCCTCAACCAAAAACCAAGGTTGACTAAGATAAGAAAATTCTAAGAAGTCAACCGACCTTGAGTTCAACTAATCCAATGTTACTGGAGAAATTACATATACTACAATTAACTAAGATATTGATTTTCTTTTGAGAAATTACAGATAATTCAAAATTTAATAGATGTTACTGAAGATTTGAACCTTTCACCCCGAATTTTTTTTATTACCATTTTTAAAAAATATATATAGAGAGAGTGGATAATATACAAACGTTTGTTCCTGGACTCAGGAACAAACGATTCGGTTATCCAATTTTCAAAGTCCAAATAGTCGATCCAAACCGTTAGATATTCAATCTATATTAAAATGTGCTTCGAGACCAAATTTTATATTTTTTGGAATTTTTTACTATTTATTAATCTGGTTTGAAAACCGCTGTTTTTCAATGCTGCAGAAATTTAATAAAAACAACAATTTTCAAACCATCTTAATAAATAGTAAAAAAGTTCTAAAAAATGTAAAATTTGGTCTCCAAGTACATTTTAATATATATTGAATATCTAACGGTTTGGATCGACTATTTGAACTTTAAAAATTGAAGAACCGAATTATTTGTTCCTAAATCCAGAAACAAACGTTTGTATATTAGCTACACTCTCTATATATATATATATACATAGTTGTCATATCTTTTTGAAAAAAAAAATCATTTTTACACTGTATTACTGCAACGCACTCCGCAGAGGTGGCACACATGTACTATATGTGCAACCAAATCAACAGTACAAATCAATAATTAATCAATCATTTAGTCTACGGTAGATAATACCTAGCACTACGGATCTAAATACGTACCATGATGTGCTACGCTACGACTAGATCAATTATTTAGTCTGTGCAGATAGTACTTGCTAGATATCTAAATACGTGACGTGACGTTTCACGCCATGACTAGTCACACTCACATTATGACTTTGGTCACCTGCCGTGATCAAGTTAGATTTATACATGTTGTGTTGTGCCGTGATTAAATTTGAAAGGATGATCATAGCACGTATACAAAAGTGACTAGTCACATTTGGTAACGTTTAACTATTTTTTTATAATTTAAATTAGTTTATTCAAGATTCACCATTCGATCAAGATCTAACGATTCTAATTACACGTGACTCGCGTGACCACGTACTGTGCCAAATTTTTAAAAAATAATTACAATACAGGATACATGAGTCACAGCACGTAAACAACACACGTGTGCCATGTTGTATCCGATCACGCCGTGACTTTTTTAATCCTAACATGCCATGATAATGTCATTCCTCCGGAATGCACAAATAATAGATGTACATGCGTGCCATGATAATGCCATCCCTCCGGAATGCACAAATAATAGATGTGTTCCGGTTAAGAATTATTTTTTTTCATAAAAGTGTATATACCATACCCCATGAGACCTGACTGGATCACAGGATCAGTGCCAACGCCAAATACAAACAAATAAGTGGTTTGATTTTGATTGACATCTCCTGTATTCTACGATATCCAGCATGAGAACCCACTTGATGCATGTGTACTTGCTTAAATGATAGCAAAAATATAAGCTGATGTCAGTTTGGCTGAAAACATAGATTTGTTATTTTGGCTCCTCCCTTGTTTATATAACTAAATACTGTGATTAGATGCCCTTCTTTTTCTCAGGTTTTCTTGGTCAGATCTCATTTTTTTTTTTTTCAGAATTTAAGAGTAGATGAGGGCTTCAAAAGAAGATCAATATTGATCAATATGTCAAATTAGCTATAAGTTTAGTACTGTCATGCTTAAAGATAAATAAATTTTTAGTTCTTTGGATTATAATAGCTTGATGGATATATATCATTTTTCTTAAAAAAAATATTCTAAACAAAACTGAGTGCACTAGTCTGAGAGACGGCTAATCTAATAGTACATATTCCTTTCAGACAGTACAGTTGCTGCCTAATCCAAAAGTCCTGAAATACCAGCTGTAACACCATATAAAAAGCATTTCTATAGATACATGTAGATGTAGGTGCCAAGTTAATGTAGTTATTAAACCATGATTAGAAATACTCCAGAAGTCCATAACTAACCTAAATTTATAGAACATTCTCTAGTACAGAAAGTAGACTAGTTTTTATCAAGTAGGTAATGAGGTTTGTTAAGAAGGTTTGTTGAGCTATTCCTAATATATTATGCAATCATGTGGGCCAATTGATTAAGATCTTCTAGAATGCAGCATTGTTATATCTCCTACTTAATTTGAGATGTGAACTATTTAAGTAAGTTCAGTGGAAAAATTCAAATTGACAAATTTTGTTTTGAATTAACTACTGATGTTCCCATGCTTATGTAAGTATATTGAATTGATTTTCACCTTCTGAGATCTTGAATAGAATTTTCAAAAATAGAGATTTTGGAATTATCTACTTCACTCTTATTCTAATGGACCACATAGAGAAATTCTAAGGTGGATGCTTAGTAAATTTTAGAGTCATAATATCCACAGGTACAAAAAAAATTCTACGGTGGATTCTGTAGCCTGCTCCACCCTTTGATTACTTCTCTTTGATGGTTGTAACTTGTAATCTATTAGTATACATGATATTCTCTAATCTCTATTAAAGTTCAGTTTCAATGTACATGTAAATATGGACAACAAGATAGCAAAAAAGAATTTATATGTCAGTAGAATTTATGCATAATGGAAAATCTGATGAAGGCATTCTTACAAAAAGATCCCAGCCAAACATTTCTCTGAAAAAAAAAAACCAATTTGATGAAGAAACTCATTATACTTCAATACACTTGCCTTACAATTACAAGGAAACAGAAACAAAAACACTAACCACCTACAACAACAAGCAAGTCAATACAAGGGCATCACTCAATTAGTGAAAAAGAAAAAAAAAACACCAATTTTTCCAAACATTTTTATCAACTTATTACCATATCATATCAATAGTTTAAATGCGAAGTAGAAGCGCTAGTAGAACAAATCCTTTCTAGCACTTGTAACACCTCTTTCATACCGGGCCTCTTTTGTGGTGTTACTGCGCAACAACTAAATCCTAATTTAAAACAAGTCAGCAACACCTCTTCTTTCCCATCAATTCCTCCTCGCAACGCGGGGTCCACCATGCGCAAGACCCTATTTTTCTCCTCATCCATGAAACCTCCATTCCATTGGCAGAGTTCCACCTCTGACAAAACCCGGCCTGCTATCAGTTCCAACAAAACCACCCCAAATGAATATATATCCCATTTTGGGTTTGGTTTGAGATTCTTCAATGACTCGGGTGCGTGATAAGGTAGTGGGGCCCCGATCAAGGATGCTGAGCCTAATCCACTAGGGCTTGCACCTGGCATTTGTGAGAGATCAGGTAAACTGCTTGTAGAATGCATTGACCGCTTGCTACCAAATAAACGAGCAGATGAACCGGGTTTGAAACCTGTAACTGGATCTCCTACCATGAGGCGCTCCAATCCAAAATCGGCAATTAACGCATCAAAATCAGCATTGAGGAGAATGTTGCTCGGTTTTATGTTACCATGCACACATTTCTTTTCATGTAGGTATGAGAGGCCTCTTGCAGTGCCTCTCGCAATTCTTAGTCGGGTTTCCCAACTCATGTGAAATGGAGAGGATCCCAGCTTCTCTGCAGACATAAAATTCAGATTATTTTAGTCTCCTTTATTAAAGAAAAAAAGGTGCTGCTACTGGTACCACAGACCTAAAAATTTTTGATATCAACACGATGACACATAAACAGCTGTCTGCTAACTCCTAAGTACTTGCACAATTGAAAAAGATATATTTCAAAACTTACTATTGAAGGAGATGTTTGCAAGACTTCCATTAACCGCATACTCATGAATCAGCAATTTTTCATCTGCGCCCCAATAAAATCCCTTAATTCTCAACAGATTTGGGTGCTTAAACTTTGCCAAGACCTTAACTTGTGCATCAAAATCTTTAAATCTCGTCACACAACTACTCTCCCCAATTCTTCTTACGGCTAGTGATGTGCCGTCAGAGAGTACCGCTTTGTACACTATACTTGAACCGGTTGCACCAAGTATATACGCTGAGGCCTTCAACAAGCCCTCCATTTCAAGCTCTGTTTCACCATCTACTGTAACTAGAGTTGCACCATCTATGAGCGACTTGCCGTTAATATCTTCCGTCTCCGTCTTCTTTAGCTCGGTTTCTTCTCTGTCTGACCATGCCGAGCTCTCTGATGACTCATCAGTCTCCTCTCCATTACTATTTTTATTCCCACAACAGGAAAATCCCTTTGTTTTACTGATTGGCAAAGATTTGTTCTCCTTTACCCCTCTTTCTACTTTTGCAACCCCAAATTCTCTATCAGTACTACTGTTTATTCTCTTCTCTTGATGTTGCTCCTGTACCTGTCCCCTCCTCTTCTTTCTTTGATACACATAAAGGAAAATTAAAAACAAAACTGCAATCCCTGCTACATCACCTACTGCAATTGCCAGAATAGCAATAGGACGCAACCCTCGCCTCCCTGAGGTGTCACTACGGGGTCCCGGGTTTGTGTCCCCAGGTGCATTTTTTGGCATGACTGCAATAGCCGGTGGTGACTTTGACTCGGTACTGTTTGGTGGGTCTGAAAGAGTAGATGGTATCGTGCACGGTTTTCCAAGCAATGGTTTCCCACACAAATCTCCATTTCCAGCAAATGCATTCTCCCTTTGGTTTAGGAATACTGCAGTTTGCGGTATTTCTCCCGTTAAGTTGTTGAAAGAGAGGTCAATTGTAGCATTTGCTAGAAAATTCAGCCCCAATTCAGGCGGGATTTGGCCTGTTAGCCTGTTTGAAGATAAATTCAAGAGCTTCAAGTTTTTTGTACCAAGATCGGCTGGAATTGAACCATTTATCAAATTGGAGCTCAGATCTAAAGATTCTAAGCTAGCAAAATCGCCACTTGGTAATTTTCCTGATAAATAATTGTTCGATAGAGAGAGAAACGTGAGATTAGGGAGTAATGTGATACCATCCGGTACAGTACCAATGAGCCCATTTGCAGAGAGATTTAGCACCTGGAGATTGGTTAACCGGCCAGGTACTGGTGCCGGGATCTCACCAGAGATTAAATTGTCAGCAACTGAGAGGATGCGGAGCTCGGTTGCATTAAAAAATGTGCTCGGTATGGTACCGTTTAGTGCATTTCCCGACAATTCAACGTGGCGTAGGTGCTCTATGAGGCCAAGTTCCGGTACCAATGTCCCTGCCAACTGCACATTTGGCAATACCAGGCTTATGACTCTTGAAATTGTAGGTGATGCTACAGCAGAGACGACGAAAGAGGAGGCACTTGTAAAGTTGGTACCAGTATTTGTACCGGTACTGTCGGTGGTATTCGTACTAGCGAAGCCCATGCACATGACACCGTTCCATGAACACGGCGTGTTGTCTAAGTAGTTCCAGTCGGAGAGAGAGTTGTAGGGATCAGAGAGAACCGAGTACTTGAAGGAGAGAAGGAGAGCTCCGTCTTGGTTGAGAGCGGAGAGAGGAGAGAGAAACAGTGAGAGTAATAGGAGCAGAGATAGTGAGAGACGGTGCATGGTGAGAAGCATGGGCATTATGGTGGGAGCATGGCTGGGGAAGAACTAAGAAGGGATGGAATATTAATGAAGCAGTGGGAGAGGGTGGTAATGAAGCAGTGGGAGAAGGTGGTAATGGTGGTAGGAGAAGTAAGAGGGGTGGGAGATGAGAGAGAGAGAGAGAAGGGCTTCTTTTGGGTAAAAGAAAGGTGACTTGACCTCCTTTTTGCTTGGGAAGGTTGAGAGAGGGGAGCAGGTGACTGAATAAGCTTGAAATGATGGTATAATTAATGAAGATTAGAAAAGAGAGAGGGGACAGGCTATGAGGAGGCTAAGTAGTAGGCAAGGGTGGGCTTCTTTGGATGACAACAAACTCTTGGGTTGTGTACAGATTGAGGATAAACTAGCAAATAAATGAGAGTAGTTGTTCATATTAGTTTAGGAAATGTTTGAGGTCCTTAAGACTACAAAAAAAGGCTTCATTATTTTAAGCAGAAATTCTCAAAGCATGTGAGGAGAGAGGGCAGAAAAGAAAATTTAATCTTGTTCATTTGTTAAGAATGAATATATTGAATCAAGCAATTATAAATGTAGAAGCAAAGTAGGTCCATCGAATTTGATCAACTGATTAATTCAATCATTGCCCTTAGACCTAACTCCTAGGTGTTGGAACCACCAGTATATATAGAAATAGAAAAAATATGTTTGGATTTGGAAAGGAATTAAGTAAATGTAATTAAATCACATTTCTAGCTTCATTCAAAAGAAATTTCTTGACTTTATTGCTGATTCCATCTTGAAATAGAATTCTCCGAGTTGTTTAAACTTGCTTTTTTATTTCTTCTTTGCGGTTAGCATTTTAAAATTTTTAAAGCATAAGTTGTAATATAGAAAAGAATGCATGCATAGTTAGGTGACAAGTCTATTATATAATGATGAAATTTATAATCTTATGGAAGGATGTAGGTTTAAATTTTATAAAAAAAAAATCTAAACAATAAATGTTGAATTTAAAAGCTTCTTTATACAAATAAATGGACAATTCTAATGTACATCCAGTTTTTATGGTGCATTCATATATTTAAAGAATGTTATTAAATTAAAAAATTAAAATTTTAGATGTCTTTTAAATTATTCAATATACTGTGTATTAAATTTGAATCAGTTTTTAATTTTGATTAGTCATTTATCATAAGTTAATTAAAACTATTGTTAAAAAATTTAAATTGTTTGATGAAAGTCTAAATGTCTTTAAAATTAGTCTAAATTTAATACACATCATATCTAATTAATTAGATATATCATAAAAATTAGATGCACAGAGGATTACTTTACTCTTAATTAAAAAAGTCATCTTGAGTTCTCAATTTTTCTAATACACAAGAAACAGTTTTTTTTCCAAAATTACTTGAATGTTGTGAAATATAATGATACATGTAACCTTGAACAATCTGATAAAAAAGAGCACTTGCTATTTATTATGCATACTGCTAACATAGAAAAATCCAACGACTAGGCTACGTAGGAATTTAACATGGTGCTCAAGTGCACATCAATAAGAGAGCTTTTAACCTCTTCCTTTGGCTCCTTTTTATTTATTTATATATAATAACTTGTGAGACGCATGGGAACGGAGAAGTAGGTTAAAGAAGAGAATCTCTGTTTTAAGCCGGGGACACCAAGTTCGGGGGCCCCGTACGACTAGCACATTTTATGGTTATATATAGAGTGGGAAAAATGGCACGGCGGAGCCGGCTCCGTCACGGAACGGAACGGCACGGCACGAACGGCACGGCACGCGTGTCATTCGCGTGCCGAGACTTGCGTGTCCCGTGCCGTGACCATTCGCGTGCCGTGCCTATCTTTTGAAACTTTGGCACGGCACGTGAAAGATTTTAGTCACGGCACGGCACGGCACGTAGTCACGCGAGTCACGTGTAATTAGAACTATTAGATATTGATTTAATGGTGAATCTTGAATAAACTAGCCTAAATTATGATTAAATGGTCACGCGAGTCACGTGAGTCACGGCACGTTTAGGCACGGCGTGACTCACGTGGCGTGACCATTCACGTGCCGTGACCACCTCTTGATATTTTGGTTCCGGCACGGCACGTGAAAAATTAACTTGGTCACGGTACGGCACGGCACGTTTTTCTCACTCTAGTTATATATATATATACAGGGTCCGGAACTGAAGTAACCCAAATTTTGAGTTTGGATCTGGACCAACCGATCAAAATTCGAGCTAATTCAATGTGAAGTGGAATACACAGACTCCTTTAATATTTGTTCCAGAGCAGATCAGAGGATCCGAATTCAAACTCAAAATTGGGGTTACATTAGGAGATCCAAATCCTATATATACCTCCGACAAGTTATCTCTTCGTTTTTTGAATGAATTGGCGGAGGCTGCCAATAATTTATGAGGGATGCTTCTATGGACATAAGGACCTATTTGTAAAATGAACATATTTTCATTTTCAAAGTTCAAACAGTCGATCTGACCGTTCAACATTATCTCCATATTAAAATGTACTTGGAGGTCAAATTTTACATTTTTTTGAATTTTTTTACTATTTATTAAGTATTTTACAAAACTAGTCAAATTCAGACCATTGAATTTTGTACCCATATTAATAAATAGTAAAAAAATTCAAAAAAATGTAAAATTTGACCTCCAAGTACATTTTAATATGGAGATAATGTTGAACGGTCGGATCGACTGTTTGAACTTTGAAAATGAAAATATGCTCATTTTACAAATAGGTCCTTATGTCCATAGAAGAATTTGCCATAATTTATTAATATAAAGTACCATTTACAAAATATCACGAGTGTAGGGGCTTACACTAGTATTTACAAGAACACTCACCCCCACACTAATTACAGCATCCATCACTTAGCAGTTGAAAAACCACATTCTTCCCGTCTCTACAGCTCTAGAAGCTGTTACCTCTGGTGGTACCCAAACCCTCTAAATATTAAGTTATTCCTCTGCAGCCAAATATGCCAACAAGTACTGGTAAAGAAAGCCGCCCCCAGTTGAAGGGCCTTCTTACCAATAACAAGTTATCTCTTCGTTTATGGTAACAATATAATATAATTAGAGATCCAACTAAAAAATATAAATTGGAGAGCTAAAACTTAAAAATATAAAAATGTGTGTTAATTGAAATTTGAATTCAAGTCTCGATAATAACAAAGTGAAATTCTAATAACTAAGTTATAAGGTATGAGAGTCTGAATTATTGGAGACGTTTTGTTTAGCATCAGTCCAAATTCAATTTGATATCCGGCCATAATCATCTGATCCGTATAAATAGTCGTACACACTTGATTTGTGTGAATCTTAATGCTAATCGGACAGTTCTCATATGGCACCGGATCCATCGTGCACACTTAATTGAGGCTTACATATGTAATTCTTGCCGGTTCATGACCACACGGCACTGGCTGTCGAGTCCAGATCCTCTAAAGTAACCTAATCTTTGGGTTTTGGATCGAGATCGTCCGATTCGAATTCGTCGCTTGAGATCGTCTCGGAATTCAAATTCGTCGTCGGAATGTGTGCTCTCACTTCAGAAATGAAATTTCATAAATTCGAATCGGACGGTCTCGATCGAAAATCCAAAGATTGAGTTACTTCACTGGATCCGAATTCCTGGCTTTCTCCTTTCTCCACTTGAAAATGGAGAAAGTTGAATGCGGAATCAGATAGTAGGAATGGAAAAGTGAGAAGTCTACTCTTGTGTCGTGTGGGTCTTGTTTGTAACAAGCCTCCTCTATTATATGGTTGTGTTTAGAATGTGACTGGGTTGAATGACTGGGTTGAACTGTTTTCAATATGGTCTTTTGCATGGGACCAGGAAATATGTGGTCGGTAACTATGGACCATTATATTTCATCATGACATCATTACGTGGGCAGGTGAAGTATCCAGCTTATCATTTTTTTAGGAATGTTTTTCGGTAATTTTTTCTGTGTGGAGAATTGTGTTACTTGTGTACTATTTTCTCTGATACCCTTTTTCAAGAATCCCACATATATTACTTTCATCTTTAAATCCAATAATTCTTATTTATCTTTCTGCTAAAATTTGTGTACATATCCCCTCATCTTTATCACTTGTGGTGTATTAATACATCTATAAAATGTACAATTTTTCCTAAATCTGTGACATCGTTCTTGAATTAATGTCCCTCCAAGAATAAAAATGCATTCATGATTATTGATTTGAAAATTATAAATAATTTGATAAAAAAAAAAATAAGAGAAGGATTCGAATGCCACCGTTATGTCTTTATTTTTATAACTTTAATAATTTACAACCTTTAAATATGATTCTATTTTCTCTATACACATATAAAAGATTATGATATTTTAACTTTGTTTTGATTGTTATCAAAAACTTGCAAAAATATACTTATGTGAACTATTTATGGACGCTGATTTTTTAATTTATTTATTCATATAAAAATAAAATCAAAAAGTGATATTTTTTTTATTGTTCACGTAGATAATATAGAGCACATATAACAATTTTATTTTGATATATAAATTGAGAAAATGTTATTATAAAAATAAAAAGTAAAGACACTATAAGAACACAAAAAAATGAAAACTTTTGAATCCTCCTTAAAAAAATGATATCTATGAATATATGCCTTTTATACAGGTAAAAATGGAACATGTTCGTTCTTCTCCGTGGGAAATAAATTATCTTTATCTATCATCACATTTTTTTTTTAAAGCAGCAGAACTTTAATCTATTTTTTTTTTTAGAATAACTTTAATCTAATGCGATATCCTTGATATGACAATTCCAAAAGAAGAAAAAGTTGCTGTATTGTGAAGAGAAAGATGCTTTAGAATAGTCCGACAGGTCCAAAAGAATATCAGCACTTTGTAGAAGAAGTTTGTGTTGATTAGGGGGTGATTTTTTTATCTGATGCATTCATGTAACATCAAGTGGATTATATTCCCATTCTACTTCAACAATTTCACTTCTCCTCAATAGATGAAGTAAATTTATTTGACGACTAAAATATTGATTCAACACGCACTCACATTTAATTCAATCTCAACTTCGTACTGAATGAAGGAATATATAACCAAGCATATAATAATTCTCCTGCTTTGAAATTTTCAAATCGTTTTCAAATTGATGCTCCTCGTAATATTGTACACTACACCTCCTCATGCATATTGCATGCTCTTTTTGTAAGTAAATTCTCACAAAAACAATTTCATATTTTGAATTTACTTTTAGGAGTATGGTTAAATTAAATGCCTCATCGGTTTTGTGCCCCATCATGTTCCAACGTTATTTTTATTTTCGAAGTATAAACAGTTGATAACTGCTCAATATGATCTTCATATTAAAATGTGCTTGGATACAAAATTTTATATTTTTTGAAATTTTTTTTGCTATTTTTTAAGATAGGTACAAAATCACTGTTTTTAGAAGATTCTGGACCATTCAAAAATAGTAATTTTGTACCTCTCTAAACAATTAGTAAAAAATTCTAAAAATTCTAAAATTTGTTATCCAAGCACATTTTAGTATGAAGATCATGTTGAACGGTTCAGATCGATTATTTAGACTTTGAAAATAGAGATAATGATATTGAGCCAAAATTTTTATTCATACCATATTCCCAAAAAAAATAAACCAAAAAACCATGATTTTGAGAGATTTCCAAAAACACCCAGGCCACCAAGCCAATCTGTGGCCTCAAAAACGGAGGCCGCCAAATGGCCCTGCGGACCCGACAAAACAAAAAAAACCTACAAATTTCAACATATTCCTTTGATTTTATATTAATTGTTTAATAATTTTTAGAAATAGAAAGAATAATTAATAATTTAAATATGTTAGAAAGAAAATTAAATAAAATAGATAAAACATCTTATAATTTAGATGTAGAAGGACTCCTAAATATTTTTTAGGCAGGATTTTTTCAGGTTGTAAACAAAATTAAACTATTTCTTGGTGTGTTACTAGAAAAAAATAAAAATACTTTGTATCTGAATTATTGATCCCGGTTCAAAAGTCACTTCTAGTAAATATAGAAATTATTGTATTCTTTCTATTTCTGAAAATTATTAAACAATTAATATAAAATCAAAGGA
The DNA here is from genome assembly GCA_011114355.1 of Carex littledalei. Classification (NCBI taxonomy): domain Eukaryota; kingdom Viridiplantae; phylum Streptophyta; class Magnoliopsida; order Poales; family Cyperaceae; genus Carex; species Carex littledalei. Next base: position 3,452,805 of record CM022092.1, on the reverse strand, counting down.
ATCTGTTGAAATTTTGAGGATTTTTTGTTTTGTCAGGTTGCAGGGCTATTTGGCGGCCCTCTGTTTTTGAGGTCGCATATTGGCTTGGCGGCCTGGGTAGTTTTGGAAATCTCTCAAAATCAGAGTGTTTTGGTTTATTTTTTTTTATTATGGTATAAATAAAAATTTCGGGATATTAAGGGCATGATGGGCACAAAATCAATGGGACATTTTAACCCTGCTCTACTTTTAGTGCCTTTCTTAATGATATATACCCGTTCCTTATGGCGTAACATCGTACATGAGACCAGTGTTGTAAAAAATGTCCGTTTAGGTCGATTAATCAACATATTAGTCATTGGCGGTGATCAAATTGTCACAGATTTTTCCAATTAATCGGCCGATTATTTCCAATTATGACCGATTATTTCCGTTTATTTCTGATTAATCGCTTAGCGGTACCCTGTCCGTCCGACGAGCGCATACCGTTATACAACACTGCCCGAGACCAAGCAGATAGTGTGCATTTATCTATGTGTTAGAACATTATTTTTTTTTTAAATAGTACATTTATTAGAATTCATCCATTATCAATTTCATATTAAAATTTTGTTAACCCCGTCATGATAACATAAATCTAAATATTGAAGGGGCTAGTATAGTATGGTGTGAGGCATACTATGCAAATTTAGTTATGTTAACATTGAAACATAAATAATTATTTATCTAGGAAGGCACACTAGCTAGAAATCTAATCTTCACAATTGTAAAAGATTTTTTTCAAATATACTAAAAACAAGTATTAATTAATACGCCTATTCAAATGGGATTCAAATCTGCTGAAATCCAAAATCATGAATAGTAACGCTGAAATTTCTGAAATCCTGAATCCAGCCGTTGAACTATTTCGAGATACGTGTACAGAAAAACTAGCTGTTTCGAGATGCGTGCACAGAAAAAGTTGAACGGTTAAATTCGGAATTTCAAGAATTCTAGAAATACGGGTCATGTATCTTGGATTTTTGATTTGAATCCATTCAAATGTTATGCTTGTGAAAATCCTTACGTAGTCACGTTGGAGTCTCATGGACTACATGCTATGTATGTGCTGACAAAAATTCGAAAAAGAAAATACATAGATCCATTAGTTGGAAGTCTAGGCTTTTGGATTGGCCTTGGGATACCTTAATTACCATAGAGGTCCATTGCTTCTACAGTATCTTCGCATTAAATTCTTGTGACATCTAGCCACTATGTGCGACATGCCTTCATTTATAACTGGTGCATGTGAACCCTTGTTTGGTTCAATCATAGTACCACGACAATATATTTTCTTTGAACGGTCCAATCTAACCGAAACACTAAAGATAAAACCTCAATGAGAAGAACAGAGTTTAACTTTTAACAGCTAAAGATTGAGGCTTTGAGTTGCTTATATCTTGTTCTTAAATTGTAGAGAGGTAAAAAAGTCACGTCTTGACGAGATACATCACGACACATTACGGTTCTGTCACGGCACGGCACATGTGCCGGTCACGTGTTGTGATTTGTGTGTCTCGTAACGTGATTATTCACGTGACGTGACTATTTTTCAGCCGAAAATTGATAAGTCACAACACACGAAAGATCTTGTCACAACACGTGATCACGCGAGTCACGCGTGATTAGGTCTATTAGATATTGATCAAACAATGATCAATATTGAATAAAATAATTTAAATTATAAAAAAGTATCTAAATATGATCTCACATATAATTTGAATACGTTATGTATTAGTGTAACTCACGTGTTATGACTATTCATGTGACGTGACTGTTTTTCTAATTTAAACACGACAAATAAATTTTTTGAATTAATTACGGCACAGTACATATTTAGATCCTACATTCGGGACAATACGGAAGATAAGGTCAAACTTACCGTCATATGATAGGACCATAATTATACATGTAATTTCATATGTCGATTCAAATCTAAGTGTCAGATTTATTGTGCTTTTTAATTAAGAGGTGTTTTTGAGGTCCTGAGCCAAATTTGAATTGGACAGCCCAAATTTGAATTTGAATGGGATCTCAAATAGACTTAAATTAACTGATGCTGTCTAGGAACAAATAAAGTTAAGTCAATCTCTTTTTTCTTGGATTAAGACTAATGTAAAATCATTGTCTAAATTGATTTCTTGTCTAATTAAGCAATGTCTTTTAGTTGATCAAATAATGACTTGATAATTTTAGAGAAGTTCTCATGCACACATTATCTACATATTTTATTTGCACTATAAAAGTAATAATATTTTATTTTGAAAAAAATATTTATTCTGATTACAAAAGTTTTTGTAGCGTTTGCATAATAAGTATAAATATTTTTATATAATATATAGGACAGAGATCGTGCCCCTAACTTATATTATTAAGGACCAAAAAATTAGTACAACGCGTCTAATGAAATTTACATAAAAAGCATGCAAATGCCAAAAAATATTTGAAAAATAAAAAAATGATAGAATACCAAATACAAATTAAAATAAGACTACACCAAACAAGATATTTGAAGTTTTAAGGATTTGTCTGATCATACACAATTTCGAGGTATAATTAATATTTTTTAATAAAAATATAAATGTTTTTAATTTACAGATAAAAAGTGCAAAAATAAAGATGCAGCTATATATATATCACTTTCCTCATTTTATTCTCAAGACTCAAGAGGAATGCTTTTCTCAAAATTAATTTCAATCTCTAAAAATAGATGTATGACAATTGACAAGTGAACTGAAAAATTATAAAAAGAAGGAAATCATGCATGTAAATTATTCAAGATGGTTTCCACTTTTTTTGATTGAGGCGTGTACAAGTCATGTAAATAATGTGACATCCAGCTGCCTACATGCTTTTAAAATGAAGGAAAATGACATGGTTCTTTTTCAGTTTAAGATGGAAAACTTGCAATGCATATACTAGAAGCTTAATTAAAGTTAAGGCTGTGCAAGGAAATCAATTATTACGGAAGTTAATATTTTGCTCTCCTTTCTGTTGGCTTCTGAATGAAGCAATAATTTCTAGGTAGCCAAGCTCTATTTCACATGTACCTGGAAAAAAAATATGATAGCAAATATTTAAAAAAATGACAAATGTCAATAATAATTTCTCCCACCTAAATTGAACACAACAAAATTTAATTATTAAGTTTTCTGAGGAAAACGTGGCACATAAATAAACATAATTCTCTCTGGTCCCTGTTATATAATATGATATTAAATAAGGATATATTTGCAAACTACTGTCTCATAGCTCAAATAATATCTATCCCAAATAGGCACCGGACACGCAGGTAACGCAAAATATGAGATATCTCATATCTCACAGAGGATTTGGCGGAGTCAATATACTTCTTATGACATGCACGCTTATTGTATACTGTTTATACCAATTTGGACATGTGACTAGTTACGTCGTAATTTAGATTATGTGTCGTGACTAATTAAATTGAAATGATAGTCACAACACGTTTGTCATGCCATAATCACACATGACGTATCCAAATGTGACTTGTCAAATTTTCCACATTTTGTGACAGTTATATTTTTTTTCATAATTTAAGTTAGTTTATTCAAGATTCATCATTTGATCGAGGTCTAATGGTTCTAATCACGTGTTACCACGTATTGTGGCTAGATCTTTTGAGTGATGTGACATGTCGTGCCAATTTTCCGAATAATGGTCACATAAAGCAAATAGTCACAACACATAACACGTGAGTCATAATACGTAACCAACACACGTACCGTGACGTATCCGGTCGCAGCATGAATTTTTTACATCTCTATTACTGAGAGTCCAGTGTCCTAAGCTATGTTCGTTCTCTGCACAGAGATCCAGCCTGCGTCCAATTGAGATTGACTAATTCAAATCGAATTTGATACTACTAGCTAGAAACAAGCAAATTCAAATCTTTCGATAAAAAACAAGCAAATTCAATGACACGGTATAATGCAATTGAATCATCCAATAAAAAACAAGCAAATTCAAATCTTGCGATTGTCATTATATTCTTTTTTTTTAGTTTCAAATTTTATTCTGCGATTGTACTGATGATGTAGACTCTAGTCCTTTGGCCTGTAAATCTTTTGTCGATATTTTGTATTTTGTACTTTTATATCTACAGTTTTGGGAGGATAAAAAGGTGTAATTGTGATGTTTCTTTGAGAAAAAAGTAATTGTGATATTTTGGAAGGGTGAACCTGAATGACACCAAGACAATGGAACGCACATCATACCGCAAAACCACATAATCACTCGAAGTAATCATAATCTGGCCCGCAGATCACAAGGGGGGAAAACAGCAAAAGCTAGCTTAAGTTTTCACCAGAAAAGGAGGTCAAACAATTCAAAGCTCAACCCGCCTTTTTCTTTTTGAGGGATATCTAGAAAAAGACAATGATAACAATTTCTTGGCAACAACTATTTCTATTATTGATTCTTCCTTGGGCTGGCCAATTGTACTTCATATATTTGTTTTTCTGTGAGCACACTATTGTCTACATTAGGTGAAGAATATTATCCCCAATTAGGACATGCATTATAATAATATTTCTATTAAAAATATATATATACAATTGGGGTATCAAATTAACAGTTTCTTCAGTACGTCTATTATTATTATCTCCTATTTGGTATTTGGTTTTAGTGAGATAGGTAGAAAATCACTTGATCTAAAAATTTTAGACTATTTAAAAAAGTAATGATTTTCTACATATCTAAAAAGGCAATAAATAAAATAAAATTAGTCTGCAAGTACATGTTCATATAGAGGTTATGTTAAACGGTTCGGATTGACTATTTGAATTTTGAAAATGAAGATATTGATCTATAGTACGGACCAATCCATGCTATGCATAGTATTATAGGCTCACTCTATGTGACTATTAAACATTAGTTTTTGTTGTTTAGGTTATTGTTAATGACCTTGGTAGATTCATGTGTGGTCTGAATTTGACTAGTTTTTGTAAAATATTTAATAAATAGTAAAAAAATTCAAAAAAATGTAAAATTTGATCTGGAAGCACATTTATTGTGGAGATTATGTTGAATGGTTTGAATCGACGATTTGGAATTTGAAAATGTAGAAAATGATTGTGGTAACTTTGTTGTAACTCAAAATTGTGGTAACTAGATCCCTCCTCTATTTATAATTTTTTGTACTATTAATAAGAATTATTAGATACAATCTTGCTTGGATTGCTATAAAAAAAATGACTAAAAAGTAAAACGCTCACACACTTTCTTGATTTCTTCTTAATAAAAGCATATTACTTTTTAGAACGAGAGTTTCACCGCAGGTTCTTGGATTTGACAAATTATACCTTTTTAGGCCGAGTGTTTTACTTTACTTATGCTCTAAAGAGGCTTTTTTCATAAAAATATCTATTAAATGAGGAATAGGCGAATAGCTAGCTAACACGAAAGAATAACCCTTGAAAAGTACAAACTTTTGTCAGCTCACGGTTGGCAGTAAAATAATGTAAGACTAATACCTAGTTCTTAATTGTTATTTCTATGACTATGCATACAGTTTCCTTCACACACACACACACACACTACACACATGTGTATTTGGTTGGCCTCAGCTTTTGAAAACCAAAAAAAGAAAAGAAAAGAAAATGATAGCAACAAGCAAACTTGCTGTATTTATAGTACTCCTGTAGTACGCCTGCAGAATTATAAATTTGACTAGTTAAACTTGCTATATATATTTATATGACACATTCACCACAAACCAAATGCCATCAAGAATTTTGATGCTTGCAGCGGGTACAAATATTCCTAAAATACAAATGTCAGTAACTCGCCACACGAAGCGGCGACAGTACACCCACCATAGAGAATCAGCAATATAAAAATGGGACCAGAAGGACGCAGAAAAAGCAGAGGAATTAACTCCGCATAATTAATTTCGTCTACTGTTTTTCTGGACAAGTCCAATTAAAAGCCCTTTTTCTAAGTCTTGCTTCTAGTCCCGACATTTTTATTAATATCCAAAGTTTAATACAAATTATTAATTATAGTTCAAAACTTTCGCTAAAAATACCCAAACCGGCCAGAAAATGGCCGGTTTACTCCCCCCTCTAAACCGGCCATTTTCTGGCCGGTTTACTCTTTTTTTTTTTTTAACCCGCATTATTGAACTTCTAGATATTAATAAAAATGTCGGGTATTAGTCCACAGAAAAATGTCGCCATAAAACAATATAGCACATATACTCTTATAACTACATGATATACGACATTCTATAATTTACGACTTACGATTTATAATCGAATTTTTTTTCAAAATAATTTATAACATGATACGTTTCGAAAGTAAAATGATAGATAAAGGGTGAATTTTGACTTAATTGCATTATTTTCATATTTTATTTATTTTTACAAAATTTCAGTCTTTTTTTTGGTTAATTACAACCAAGGCGTGATCACATTTTCATATTCAAACTTTTGAAACCCCAGATGATGATTTTCTGACTAAGCTCAAACTTTTGAAACCCCAGACGATGGTTTTCAAACTTTTTATTCAACTTTGGATATTAATAAAAATGTCGGTTTAATCTTGATGAGTTTATTTTTGCTGTTTAACATATTTTTCTATTTATTTTTTATGTTGTGCTAATATTTTAATTTTGTAATATTTTCTGTTTAGCATTATCATGATAATTTTTTTTATCTGTAAAATATAAAAATAGTACCATAAAAGCACACATACACAAGAACCGAAATATAGGATAATCCAAATATACCAAACATAAATAGCACATCAAATATAAATAGTACAAAACTAGTAAAAATACAACTAAAACGGAGAGGGGGAATATCGCTGAGCCGGTACTCCGGCGTTCGCCCGGCGCAAGCGCGGCCAGGCTCGGTCTCTCTCGGGGTCATCGGCAGACCTGAGTATCTGATCGGCGGTATCCCATATGGCATCACCCGTAGGGACTGTCGGTACTGGCGGAGGTGTACCAAAGGTAGATGCAGCGAACTCAGTCCCAAAGGCAAGCTGAGTATGAGACCCGCTACCACTGGCCTCTCCATCATGCGGCATCTCTGTGCCATATCGGGGTACCCTCGGTGCCGAGCTGAACTCATCATCGGCTATCCCGTAGTAGTCCTGAAGACTGTACGAGAAGGACTCCATATAAGAAGTATCGGTCTCCGCAGGTGGTGGCTGTGACGGTATCTCTGCCGGACCCTGCAACCATACACATAAATTATTAAATTTGATCTGAATGAAGAAATTTATTAAAACCTGACAGATACTGAAGTATGACATACATAAGGCTGCACCGGACGTCCATGCTCGTCGTACCATGCCTGCCACCCAACGCCGGACAATACCCAATCATGGTAGTCCCACTCTGGATGCGAATCGGGAGAAGGTGGAAACTCCTGTCCAATAATCGACTCCGGGTCAGGCTCGGTCGGATCTATCTCACGCCAGTTGATGTTCTCTCCGGCGTCTCGCAGCATCGTGATGATCTTCCCACCGTGCCCGGCATCCTCAACCGCATTTGCATTTTTCTTGAGGATGCGGTACCCAAGATATCGCCAGTTCTTCTTGCCCATCGTGGAGATCCCATGAGCGCACTCCTTGATCCCCGCCAAAAGCTGAAACAAAATTGGCATGTCAGATCAAACATTGATGAACTATTAAGTTAGAGAAAAACTATGTAGTTTTAGGTGACTTCCGTTGCGAGCGAATGAACGGCCGTTAGGATGGTAACCATCATCAGTCTGGATCATGTCGCGGAGATGGGCACCGTAATCGCCCCGCAGATAGACACTGGCCATGTAGATCTGCACGTATCAAGCATCGTACCTCAACTGGGGATCTCCCTGGGTCTGCCGAATCGAATATGGCTCATGATAGAAGTCCAGATACTGAGGATCCTGGGCTGTCCCGCAGTATGCATCAAAATGAGTGCACCAGTCCTTATCCACCCGCCCTCGGTGGTTCATCATGTAAGGAAGACGTTAGTTACAATACAAAGCCATCAAGTAATATGAGAAATTTGACAATAGACTACGACTTACCTGTGGAGGTGTCTGTGCGTGTGCATCGGCAAAGATGGGTCTGCGGGAATAAATGCCGGTCGATCAAACTGGCGGAGCACCCGATCTGGGTAGTGGTGCTCCACTGTCCAGAAGTGTATGAGTGGACCTCGGTAGAACCACATCTCCTGCTCCTGCTGGTCAATCACCGTGACCGGCAAGAGGTGCTCCAAGTAGAACTGCTCGTAGGGCGTCCACTCAACTAGAACGGATGGCAAACTCTGGATCTCTGACCGGACTGGCCTGATCCCAACGGTAGCACCGTGGGTCCGATTCTGGTAGTTGTGGCCACCGTGCCACTTCTTGCCGTATGCCGGGCATCTCCATATATCCGGTTCGCCCCATTGCGGCGCTGCATTGGGGATAGGACGGCCCACCGGTAGCCGTGACCACGACCAGTGCTGAAGCAGGAGCACCGGCCCGTACATCTGCTTCACACTCGGCTGCATTTTCAAGAACATTAGACGTCAGTGTATTTTGATGGATTGATTGATTAAATAATTTACACTAAATTAAGAGTTGGTGACTTACCTCACTACTACGGCACATGTGGGAATACAGATACGCCAGGACAGCTCCACCCCAGTTGTACCGCTCCGGCTGCTCAAGGTCTCGCAGCAGCGGTAGATACATCATCGGCATATGGTCACCGCTGGAATCAGGAAACATGACAGAACCAAAAAGGTCCAACACGTAGCCCCGTGTATATCTGCAATACAAAACATATAAAAATTCTAATATAATCCTCGTATTATAAATTGATTAATAGAAACAAGTTATAAAATTTACCTTTGAATCTCCAGCGCGGTGGAATCTGCCGAGAGACCTGTGCTGAAGTGCTGTCGTAACCTCATCATCCGCAAATGAAATTTGGACCTCCCATGGTCCCCAATGATATAGTCCGGATCAGCTCCCAACAACTCATCGACATCACCTCTGAATCTGGTGCTGTTAGAGACGCCGCAGACGGGTGTGCCACGGATAGGCAAACCCCAAAGAGCACTCACATCCTGGAGAGTCACCGTCATCTCTCCGAATGGCATGTGAAATGTATGCTTCTCGGGACGCCATCGCTCCACCAGTCCAGCGATGAGAGAAGCATTGATGATGCTTTTCTCTGTCCGCACGATGTCCACAACCTGGTAGAGACCCAGGCTGATGAGGTACGGGGCCATCATATCGTAATACTGCATGTGAGGACACCGCAACTTCACATCTAACAGACCCATGTCCTGCGTTGAAAAATGTATTCCGCATGGTGATAACATAATAAAATTTAAACCCAACAAAATTTAAAGAAAATCTAAGAAAATGAACGTACCTCACGAGAAGCTAGTGAGACTCGGTGCTCGCTGTGGGGAATCCACAGGAGAGGACTGATGTGCTCCGTGCTGCTGGTACTGATCGGCTCGTCCACTACTGGCCGTGCTCTAGACATCCTGATGTCTAAAATAACCTAATTTCGGTAAAATTACGCTTAATTAGCCTAATTATGGTAAAAAAGGCCAAAATAACCTAAATATTGGTCAATCGTGCTAATTTCGGTCAAATGACGCTTCATTAGCCTAATTATGGTAAAAAGGGCCAAAATACCCTAAATATTGGTCAACTGTGCTAATTACACTAAATTACGCTTAATTAGCCTAATTATGGTTAAAAATGCCAAAATACCCTAAATATTGGTCATCTGCGCTAATTTCGGTCAAATTACGCTTAATCAGCCTAATTATGGTCAAAGTAACCAAAATACACTAAATATTGATCATCTGTGCTAATTACACTAAATTACGCTTAATTAGCCTAATTATGGTAAAAAGGGCCAAAATACCCTAAATATTGGTCAATTGTGCTAATTTCGGTAAAATTACGCTTAATTAGCCTAATTATGGTAAAAAAACCAAAATACCCTAAATATTGGTCAACCGCGCTAATTACACTAAATTAAGCTTACTTAGTCTAATTATGGTAAAAATGCCAAAATACCATAAACATTGGTCAACTGTGCTAATTTCGGTAAAATTAAACTTAATTAGTATAATTATGGTAAAAATGACCAAAATACACTAAATATTGGTCAACCGTGCTATTTCGGTAAAATTACGCTCAATCAGCCTAATTCTGGTAAAAAGGACCAAAATACACTAAATATTGGTCAATTTAGCTATTTACACTAAATTACAACAATATACTCTAAATTCTAACACCTAAACCCTAAATCCTAAACCCTAAAATAAATAAATTAAAAAATAAATTAGATAAAAAAAAATGTACCTCAAAGAAGAGAATTCGGTTGAGAGATGAGAGAATTGTGAGAGGAGAGAGAGAAAAAGGGGTATATATAGAGGTTTTTGCGGGTTTAAAAAAAAAAAAAAAAAAAAGAGTAAACCGGCCATTTTAGGGGGGGGAGTAAACCGGCCATTTTCTGGCCGGTTTGAGTATTTTTAGCGAAAATTTTGAACTCCGGGTATAATTAATAATTTGTATTAAACTTTGGATATTAATAAAAATGTCGGCTTCTAGTCCCTCGAGAAAGAAAAAAGAAAGAAAGCAGCAATACCAGCGCAAAACCATGTGGTCTCCACACTCATACTTATGACTCCACAATAAACAGCCAACAAAAATGCCAAAAATCAGGCTGGGGTCTGATTAAATTATGACATAAAAATATCTATTAAATGTGAAACCGCGAAAGGGTGAACCCGGTTTTATCCTTTTGTGTTGTCCACTTGTCCTGGTGCGTAAGTATTGCCCGGATCCGATTCGTCTGAATAGCAAACAACATGGTGCAATGCGTCAAAAGCGCTTTTAATTTACAGCACTTCAGCAAAACTTTAGTACTAAAATTAATTAAGCGCGTTAAGGGTATGTACTGAATTGCAAATTTAAATTGGAGAGGTTCTTAGTTCTGAGCTGTCGTTACTGACAAATGACAATGAATCTTGAAAAGACGCTAAAATGTTTTCTCAATTAAAAAGAATCAGTTATGTTAAGCAAATTTTATGTTCAATTTTACTACCATAATGACAGGTCGGGCAGGGCCGCAGGGGATATGGATTATGGACTCGAATCCGCTATCATTTTTAGGAAATTATTTTAATTTTATTGAGGCCCATTAAGGCCTATAAAAATTGGGCTTTCACCCGAATTGTAATGTAGCCCATATAAGTAAGTTGGATCCGGTTCTAAAATTAAAACAATCCGATTAAACTACGAATCCAGTACAGAGGCGAAAACGTGTGATTAAGGTAAACTGTGAAGATTCGGGTAAACTAAATAAATAAATAAAAATAATCCTAATTTCGATCTTCTTCTTTTCCTCATCCGAACATTAGTACATTACAGTATAGATGTAAATTAGATAAATATTTTTGTGATTAAAAATTAGATGGATAGATGAATCTTTTTACACTGAAACACTTCACTCGTAAACTTTATTTGCAAAAATGGCGACAAGGTCGATCTTCTCTAGTAATCCAGCAATGGCGCAACGAAGGATCGCAGCTCTGAAACAATTCCTCCCCTCTCTCCCGCACTCTCTTCTAGGCCTGGCTTGCGTGGCGCTGGTTTGTCTCACCTATATCTCCCTTCGATCGCTCAGCCCCTCCAATGCCTCCACTCCTTACCACTCTAGCGGATCTCTCAGCTTCTCCCAGGCCTCCAATTCTCAGGTACCGCTTCCCGTACTTCTTCCTCTGTGTGAAGTTCTGATCTTCTCCATGGTAGAACATCGAATGGACAGATCCCGTCAAAGAGCGTTTCGTTAATTCTGGATTTGGACGTACTTCATTTGCTGATAGCAGTAATAAATTTTGTAGTAGTTTTTCTAGAGTGCGAGAATTGTTATTGGTAGTTTCCTCTTCATAACGGTGCTGTATAATATTTGGCACGATTTTCACCATGTGCTACCTAGTTCTTCAATCAAGCACTGCATTAGGAATTAATTTGGTACCATTATCATTGTTAGGCACACGTCCAGCACTTTACAAAAACCAAACAGTAAATGACAATTCTTCATATTTGATCACCTTCTATCAGTATCAGCAAGTATCTTCCTTAACCACTTGCTTTCTTGTCTAATAAAGGATGTTGAAGATATCAAGATGACCACCTCATCAATATACCATTATCCTGAAGTGTTCTTAAAAAACTATGAAGCAATGAAAAAAGACTTTAAGGTGTATATATATCCTGATGGAGATCCCAAAACATACTATCAAACGCCTCGAAAGTTAACTGGGAAGTATTGTAGCGAAGGGTACTTCTTCCAGAACATCAGAGAAAGCCACTTCCGTACCAATGACCCCGACCAGGCTGATCTCTTTTTTGTACCGATATCTCCGCATAAGATGCGAGGCATGGTAATTAAGTGTCTTCTTTTCTTTTCTGTTCTTTCTTTTTACAAAACATGACTACTTCCACAATCTGGTACCTTAGCAGGTTTTGTTAGCAGGTTTTTTTGGTACAGGTTTTGTTGGTACCGAGTCTGACAAGCAGTACTGCTTAGTACAGACTGGTGCATACCAGTACAGTTAATCTACCAATATCATGTCTTACCTGGCATGAGACCAAAACTTAAGTCAATTCCAACTCTTTGTACATAACTGTCCCACCTGTACAGAGAATCTACCAAACCAAATCCTATTGGGTTGAGACCAAAACATCACGATTCTGGCCCTCAAGCTAAAATTTTTGGCTATTGTGTACTAGTACCTGTTAAAACACTTTTTATCTTTTTTCTTCAAGCCAGAAAAAGGGAATGGATCAGTGCTGAAATAGTTTGATAAAAAATTTAATAGTGACATCTATTTATTGAATTACCCTTTAGTTGTGCAGGGCACATCATATGAGAACATGACAATCATAGTACGGGATTATGTATTGGGGTTGATACAGAAATACCCCTACTGGAACCGAACTCTTGGATCGGACCATTTCTTTGTGGCTTGCCAAGATGTGGGTGTCAGAGCCTTTGAGGGGCTGGAGATGATGGTCAAGAACTCGATTCGGGTTGTCTGTTCGCCAAGTTATAATGTTGGCTATGTACCACACAAGGACGTGGCATTGCCTCAGATTCTTCAGCCGTTTGCTTTGCCGGCAGGAGGGAACGACATAGAGAACAGGTCTGGAAATATTTTGCAGTGACCTTTATTAAGCTACTTAAATGTTTATGACATCCACCATCACTGTTGTTTGAATTCCTTTGTTTAATCTCATGTCATTAGTACTTCACCTTAGTATGTAACTTAATTAACTAAAATAACTCTTTTGTTATCAACCAAACACAGTGTTCATTTGCCATATTTTTCTTCATTCCCTCAAGTGTGCTTGAGAAAGGGGATATTTCAAATTTCTGCCTTTTATACCTCCATTTGTCAATTTAATCTATGGCCCCAATAAAAAGTAGTCAAAATTCCATGGGAAATACAGAAATATCTTTTGGATATCCAAAAGGATGGAAAAACATCCATTTCTACCCGAAGATTCAAATAGCTTTTAGTGTTCTTTGGCAGCAGGGTAAGTGGCTTAGTGTTTGGTGTTTTGTGGCGATAAAACAGTTGAAATTGTTTGATGATAGACATGTGCTTTGCTATCTGATTTTTCATATTTTATAAGCTCATGTCAATTGGCAAAAGGAGAAATTATACCCAGTGGGGTCAGTAAATATCATCTTAAGAAGTTAGTGAAAAATCTACTGGTTTTGTATACCTACAAGGTAATTCTACAAAATTTGGTGAGGTCACTTAACCCCATCCTCTCCTATGTGGCATGGTGCTAAATGCATTAGTGAATGTAACTAACAAAATATTATACTCGATCATTGTACTGCCACCTCTACTATGTTAGATAAAAGGCATCACACTTCCGAAGTTCCGAAATTTGCATCGTTAAAAATAGCTTTCAACTTGCAAAACAATGGTAAAATACTATTAGGGGTTATAGTAGTGTAATGGGTTTTTATGAACCGCTTCTGAATGTTAGTATACCCATCACCCCCCCCCCCCCCCCCCCCTCCCCCCTCACCCCCGAACCAAATAAAACTACATTAAATACATATCCTAGAAACAAAAATAATAATAACCTCTTAAATGTATATAAAAACATTCAAAAAAGGAACATTTGCTGCTGATCTGAATTTAAGGAGCACTTTCCTGACCATTCGTCTCAATATCATCATTATCTTCCTCTGTGATAGGGATGCAGAAGCAAGCTCTCCTTCAACTGATTAAGATTTCTGAATTATTTATTTTGATTTCTCTCTGTTTTTTTTTTCTTTTTGGAATTACCAACTCGTTGAATGAACAACGTGTTAAATTATTGGTTGCATATATTCTTGAAATAAACAATTGAATCTTAGATCCAATTCAGGAGCTAAATTTCATAGCATTTAGAATTAGAGCCCCAACAACCAGAGGCGGAGGAACAGCAAAAACAATAAGTCAGTCCAACTGCTTATTAATTGTGCGCATTGTTTTCCCCTGCCAACAACCAATAAGTCAGTCCTACTGCTGCATTAATAATTGTGCGCATTGTTTTCCCCATCTTTTAAAAAATTCTGAATCCTCTCTCTCATTATTTCTTTCTTAATAAATGAGGAACAGCAAAAACAATATTTCAGAACATTGTGCGTATTGTGTTGTGGGCAGACATAAAGTTTTCCTTAGTTCAGACATAACCCAACATCAAATGATCAAAATCTGCACTCATGCAAAAGCATAGCATCTCATATGCCATATGACATTTGTAAATATCATGCATATTCTCCAAAGTCTAATTTATTTGTAAAAACTGATATCCTATTTCCCATTTAATGCATAGATAGACAGTGAGGAAAGGATAGTTTGGAGAGAGATTGTGATGTGAGTGGGAGAGAGAAGCATGAAGAATAGACTTGCTTGGGTAGGGTCATGCAATGTCTTTTGTAATTTTGGTAGAGAACTGTTGATTTTGCAGGATGCACATTGTGATTTTACATATTCCGTGGTATATATGCATTAGTATTTTATTGTCTGTTTGTTTCAGCAGTTCTCCACAACTGAGTTTTTTTGCTCACTAAGCTAAAATCCATCTGTTACTGTTCTCGTTTCTTTTTCGCTTTTCTTTGGCCTTTTGCATGGATATATAACATTGTAACATTGCTGCTTGTATTAGTTTTAGTAGTCCATAATTGGGTTTGTTTGCTCACACAGCTAAAACCCAGCTGGTCCAAAGTGGTAATGTTACTCTTCTTATTATGTTATGATAATACCCTCTATTTAGCAACTAAGCCCTGGTTTTCTACAATTTTCACTTCATCATTGGTCAACTTCCCAATTCTGTCAATATGCCCTCGACTTAACCCAACTTAAATTGATTGTCGATGTGCAACATGAATTGTGTAATTAAATACAATACAAACCGGAAAGAGGAATTAAACCGATAATAGGTGAGACTTGTGGTCAATTGGAACCAGTACAACACAGTACATGTCGTTACTCAATCATTTTTCATGTTGCAACAGGACGATTCTTGGATTTTGGGCTGGCCATAGAAATTCTAAAATTAGGGTTATTTTGGCACGTGTGTGGGAGAATGACACTGAGCTTGCCATTAGCAATAATCGCATTAACCGGGCCACAGGTCCATTGGTTTATCAGAAGCGGTTCTATAACACTAAGTTTTGTATCTGTCCTGGTGGCTCCCAGGTCAACAGCGCTCGTATAATGGACTCCATTCACTATGGTTGTATCCCAGGTCAGAACTTGAATTTTTTTGTACTCTTTGGAGTGTGTCAGGTACTGTACAAGACATGAAGCAACCGGTCCACATTGATACCTCCCAAAGCTTAACATTCAAAGAAATAGTTTGAAGCTAAACCCAACCTGAGATGAGAATACTACTCTTAGGTTGAATTTGGCTAAAGCCGGGTTTGGCCTGGTCAGGTGGTCACTTTTGCTGGGTTGAATTACCAGATATAGTCTGTTACATGCTGTTTCAGGTCCACTTATTTCATCTTGATCAGGTTTTGGTAGGGTGCTCAGGTCAATTGACATTTCCAAATTCTCAGGCCAGGTCAAGTACGGCTGATGTTTTCAGATATTGTAATTTTCAGAAGCTTATGATTTGAACTCAATCCACCAACTTTTGGCCTCGAATTTCAGTATTTTACCATACTCAGTTACCAACTAACTTCAAGTTCTACTGATGTTCTAACAGTCTACGATTGTAAAAAAAAAAATAGTCTAGACTGCTCAGTGTGCATCATTGCAACAAAAAGGACAAAAAAGAAAAGAAAGAGCATGACCCATATATGGGGACAAATTTGATTTTATTTTCGATACATTACAATAGATGGAACTTTTATTGATTTATTATTTATTTTATTTTTCAGTGATATTATCAGACTACTATGACTTGCCATTTAGTGACATCCTAGATTGGAGCAAGTTCTCTTTGATACTCAAGGAGAGAGATGTATACCAATTAAAGGACATTCTCAAATCAGTATCTCATGAACAATTCGTTGCCTTACACAACAACTTAGTTGAGGTATTACCATTACAAAAACAATGGTTTGTTAATTTTAACTCATATGTTTACCTAACAGATTAATTATATCATCATTTTTTTTGTCATCAGGTTCAGAAGCATTTTGAGTGGCATTCACCTCCAATTCCCTATGACACATTCCATATGACCATGTATGAATTGTGGTTGAGGCACCATGTGATCAGGTATTGAGAGCCTGAGCTTGCAAGACCACGGAAGTTGCTGAAACACATGCACAATTTCGTACAAAGTTGCCGATGAGATGTATGCCGATGTTGTTTTTTTACTTTTATGATAGAAGTTAGAGCTGTATAACCTGTTTGTGGATGTAAATGTTCTTTGTTTGAACCTTTTTTGTATTTATCGGAAGTTTTGAATTTTGGAGTTAGCTGTACCGGGATTAGATACTAAAACATTCACAGTAGCTCGTAAACTGATCTAGCATTCACTAATGAAGTTGGCATGTAAATGAGCAGGAAAGATTAAACCTTTGTGATTCTCTCTAACAATGAATGAACTTATGCTGCATAAAAAATGCATAAGAGACATTACAGAGTACTAATGCTATAATGCTATAATGGTGAGTACATTGCATTTATGTTCTGGTGCCATGCCATTAGGCTGGGTCAAGTGCAATCGTCCAGGTGCCTAATCGGACCAATAATAAAATTATCAAGCCTACTTAAACCAAAGTGCGATGGATCATTCTCTCATGGGCCAAAAGAAGATATGCCTACCAAATTTGTACAATAGTATGCATAACAGAATAATATTTGTTTTTGTTGTTGATCTTTGACTTATAGGCAAATAGCCAGATTCATTTACATCATCATTCAAAAGAAACACCACTATGCCTACATATTTTTTTTAGCTTTGCTATATCTTGCACCGAATCAGGACATAATTTAAAATCTGTACATGATGAGCATATTTGCAAAATCATTAATTTTTTTGACGAAGGTAGACAAACAAGGCTGTCAAGGCTGCCAAAAGGTATGGAAACGATGTCCATATTCCCTGGTACGTAAAAAAAAAGCAAATAAAAGGAATGTTGGTTAGATTGCAGGGAAGTTCGCAGAGCCAACTTGGTAACCTAAACCAATTCTAGCAAGAAATGGGTTGATGTGGCCATTTTCATAATCTAATGTAGCAGATAACCTAGAGAACAAGGTTAGCTACTTATTGGAAGCTACCATATCCACTCTCGCCGTATCAGGAATTCCGGGGGGGGGGCATAATGCAGAGAGAGAGAGAGAGAGAGTACCACAAAAGCTGCAACACTAGCAAGTGCAACCACAGGACGTTCCCTTAGCAAAAATCCAACTGCCAGCTGGTACAAAGTATAGAAGTTAACTCTAAGCATTAATCTCATTAAACAATGGCATGGTAGAAGCATGGCTTTGTTAATAATGCAAAGAAAAAAGAAAAAAATGCCCTTGGGACAACCATGACAACATCTTCAAGAAAAACCATGTGGAGCTTTCCCAATCCATATATCCTTGCCCCAAAAAAGTACTGAAAAAGGCTTGACATGATGAAAATACTTTTCTTATACAATGATATGAAAATTCTATCACCTGGAGAGGAAGGGTAATAAGACCACCACAACATACTCCTGCGAAAAAACAATCTGCCGATACACCCTGCTTACAAGTACAGTTATATATTCTTTAAATGTTGAATAAAATTTCTTATTCTTTAACTGAAGATTTTTTCAACACGAGGGAGAGAATACTAACGCAAGCGCCAGCTAGAAATGCTGTTGGGTTCCTCGCACCAAGTGAAAATCTTTCAACTGAAAAAAAAGAATGGGTAGTAACTCAATACTAATAAGAATAGAGAAGTCCAAATACAGAACAAGTGAAGAATTTTGTGAACTTACTAAAACCACTTAGGTTGCCATATTTCTGCACTACACTTGTTATGCTACGCACCTTCTCCTTGCCAATTCCTAACTAAAAGAAAAGGGATGATAACAAATGAAAACATCACAAACAAGGAACTCGATTATCTCAAAAATAATAATAAATCAAATAACTTAGCAAATGACTCTTAACCTTATTGTAAATGTTCTCAGAAGCCTTGCTTTCACGGAACAACTTACCAACATAGAATGGAATCATATCACTAATACAAACTCCCCTGCATTTATGACATCTGATCCCTCAAACCAATGATATGGCTATACTTGTCATAAGAAACAGATATGAAAATTGAAATCAACTTACCAATAAACCCAGAGAAAAGTGGAAATTATAAATGGGGCATTTGCCGAGAAAGACTTAGCTAATGATTGCCAAGTTCCATCCAGAGAGAGACTCCTTGCCAATGATATGCCAACCTAAATCAATATGAAAATCTAATTAAGAATACAAACATGGTATAGTCAGTATCTAGCATAAGTTGCTATGCTAAGACAGAAGGTACCGGTATAGTTATAGAGGACAGACCCAGACATTAAGAGCTTCTTCACTAATAAAGAGCCCGCATCCCGCAGCCATTAGCAACCAAAAGTAAACCCACCTGCATTCATCAAATTCAATTAGGAAAATAACGCATATGCATAGTAGTGATATTACATTTCTCATATTATTGGTCATGCTGAAGGCTAAAACTGATCTTCATTGTGGAATATGTTACAGATGTTAAAAGTATGGCAAAAAAGTATTTGTCAATTTGAGTTCCTTGTATGGACAGCAGAGCAGAACAGGTCAGTGCCATTCACACATTAAGGATTTATATTATTTTAATACAAACAGAGAAAATTTACCCAGGGGTCCGTTCTGGAAGTATAATTTTCTTCCCAAATAATGTAAGAGTAAACCCGACTGGAGACTCTGACGAAGCATCTAAAAATCGGGGAAAGCTCAAAGGAGACTCCGTCAAAGAACTACTCGGTTGCCTCATGTAAACAGATACAAGGGTGACAGTTGCTGCTACTCCTATTGCAACTGCAAGTTTGGCAAGAAAAGATGAACCAGCACTGCTGCTTTTCACCTCTAAACTGTCAAGCATTTCGGCAATCTCATCTTTTCCATCAGACGGTTCTGACTGGGAGACTGACGCGTATGGCATTGTGGTAATAGCATTGTACGTTTTCTTTTCCCTAAAATATACAAGGAATTCATAAAATATCTGAATAATGTGGAAGAATCAAGCATTTGTATCTTATCAATTTGTCACTCAAAAAAGCATGAGCTAAGATTAAAGGAATGATTAAGCATCAATTCTTAACACTCCCATAACACGAGACAGTTTACCATATGCTTATCATTTGCAATATCAATAGGAAAAAATATTTAACTACCAAAGGATGTCATGTCAGGATTTCTGGCTTTAGTACCATCCTTATCAAACAATGCAAGCTTCAAATGATGGTGGAGAAAGGTTTTATTAATTTAAGTTCTTCACACAGGATTTGGTGTCTATTTTAATTTCTGATGAATCTGAGGGGATAAAATTCACACAGACCAAAAGATTCAACTTTTCAGGCCTACTTTTAAATTGGGGGGGTGAAAAAGGAAAACTGGAAGTGTGAAATCGGAAAGATGTAAATTACAGAAACGGTCCTTTAGTTTTTGCCAATTTCACCCCTCCAGTTTTAACCTGCTGGAAGGAACTTCCCACTTAGAAGCTTTTTTACTTTTCTTACTAATTGTAATTTACCGAAATGGTTTGTTTCATGCAGCTCAGACTAGGTTTTTCCTTTTTTCTGACTAATAGAATATAGCGCGGACCAAAATGCTGCAGCTGGCAATGGAGCATCAAAACTTCAGGGAGAAATGGGTCATAATATAATTATTGGAATAATTTGCTCACAGGGAAGTCATTTAGCAAGACCAGTGGCACAGAGAGCAAATCAGATAGTTATTTATAGTGCAATTCGCATGCACTATAAATCCAGAGTTGTCCGTTCAGCTGTTCAGTATGAAAAACAGTGCAACTGGCACGCAACAGAATCACACAATACAGATAGTTATTTAATATTTATAGTGACTGTTTTTCATAATTCTGTATTTATCTACCTTCTCTGTGCCATGACATGTCTTATATGTCTTACTCGGAGAACTCAGTTAGGCACTAACAAAATGTGCAAAACAAATGCAGGAATAATTACCTTGCAAATCCTAAGAAATTCGAATCCACATTTGCTCCCTTAGCACTTGAAGTAATTCTTCTTGAAAGAACCGTAAAACTAGGTACGGACCTCTGATTGAGGAAGGAAGTGGTGCCTAAAGGAGTAGACTGAGCAGAGAAAATGGCCATTTAGCCTCACGGAGGATTGGTCGCGAGCTTGCCAAGTGGAGAAGCAAAAGAGAGCAGATCAGCGATTAGAATTCAGGATGGTAAAAATCTCGAATATTCGACCAGTATCTGAATCCATGCGGCGAGATCCGATCCGACGTAGCCTATGCAATTATTATTATGATTATTCAACCTATTTCTGTTCTACTTAAATAGTATTTTGTGGGGTCGTCCTGTCAGATAGCACCGCGCCCCTATGAACGTGGGCCCCACTGTCAGGTATTACAGAATGGCATTGAGAATCTGATGTTCCTTTCATCCTTCGGTCAGTGGAGTCAACTATACCCTGGTTTGGATTCCAGCTCGTAAATTCAAATTAAAAAACCTTAAAAGAATTAAAACAGATTTTCATTATCTGCCAAAAGGAAATGAAGAAAATTACAGGGCCACAACAGTGATGAATAGATTTTTCTTATTGTAATTTTCCTCTTTTTTTTCTCTTTTTAATGTGACCTGTTATACTCTTTAGTCTTTACACATTGTAGCCACGCAGAAGCTAAGGGTTAAATCCTGATCTAAATACAAGTGGCAATAATAAACATCTTTACGAGCAAGTAACTACATAGCAGTACACACAAGGAGCCAAATACAAAAGAATGCAAATCAAAGTATAATACAATCTCAACCCCTCAATTGAACAAATGAAAAGACAGCCATAATCAAGCAAAGAAGAACACCAGCCACATTGGCCGGCTGGCCGCTCTTAAGAGCTGTTGGGGTAGCTGGTGCAGGAGCCGGTGGAGACTGGTCAGCAACAGCCACGACAGGTGGCAGTGGTGGGTCCACCACATCAGCCGGATCAAGGATTGGTGCTGGTGCTTGGGCTGGAGGCAGAGTACCAGGACTGGCTGCTTCAAGCAGTTGACCAGGTGTAGACGGTATAGTCGTGTATGGTAAATTCGCATTAGGATTCACACATGGACTCCCTGTTTGCACATAGACCACAGTTAGTCGATAACATCGTGAAAACAATAAATATAAGAAAATTGTTAATACATGCCCCTTCAAATATTATCTGCACCCTTGCAAAACAAGAAAAATCTCTTATCACTCTTATCAGTTCCCCAACCATACAATACAGAGAGTGCTGAAGTTGCCCTTTCTGTCTCCCCTCTTTTTACATCAAGAAGAACAGCAAGGAATGATGGGCAGATAGGGCAACTTCTTTGAGAAGTTGGGCGAAGCAAGGGTAGCTTAAAATAAACAGTTGTACTTACTCAAGTACATATTTCTCCATTAAAATAAACAGTTGTACTTACTCAAGTATGTGCTTGCAGTTGAAGGGAACTCAGTAACAAGCCCATCAACCTCCATAGGGTTGACATAAGTGTCAATCTCAACAATTGGATCTGAGAAGTAGTCATATGGGATTGCAATGAACTCATTACGCAGCACGTGGACAAACAAAGTCAGGTTTGCCTTTTTCACTGTCTCTGCCACGTCAGTGAACCCTGAAAAAGGTACAGAACAGCATGTTGACTAGGTTATTTTAGTAGTTGATTGCTTTCATAGTATCTAACCTGCAAACTTGTAAGCTCGCACATTTCGAACCAGTCAGGACTAAACAAGATACATATTAAGCATAACACTGGTACCAGCATATACCACTCAATGCCTGTTTGAATGAAATATCAAGAGTCGTACCAGAAAGGAAGAAGCCCACGCTTTTGGTAACAGACTGACGGTTGATATTGACTGCATCAGCGTATTGCTTGATCTCAGTGACACTTGGCACAGGTATGGTGCTGATTTGCTCCTTTATTATGAAAACCCGCTTGTAACTAGGGGCTTCCTTGAAAGCGGAGAGGACAGCGGTATCATCAGACTGGATGAAGACTTCTTTCTCGGTTTGTTTATCAAAGCTGGCATTTGTTAGCGCATCAGAGACAGTTTTCACTATGTCCAGTCCCTTTTTCGAAGCCAGGTATGGTGCATTCTAAATTCAAAATAAAAATATTGTTACTTCGTTAAGCCTTCCTCTATTTTCTTTTTAAAAAGCCAATGAATTCTGCATTATTATTTACCTACTGTTTTTATTTTATCAGATAAAATACCCAAAACAACCTCAGTTCTTGCTCATTAGTGGAGATAAGAAGAATCGAGAAGGTAATTTGGGTATTTCTCAATAAAAATTGGGAAGATGGACCATGACCCCATGAGGGTGTTTCTCTTGATGCATAGAGGATACAAGGATATTTTCTATATGTTGCAGGGATATACAGAATATATTTCATTTCAAAGTTACATGGGATGTACAAAGATTTATCATTTTAAATGAAATATACAATATGGGTTAACATGTATTACAATAATGATAATGATGTGAAATACCTCAATGTTGATCAAGATGCCAGAGACACTACTGTTCTTGGCGAAATCAAGAAATTGAGCCAAGGTCATGAAATTTCCCTGGTTATTTGCTGCAGGATTTCTCAACAAGCCAGACTTGGCTCCAGGACTCTTCATTTGAGCTGGAGAGGGATAAAAAAAAAAATTGAATTACACACCAACTTCAAAAAGTATGGATGGCTTGTCTAAATGCTGTCAAGTTTGCTAGAGCAAAAAAAATCATGAAGTACATCAAAAGTCAAACTTCCATACAAGCCAATACAGCTGTATGGCAATTTGGTGAAATGGTATGCTTACAAGAAGTTAAACCAGATTATGGGTATACTAAGCAAAAGATGGTATATGTTTCATCAAAAAGGCTATGTTCGAGAAAAAAATAGTATGCTCACAAAAAGTTAAATCAGATAAGAAACATGCAATAAAAAATGGTATATTCGATCAAATTCAAAATGAGAGTAAAATTCAATTTCTTAACTAACTCTTGTCAGTATGTACACTTACGTTTCAGAGTTTGGATGTCACTCCAAGAGAGATCGAATGAGAAAACACCGGCGTCTTGCTGGATCTCAGGGACAGTTGTTGAGCGGTCCATGAAAGAGGCAACAGCATTGGTGTCACCCGTTAAGTCGATGCTGTCAAGGCAGAAGGGGACACCATCTTTCGACATCTGTACAGAGCAGTCAATGACATCGGTGCCATCAGACACTGCCTGCTGGTATGCAAGGTCAGTACTTCCAGGGTAGATGCCACTCGCACCATTATGAGATATCACCCGGGTTTTTGCTAAAATATTGACAGTTATAATGTGAGATTCATGTGGTCACTGAATATAAGAAAAAGTTATGTTTTTATAAAATAACGAGTATAATGGCAATAGTAGCTCTTACCCTGCTTATGGTTACCCTGGGTGTGTGCCAAGCAAGCTGCAAGTGGAATGATAAAACAAAGAAGATGAAAATCCGAGAAACAAATAAAAATATACTTATACTAAAGTGGGAAATTTCAAATAGACCCTTCTAATCCAATACATCACAGATATCCTTGCAGAAGAAGAAATACTATGCATACACTACCAATGATAGAAAATATCACATTGCATTAAAGTATCTCCTATACACCTTCCTTCCTGATTTTTCTCATAAAATATTCCTAAAGGAGGAACTATGATTACTCATTTCACTACCGAAAGACATTAAGTATCTTTCAAGAAACCAGAAAGGAACATGTTTGATATTCTCATTTTACAAAAGCATATAATTGGAAAATCAGAATAAATTGATACTATGTACTACTGAAAAGAACCCACCTATAGACTCCGAAGCAGTAATAGGAAAATCAGTAAGCACACCATCCACTGAAAAGTTTGCATTATCAACAAACTTCAAATACTCGGCTGTTGGATCATAGCTAAAATTATAACTCATCTGTAAATCATTTCCGAATCCCCAAGCAAAGACCTCTAAACCCAATGAATGTGCCTCATTTACCAGACTGGTACTTGACTCGAGATAGCCCCCCTTATTAACTGGCCAGATGTAATCTTTGGGTACCAATATACCACTTGCATATGCCTTGACTGATTTTAGGTCCTTTAGGATGGTACTGTATGGTTGGTTTGTGGTTGGTTCAACGGAGTCTTGGGAGAGAAATTTGAGCACGAGTTTGGTCTTCGCTTTGCCTAGTTTTCCATTTATGGATTTCAAAAACCCGATTTCTGTTGAAGATATGTAGTCGGCCCGCATAATAGATGCACCCTCTATGATGTATGGCGCCACATCTAGCTTGTGCTGCTTATAAAAAGTGTTGCTCTACAAAAAGAAGTTAAAATTTGAAAGACCATATTAGGGTTATAGAAAAGGCCTATTAAACATGAACCGATTTGAACTTAAAAATAACAACATGATGAATGGAAACCCCAAGAAAACATGAAATATATCATATGCACCCCTCACTTTTCATGCTTTAGCACAAAATGGGCACATGAGACTTTTGTCCTTTAGCAGGTGTACATGATTTTATTTAATTTATAAAGGTACAATAAGGATAAGATAGTTCCAAGTTCCAATCTAGAAATCCAATTTTTGGAGGGTTATATATGTAAAGTTAGAAACTCATGGTGCATTCATGCAAAAAGTTACCTCCACATTAACCCAGAGGCCTGGGGGCTTGAGAGAGAGCAAGTCTTCAAGCATGTAAGGTGGAAAGGCTCCATCGAATATACTGGGCCGAGAAAATATATTCTGGACCACTTTTAATGCAAAAAGAAGAAAATTTATCATTAATCAAATAATATTAAAACTCATCAAAAATCTACATTATAACTGGGTCAATTAGTACCAACAAAAAAGATACATTTTCAATGGAGAAGAGCACATTGAATACAAGCAAGGTTGATAAATGGTATTTGAGACTGCAGCAAATGAAAGATAAAACATCATGCTTGTAATTCAGAAAATAATATATACATATAGAGCCACTTACACGAAACATTGAATAGCTGATCACTGGTGAAATCATTAGAGAACCAGCCCCGTACCTGCTCGCCGTTTATTGTATATGTTTTCTGGCCCTTGGGAAATATACTTTGAATGTTCGTAGAATTATCGAGCCTCATGTCATTTTGGCAAATGCCAACCCCATCTTTGGTCATTTGGAGGCTGCAATAGAGAATCACATCCTTAACACTTGCACTCACGGCGAGTTCATATGCGAATTGGCTTGAATCAGGAACTAGACCAGAGAAACCACCATGTGCTACTACACGCGGTGCCTTGCCTAAACAGAAAAGAAATGAATTAATGAGAAACGTAATTTGTCAATCCAGCGAGGAATTAAACATGGACTATCAGAATCAATCAATTTGAGAAATTACCACTTAAAGTCTGCCATTGAGCCGTAGGTTTAATTGCTGCTGAAGCAGCTAAACCCACAAGCCAGGAGGCAAGAAGGAGACGCAACATTGGTTCCAATTCCTAAGAGGGATCCCTGAGATACAAAAGTGATAAAAAGAATTAATGTTTAAGCAAGGCAACATGAACAATGAATATATTTCTTGTTAATTCAAAACTGCAAACGGTGAAAGAAAACATATGAATAAGTTTTTATTAGAAAAAAAAAACTTGTGCATGTTTCATTGCCATGTAATATTGGAATACCCCATAATCGCTAAAGTATTAAAATAGATCTCAAATCAAGCTCCACGAATAGAACTCGCAATACTAAAATGTCACTTTAAAGATTATAAGGAAAAATCAACAAATGTAAAGACAATGTCTTAGAAATCAGATTTTTTCTTAAAAAGTACCAACCTGAAAAATCCCAAATGTTTTCTCTAATGGAATCCTCTCTCTGGATAAATGTCAGAAGAAAGAGAAGAGAGAGAAGAGACAGCTTAATTTTGCCTTCCCTGGCTCTAGAAATTGAAAAGGGACAAAACGAAAACACGGGAAGCACAATCGTAAAAATCTAAATTTGGAAGATTACCTGTTTTTGGAATGCCGACCTAGCTTCTCTTTCTCTCTCCATCGTTCTTTTCTGTAACTTCCCCCTCCGTCGCTCTGGCTCTCTCTTTCTCTCTCCAAACGGTTCCATAACTCAAATGAGAGAAACTATCGACTGAGAGTGAGAGCAAAAACGCCCGAGAAAAACGCAAGTCGGGAATGGTGATTGTTCGCGCGCTCATTAATTGGAAGGAAATTTGGACCGTCTATCTAACGATCGAACCGTCGAACGGTTCAGATCGCACCTGAAAGATGCTCTAAATTTTAAAATGGAGGAGGTAACGGAATAGTTATGTTTAGATCCGGACCGTTCGATCAGAATCCAGGTCAATCCAGCCGAGGTGAAATGAACTGTCTCTTTTAATATTCATGCGGATTATGATCGAACGGTCCGGATCTAAACAGAAATATTGTGTTACCTTAGGTGTTGTGAATTCCTAGTGCCTACCGATATGTCATAGGAATTGGCTGATCCCATTTTTTTATTAATAGAAAAATAAATAAATAAATAAATAAATATCGAAATAAGGTAGGATTTTATGAAATTTTGTAATATAGTAAGAACGTAATGGTTTATCACGTCTGCTGGATGTTATAAATCATCACGTCCAGCTAATTTAAACTGTAAACTCTACACTTGCTAATTAACTAAAAAAGCAAAAAGAAAATTCAAAACCCTGCAAATAATTCAAATTAATGGTTCCAATGTGTGTTGTTTTTCTTTTTGAAAGTTTCAGCAGTTCAATTCATGTGCTTGAATTACGAAATGATATATTTCCCGTGTTTTTGTAGTCTAATTCAATTGTTCTAAATAGATGTTCGCTATTTTTTTAGATCTCATTGCTTCAATATGTTCGCTAATGTTTCAATTTAACTGCTTATTTAGATCTAGATTAAAATGTAAACTCTTCACTAGATGATAATGGCCAAAGTAGAAAATTTCTAGCTGGATGTGATAGACAAATTTTTATTTTTGCTTTTTTAGTTAATTAACAAGTGCGGGATTTACGTTTTAGATTAGCTAGACGTTATAGTTTATAACATCCAACAGACGTGATAAACCATCACGTTCTATATTCCAAAATTTCACAAAATCCTATTCTTATTTGATATTTATTTATTTATTTTCTATTAAAAAAAATCGGTCGGCGGATCGCTATTCGCTAGAGGCCCCTGTCATGTCCGCAATACGACCCAGACCCTTGGAAGGACTAGAAAAAAAATGAATTTTTACGCCTGTGCGAATAGGTACCTGAAGATCGTGTTAAAAATATTTATTTTAAAAAATTGAAAAATCACGAATAGACGTGTTTACAAAGCAATTCACTATCTATCCAAACGATAGGAATAATTTATCCCCGATATCATCGTGTTAAAATAATTAAATTATTCTTCATTGATTATAGAATTATTTATACTTTTGGATTCAATCGAAAAAATACCAAAATATCGATGTTGGTGAAATTTAATCAAATAGGATTTATTTTGCTCGTAGGATGAGAAAAACATTTAAAAATAAATTCAACTTGATCTAAACTTTTTGAGTGAGCATGTATATAACTAAAAAATTAGAATGGTGCCATATTGATTTTTTTTGCCATAATTAAATTTTACATGGATGAATGCAAAAAGTGCTAAATAAAGTATACCAACTGTGAGATTATTTTACCTTTCAAATTGATGATATCAATTGTTAGAGAGAGTGTGATAAAACTTAAAATTAGAGTCTATTCGGCCGGATACAAATTCAAGGGATTTTATGAGTTTTACGATTCATTAGACATTTTTTTTTTTTTCAAATTGTGTTCGAATACAAATTTTTGTCATTCATGTATTGGATTGTTTCCCATAAGAAACTTAATTACCAGTCAAAATGTTGAGAAATAAATAATAAAGTTGGACCAAAGAAAAATTTCCATGGCTCAACTCCATCTATATCATCACAAAATGTCATTAAATAGAAAAAAAAAAATTAAGCATATTTTATACTTAAATAATTTAAACATACTCTAATATAACAAGACTAATAATAAATACAAGAAAATAAAATTAGTGATCAATGTTCACCTTCATAAGTTTTATAGTTTCGGTAGTTAATTTATTTTTTATTTCATTTTATTTATTTAATTTTAATTCTAGTAAATTCAGTGTCAGTTCTAATTTTCTTATTTGTAGCAGCTTTGTATTAATTAGTTTATTTTTATTTAATTAAATAAAATACACTAGTTCATAAATTAAGGGTCAAATTCTGTAAATTCAAGTAATTTATCATCGTAATTCTCACAACATTTGAACAAATCTTTTTTTCAAACTTTCTGCACATTTTCATTCCCGTGAAATTTCACAAATTATATAGTTAGATCTAGGGATGGCAATGGGCCGAGTTCACAGGTATTTTGCTAAGTCCATGCCTGGCCTGCCTGTTAAAAACTGACAGCCCACCTGCCTGGCCCAATCTGATGGGCTTAAAATCTATGCCCGGCCCGCCCATGGGCCTTTCCCCCAAGCCCATGGGCCTGTCTGGCATGCCCATACCCATTGGCCCATCAATATTCAACCACATCAAATAGACCGTACAAGACAACAAAACAATTCATAATATGATTTTTCTAATGAAAGAAAAAATAATTCATAGTTTAATAACAAACAACAATGTGATTTTCCTACTATAGCACAAAATTATTCATAGTTTAATAGCAAATAAAGACTACTGTTCTGCTTGTTCTTTTTAACATAAAGGCCCATGGGCTACCTGTGGGCTTCGACATAAGCCCAGGCCTGACCCGACCCGTCTCTAGGCCCGCCCTTATCTGGTCCATCACAGCGTCAGGCTGACCGGGTAAAGAACGGGCCGGGCGGGTAAGACCGGGCCGCTGGGCCAATTAGGCTTTTCTGATCCCTAGTTAGATCTCTCGTATGAAAAATCTCATCCCGTAATGAACATGTCCTTAGAGAGAATCCAAACCGTCACATGGTGATAGGAGTTATTACATGATCCTATCATGTCAAGCATTTAAATCTTTGTTGATTCCATTAAGAATCTTCCTAATTGGACTAGTAATGTAAGTGATACCTCTTAAATATCTATGATGTACGTATCGAACAAATAGCCAATCATGAATATAGAATATGATATAGAAAGCATTCGTTGTCAAATAATATGAATATAAATAAAAATTCCTAACTCCTTCAAAAAATATTACAGAATAATATTTGCTATCAAGCAAGTAAAGTTTCCAAAAATATAAATACGATTGGAGGCAAAATTACAATTAATGATTTTGTGTCACTTTCAAATTAGAGAAAAAAATGGCACGCTAAATTTTCAAAAATAATAAAATAATTTTCAGTATCCCTTTTATATATATATTCTTAATGAAATCTTATGGAAATATCGTTGGGGGTAAATATCTAGAAAATTCAATAGTAAAGATTAATAAAAATAATCAAATTAAAATAATATTACCCGGATTGTGATGTCTCGGTCTTTAAGCATATTATGTCTCTATCGTGCACGACTCATGGAATTGCTATCAAAATAATCTAGAGTTGTCGATTCTTAACTCTGTAATATCTAACAATTGATTATGAGTGAGGCTATGGTGCTATGCATAGCACGGATGGCTAGTGTACTACGGCTCAATATGGTACTTTTTAAAATTCTAACGGTCGATCCAACCGTTCAATGTGATAACCATATGAATATGTCTTTGCAAACTAAATTTTATATTTTTTCGAATTTTTTTACTATTTTTTTAGATAGGTAGAAAAATCAGTGTTTTCTGAAAATTCTGGACCATCAAAATTCTACCTATCTAAAAAAATAGTAAAAAAATTCGAAAAAATATAAAATTTAGTTTGCAAGTACATATTCATATGGTTATCATATTGAACGGTTGGATCGACCGTTAGGATTTTAAAAAGTACCATATTGAGCCGTAGTACACTAGCCATCCGTGCTATGCATAGCACCATAGGCTCACTCATTGATTATTGATATAATTAAATTGAGACAGAATGAAAAAGGTTTTTTTTTTTCTCGGATACAAACAAAGAGGAGTGAGAATGTGAGATTGATTTTTTTTTACTCTCTTAAAAAATGAGAGAGGGGTCAAGTTGGAGAAGTGAATCCATAGTTATTCTTTAAGAAATAAAGGATGCATTTAAACCTGGCATGGTTTGTAAACAGAAAATGAAACGCATCCAAAAAATGCGGTGAAGAGCAGGAAAGCAAAATAATTATTAAATAATAAATGTAATTAGCAAATTAATCGATGATTAAGGTAATATATTTTAAGTTTAACCGTCAAATTTTCAGATATCACCAATGGAAATTTTAAACAAATATGTTGAAATGAAAGCCATGGCTGAAATTTCCTTAGATGCGTTCTTCTCTTACCAGTTGTAACTATAGCTTGTCCAGAGACACCATAAACACATCATACACCCTATTTTCCGGTTTTTTTCTCTAATTGACATTACTTTACGAGCATTTATTGCTAATGTCTGTACTGACATTGCTAAAGTACCAGCAACTCACATTTTACAAAGGAAACTGCCAGAATCCAGTATATACTTCTGGAGGGTATGATGTGTTCGGTGGAACTCTTTCGGTCTTTCCTCCTCTCCTACAAAGGGCTCTGTACATGGGAATCATATCAACACAAACTCAATCCAAAGTATTCTCAGATTGCAATACAGTCGGCAAAAAAATGAAATAGAAAATAATACTTCCAAAGCAAAAAAACAATAATAGAGATTATAGCAAGTTGAAACCAGATGTATAGATCTGAACTGTTCACTTTTAAGAAATCCAAGGAGCTAGAAACCTTACAATAGAAAGGGATCAAACCAACCTTTTTAAGTTACATACACAAAAAGCCCCCATAAGCCATTGCAAAGCAAAGCATAGCAAATCTTAGGCGGTGCTTGTAACAAAACTAAATCTTATTACAACTAGAGATTTCATGATTCTATGATTCTATATCCCATTGAGAGTAATTACGATCTTGCGAGGCGTAGCGTGGTCCCGATGTTCGCACAGCCATATACCCTGGAAACATTTCAAGATAAGCTAGTATTATTTCTGGAACTTGAATTACTATTGGAGCCAACCAAGTCTACAGAAATGGCCACACAAAGCTTGCCCGCATAACACCATGCCCCAGTATGTACCATTTTACAATCTTATATTACCTATCATCTCACCTATCATCTAACATTTCAAAAAGAATATACCTATCATCTAACACTCTTCTTCATCTAGAACGTTCTAGCAACTATTTGAGTTTGCAGATTCTTTGGTGGAAAATTGTTTACTGTCATTTCAAGCCCTTGATTTTTAATACTCCAAACCAGACCAGAGCTTGCACATTACTTTAATGATTCTTTTGCAAGGCAGTAAGTACCTGCCATGTGCCCATGTTGAGACGACCATCTGTTATTGGAACTCTGAAGATATAAAAGAAACTGTTAATCACAAATGTATGTTGAAACCAAATGTATCAAACTATATGTGTGTGAAGAGATGTGCATACGTTAGAGCACAACCAAACATAGAAGACTTAATATGTGCCGGCATATCGTCAGGTCCTGCAAAGGATTTTTTATTATTAGATAAAAAAAATGAAGGAGTTAAATAACTTTGAAAGGCATACTCGGTTAGAAAAATAATTCTATAAGAAAAGATAGCCAATAGAGAGGAGAATAACCTTCCATAGTGTGCCTCCATGGTGCAGAATGACCCTACAAAAAATTGAAAATTTAAAGACAAAATAATTAGGCCGGTACTTGCAATATTTTGAAAATAATCTATCTTCCAATAATATGGATGTAAGCATTATCCGTAAATGCTGGTCTTATATGGATTTGGTGATACGCAATTGTTCAAAACCCAAGAATACTATACCTTCCAATGCACCATAATTCTAATTTACATATTTCTATGCATAAATCAGTATTGTAGATAGCTAGCCATAGCTGTGGTTTTTTTCAGGCCTCAACTCTTAAGCTATGCCCAAAAGTTGTACAAACACAACTACAATTGCTACAGTGGACTGATATTGCTGCTATAGCAAATAGCTTGTTCTCAATCTAGCTACTCGATCTAGTTAACTTTCAGAATTCAATCGTTCCTATTCCTCTTAGTCAATAATCAGTTGAAATTTTTTATTTCGATTTAGTAGAAAATCAGTTGTCGATCCCCTCTCCAAATTACGTTTATTGCAGCAGAATTAGTTGTCAATCCATATTCTAAAATTCTGTACAGTTGACAGTTTTGTAACTGAGTAAACAAGCTGGAAAAAAAACAATATGTTTGAGTTTGTTTCTATTTTACTTAGTTTTTGTTAGTTCTATGATACTTTATGCAATATTGAAAATTCATTCTCGCTATGTAGGATTGCCCATGATAGCTACCACTATCTTGATAGCTCTTTTCCAGATTTTACTGCGATGGAGCAATAGTTGATACTTGAAATCTTCACACAAAATACAACAACAAGCCTTTAGTCCCAAACAAGTTGGGGTAGGCTAGAAATGAAGCCCACATTGGGTTTCATTTCCATAAAAGGCTGTATTTTACGTTGGCTCGCCGCGCCTATCATGAATCTTCACACAAAATATTAATTATATAATTTTATTTTCACAAAATACGAAAATAAAAAGAAAAAAATGACCATGCATTTGTTTTTCTAGTTCTATAAAAATATGAATGCTCGTAATTATGGGTTAAATAAGAATGATCAAAGGAAAAAACAACAAATTTATATTGGGGACTTTTTTTTTAAATATGAATGTATTTGTTTTCCAGGTCAGGTAAGGCAGGATTCATGCTGGATATGTGTCCAGCTGTATCTCAGCCCTGCCACCTTAGAAATTAATATTAAATAAATAGATAGACCAGCTGATATATCTGGTATCTATCGCATGCATATTATGCGAGCTTCTGTACCAGGTATGGGTACTAATTGGCATATCAGAATAACTACAGAATCACACCATATGCGTCCTATCATGATAAGTATAAAAAGCACAAAATTAACATATCAGTCAGATTACCTCTGGCACGATTCGACTAAGGAAAGTCTCTGTGTCAGCCTGAACATCTGAGTCATAGTTCTCATTTATTGTCAGAGAGGCACTTGTGTGTTGCACTGAAAATGTATATTAGGAAGTAACAGAATTTAGCAAAGATATTGTCCGAGAAGCAAAGCTAGCAAAATAAAATTGTTAAAACTAAGCATCAGTTTAACCAGAACAAATTAAGTTTAAGCTTAGTGGTGGAACAAAGCCTCAGCTCAGCCTCAAAATATTGTAGAAAAGATATTGTCCTAGAAGCAAAGCTAGCAAAATTAAATTGTTAAACTAAGCATCAGTTTAACCAAAACAATATTGAGTTTAAGCTCAGTGGTGGAACAAAGCCTCAGCTCAGCCTCAATATATTGTAGATTGTGAAAATCAGTCATAGTAGCGATGATCTTTCTATCATCAGGAATTACCTGGATGCTTGATTACTGAAAATTAACCGTAAATTGGCCTAAACAAGATGCATAAACCTTAATTGTGCAATCAGTTCTAACCTAGGTTGGCCTAAATTCATCCTCCATTGCACAATCACCGACAAACAAATATAAAAATAGGAGAGAAATAAATAAGGAAATTGGGTTCTGATCAATATCGCGTACAGAAAAAATGCGCTAGCCCGCACTTAAATCCCGCCAAGTCTTGCTCAATCTCCTTAAGTACCTGATCAAAAGCATCATTCAATAAGCTGAAAATCATTTCAAAATTTATCAAGCATCTACCAGTTCACTGCTAATTCAGTACGAAAAACAGAGGAAAAGTGAAGTATAGACTGATAAAGAGTACCTTGGAGGTGACGAGGTGGCACCCACGGCGCTGGGGAGGGATAACGACAGTCTTCTGGGCCCACTTGGCAGCCATAGAGTCTGAAGATTTGCTCGGCACGGCGGTCGGTGAGTACTGCGATTTCACACGAAGTGTATTAGATTTCTTCGAGCTGGAACAAGAGACCGAGGGAGCGAGGGAGAAGAGGCCCGACACTGCTTGCATCGCTCTCTGTTGGAGGCCCGGTGAAATGTCGTAAAAAATGAACGGTGCGATTGCTATTTCTGCAGCCAGCAAGCCAGCCAGGTAATAATAGAGGCGAGAGATTTTTGGGCTTGAATGCCTACGAGTTCGCCGCATCAGTTTGTGGATCTCAGTGGCGCTCTGAGATGTGGTCTACGGACCAGTTAATTTGCAAAACGCCTGAGTTACATTTGATAAAAAATAAAGTGAAAATATAGGGTTATAATTTTTATCACCACTTTAATTATAAACTAATTTTTTTTTTATATAATAATATATACAAACTCCCATTTCTTATTCTTTAATTATGGTAGACTGAAAATGGATCTATATATGTTCAAGATAGTATGGCCTATACGACTGAAGATGTGATTCTGCATGACGTCTAGAAATATTATCAAACATAAATTACATAACCTACTTTTTTTGTCGGTTCTTTGTAATTTATTAATTGTTACTCTACACTTCATTAATGGTCTCCAGTCTCCAGTCGAAATTTGCATTTAACTTTAACTAACCTATTTTGATAGTAATGGACTTCTAAAACTGTTAATTATTTTGGATTTTTATTGCAATGACATTCAACTGTAGTTTTTGTATGCACTATCCTTGCTTAAATGAAATGCATAGTAAATAAAATAATGAAAATGCATAGTAAAATGTTCCGCATACATGACGTGCAGTATCTTTCTGCGTGCATATTTAAAATTATATTTTAAAAAGCGCTAGGTAAAAGATATATAGTCATCTTCTTATCCTTCTATATATCATAGTACAAGAAATGAGAGCTATCTTTTTTTATATTCATTTTCCTTTTTCCTACCTAATATTTATATCTTTCTACTGATATACATAACTCTGTAGAATTTCAACGTATAATTTCGAAAATGTAGATGGTAGAATGAAAATAACAGAGAAGTACTTTTATTAATTTAAACATATAATCCAAAAAAACTGATAAAGATTGTGTCAATTTTGTTGTATCTGCGATCCTGATTAATTAAAAAATTGATTCGATTCTTGAGTTTTTTGTACAATTTGCGAATTGCTGACTGAAATTAGGTCATGAACCTAACAATGTATGTTGTGTTGTTGTAGCTGGATTTTATGAATAAATTATTCTATTTATTTTCTAATTTTGTTGTTTTCAGTATTTTTCTCTTCTCAAATCCTCAAAATTCATCAAAAGTTCATAAAATTCTCAGATTGCCACAAAATTGAAATTGGGTTCATAATAAACATGTATGTGGCAAACATATCCAATTAAGGACAAATCTTAACAAAAAAAAAAAAATATCCAATGAAACTTAAATGCCCTCCACTATCTTAAATTAGTAAACCAGGGTACAACAACTCATACTGGTACCACTACTGCACACAAAATGAAACAGAAAAGATCAGATCAAAAGCACTTAATCTAGTGAAAATAGGTTCTTTAACAGACAAACTGCACAAACTTATGTCAGTTAGAGTGGTGCTTGAGTTAAACCTTAGGCCCTTCACTTTGGTAATTTTACACATTGGTCCTTTGGAATTGTAGATATTATTTTTTAGCTACAAGAAACTTAACCTAAATGCTATCTAAATTGAGTAAAAGAGCAACAAGATGGTGCATCATTTTGTCTCAATAGGTCTCATATATATGTAAGCATCAAATATCTTATTATTCAAACAAATGTTGTACCCAGATGAAAGTATGAAACTTCAAATTTCCATTTCCAATTATATTATGTTACCATATTTAACTTTCTTGTCAATTTTTCGTTTCACTGTTTCACATTCAATTGTTAATTATTCAATAGACACTTCTCAAACTTTTTAAATAACCCTCCTCCTCTTGTCCAGGCTTGGACCGGCTACATCATTTAGATATAGGCGGAGTTAAAAGTTTGAAATGTCAGTAACTCTGAAATTTAATTTAAAAGGAAATGTAACAGAAATTAATAAATTGGAAACAAGGACAGATATATACCTTCATGAATCAACCACAGTGGCAGTTATTTGTATCTTGGCCATGGTATTTATGTAATTACATTTTTGCCTTGTGCTTAAGCAGTGGTGCTTGCATAAATTCATCCTCTACTCCTGTGGACTTCCACTTGAAATCCGCACCTGTTATTCTGTTAATGATATCTGGAAGTCAAGTCCGTTGTTCGTAGTCAAACTATTTGAGTCACGGGCGGAACTGAAAATTTCAACAAGGGAGGCTAAACTATAAATTACATAATATGTGAAAAGACAAGTGTTCCACTGGTAAAGTCAATTTCAAATGGTGTATACGATAATTAGGGAGTATGTTTCTACCAAGTGTTTGAGGCCGAAATTTTTATTTACAACATTATTTTAAACTAAACCAAAACATCTCGAAATCCGAGTTTTTCTAATTCTACCCAGGTCGCACTCGTGATATGTGGCCCCAAATACTGGGGGCCACACAATGCCCCTGTGGCTCCAGGGCCGCCCATTGGTAATGCGGATGTACCTCTCCATGATCTCGATCGTCAGTTTCTTCTGATCAGCTGCGAGTGCTTGCACGTTTCCTGTCTTCATAGAGCCCCCCAAGTCCTTTGGCCTCTCCTATCTCACCTCTGTCTTGAATTGCTTTCTATACAATTGAATATATCTCTCTTATATATAATCATAAAACTATCAAACTGAAAGAGTAGGCTTTTCTATGGATTTTCTGTGGCATGTCTACATTTACATGCCATGAATGAGGCTCTAATGTTTCGCAATCTGGCAGCTCTTGTGGTTACTGCAATGTGGGATCCACTCGATTTGCTTTGGGTGATACAAGGAGTCCCACAAGACGGACAGTTCATCAGAAATATCTGTTGTTTTTTTCAAAAAAAAAATGACTTTTATCATCTGACCAAGCATCTTAAAACTGTTCACTGGTTTTCATTCATTTGTATTTGATTACTGGTATTGTAAAGAGAAAGGAGATAGTGTATTTGAATCTCTGTTTTGTATTGAATCTCAAGCTGCTGTTACATTGTTTCATATATAGAGAAAATACATAGCACCAATCATCTATAATATGCTATCTGACAAAATAGAGTATGTGCTGTTAATAAAACAAGCGAGCACAACGGATTAATACTGACATATACAGAAATAATTCTTCCAAGAAGAATCAATATAGAGTATGATGCCTCCAGTGTAGAATTGAATGGATGTCTCCATTTGTGGTTTTATACATCTGATAAATCGAGCACATGCTCAATGTGAAAAATAAAGGCTTTTTTTTTTTTTTTTTTGAGGGGGTGAAAAATAAAGTTGATAGACCTATCAGGATTCAGGGGACTTTTAATCCCGATATTTTTATTAAAACCCCCAAAAAAAACAAATTATCAAATCTGCTCCCACTCCAAAGTTATAATTATTTCTACCCTAACCGCCCGTGGGCTGGGCGGTCCACTGTGCATAGCTGACCGCCCAGCCACTGGGCGGTCCAATTTCCATAGCTGACCGCCCAGCA
The DNA here is from genome assembly GCA_011114355.1 of Carex littledalei. NCBI lineage: Eukaryota > Viridiplantae > Streptophyta > Magnoliopsida > Poales > Cyperaceae > Carex > Carex littledalei. The sequence continues at coordinate 3,414,475 of CM022092.1, read as the reverse complement.
GCTGGGCGGTCCGATAGTGTTTTTTTTTTTTTTTTTTTTTTTAAGATTAGATTAGAGACAATATGAATATAAAGATGCTGAATTCTTAACGCTAAAAGTTCGAATTTTTTTTGTAAATATTAGTTAGATTACTTCTGTGAAGCATATTTATACTAAAATACGCTAAATTACTTGGAATTATGTTAAATTACGTTGAGTTACACTATATTAAGTTAAATTACACTAAATCACATTACATTACGCTAAAATACGGTAAATTACATATGAATAGGGACGATATCTTCACTGAAAAGGCGAAAAAACGACGACGAAACTTCAAACGGTCATAAAACGGCACTCGAGTGTCCGATTTCAGCAAATGAGCACTTTTCGGAAAGCTTGAGAAAATGCGCATGCGTCCGTGCCGGCTATGCCGGATTCCAAAATTCAGAATCACCAAAAAACAAAGGGAAGAGCCTCAAAACTTGAGTTGAAGTTTCCGATTAAGATTTTCATTTCTATTATTCAATCCAAGTAGTTCAGTAAATTAGTTACATAATGAACTTGTAGAATACCAATTTTTACTATTTTTGGAATTTTTTTACTATTTTTTATGATTCATGAAAGATGGCACAGAATCGGTCTACTTTAGCGTAATTTTGCGTAGGTTAGCGTAATTTACCATATTTCAGCATAATTAGCGAAGTTATTGTTATTTAGCGTAATTTAGTGTAATTCAACGTAATTTAACATAATTTCAAGTAATTTAGCGTATTTTAGCGTATTGAGTAATTTAGCGTATTTTAGCGTATTGCGTAATTTAGCGTATTGAGTAATTTAGCGTATTTTAGCGTATTGCGTAATTTAGCGTATTGAGTAATTTAGCGTATTTTAGCGTATTCAGTAATTTAGCGTATTGAGTAATTTAGCGTATTTTAGCGTATTGCGTAATTTAGCGTATTGAGTAATTTAGCGTATTTTAGCATATTGAGTAATTTAGCGTATTGAGTAATTTAGCGTATTTTAGCGTATTCAGTAATTTAGCGTATTGAGTAGCGTATTTAGTAGTTTAGCGTATTGAGTAATTTAGCGTATTTTAGCGTATTGAGTAGTTTAGCGTATTGAGTAATTTAGCGTATTGAGTAATTTAGCGTATTTTAGCGTATTGAGTAATTTAGCGTATTGAGTAATTTAGCGTATTGAGTAATTTAGCGTATTTTAGCGTATTGCGTAATTTAGCGTATTTTAGCGTATTTTAGTCCGATTTCAGCAAATGAGCACTTTTCGGAAAGCTTGAGAATCACTTAAGTAATTTAGCGTATTGAGTAATTTAGTATAGCTCACTTAAGTAATTACATATTGAGTAAATTACTTAAGATTTTCATTTCGTCGTCGTTTTTCGCCTTTTCAGTGAAGATATCGTCCCTATTCATATGTAATTTACCGTATTTTAGCGTAATGTAATGTGATTTAGTGTAATTTAACTTAATATAGTGTAACTCAACGTAATTTAACATAATTCCAAGTAATTTAGCTTATTTTAGTATAAATATGCTTCACAGAAGTAATCTAACTAATATTTACAAAAAAAATTCGAACTTTTAGCGTTAAGAATTCAGCATCTTTATATTCATATTGTCTCTAATCTAATCTTAAAAAAAAAAAAAAAAAAAAAACACTAGCGGACCGCCCAGCGGATGGGCGGTCAGCTATGGAAATTGGACCGCCCAGTGGCTGGGCGGTCAGCTATGCACAGTGGACCGCCCGGCTGCTGGGTGGTCAGGTGGAAAAGTGGACCGCCCAGCCCACGGGCGGTTAGGGTAGAAATAATTATAACTTTGGAGTGGGAGCAGATTTGATAATTTGTTTTTTTTTGGGGGTTTTAATAAAAATATCGGCTTTTAATCCCTACGGCCGAGAATGAATATTTGAATAAACAAAAAATGCACCTTATCAAAAAGAATTTTGGAGCCTTTCAGTTCCGGTCCTTGGTTTTATGCGGCAGACCCGAGTTACCTCCATATGGCTTACTGCATATGTGTCTGATCTACTTCCTAAAAAATAAAAAAAAAATGGGACAACTTCAACGTATACTCTTCAAAAATCTCAAAATTATACCCTTCAAAACGAAAAAGAAATAAATTTTCCAAAGAATGTTACCAATGTCAATGCTCAATTCTGTCCAATGGTACCAATTTTTTATTCGTATTTAAATTAATAAATTTACATTGTTAAAAGTATTTTATATCATCTGAATTTCATCCATATACCAAAAATCATGACATTTTGACATTATTTCGATAGCCATCAAATAAAGGGGTTAAATCAACAAGATTAAGTTCATTGATTTTGTTAGTATAAGATATAGTTCAAATGCATCATATCTTTCATAACTAATCGTATCTCATATCCTTAATCTCTGTCTCATATCTTTCAAATGCATCATATCAATTCGAACCGATGAGGATGATCTCCATATTAAAATGTGTTTATAGACCAAATTATTTTTTTTGGAACTTTTTTAATATTTTTTTTGGGATGCCTTAGAAATCAAGCCAGAAGTTCATATGAGAACAATCCTTTATTACATATCACGTGTGTGATCTAAATCACACCAAGCCAGAAGTTGCATTAAAATGAAAAAGTCAATACCATTATTTTCTTATTTACTGTTTATGGCACACTCTGATGTGTCCATATTTCATCTATTATTTCGTTCTATTTCTGAACCAGACCATATACTTTGACCACATAATTGCATAGTTTACATTGAAAATCAAATAGAATATGGTACTGCTGCAGTTTTGTGGTTGATTTGCAGGAATAGACGAAAAGCAGGCAAAAAGGCCAAGTTCAGACTTCCCCCACGCGACCCGCGTGCCATCAGACGCGGGTCGCATAGCAGCCCAGACGCGACCTCGGACGCGACCCTCACAGCTCGCATCCATGCCACCTGACGCGGGTCGCATGGAATTTCATGCGGGTCGCGTCAAGTCAACAGAGCCAGGCCCAATTAAGGCCCAAGAAGGAAGCTATATATGCAGAGGCCTGGCAACAGAAGAGGAGGTCCGAAAAATCACTCAAATCCACTTCACACGACAGAGAGAGAGCTCAAGTCCGAAGGAGAGGCGATCTGAAGAGAAGGGGATCAACCTGGAGCTGAAGAGGAGTCGAATCGAATCAAGAGACTCGATCTGAAGCTTCAAGCCTCTTCTCTACTCTCAACTCTATGATTCGCTTTCTTCTTCTCTCTCTTGTTTTCATTTCTTTGATGTTTGAGTAGATACTTTAGTTTCGAGGATTTGGATGAGTAGTTTGATGCTTTGTTTGATTATGCACATGAATTGATTCTTGATTGTTATTTCGTGTTTCTTTGATTCTTGTATGATTTGATATTGCTTGATCTGAAAATGCTTGATTCTTGATTGCTTACTGTCGAATGCCTTAGGCATCTCTTCTTGTACCAAAGGCTTGACGTCTCTTGCAAATTAGGTTAAGCACTTGAGGTAGGTCTGAGAACCGAAAGGTGAGGTCAACGAGTAGCCGAAAGGTGAAAGTTTCTATTCAGCTTGTAGATCAACTAGTAGCCGAAAGGTGAAAGTCTTCAGCTTGTAGATACCTTTAGTAAACGGAATCGAGAACTTAGGTTTAGATCAAACAGCTTGATTAGATCTAAGAAGGTGAAATTGCAATTCCAAACCAGGTCTACTAAGCCAACACACGATAGTTGAGGTTCAGTGACACTAGGCACGGTCAATTTAGCCTTACACGATTGAAACAGCAGGTTTCTGACATGTGCAGACTCAGCTCAAAAGACCATGCGGGTCGCGTGAGTTAGCGCGCGGGTCGCATACGAGAGTCGCAAGCCACAGCTTGCGGGTCGCGTGTAGGTCCAGAGCGCTTAAGACCAAGCGGGTCGCATGCGAAAGTATGCGGGTCGCGTCACACGGGTCGCATGCGATAGTATGCGGGTCGCGTGACAGGTTCTGAGCAGCAAAGTTGAAAATGAAAGTCTGAAACCTTGAAACGCCCTTTTATACTTTAGTACAGATTACATATTTTAGTTGATTCTTTTATACCTGTTCATACATAGCAGATTCAATTGTTCATACATTCAAACTTGTTCATTCTTTTGTTTCATTTTACTTGTTCATACTACACAAACTTAGGATTAAAACAAACTCCACTTTTCACACTTCTAGTACCTAGCTAGGATAGTTAAGAATTCAGAAAATAGTCCGTCTCTGAGGATCGACACCCGTTCTATCTACAAAGACAAGGTTGTGCACTTGCAACCTTCGTCCAAAGAGATTGAATAGGGTTTAAACTCCACAGCTTAGGCTGTGGTGAAACTTTGTTCATTCAATTTACAGCGAACAAGTTTTTGGCGCCGTTGCCGGGGACGGTTTCCATTTTCTGAATTTTTACTTTTCTTAGTTAATCTAGATTTCAACCTGTATCTTTTATCTTTCATTTCTTTTTACTGAAAGCTGGCTTTTGAACAACCTCTGGCTGCAGGTAGATACACACTGAAGTACCAACTGAGAAGCAGAGGGCCACTTTTTGACGAAACTCCTCCAGAAGACACTGTCCCCGTTCAGCCACCTCTAGACGCGACCCGCACCGAGGTTGACGCGACCCGCATCACAACAGACGCGACCCGCGCGACTTTGCACGCGACCCGCGTTGAAGAGATGTCAGAACATCCAAGCAGGGATGGTGAGGAGGAAAGAGAAAGAGAAAGACAAAGAGCCGACAGGGAGGAAAGAGAACGAAACAGGGAAGATGAAGTCTTGACTGACCCTGAAGACGAAGAGACTGATGCCTTCATGCCTAGGACACTTCGAGAATTCAACGTGCCACGAGCTGGAGATGTCAGAGGCGCAATCAGGTTGCCAAGAGTTCCTGGACAACAACCGAACTTCAATCCAGGAGTGGTCAACATGGTTCAGCAGAACACCTTCCATGGCATGGACCACGAGGATCCTCATGCTCACCTCCAGACCTTTCTCGAGTGCATCACTACCATCAAAACCAATGGAGCAACCGCCGACTACACCAAACTGGCTCTCTTTCCTTTTACTCTTAGGGACAAAGCTAAGAAATGGTTAGGGTCGTTACCTAGGGATTCGGTCACCAGCTGGAAGGAATTGTCCAAGTTATTTTTGACTAGGTTTTTCCCTCACAAAAGAACCGCCAAGGTAAGGAACGAACTGACCAGCTTTAGGCAATTGTTAGATGAGCCCCTCAATGAGTCTTGGGAAAGGTTTAGAGAGTTGCAGTATTCGTGTCCCCATCATGGTTTACCAGATTGGTTGTTGATCCAAACGTTTTATGATGGTTTGACAGAAAGTACCCGTTCTTCTGTTGATGCAGTTGCAGGTGGAGCATTAATGGAACGAGAACCTCGAGAGGCCATGAACCTGATTGACCACATGGCACAGAACCAACAATGGTCCGGCCGCGACAACGCCCGACCGAGAGGTGGCGGCAAGTTCGAGGTCGATCACATCACTGCCTTGACCGCCAAGATGGATGCCATGCAGAGGGCGATGGACAAGCTGAGCGTGAAGGCAGTCGAACAACAACCGCAGAGTTGTGTCATGTGTGGAGACGAGAAACACAGCTACGAGCAATGCCCCTTGGCAGAGGTTGAAGAGAGCAATGAGCAGGTAAGTTCCTTGAACAACGAACCTTCATTTTTTCCAAAGCCTCCTTTCAATCGATCCTACTCCAAGGATCCAATTGAGCAACAAAACTGGAGGTGGAATCAAAACAATGCTCCTAGACCTCCTTTCAACAACTCGTTTCACAATCCGTCTTCTAGTGACAACAGCAATTCTTTCAATCGTCCGTCTTCCAGTCACAACAATTGGAACAATCCCTCTTCCAACAACAACTCCAACAAGAGCTTCTATCAGAATGCTTCTTTCCCCAATCAGAACAATCGAGCACCTCAAGCCGGTCCTTCCAGACCGTACGTGCCTCCCCATGCGACCGATTTCACACACGAGCAAGGGAAAATGAATCAAATGATGTGGGAACAGATGCAGAGCATGTCCACTCAAATGGCGGCTCAAAACAAATTGTTGGAGCAGTTGAGTCACATCGTCACTTCGAGCCAACCTCAACCTGGAAAGCTGCCAGCTCAGCCAGAACCCAACCCCAGAGGAGATGTGAAGGCGATCACGCTGCGAAGTGGGACCCAGTACCAAGAACCAGCCTTCCCACCAGACCTGACTCCAGATATGACACACACTGATGAGATGCGACCCGCGTGCCATATCACGCGACCCGCGTCACCCTCAGAGGAACACGTCGACTCAGGTCGCATTGAGCCAAGTCGACCCGCATCGACATCTGAAGGCTCAGTGGACGCGACCCGCGTGCCACCTCGCGCGACCCGCGTGGAAAGACCTGACAAGGGGAAGGAGGCTGAGACACCTCCATCTGAGAAACTTCCAGTCAAGCCCCCACCCTACAGGCCTCCTATGCCCTTTCCCAGAAGACTAGCTGCAACCAAACTGGACGCTCAATTCGCAAAGTTCACGGAAATCTTGAAAGGACTGCACATCACGCTCCCATTCACCGAGGCCTTGACTCAAATGCCCTCTTACGCCAAATTCTTGAAGGATATCTTATCCAACAAACGAAGCTTGGAGGGTAATGAAACGGTGAAGTTGACGGAACAGTGCAGTGCCATTCTGAAGAGCGACCTACCTCCCAAATTGAACGACCCCGGGAAGTTTTCCATTCCTTGCATCATCGGCAAGGCCACGATCAAGAGAGCTCTCTGCGACTTGGGAGCTAGCGTGAGCCTCATGCCGCGCACGATTTTCGAGCGAATGGGAGTAGGAGAGCTCAGACCCACGCGAATGACGTTGCAGCTAGCGGACTCCTCGGTACGATTGCCACTCGGCATAGTGGAAGACGTACCAGTTCAGGTCGGTAAGTACTTTGTACCTGTAGACTTCGTGGTCATGGAAATGGAAGAGGACAAGGAAGTCCCCATCATTCTGGGACGACCTTTCCTCAGGACTGCAGGTGCAATCATCGATGTGTCTCAAGGAACGCTGACCTTGAACTTTGGAGGAGAGAGAGTGTGTTTCCAAATTGATCAAGCCATGAAGTACCCTTCTGCCGCATCTTGTTCTCGAGTGGATGTGCACGAAAAATGCCTAACAGATATGGTAGAAGAGTACTTCCTTGGTCAGATTCATGAGAGCACGAAAGAACACACTCGTTTCTTGTTTGGAGAAAAAGTCAGAGGAGCAGATGTGAAAACACCTGACTTGGAAGACCCTGACACGACTCACATGCCAGAGGATGCGACACGTGAAATCAACCAATCGGACCCTTGGTACGCAGGCATTGCCAACTTCATCGCTTCTTGGGATCTATCCGATCCCACCTCAGTCGAAGATTAGAGTAAGGAAGGTCGAGCTTGAGACCTAAAACAAGCGCTTCTTGGGAGGCAACCCAAGTCGGTTCGTTTACTTTGCATTACATTTAGATTAGATCCAGAGATAGTTTAGAGTTAGAGATAGGTTAGAGTTAGATTAGATTTCTAGTTGTTTTCCTTCTGTAAAGATACCAAAAAGAACTCCTGACGCGACCCGCATGATATTCCACGCGACCCGCGTGCCGTGCCACGCGATCCGCGTGAAATTCCACGCGACCCGCGTCATCTCGAACCGTCGGCTGGAATTGAAGGGGCGCGTCGAAACGACGCGAGGTCCCTTTTTAACCCGCGTCTCCTTTCTTCTTTTCCCCTTCCCAGCCACTAGCCTTCTCTTCTCTTCTCCCTTTCTCCTCAACCGACGCGCTCTCCTTCTTGACCGACGAGCGATCTACTTCTCTCGACCCTCGGTTCCCTCTCCCCTCCACCGACACCATCAACGCCGCAGGTAAGTTTTCTTCTCCTTTCTCCTTTCTCTGCTGGTTCACCACCCTACCAGTCCCTTTGTTCACGCGACCCGTGTCCTGCCCAAATCGACCCGCTCCATTTCTCGGTTAAACCCTAAACCAGACAAGTCCGGTTCACGCGACCCGTGTCCTGACTCACACGACCCGCGTCATACCCCACGCGTGTCGCTTCCCAAACCACGCGACCCGCGTCGTATTGAACCAGAGGCAAAATCAGGGGTAAAAACATGGATCCCCGCCGTGAAATCCGATCCAAGCACCGACAGGAGCTGAGACAGGCCACTCCCTCTCACTCCTCTTCTTCCTCTCATTCCACTCATTCTTCCCATCATTCCGCTCATCATTCCGAGAACCCTGAAGATGAGTCTGCTGCGTATGCCTCCGAGCCTTCCAATCCTCTTTCTGCTCAGTACACCCCTCGAGCAGATGCGTACCCACCACCACATTTCCGCCTCTCCAGTCGCGGCATGTTCGACCGTTTTGAGAACTTGCAGCAACGCACATTCGCCAACACTCGCCAAGTCGACTTGGGTACATTTCATGCCTTTGGAGTGTACGACGAGTTCATTCGCCTTACGGAGAGGATTGGGATCTCTCCCACCTTCTGGGGCATTCGGTGTGACTGTTACGAGGAGCTCACGCTTGAGTTTCTCTCCTCGCTCAAGCTCAGGTGGGATGACGCAGAGGAGCCCTACATTCGATTCCAGATGCGCGACGAGATTCGCAGGGTCGGTCTTGTTGAGTTGCGCGAGTGGTTTGGTTTCGCACCAAGACCTACCGTTGACGTCCTTTGCTACCGTGAGAACTTTGACCGAAACATCTTCTGGCGTTTGCTCACGGGTAAGGAGGTCTCCACAAGCAACGAGTACCGGAGCATGGCCATACCTCACCCTGTTCTCCGTTGCATCCAGCGCACTCTTGCAAATACCATTTTTGCGCGTGGCGAGACAGTTGCACGTGCTAATGAGCAGGACCTCGAGTTACTAGATCACATGCTCCGTTCTGCGGAGGATTTTGAGCGGACCGATCTGATGCTCCATATGGTTAAGCACTGGCTGGATGTGCAGAAGAACAGGAGGCCAAGGGGTACGATTCATATTGGTGCATACGTCACGCTCATTGCCGAGCATCTTGGCGTATCATTTGCCGGCTACACTCTTTCTCAGGGCTCGTCCATCATGGATGCCAAAGCCTTCCAGCAGGCGACGTTTATCAAGATCGAGCGAGGCCCTGCCAACCACCGTGACCGGTATTTCTGGCGCCTGCAGGATGGCAGTCAGCATCAGTTGCCTCGTGCATTCCATATCTCCTTCGAGGACGAGACCACTTGGCTATTTCCTCCACCAGAGCCAGCTGTGCAGGCACCACCACCACCTCCTCCTCAGCCACAGCCTCATTTCTTTGGTGATGTTCACATAGGTGCTGCTTCCATGCCACCTCCGCTGATCCACGACTCTACCTTTGCTGCTGGTCCTTCCTCGTCCGCCGCCGGTCCATCTTCCTCTTATTCTCGCCCCTCCTATCCACCTCCCATCACCGATCCCTCCATTCGTGATGTCTACAGCTTGGTGTATGACATGCGCCGCGATCATGGTGAGTTCCTCTTTGACATGCGGCGCGAGCAGGGTGATGCTCTCGATGATATCCAGTTACGGATGAGCACGCTAGAGGAGCAGATGCGAGGCTGGCGCGGCTTCGATCGTGATCCTCCGCAGGAGTGAGTGGGTATGATTCCTCTTTCCCCTTTGCTTTTATTTCTCTTTATCTTTCAGTCTTGAAGCATTGAGGACAATGCTCAGGCTAAGCTTGGGGGGGAGACTTTTGTATCTTAGGATTTATTTTGATTGCACTTAGGTCATGTTTATTTTACTTTGCATTTTTAGGTGAAAATTTTTGCTTGGTTGTTTCATTTTGGGACTCGTTTGAAAATTTTTATGTGATTGGGACGACTTTGGGATATTAGAACTAACCTCATAATTGACCAAACAATACTGATTAGGACCAAATGGTTTGGGATTTGAGAAATTGGAACTTGAATGTCGAAATAGAATTTAGAAACCGAATTGTGCCTTTCAAATATAGCAGTAGGGATTTCAAATGTAGAAAGGTTGGGATATCCGTTGGTGTGAATGAACGCTAGTGGATGTGTGTATTCATGGTACGTGCAAATAAAAAAAAAAGAGAGAAAATGAAAAAAAAAAATAATAAAAAGGAATGAAAGGACGGAGAACATAAGAGTACTGGCAATAAGCCTCGAATGGGCGCCTTTGAGCTCGTCTCCCAATTAGAAATAAAAGAAAGAAAATTTTTGCACATTCCAACACACGAAGTCCGCAACTTTCTGACCTAAGCTTGATTCAAGCTTGGGGGGGGCCAAATGGGTAAATCTCCTACAAACGAGGGCATAGTTTAGTGAAAGAACGATAACTCGACAAATTCAAGTAATCAGTTTTTCGAGTATTGAAACATTTAGATTTTGAGGTTTTGTTAATCAATTTGTGAAGTGAATCAAAAATTGACCAAGGTGAGTCCAATTCATAGCAAAAAGATTCTTCAGTTTCTTATTTGAGTCGATCAAGTAAATTTTCACCTTCTAGGCATGTAGTTTGCATTTAGAAGTCCAGACCCGATTCGAAAGTACATGTTTGCTTGAGGACAAGCAAAAGGGTAAGCTTGGGGGAATTTGATGTGTCCATATTTCATCTATTATTTCGTTCTATTTCTGAACCAGACCATATACTTTGACCACATAATTGCATAGTTTACATTGAAAATCAAATAGAATATGGTACTGCTGCAGTTTTGTGGTTGATTTGCAGGAATAGACGAAAAGCAGGCAAAAAGGCCAAGTTCAGACTTCCCCCACGCGACCCGCGTGCCATCAGACGCGGGTCGCATAGCAGCCCAGACGCGACCTCGGACGCGACCCTCACAGCTCGCATCCATGCCACCTGACGCGGGTCGCATGGAATTTCATGCGGGTCGCGTCAAGTCAACAGAGCCAGGCCCAATTAAGGCCCAAGAAGGAAGCTATATATGCAGAGGCCTGGCAACAGAAGAGGAGGTCCGAAAAATCACTCAAATCCACTTCACACGACAGAGAGAGAGCTCAAGTCCGAAGGAGAGGCGATCTGAAGAGAAGGGGAGCAACCTGGAGCTGAAGAGGAGTCGAATCGAATCAAGAGACTCGATCTGAAGCTTCAAGCCTCTTCTCTACTCTCAACTCTATGATTCGCTTTCTTCTTCTCTCTCTTGTTTTCATTTCTTTGATGTTTGAGTAGATACTTTAGTTTCGAGGATTTGGATGAGTAGTTTGATGCTTTGTTTGATTATGCACATGAATTGATTCTTGATTGTTATTTCGTGTTTCTTTGATTCTTGTATGATTTGATATTGCTTGATCTGAAAATGCTTGATTCTTGATTGCTTACTGTCGAATGCCTTAGGCATCTCTTCTTGTACCAAAGGCTTGACGTCTCTTGCAAATTAGGTTAAGCACTTGAGGTAGGTCTGAGAACCGAAAGGTGAGGTCAACGAGTAGCCGAAAGGTGAAAGTTTCTATTCAGCTTGTAGATCAACTAGTAGCCGAAAGGTGAAAGTCTTCAGCTTGTAGATACCTTTAGTAAACGGAATCGAGAACTTAGGTTTAGATCAAACAGCTTGATTAGATCTAAGAAGGTGAAATTGCAATTCCAAACCAGGTCTACTAAGCCAACACACGATAGTTGAGGTTCAGTGACACTAGGCACGGTCAATTTAGCCTTACACGATTGAAACAGCAGGTTTCTGACATGTGCAGACTCAGCTCAAAAGACCATGCGGGTCGCGTGAGTTAGCGCGCGGGTCGCATACGAGAGTCGCAAGCCACAGCTTGCGGGTCGCGTGTAGGTCCAGAGCGCTTAAGACCAAGCGGGTCGCATGCGAAAGTATGCGGGTCGCGTCACACGGGTCGCATGCGATAGTATGCGGGTCGCGTGACAGGTTCTGAGCAGCAAAGTTGAAAATGAAAGTCTGAAACCTTGAAACGCCCTTTTATACTTTAGTACAGATTACATATTTTAGTTGATTCTTTTATACCTGTTCATACATAGCAGATTCAATTGTTCATACATTCAAACTTGTTCATTCTTTTGTTTCATTTTACTTGTTCATACTACACAAACTTAGGATTAAAACAAACTCCACTTTTCACACTTCTAGTACCTAGCTAGGATAGTTAAGAATTCAGAAAATAGTCCGTCTCTGAGGATCGACACCCGTTCTATCTACAAAGACAAGGTTGTGCACTTGCAACCTTCGTCCAAAGAGATTGAATAGGGTTTAAACTCCACAGCTTAGGCTGTGGTGAAACTTTGTTCATTCAATTTACAGCGAACACACTCTATCATGGATTTAATTTCATAAGTTCAATTATGCTCTTTCCATTTAGCTTTTGGGAGAAAACTTGCTTCGCATACTCTTGCATACTCAGTGATTTGAATAGCGGCTTTTCTTTGTCTACAATCTCTGCAAGTGGGCCCACTGTTTTTCCTAAACTGGGACTATGAAAAGCAGCTATAGAAATCCTCTCCTCTTTTGCATTTATAACAGCCTTGTGCTCTATGCTTTTGTATCTTCCATTTGTTAATATCTATACAAAAAATCATGGTTATTTAGAAAAAGATTTCAATAACCAATATACATATATATATATATATATATATATATATATATATATATATATATATATATATATATAGCCCATCAAAGCATCACATCATAGGCAATTAAATTACCTCGAGGATATCACCGATGTTGACAACAAGAGCACCGGAAAGTGGCATTACAGGAAACCATTTACCATTTCTTCTGATTTGCAGTCCTGCAACTGGACTTACTTGTAAGAGAAGAGTCAATCCAGCGGCATCTGAGTGTGGCGTAAGACCCACCACCTTATCATGAGCATTTGCACAAGGTGGATAATAATTCATTCGTACAGTTTGTGATTCAAACAGCAGTTCGGATATTTTCTCCCGGTTTATGCCCAAGTTTGTAGCCATGAAGCCTAAAATACAATGTGCTACCTTTTGGAGCTCACTTGAGTAGCTCTCCAGTGAATCCCTTTCCACAGAAAATAAATATAATTAAACAAAAACAAAAATATCATTTTCACATGTACACTACCCAATTTTCCAGAACTATTCTATTTTGGAGAGTATATATGGCTACATTCATTGCCTAATTCGTCCTTTTTATAAGAAATTATTTTTTGAGATGGAAAATATCAAATTTTAGAACTTTTATTGGAAAAAGTAAAATACCAAAAACTAGAATTTAAATGGGTATATAACTAATTTTTAACTTTTTTGAGTGTTACCTAAAAGTGGGAGGTTGAGGCGGCCAGTGTTTAAAATTGCAAAAATGAGGGGGCTGAGTGAAAAGAACGAGAATGTCTGCCCAGTCTAGCTTTTGTTCCTCAGAGTGAACGAATGCTTGGCCATAGCCTTCTAAATCTCCTGGAACCTGAGCCACTTCTTCCCTCTCTTCTAAGGGAAGACTAAAGAATCCCTTTATGTTATCCTTCATTTCCTCTATCACCTTCTCTGCTACCCCATGATTCACTACCTGTTTCATTCATACAGGGCACAGAGTAAATTCATTGTATAAACATATATTGTTTGTAACATTTTATCCAAGAGCCAAAGTTGGCCTGATCGATCTACTAATATATTTGGGTGGCAAGTTTGCAACTCTTTTGCTTGATTATTATACTGGAATGGTGAGGTTTGTGCAGGTATGAAACTGGTTTATGCATGCCAGCTGGATGGGCGGAGGGTAGGAGTGTAAACGGATCGGATATGGATAAATAGTTATCAACCCGTATCCTTATCCGTTATAATGTTTTGGATATGGATACAATTACCGATAGTCTCGGGTATAGCTGTACGGATACGGATACGAATGCGGATACAAATATAATTTGAATAATTAAAATTAAATTATTGATGTTCATTCTGATTAAATATAATTTATTACACTGATAACATCTAAATAGAGTTATTCAATATAAAACAATTATTACAAAATATGGAGAGAAAAAAAGTATCCAAAGGGGCATTAGTATTTAGAAGAAGCGGATATGAATACAATTATTACTCAGTGAAATAAGGGAGTGAAATGATGGCTATTTAGTACTTAGGAGAAATGCACCAGCGGAATATCACAGTATGAGTTAGATCTACTGTACCAGGTATATGAATATCACAGTAATGTAAAAGACAAAAATGGTGATCCGGAGCTCAAGAGACGATCGTATTAGGCCCACATGGAAAACGTAAAGAAAACACATGCATTTATATACTAGAACATTTTCCTATTCATAGTTTGTCAATTAACTTGGCCCATATAGCTGGCCCAGACAGCAACCTAAAACCGGTTTAATATTCAAAAATGGACCAGCTATATGGCCTATTTAACCGGTTTATATTTAATAAAAAATGTATACTTATTCATTAGAAAATTATCCAGACCTGATATAAAATCGGATAATATTTGATCCGTGTTTATTATTTAGTTCTTTGATTTCTTATGTAACATTTAAAAATATTGAAATTATGGAATTAACATTGCTTTGGAAAAAAATTTAAAGTCATCAGGCACGCAAACAATGTCTACGTGGACATATGAATTATTTTTTGAAATATAAATAAATATTAGTATTCAATTTTAGAATACTAGTTATTGTCAAATTAATTTTCATCAAATGGATCATTTTTGTTTGAAATAAAATAAAAATAAATGACTGCTAAGAATTAAAAAAAATTCAATTGAAATTTGAGGCACTAAACGATATTTGTTTGCATTGAAACTTTCTCTTCTTCTTCTTCTTCTTCTTCTTTTCTTTTTTTTTTTTTTTTTGAAAATTTGGTAGCCCCTACCAAGATTGTATATAGATGCAAAAACTTTCTCATTCTAGGTAAACTTAAGAATGAATTGTAAATGTCTTCATGAGCTTTCACAAAATAGTCATATGTTGAAATCGGAATTTTTTATAAAAAAATATGTTTGTTTAAAGTTTCAAAAAAGTTCAATTGAAGTTTTGAGACACTAAATGACATTTTTTTTTTACTTTTTACTAGATAGCTTCCGGGTTATGCCGCAGACAACACGCTATATATCTCTTCACGAGTTTTCTAAATTGGGGGTCATACGATGATGTGGAGTTTCTGACCAAAAGATATGGCCAAGAAGTTTAAAGTTTTTAAAATAGTGTATCGACGTTTAAAATTTAAAGTTACAGAAATGTTGCATCGACATAGTATTGCAAAAGATTGATGACGCATGATGATTTTAATCCCAGTAATAGTGCATCAATGTTTCATTAGAAAAATATTAATAATGCGTCGATATTTTTTACACTCGTTCTAAAAGAAAAAAATCCAAGCTAGAAACAGAACTATTGTATGTCTATCCCTAGAGGCGATATCAAAAAAAAAGTGAGCAGACATTGTTTGCGTGTTGTTTAATTCTAAGGGGGTATGCGGACAATGCCTGCTTTCCTAATAATTTTGGAATTTTTTTCAAATCGTTCATAACTCTCTGTAATTTTAACATTTTAAAATGGTACATGAAAAAATTGGTTTGGTTCCTTGTGTTGGTGTAATTTAAATTGTATGTATGGAATGACGATCAAATGTTGTATCATTGTGGAACAAGTATTTTTTGCATTAACTCAGAATTTGAGTTAATATTATAGAAGGAAAAAATCGGAATCAGGATCGGCACCGTCCAATCCCGACCCGGATCGGAAAAATCGGTCGGAATCAGCCGAATCGGATCGGAAAATATGACTTTTTTGTCAGAAGCTTGTACAAATTGAAATTCTGATATATATAAATGAATTGTGTTTTTTAACAACAAATGTTGTATGGTGTGGTGGTGGTTGATTTTGGTTGCTTAGCTAGAGGGCATGGGTTTAATTCACGCAGAGAGTTCAAAAAAGTTTTGGAGTTTGTTTAATTCGTGTTTTGACCGTTTCGGTGGAATTGGTCTATTTCGGTTCGGAACGGCCGAAATTTGATGAAATCTACACTAACTGCGTAACTCGGTCTGAAATCGGATCGGTACCGTCCGATCCCGCTCTGGAACGGCCAATTTTTCCTTCTATGGTTAATATATTTCGGCCATCCAGACCAATCCGATTTGAGGTGAAATACACGGGACTCTTTTAATATTCGTGCCAACACGGATCAGACGACAGACGGTCCGGATTCATTCCGTGTCAACTCAAATTCTGAGTTAATGCCGATGATACAAATTCGAAAGCGTCCTGGTAAAAAGAACAAATTAACTATATCGACACAAAGCTGGTACTGTACCATAGAGATTTGGTATGGTGGGCTGATAGTAACCTGAACAATACGGGAATCAATCAGCCAATTATACAGTGTTGTGACTGTAACTTGTTACCCTATTGAAGAAACTAAAATTTTTCCATGAACGACTGGCGTCTTTAAAAATGAAAAAATTATAAAAGAGTTTGAGTATGTTGACCTGAAAGAAACCCCATTCTTGACAAGCATGTTTGAGCCTGGAGGCCTCTTCTTCTCTGGACATCTCATCCAACAGTCTACTCATATCTATTACTGGTATCTCTTTAGAGCTGTCACCTGAAAACATATCGTCACTGTTCATCTCCGGCCGGATGTACCTCTCCATGATCTCAACCGTCAATTTCTTCTCATCGGCTGCGAGTGCTTGCACGTTTGGCGTCTTCAGAGAGCCCCCCAAGTCTCTTGGCCTCTCCTTCAGTTCTGTTGTCTCCATTACTCTGCTTCTATATATTATCTCACCTGTCTTTAATTGCTTTCGATACAAATGAATCTCTCTTATATATAATCATAAAACAATCAAACTGAAAGAGTAGATTTTCTGTGGCATGCCTACATTTACATGGCATGAATGGGGCTTTAACGTTTCGTAATCAGGCAGCTGTTGTGGCTACTGCAACTTGGGTCCCACTCGATTTGCGTTAATTGGGTGACACAATGGGTCCCACAAGAAAAAAATTGACTATTATATGTTATCTGACCAAGTATCCGATCGATTCTGATAAATTTAGCACATGCTCAATGAGAAAAATAAAGTTGATAGACCTGCCAGGAGACTTTTGATCCCTACAGCCGAGATTTGTAGCCTTTCATTTCCGGTCCGTGGTTTTATGCGGCAGACTCGAGTAACCTACATATGGCTTACCGTGTGTCTGATCTACTTGCTCGAGTAACCTCCACCACCTTGAAACACCAATCTATGTATAACCCCCAATTTCATTGAACTATTAAATATTTTAGCCAAATTGAAGACATGATTTCTGGAGGAATTCCAAATATACTATACTGTATTTTCTTTGGAGCCTCCTAAATAAATTTAGGGGTGAAAATGGAGCGGATACGGAGCGGATACTGGTAAAATCATATCCATATATTTTCTAATTTTTCGAATACAGATACAGATCGAATATTAGAACGATATGAATGAATCGGGTCGGATATTTATTAAAAAAATATATAAAAATATAATTAAAAATAGTAAAGTTTATAATATTTATCTAATTATAATAGTGAATACATAATTTTTCATAATATATATTAAACTATATGAAAATATCTACTATTTGAATACGGATAATTGAAACATAAAACTATATCAGTATTCATATCCACACGAATATTCAGATATCAAATATCCAAATCTAATTTTTTCGAATACATATCGAATACGGATAAGATATTATCTATACCGTTTTCACTCCCACTCCTAATCATGGAGAGTACGCATTTGTTGTCCATATATATTCTCAAATTCATGAAGGCATCAAGCTGTCATTATTTGATTTGAATAATCTAATCAGATCAAGTTGCTCAGATATCTTAATTATTCAGTAAAAGTATCTATATATGATTAAAATCTTTCCATTTTTTATTGGATGGCTTGCAGTAGTAACGAATATTATAGTAACATAATTCGAATGTATTCGTGAATAAAATACTTTTTTGGTGTTTCTGAACCGAACGGCGAATTATTCGGCTGACCGAATTATTCGTGAGTAAAACGTGATTACGAATTATTTGTGAATAAAACGCGAAAAAACGCATTTTTTTATTTGTTTTTCTTTTTGCTTCCTTAATTGTGAGACCGAATCATTTCTGAATAAGAATGAGCTATTATGTTTTGGGAAGGAAAGAGAATATTTTAGTTCCTGCTTATATCTCTATTTTTGGGCACTTTGAAGAGAGAGAAACAGGAGATTTTTTTCTAACAAGTTGTGCTTCGTGAGACAACTAATAAATGATACAGCTATGGATGTCATTTCTTGGTCGCAGTCTGCTTAGGTTTTCTGCGGGAATGGATCCGGCAGGAGCTTATTGCGAGCTCCTGTCAGCCATCTTTTCTAGTTAATTTTCGAGTTTCATTCATTTTACGGGCTTGGTTATTAACCTAGCCCAAAAACATGTAAATAAACCTTTTTCATTTCAATATATTGTTGGCGATAATTTATCGCTAACTTTCAAAATAACAAAAAAAAAATTCAAACATTTGATTCAAACTTCTCAACATGATCAGTCAATAATAACACGTCACGTCTAGCAAATCATTCCGATTACGTTACATCATGTAGTCACATAGACACACGGACATATATATATATAATGATGACACATTAAGGTTTTTCAACGTTGTTTATTTATTCTAATGCCAGCACTATTCACTGTTCTAATCATTTTCATCTGTCACTTTCCATAAAATTTCAAAATAATCCTTCTTTATTCACTGTTCTAATCATTGGTCATTTGTTACTTTCCATAAAATTTCGAATGACTTTTTTTTTCTTGTATCCTAATCCATAACTGTATAATACTAGTGTTTTGAAAATGGGCCGGGTCGGGTCGGTCCGGTCCAAACCCACCCGGTCCACGGGTTAGCTCGGGTCAGCGGGTTAGGTCGGGTAGGGTCCGACGGATTTTTTTTGGTTCGGCCAACTCAAATCCTGCCTAAACCCGGCGGGTCGGGTCGGTTCCACGGTCGGGTCCGGTCCGGTCCGGGACAGGCTGGTTCTTTTTTTTTTTGCTGTTTTTTTCTGTTTTTTTTTTCTGGTTTTCAATTCTGGTTTTTTTTTCTGTTTTTTTTTATTTGAACCCAATAATTTTTATTATAACAAAGTCGAATTATGTTAAAACTGAATTATTCTAAAACCAAATTATTTTAAAACTGAATTATTGAGTTTAAACACTGGTTTAACATAATTTGGTTTCATGACCTTAGTTCAAACACTGGTTTAACGTTATTGAGTTCAAACACTGGTTTAAAACCGAAGTCAGATTGCTAGAGCTTAGATTCGGTTTCATGACCTGTGATCCTTTAAAAATCTTGTAAATGAAATGCTGATTTTTTTTAAATAGAAATAAACAAATTTATATAAACGAAACAAACACCCAACGTGTTGGATGTCCGAAAAGTAGCTTTACGGTGGACGGTGAAAGATGCCGAGTACGAGTACATATTTTCTAATTTTACGAAAATCCAATACATTGAGTGCTTGTTTTGTTTAAATGAATTTGTTTATTTCTATTTAAGAAAAATCTAAAATGCTTGAAACCAAATTTAGTTCATCGTTAATTTTTACGGTGTTGCAATTATATTTTATTCCCCATTAACTCGTCATAATCCTTTTAAAAAACTAATTAAGTGCAACAATTGGTTGTTTGTTTCGTCATAATCCTTTTATTTCCTCAAATTCTACCATCACTCTGATTGCTCAATTTTTTCTCTCCTATTTTAGACCAAACGTAATATATCCGTGCCCCCCCCCCCCCCCCCCCCAACACACACACAAAATAATAATAATACTAAAATGATATGGAAACAAGGGAATATAGAATAAAGGGAAAATTTCCTCCATGCCACCCCAAAACTTGGAAAATACCAAATTGCCACCCCAAAACTCAAAATTTCCTATTTGCCATCCTAAAATCATCAAATTTACCCTATTGCCACATTTGTACATTTGATATACGTTTTTGAGTAAATTTATACTGAAAAGTGTTGTATAAAAAATATATTTTCGTATTTCCCATTTTACCCTTCAAGAACAACAGATAAAATAAAAATGGAGGCCTACAGTACTTCATCCCTTCGCCTCTTCCCTTCGCCAAATCCCTTCGCCTCTTCCCTTCATCCTCTTCCCATTCCGTCTCCTCCTCCGCCAGGCCTAACTTCTCCTCCGCCGAACCTCCTGCCGGCCCAGCCTCTCCACAACTTCGGCCCAGCCTAGCCACTCCTCTCCGATGGTGCCGTGCCCCAACTGTGGCCACAAAGTGATCAAGCTCGTGAGCCAAACTCCGGCGAATCGAAACAAAGTGTTTTACAAGTGTCAAAAAAACACAACGGTATGTAATGTTAGCAATTTAATCTTCTTTTGCATATGTTTTCTTGGATTGGGGCTATGGTACTGTGTCATTTTTTACTATGTCAATTTAATCTAGTCTAAGTAGCATGAGAAAGGTGTAGTAAACCTCTACTGGTACCAAAACTCTGGTACCAAAAATCATGAGACTTACTCGGCATTATTTATGTTTTCTCATTCAATTGCTTGAGAGAGGTGTAGTAAACCTCTACTGGTACCAAAAATCATGAAACTTGGCATAATAGAGAAAGCATTTAGTAGCACAATTTCTTCTAAAGAGCAATTTGTAATTAATTCATGTATTTCCTTATTTATTTACTCAATGGAACTTTTTATTTTTGTGTAATTGCAGTGGTCTTATAGTTGCAATTTCTTTATGTGGGAGGAGGAGTACGAGGAATTTCTTCGCGAATTAGGAATTGTGAAACAACGGAGTGATGTCGAGCATGTGGTATCAGACGTTCGTAGAAATGAAGCTCGATATGATGTTGAGATGGGAGAATGGAAGGAACACAACTCTCGCCTTGTTAAATTAGTGGAGCAAATCAAATTTCTCGTTGCTATCATTGTCTTTGCGATGATCGGTATTTTAATTGTAATAATATGCAAATAGCGTTGATGTTTGAATGTTAGACTAGGGTTATGTTAGACTTTTAAGGTAACTTGGGGGAGCTTTAGGAATCTATGAAAACCCTTGGATGTTTAATTTTCAGAGATCTTTATGTCATATTTATATATTGATTGGATATCTAAAATGATCAGTGGACTTGATCTTTATGTCATATTTATATATTTATGTCATATTTATATGTAGACACTTTGCTATAAAAATATATTGATTGGATATCTAAAATGTTATTGCGGCCCGAAATGAAGCCCATTGCGGCCCGAAACAAAACAAGTCAGAGAATTCAATCCTGCACATTCATTGCGGCCTGCAACTGAAAATGAACTCTGAACTGGAAATTTCATTAGTGCGGCCCGTAATGAAATTATTGCGGCCCGTAATTTCATTAGTGCAAACCAACTCTGAACTGGAAATGAACTTGAAACATTAATGCAAATGAACTGGTAATTTCATTAGCTCACTGTCCTAGCTGCATCTAGCGCCATATATGCAAAAACAACAAAGAAACCTAAGAAAAAAATAATAGCACTCTCAACCCTCTGTATCCATCCGAGTCTTCCTTGGTCTCTTCCTGCACATAAGAAAACATCAAGCTTATTGTTTATTTGAAAAGTAGATTGACATAATAATAGTCGGAAAGTGGAACTTGAAACATAATACCTCCTGTTGGTGCTTGGTCCAGAAATTGAGGCATCTTCTGTATCGCCGAAAAGTGGAGCTTTGCATGTTCTTTCTTGGTGACCATACTGCTTGCATCTCTTGCATTGGTGTTGTTTTTTGGACTTGTTCTCAAGACAACCACGGATCCTTTCTTTTTTAGGCCTCCCGGGTGGTCTCTTCGTCTTGGGTGGATGAACCGTGAACCCCGGATCATGCTTGATCCATTGTGATTTGTCGGTCATGGGTCTGATCACACCGGCATATGCAACTCTGAATCTGTGAAGTGAATAATAGTCGTGTACATAATCCTCAAGACGAGCTCCTCGAAGTGAGCAAATAAATGCAATAGCATGAATGCATGGTGCTCCACTAATCTGCCACTCTCTACAAGTGCACTCTTTTCTATCCAACTCCACCGCATGTCTCCAAGCATTGCCATCCGAGTCCATTCCACTCACTTCTGCACACTTATCACCACCTCTACTAATGTTTACATTCCCGACATTCCTGCTTTTTGCATTCAATTGCTTGATCACACTTGGGAGAATCACACTTGGGAGAATCACACCTTGAAGCTTGGCACCAACAATCCTCCTCTTGTCAAATGTCACCATTAATCGTTGCCTAATCTGATCAATGAGATCAACTATATGCAAATCCTTTAAGTCTTTTATCCAACTATTGAAGCTCTCTGATATGTTATTATTGACATACTCACACTTTGATAGCTCCGAGAACTTACTTCTACACCATAATTGCTTGTGATTCACCTCGAGATATGTAATAGCCTCGGGTGATACTTTCTTAATCTCACTCAAATGGTGCTGACACTTTTCTATGGTGTACGCCCTCCCTGCAGGCCACATATGAGTAGTAAAGACATCACCACGATACCTTTTTTTGAAGTTCTCCATCAGATGCCTCATGCATTCCCTATGCTCCGAATCGGGAAATACGCTTGCAATAGCAGCTGCTAATCCCTTGCATGCATCCGAAGAGATAGCCAACCCCGGCGGAGTTCCTATTGCATTCCTCAACTGACTCATAAACCACGTCCAATTCTCCGTAGTTTCTGTATCAAAAACTGCATATGCAACTGGGAACAACCAATTATGCCCATCAATACCGGCAGCAGCTGCTAGTTGTCCCTTCCACTTGCCCGTCAAATGAGTCGAATCAACCCCTAAATATGGTCTACAACCTTGTACAAACCCGTCTATGCAAGATTTTAGAGCTATAAAAATCTTGCTAAAAAACATCTTATTGTCATCCCTTTTGCAATCTATCTCAACAACGCTACCGGGACATCTCTTCTCCAACTCCGCCTTAAAATTATACAGCAATTGGAAGCTCTCCTCCCACTTCCCGTGGATTTGATCAATAGCAACTTGCCTTCCCAACCAAGCTTTTCTATAAGACACCTTGACATGGAACTCATCCTCTAACTTATTCTTTACTTCCTTTGCTCCAGCCGAGGGATGCTTTCGTAACCAATCGCCCACCCTATCAGAAACCCAAGACTTAGAAGCCATCTTCCCGTCAACCATGGCAGTGGATGGACATGTATGTTCAGCTGGTAATAACTTCACCTGCAGTTATAAAAATTCAAATTTATCATTACACAGTACATTACAAATTTGAATTACACATAAATATACCTAAATTTTGCATGCATACCATGAAGGTTTTGTTATCTTGGAGTATAGAAGCACGAATTCTCCAAGGACAATCAGGATGTTTGCACTTTCCTATGAACCTTTTCTTGTCCGACTTCAATGTATGGACTTCAAACTCATTTTTAATGGCAAAATGCCTTAATGCATTTCTGAAGGCATCGACATCGGGAAATAACGCATTAACCTCTATTCTAGGATTTTCAGGGTCAAACGCAATGTTAGGTTCGCACTGCACAACATCATCTACCGCTGGCTCCTCGTGCACATTATCCTCAACAGCCTCTACTGTTGGCTCCTCATCCACATTATCCTCCTCTGGATCAACGTGTACCCCCTCGATAGCATGGTTAGCACCCTCATGAGCAAGATCACCCTCAACTTCGGAATTATACAGGCTCTCCTCATTGAATCCCACATATTCGTCAAGGTTATCAGATTGATCAGGTTGACCTGACATATTACATCCCTGGGAGCTCCCTATATGACTTTGACTACCAAGTGCTATGGTTGGTGACGGTTGGGATGGAGTGCATGGATAAGTGGAATTCGTACCACTACATTTTGAGCTTCCATCCAAATCACAAACTACTACAAGAAGTGATATTTTTCTTTCATTTTGGAACATCCTAAACATCTCTGGTATTTGTGACTCAGACACTACTTCCACTTCTCTACCATCATTTTTGTCAAACATCCATATCTTTGGTGTTTGACAACTCCCCTAACGTAGATCGTCAAATAAATCACTCCTCAAATCACACAAAGAGAATCTATCCGAATCCACCACCCGATTTAATGTCTTTCCCTTGACATAATCCTTTCGACCGTCAATTTGCTTCTTGAAGAATCCTTCAATCTTAACCTCTATCCTAAACGCAGTTTCTGGGTCATACCTATACAGAATTGTAGAAATAATGTTAGCTTACGCACTA
The DNA here is from genome assembly GCA_011114355.1 of Carex littledalei. NCBI lineage: Eukaryota > Viridiplantae > Streptophyta > Magnoliopsida > Poales > Cyperaceae > Carex > Carex littledalei. Next base: position 3,390,232 of record CM022092.1, on the reverse strand, counting down.
ATGAAACATTCATTCAAATTGAAATAGAAATCATGCAACATCCATTCAAATTGAAATAGAAATCCTACCCACTGGAAATCCATGACTTGTCCATCTTATTCACACCTCCAATGCCCTCCCTAAAGCATCTATATTAGTGGAGAAACCTGAATTTCAAATATACTAATAAATCAATCTATATGCACTATAAATGTACTTGGTCCAGAATCAAAACCCAACTAACACTATAATTTTAACACTCCAAAAATCATTGCGGGCCGCAATAGGTATGGTTGCGGGCCGCAATGGGTATCAAGGCAAGGGAAGCAGTCATTAGCTTAGCATAGCAAAGGGAGAGATAAAAAATGAATGCTACTTAGGTAATGTTGAAGAAACTTACCAAGCAAGAGCTATAACAGAGATCTTTCGCCTTTTAGACAATATAATCCAACATTGTTGTAAGGTACCTGAGATATCTCTCCCTTTGCTATGCTACTATTATTGCGGCAGGAGGAGGTTCGGCGGAGGAGAAGTTAGGCCTGGCGGAGGAGGGCCGGCAGGAGGTTCGCGTCAGTGGAGTGCGTGAGTGGAGAGCAACGAGAGAAAAAAAGAGGCGAAGGGATGAAGGGAAGGGGACTGTAGGCCTCCATTTGTATTTCTAATTTTAGCTGTTGTTCTTGAAGGGTAAAATGGGAAATACGAAAATATGTTTTTTATACAACACTTTTCAGTATAAATTTAAGAAAAAACGTATATCAAATGTACAAATGTGGCAATAGGGTAAATTTGATGATTTTAGGGTGGCAAATAGGAAATTTTGAGTTTTGGGGTGGCAATTTGGTATTTTCCAAGTTTTGGGGTGGCATGGAGGAAATTTTCCCTAGAATAAAAAGGGAGAGAGAAAGAGAGGACGTCTCAATTTTTATCATCACATTCATTCTATATGTACACAAATTTTTATTTTAACATTTAGACATATACTTTTTGTGAGATGGTATATATATTATGTGAAAAAGAAGGTTGCATACGAATCTAAGCTCTAGCAATCTGACTTTAAACACTGGTTTCATATGTTTACTAATTGTATTAAGCTGAAAATCAATTGAGTCATAGAGCTAAGATCACCACGTAACTAGAAATTATCTATTAAGAGAGCTGAAATGTAAAATGCATAATGTGTAATAATTAAAATTTGAATTCAAGTTTTTATGGTTACGAAATGAAATTCTAACTGCTAAACTACATGCACGTATTAACAATTTGTGAGGTGGCTAAGCAATATATACACTTTAAAATAATAATTAAATTACAATATACATATGATTAAAAAAAATTAAAATCATGAGATAACTAAACATTCCCAAGTCAAACAGTAGATCCACGGTGGTAATAGCAGTTCTTTTGTGAATAACTTTTATTTGACAATTAATATTTTTGCTAATCTTATAATAAATTTTGATATGTAAAAATGAGTATTTTATGTTATATTAATGGCTTACTTCAATTTGAGTATGATAATTACAGGCTATGTTTATTCATGAGATATGAATAAACTTGTAACACTTAACACTAACACAAATTCACAACAGAAGTGAAGATTATTTAAAATTAAAATTTTAAAAATACACAACTATTATTAACTGTTTAGATAAAATTATTTGATCTCCAATCAAATATTTTCAAAACGAAAATGTTTTATATTTTAAATCACATCAATTTAATTAATGTATATAAAACATACACAAAAGTATATAATTAACACATCTGTACATTTTTTTTTTATTTTAACAGGTTGCTACAATTAATAATGTCTTTTGCTGTCCTAATTAAGAACCATCTCTTTTACCGTTTTAAAAAAAAAAAAAATCAAATTCGGACGGTTGGGGCGGGTTTGGCACAGGTTCAGGCGGTCCGGTCCGGGTTTGGGACGGTCCGGGACGGGTTCAGACCACGGGTTCAAACGGATCCGCGCCTTGGTTAAACCGGGTCACCCGTTAGGACCGTCCGATCCGGGTTCGGGTCACGGGTTTGCTCGTCCGGGTCGACCTGGGCGGGTTTAATCAATACACTAGTATAATACAGGATATACAAGAGCGGAGTGAGATTTTCAAGTTATAGGAATTAAATTTGAATAGAAGTCAATCATTTAACATTTTCGTGTTCTGTATTAGATCAATTTTATAGTATCCGTAACATTTTACTCTAAATTATATTGAAAATTATAATTAACAGTATTTATTATATTATTGCGAAATCATTTTGATTGCCAGGGGTAATTTCATCCAGGCTTACCAACCAATGGGCATCCGCCACGTATTTTGGGTTGCATTAGATGTAGATGATCCCTTATAAGATTCGTGTTAAATAAAAATGAACAGTTCAGATCTCACTCTATATGATATAATACCTCAGTGAATTTATGCTCTCAAGAGGAGAGGGCACACTAGAAATTTCTTTTTTTTTTTTTAAGGAAAAGGGACAATAGCATTTAACACAAACCATTTAATATTCAGTCAAGGGGAGTGGAGAATTCGAGCCTGTATTCTAGTTTATCTAAAGTTGGGTCTATTCGAAACAAAGGGACCATTATTGTTGTGCTTTGAGAATCGTGCAGAAAAGATTTAAACCATTCAGATTTTCCACGTATGAACTCAAAGTTTGAGATATCTCAGGGGATGTGAATTTGCGGAATTCACGGACATGAGATGCCGCTTTTTTTATTAATACAAAAAAATAAAATATCAAATCTGCTTTCAATCTTAATTTTTATTAAAAATATCCTGACCGCTCTACTGTGAAGCGGTCCCTATCCATACCAGACCGTTCCCAATGGGGAGCTTTGCTTATTTTCCTCTTCCTTTTTTAAAAGAGGACCCGACCCGACCCGCCTCGCCCGACTCGCCCCGCACTTCATCTCTCTCTCTTGCGCCGCCCGCCGACCCGCCCCACCCGACCCCACCGGCCTCTCCTCTCCGCCCTCACCCCACATAGCCGACCCCCCCCCCCCCCCCCCCCCCCCCCCACCACCGGCCACCCTCTCTCTCTCTCTCGCCCTCACCCCACAGAACCGATCACCCCCCTCTCGGCCACCCTCTCCCTCTCTCCCTCTCGACCACCCCCTTTCTCTCTCTCTCGGCCCCCCCTCTTTTCCATTTCGGCCATAATTCAATTATTTCCGGGTAAGTTTCTAATAACTTTTTTAATTTATATTTTGTGTCTTGTATTGGCATTGGAACGATTGATACAAATTGAATTGTTAATTATCGAGTGCGGGTTGTTGATTTTTCCGACACGATTGAATTATTCAAAATTAGGGTTGACTAAATTAGAATTTATAAATTAGAATTTAGGGTTGACAAAATTAGGGCTTCTAAATTAGAATTTAGAGTCCAAAATTGTCCAAAAATAATTTTGATAAAATTAGGGGTTTATAAGTCAGGGTTTAGGATTTAGGATTTATAAGAGGATTTATAAATTATGGATTATATATTAGAATTTAGGGTTTATAAATTAGAGTTTAGGGTTATAAATTAGGGTTTAAGGTCCAAAATTATGGTTTAGGATTTATGGTTTTAGAAATTATTCAAAATTATAGTTTATGATTTAGGGTTTATAAATTAGGGTTTAGAGTTTAGGGTCCAAATTTAGGATTTAGGGTTTATGGTTTTAGAAATTATCCAAAATTATATTTACGATTTAGGATTTATAAATTAGGGTTTAGGGTTTATAATTTAAGAACCCATTTCTTGTATACTTGTGTACATGATTAGACTCAAAAATTTCTAAATAATTTGAAACTATGAAATTGACTTTAAATGTAATAACCTGTTATTTTTAAATGTAGTATGGTCAGACCTAGACAAGAACGTTCACGAGATACTATAGAGACGGAAGAGAGTTCAAATAGACCAGGTACTATGGCGACAGGCATTAATAGTAATTTTTAAATTATTACTCGAACTATAGTACCAGATGTTCAACTAGAGAAACCTTCAAACACTTTATCAAAAAGAAGAGCACTATGAATGGAGCAGAGGAGATGCATCCAGCGTACATACTTTATCATCTTGTTTTAAAGCAATACATTGAATCCAATATCAATGGGTGGAAGTCTCTGGGTTAATGCATAGTACTACAAGTTAAACGGTGACTGTCAAACCGAAATATTTATTATTTTTTCTTGTTACTTCATTATTTTTATGTAATAGGAAGGGGAATTGAGATCCAATGAGGTACGAATCTTAAATGGAGTGTAAAGTGAAATCTGAACCGTATGATTTCATCTGCACGAATTTTAAAGGAGCCCCGTGAACCTATGACTGACTGCAAAAATTTTAAAGGAGGGGGGAGGGGGGGAAGTCCCGTTTTTTTTTTATTAATAGGAAAACAAAAAAGAAATATCGACAATGAGAAACAGTTTGATAGATTTTGAAAAATAGAAAGAACGTTATGGTTTGTAACGTCCAGTGTACTGTAGCTGGACGTTATACGTTATAGACCATAACGTTCAGCTACTACAGTGTTTTTTTTTTTTTTCTAAAACCTCACTTTCCTGTAGCAAACCGAAGAAAAAAAATACTGTAGCTGAACGTTATGATCCATAACGTCAAGCTACAGTCTTTTTTGTTAATTAGAAATCATTAGCGATCAGATTAACTAGACGTTATGATTTATAATGTCTAGATACGGTGCCCTAAACATTACACACCATAACGTTATTCCTATTTTTCAAAATCTGACATAACTATTTCTCATTGTCGATAATTTTTTTTGTTTTTCCTATTAATTAAAAAACGGGGAAGTCGAGATCAATTAATTGACTCCTCTTTTTTAAATGTAGCTCCACCACTGTGCATAGAAGAAGTGGTCCATGGTTTATGGGACCCGCTGCGCACCCATTCAGGCACAGGGAGCATATATATATCTAGATTAGTAAAACAGAGGATTTTCAAAAAGACTCAGTACGTAAAATATATTCCATAAGGATTCACATTTGCTACTTCAATTTGGGCCACAAACAAAGTGCTATTTAGAGTTAAATATTTTACTTTGGGAGGGGCTTATGTTGCTTCTCTAAAAACATAAACTTACATACATGTTAGCAATATAGTCCCCGAGAGAGAGAACTCCTTTAAAAGGACTAACAAAAAAACCATACACAGATACACAAAAAAAAAAGAAAAAGGAATAAGCATACAGAGTTGCAAATGAAATTAAAAAAATGTATTGATTGTTTCATATATGTTAGATTGTATATAATTAAACGGAATAAGCTGCATGCAAACTGCAAAGCTTTTTTTTAAATACAGATTTAAAATAGAAAAAAATACTAATAAAATTTTGAATTATGTGACATTGAGAAGTTAATTTGTGCTGTTGGTATTTTTTTGTAGGGTAGTCTACGTTTGGTCAAAGACGATGACTGCACATACATAATAATACTACTTCCAGTTAAATTTTACAAAGGCTAAATTAGAGAACTTTTTATTTTATTTATATAGATTAATATTAAACAATAAAGGGAAATAGAATGAGTGGCTTCATTTTTTATGTGGTAGAATGATTTAAAAAAAATTCGGATCCGAAGTTTGAAAAATGATAAATTGGTTTCAAGAACTAAAAAATGATAATTTGGTCTCATGAAACATAATAAAAGATAAATCTTTCTCCAGCTAGCATAAAAGATAAGTCGTATCAACAAATTCAACATAGCCAGCATAAAATTCGGATCCGAAGTTTGAACCGCTTTAGATTCTCTTACTCACTTGTCCCCTGTGTCGAGCACCGTACGCTCCACTCTCTCTCTCTCTCTCTCTCTCCTCTCTCCAACAAAAGTCAAAGGCGTGGGCTGCACACTAGAGGTGTTTAAATAGTTCTATTTGTTCGGTTTTTAACCGAACTAGAAAATTTCTGTTTAAATGAATTTGTTCAGCTAAAATTTTGAATTATTACGGTTTAAATGGATCGGTTCGGTTTATACTTTTCAAAACTAACTAAACCGAACTGACCGGTTTATATTGGTTCAACTATAATTTTATTGATGTTATAATGATTTTATTAAATCAAACTGAACAAAATCAAACCAAACTTCACTTGTTGTGTATGACAATATATTTTTTTCGTTAATAATGGTACCAATAGATTTACTTCGGTTTGAATCGAATAAACTGAAATTTACTTCGGTTTGTTCGGTTAGGTTCTTAATTAGTTGATAGGTTTAATCCGTTCGGTTTGGTTCTATTTTTAAAAACTGAAAAAAAAATTAATTTAATAATTTACTTCGATTTCAACCAAATCGACCGTTTAAACACCTCTAGTGCACTGTGCCCACAATACTACTTACCACAAAAATTGCACGAAGACTAAATTAATTGAACAAGGATGATTAATTATATTTCTTCAGTCAGTCTCATCCGACGGCCTACAACCCCTCCCATTTGGGCCAACACATGGGCCGAGCCTCTGAAGCCCACCAAGGCCCCAAAGTTCAGGTTGCTATTCCTCAAGACTGATCTTCAGTGATTTTCTGTAGCACAGGAGCTTTACCGGACGACATACCTCTTACATTTTTAATCCGTGAAGGCGTGAACTCTACAAATGCGCTCGCTACACAGAAAATTTCACAACCAGGGCCATCGAAAGCATTGAGGGAAAATCGAAAAGGAATCTGATCCGTTCAAATAGAATAATCACACAAATCTCGACTTAATATAAACACTTGAGACCGGAGGGCTGGCACTGCTCAAAGAGACCACAAGCATTAAGTTTTTGTATATAATAAAATTTTCTGAAAACATTTTTTTAGTAGTACATATGTGTTTACGGCCTCTTTTGTTGAGCTTAAATGTGCAAAACAAATTTTAAAAATAATTGCATTACCTTATGTTGTTAATTGTATAATGATGCCACAATAATGCAACTAGCTTTTTAATTTATCACGAAGCCATCTGCTTTGTTTTCAACTTTTCATTGAGGCTGAAATTATGGTTTATTGAGACTGCAACTGCATGTTCATTCAAATTTTAATTTCAAGTGATAAGATGAAAACCTGCATGCTATTGTAATTTTATTGTGAACTATATGTTTTTGCTTGGTATATATGATTTTTCTAAACCTCAACCAATTAAATAATTCCTGCTAAACTTTTCAACCAACAGCTTTCAGTATTCAATTTATTGATATTTTTTTTGGGAACTCAAAGAGTAATTAGCTAAATAGAAAAATACAAAATACACAAAATTATCGATGCATACTTTTCCATTTGGAAATTTACTATCGCTCGGCTCGAGAAGCGATCGCCCAATGACTAATGAACCCTCAGACACTGGAGAACTCAAAGAGTTTAAAGCGTTCCGCACAAATCTTAAAGCAGATCGACGGTGATTAAACCCATCAAACCAAAGTAGGTCTGATGGGCATCGGACCTACTCTCAAGTTTCAGCACTGATATTAATACGCACTATAGAATTTGTGCACGACTTTTGAAACGTCAGAAAGAATGAACTCCTTAAAATTCAAACTTTTATATGGTTCTGTCACCTTAAAATTTTATATACGGTTCACACTGATATTCGCCGAGAACAACCATAAAAAATTAAGCATCAACGGATTCTTTTAGTATTGCATGCACGAACTTTGATGTTCTGAATTGCGCCTCTATCAGGAGATGGAAACAACATCCTGCCTTTCACCAAAAGGGATTAATTAATTAGTTAGTCGCATCAATTAGTACTAAGCACAAAGAATGATGCATCATGAGTTTCCAACAGGGATAATTAGTAGAAACGAATTGGCCAGAATTAATCCTGAATTAATGAAGTCAGGCTAAAACTCGAGTAAAGGTATTAACAATGTTGTTTTTACTTTATGCAGAGCACATACACTAGAGTCAAAACAGTACTGTATATGACTCTTGCGCATCATAAAGCAAAAACTGCTCTATCTTTACCTAGAAAACTGGATATCTTGAAATAATGATTTACGAATTGATTAGGAGTAATATATTGGGGTAGGGTTTGACCTGGTCAAAAGAAAGAAAGAGGAAGACAGAGAGAAGGATGATGAATCACCGTACAGTAGGACCCACCACATCAGATCTCGAGCCAGGATGACTACCTGTGGGGTCCATAAAAATCCTAGTCTTTTAACGAACGCTGTCCAGTTAAAAGCCCAAGAAACATTCCGCCCATGTACAATTTCAAAGCATTGTACGACATTCGGCCCAAATAGATCCTCCATTACCATTATTCAAGCTTCGTTACATTTTTCACTAAACCCGACCAGCGACACCGCTCCCCTCCATCTCTCTCTAAACTTCCGAAAACACAATGCAGGCGTCGATGTTGCTGGCGCCGACGCGGCCATTTCTGGGTCCCGCCTCCTCCTCCTCCGCCACCTCGGTCTCTTCTCCCCCTCGCCGCCTCAATTGGGGACAAAATTGTAAAACCGACCCTGTATTGCACTCGCGCCTTACCACCACGATTGCTTCTACTTTTCTCCATCTTCCTCTTCCCGGTTCCTTCATCTCACGGAATAGGAGAGGCCCAGCTGCTCCTCAGGCGGCGCCCGCCCAGCCCTTCCCTTCTGACGACGAATCTGCGAAGCTTTTACAGGTCCTGGGTTCTCTGGTTATTCTCAATTCTCATGCATCCAAGTAGTTGGCAAGTTTTGTATCTTTGAACCTTCTAATTCTTGAATTGCCGCCAAATCACCAGCAATTTGCGGGTATTTGATGTTTTTTGGTGCTGTGCCTTTGTTGTACAGCTGAACATGCAATTTAAATCCTTTAAATTTTGCAAAAAAAAAAAAAAATAACTAGTAATTACCAGAATCAACAAGGACGGTGTCGATTCGCTGAATATACAAAAAGAGAGACCATTCAGTCAATTTTAGCATAATTTTAACTCATTTATCCAACAATGATTTAGCAAGCTGTCAGAAAAATCTAAATTGATTCATTTGCATCACCACCAGGTGACAAAGAGATTAGAGAAAACAGCAAGGTACTTCAAGCGGCTTGGTACACTTGGCTTCTGGGGCCAGCTGGTGTTGACAGTTGTCTCTGCTGTAATACTATCCTTCTCCACAGTTGTGAGTGGGAAGATCACTGCACCTTTCACCTTCTACTCAACTGCTTCCAGTGTTGTGGCCGCATTTGTCTCCATTTTCTGGTCCTTTGGCTACATTCGCCTCTCTGATCGGCTCAGACGCACTGCTACTGAGCCTGCCAAGGTGATCTATGCATTTTGGTTGTTGACTTAAATATTTGTGGAGAACTGAATCTGGCTTATATTCCAAGTATCTGTCACTAAAAATGTTGATTTTTGCGGAATTTAGGAGCTAATTTGATGCCATTTTGGCAATTTTAAGGCACAGTTAGTTGGGCTAGATACTTTTGATTTGCTGATGGTGTCAATTGTACACCACATTCTAGCAGCCATTACTGTGGTTTCAGAGTTGTTTGTCTTAAGCTGTCTCAACACATGAGTCTGATGAAAAGCTTATAAACCTCAAAATATGAGTTTTAAGAACCAGGGAGAGAGTGAGTGTTTTAAAAGCCATTAATCATTGTTATGTTACTGAGGAGAGAGTAGGCTCACTCTTTGTTTTCTCGCCTGCAATTTTATTTACTGTGGATATCTTCTTGCTTTTATGAATGCATTGGATTTGATTATGCTCTTGACATTAGTTCATTTTATTTTTTTGAGGAAAAATAGGGGCCATGCCCGTATTTAATTGATAATTGCGGTTACAAAGGTTTGTAGCTGCATGATGAGAAAAGTAAACACAATGTGCTCAAACTAACTTGAGCTAAAGTAAAGAAAAAGGAAAGCATGACATAAGACTACCTAAACAAAATAAATAAGAAAAGAAGAAAATGAGAATGCAAAAAGAAAAATAGAAAATGCAAGTCTCCTATTCTTCTATTATTCTATGCAATGCTTGGTTTACTGCGTGTCCATGTACCGTTGTAGCATCTGACATTAGTTCATTTATAACTTCTTTTACAGGCTCCACCACGTGCTGATGTGGTAAAAAGCCTGAAAAATGGGGTGGTATTGAATCTGTTAGGAATGGGCGCTGCAATTCTTGGTATGCAAGCAACAGTTGGCACTTTGGTTGCAAAGGCGCTCACAACATCAGCAGTGCCATATTATCAAGGGATATCTTCAGGCCAGAACCCTGTCTTGGCTTTAGATGTTTTCCTGGTTCAGGTATTTCTTAACATTTTTTTTGGGAGAAGTTTTGTGTATCCTTGTTTAGATATCATTGATTCACCCTGTAAAACATGGAAAATTTAATGTGCCCTAGATACAATATGGAAATTATCATTCATGAGCCACCTTTTGCATTTATATTACCAACCATTTATACCTCTAGTTAATGGAAAATTAAGAGTAAACAAATATGTTACTTTGTACTTAATAATAATCTTCTCTTATAACAGGCTTCTGCGAATACAATACTCTCACATTTTCTTGGGCTCGTCTCTTCATTAGAGCTGCTACGAGCTGTCACGCTGCCTCATCTAGAAACCATACCTTTGCCGAGAGCTGCTTGATCAGATTTGAGTTTTAACATTCTGCTCTGTATTGAGTTTTGGAATAGAATAATATTGTTTGTAGTGAGAGCAATGTTTTAGATGTTCCATGTTCTTGCTAGAGAGCATATTACTAGATGGTAATTTTTGTTCTGCAGTTCCATTTTGTAATCTACTCCTTAAAAGATGCTACTATGAGCTCCTTTACAACAACATGCATTATTATTATTTAGTATAAGATTAAGTTTCCAAAGCAACATATATACTATCGCGCAACAAAGAACTCAAACTTATGCTTCAGATCCCTGATGACTTAGATTTCATCAACATTTGTGCTTAATTGTCAATATCTATTTTACTTTCTGTAACAGTGCCTCATATTTATATTAGTTGTCCAGCCTCTTAAACCCAAGCTGCTCATAATTGATAAGCTATTGTATTTCTTTGAGTTTTGTTACAAATATCATTTCTTATATGATTGAAAATTTCCTTACAGTTTCTTGCTTAAGCGGATAATATATTTTATTTTTCATATTTTTTATTATTAATTTCTAGTTTATGTGTCATTATTTTTATTATCAATTTGTATTTCTTTTTCCTATAGTACGTTCGGACACTCTCTTTCTTGGGAGATGGGATTGGATATTTCCCCTCTTATTTCCATTTTTTTTTTTGGAGAACAAAAATATATTTTTTTAAGGTTAAAGGCAAAGCCTCTAACATTTATATTAAAAAAGGTTAAAAGGTTTATTTACATCTCCTCGTGCCTACAGAATAAAAATATTTAATCGGACTGATTTTTTTTTCCACGCTCGTCACTTGCTCTTTCTCTCTTCACAAATTTCTTTCTTTAATTAAAAGACAACATTAATATGTGACAACTATAATTAGAAATATGTGATAATCATGTGTATTTGAATGATGAATCTATGTTACATTTATTCAATTGTAAAAGTACTCGTTTAATTTGCTTACTGTGTAGCATTCATCAAATAACATATCAACTATTACCAAACATTAGTTAATAATATAAATCAAAGTATCTTGCAAGTTAATATAAAAACACTAACTAATAACATGCTAAACATTCAAATTGATTTAACATATATTTTAAAAACAAATCAGAATTGGATAATCAATTTGCTAATTTAATTTTAATTGATTCTTTAGGTGATTGGATAACAAATTTATGATCAAAAGCATAGTTATGAAATAATAATTAATAAGTATTGTTTTGTTTTGTTGTTATTTAATTCCATTTTATTTAATTATATTAATAAAATATTATATTGATATCAACTATTTTAAATAGAACAATATAATTTTCCACAACTATAATTATATTAATAAGAATAATTGTATTGATATAAATATTTTAAAAAGAAAAAAATATGATTTTTCACAACTATTCTCATGATACAACTGAACATTCATTTTAGCACATTTTCATAATTATTCTCCTGCACATAAATAGGTATGAATTCCTGCAAATTAATTTATGAGTTCCGATATCCATAGAATCTCATCCAACATAATCCCATGACAACAGGACCTAAACTGATTCCCAGCTCCAAATCCTTTTTCACATACTTTTGGTACTTTGTCAAGAGCAACAACTCTTGAAATTCCCTGATTCATTTTCTCGTTTGGGCGTCACCCTGAACGACCACTATGCAACAGTCTTACGGGATCTAAATTTTACGTCCATGTATATCTCAAAGAACTCTTCTTACTAACACCCTTTTTATTACATAAAAATCCTTATTTTTTAAGTACTTGGCAGCGTCTGCCAAGGATATTACATAAAAATCTTCAAGACAAACTCTCTCTCTCTCTCCACCTACATCTTTCTGCCTTGTAGCTCTCTATGAAAAATAAAAAAGGCAAGACAAAAAGAAAGCAAAGATAAACTCTTCATCCTTGTTTTCTCCAGCCTTCCCCACCATTTGCATCAAGCAGCAACGCCACGAGTCCTGTCAACTATACAAGTAACAATAATACAACAGGGGGACAGATAAAATGGATAAAATCAAAAAGAGAAAAGAGAAACTGAGCATGAAATCTAAGAAACTGTCAACCCAGCCCTTCTCATGATCCTAACTGGCTTGATCAGCTCATCATCCACCTCCAAATCTGAGCTGTCAGGATCCGACTGTACAAGCTTCATCGGCTCGAATGCATCTACATTCAAGCAAGACCTGTCTTCATCCCTTGCAGCATGCAGGCTAACGAAATCTCCAAACAGCCCATGAGAAAGTAAGTCAGCACAATTTTTCTCAGAGGTGACTGATTGAGTAGTACCTATGCTAGATTCGAAGTAGCGGGGACGGCTGCCTGATTTTTGCAAAAGGCTCACTTTCCTTTTCTTGGACTTTGATTTAATTTTTGGGTGGTAAAGTTTGCACTTTGGTCCCAGGAGGCACCTGCCCTTTTCCTCAAGCTCAGGACATGTATAGCTGTGCTTCTTACGACACTGCTCGCAAACAAATAATTACTCAATCATGCTTGTCAAATAAAGCTAATCGAGTAGAAAGAAGAAAATTTTAAATTATTAACCCGGAATTCACAGGATTCAGGGGTAACTTTGATCCATAATGTTATCAGACTGGCATAGTTTTGTCAGCAAGATGACGACACCTTTTTTACGTTTATTTATTTGTATAGGCCCAGATATGCACAGCTGTAATTAACAAACAAAAACTGTCTGGTATGGTTTTAGCCACATTGAATACCTCCTCACTGCCAGATGTTACCCTTTTGAGTTTTACAATTTAGATATGAAAATCCATACCTCATCACCATCAGCACAGTACCCCCTTAGAAATCCCTCACACACAGGTGCTTTCGGATTCACATTGACATGCCTATAGGGACATGTCAAATTAGTACACAAGCCTGCCAAAGTTACCCTTATGTGATCAATAAACCAATCAAGGAAAAGAAACTTTTAAAACTTGACAGGATAACAATACAAGAGCGCTTCACCTTGTAGGAAGTATGAACAATCTGGCATCCTTTCAGGGATTATCTGTACAAATGTCAGAATATATCATCGATTTTTTCAAACTTGCAAACATTATTAATTTGGATTTTAGTTTTATTTTCTAAAGCCTTGCTAGTTCCTCTGTTATATAGTAGTATTTTGTATTTCCTTCTAAAATCATTCCATCAGCTTAAAATTTAAGCCAAAAGGAATTATTAGGGTGGCGTTATAATAGAAAATTAACTAAAGTATATCACATATAATAGAAAAGGGATAAAAGTAAAAAAGAAAATTAATGATAAGCAAGACCCACTATCAGACCTGATGGGTAAGTTTACAATCCGTATCTACACAAATGCCTCTGAGAAACTTGGTGCAAATAGCAATCTTTGCAGGGTCATGAATGTAGGTGCACTTAGTTTTGGTGCACCGGCCAAACCGGGTGTAGAAAAGGCAGTATTGCTGCTTCTTTCGTTTTGCATTTCTCAATGTGTGGAGACTCCTCTGTATCTTTTCACTAGCCAGGATGCGTACCAGTTTCTTTGGATCCCGTACCAATTGGTTGCCTTTGTTGACCCGCACATATCTGGAGAGAGATAAGCAGAGTTCATGGAGAGAACAAATAATGGTAGAGTTTTGAGGATGCCGTCAGTGTGGAACCAAGCCAGTTATGAAAGGTAAACTAAAAGTTTTTGGTTCTTCAGTCAAAATAGCAAGGTACAGGAATTTAGGTATGCTGGATCAAACATCCCCAAACATAGTTGCTCATAGTCATAACCTAAAAACGTACCCACTGCAAGCAGATAGTCTGTTAAGATCTAATCCTGTTCTTTTTCCGTGTCCTGTTTTATCACCTGTAGCAAACAGAGCCTTTGCACCTACAAGGCAGGTAGAATTTTATAGTCATGTTCTATTTATTCAAACATAAACCATTTTTGTCAAATAGTATCTCAGAAAATGAATTGAGTTAAAATCTACATTAGGCAAAGAAGAACCTGTACAAAGCACACTGTAAATAGAATAAAATCCATGCAGCTTTTACTCAAGTATTCACGTGTTAATCAAAGCACAAATCCCTTCCCTCTAATACCTTATTCCTAAAATACTATTAGAAATGATAAATGAAATCAGAATGCAGAAGTGAGATGATAGAGGGTAATACCCTTTCTTCCCTTATTTCGGAGAGAAGCATGCTTTCTTTTCTCTCTTTTCTTTCTTTCAGCTTCTGCAACTGCCAATGTAGCTTCCTGGAAAAGTTGCATTAGGAAACAATGAAATGGGGAAGAGTATGTTCCTAACCAACTTGTAAAGAATCATTCAGCCCACCCCAGAAAAATTGTATCCGCATACCCCAATGAAATATCAAAATTAATTCCCAATAGCCTTCCTTTACATCCCAATTCAAAAAAATAAAAAATAAAAATAAGCACAGAGAAAAAGACAGCTTCAAGGGTATATCCTACATTTTTCCAAGGTAAAAAATAAATTGCGAAAATGTCTAATAAGCAATTTGTGTAATACCTCACAAGCCTTTTTGGAATTCTTTTCAATGGATCTAGACCATTTCAAGCTGGACCCACCAATCGATAAAACCCGAGTTTTCCGTAGAGAGAATCCGTCTTTTGAAACTGCATATACTGTGTCTCTTCTCTTGGCCAGTACTAATTTCCTGCCAATAGACAAATTTGAAATATTTGATAACCATACCTAATATTTACAAGCAGATGTCAATGTTTGAATACATACAAAATAAATTATGCCACATGTAAAAGGTGTACCTGATAAGCGAAGAAGTGGCACTTCTATGTAAAATTAATCTTTTACGGGTCGAGTTCTTCAATATTGTAGTCCGTTTCCATGGGAGAAGGGAAGGAATTGACTTGAAGAAGTTGTCTGTTGTTGCAACACGGCCATCTTTTCTTTTTGATTGCATACCAGCAAGAGTCCATACATTAGGGTAACTCGCGACCTTATTTATCCGTCTTGAAGCTAATATTTACATAAAAAATGTGAGCAAATAAGTACCTTTCAATCAAGGATGTACATGCCAGACAGAATTAGTAATATCTGCTGGAATCAGTGCATAATAGTACAAGAATAACACTTTCAGAGTGATAATTGTGAGTATCCGGAATTATTTTATACTTGTACCTTGGACTAAGCCTAGAACAAGTACCTTTGTCAATGCTTTTCTTTATTAGGCCCGTCATTCCGCTATCTGACAAATAATGCACCAAGTCTCTGTTATCATCAGAATTTGAATTTGAGGTGCTAGTTGCATTCTCAAGTGGTATAAAACCTTTTAAATTCTGGCTATCGCTTGAATGTCCATTATTCAGCACAATCTGATTGTTTTTCTTTTTCAAATATACCATTTTGTTATTACTATTCTGAAGCCCTACTTTCTCCAAACCCTTTTGATCCTCTCCTTCTGATTCATGCACTGGAGAGGAACCAGCAATGGCCTCCCTGCTCATATCAAGAGCTTGAGGATTAGGGCTCGGACTTGGGATTCTTGGAATTGAACTCTTAGCCGGTACAGTTGTACTATTGGCTGACCTAATTAGACTATTGCCCTTACGGATGTAAGAGTTTTGAGGCAGTGTGTCCCTTTTCAGAGGAGGTTTAGGCAATTGATTTGGGGCTGCCAAACCAGGGGTCAGATTATCACTGGTCTCTCGACGCCATGTCCTGTGTCTAGGATTTTGAACAGGAAATTTGGGAACTGGACTAACTGATACAGAGTTTTTATACACATGTTTTTGGGTTTCCTTCCAATTCTTCTGAATCCCTTCTTGATTAAACATAGCTCTGTCGACATTCTCTCCATTTGTAGCAGATCCAGTAAGCTCATTTCTAGTAATGGATTTCTTTGTTTGGTCTGGAATGTTGTTCTCATTTATCTCAGTAGAGATTATAACACCATTTCCTTCATTTTCAGTTTGAGGTGAACAATTACTCTTACAGAAACTATAATCAAGACTACTCTGAGGCAAGTACTGACCTAAAACCAGGTCTGAACTACTCATTTCCAGTGATTTTAATTGTAACCAGCTGTCTAAACCCGACATGGCAACAGCATTAACTGGAGCGGGTTCCCCCTCTTTAGGTGTCTCATGCTGTGAAGTGTCGTTGCTTGGGCAGTTCTTCATTTCTTGATCTTTTTCTCCATTTGCTTTTTCTTCGGTAATGGAATTATTTACTTTCATTTCTTCTTCACTAGGTACGTCAACTTGCATCTGACTCTCTATTTTTTCATCTCCAATGCCATAATTCAATCTAGGAGACATTATTTCATGACCTTCATCTATCGGAACCTCTCCCGCTTTGTTCTCTTCTTTAACACAGTCTTCACCTACAGGAGAACCTACAGTAAAAGCAATCTCTTTTGCTTCATTTTGCCTTGTTGTCTCAAGATCTGAAGGAGCTTCATGAACTGACTCTGTGCCATTAGTATCCAAAACTTTATTAGGAGAAGTTGCTTCAACAACCTCCTCTTTAGTACATATTTCCATATTAGAAGTACCAATCATACCATCGGGAATACTTGAATTATTTTCAAATAAAACTAAGCTCATATTTTTACTGTCGTCAATTTTAGATTCTATTTCATCTGCACTCTTCTCAGGAGAAAGCCTAGATCCATCAACAGATTTTTTTTCCGAAAATACTTGATTTGCAATTTGCCTAACTATTTCCTCATTACACACACTAGACTCTCCCGGGACGTTAGCACCCTTTTTCTTCTTCACAATCAAGACCCGTTTAACCCTTCGTTTACCAACTGGGACGTTGTCAGATACTGTTCCTTCTGCAATTGGATCCACTGGTGAAGAAGAGGACATGGTAGAATTATCGATCTTACTTTTACCTTTCTTTTTCACTATCCTTCTCCTAATGACAACCTTTTTCTTTTTCTTACCAGTTACCTCCGCACTTACCTCAGCTGCTTTTAGGCCAGGACCCAAATCTTTGTCAGGTGCAACCGACTGACCTGATGCCTCCGTCTCAGGCTTATTTTCCTGTGAGACTTGTTGCGCGCTGGCTCGGTTAGACCGATTTGACGAAGAAGGAGATGCTGTTAAGGAAGGGTTTTCTTCGATGCGATTCCATACAGAAACCCTAGACTTAGCACTTGGCTTCTGTGGAGTCCGCCTGTCCGTGTCACGAATTTCTCTCTTTTCTTTGTCATGATGCCTGTAACTATGCCGGGGATTACTCTCTTTAACAGTATTATCATAGGACGACCTTAAATTTCTCTCTCTAAAATCGGTTGTGCTACCATTCCATATACCGGAAACCCTAGACCTCTTTCTATCTCGCTGATCTGAAGAACCTGAAATGGACCTCGAACCTGATAAGTCATCGACCATGCGGTGATGCTTGCGGGTTGGCGGATCCGGGTTTGAGCCTAATCCGTCGGGTCTACGGTATAGCAATTGGGGCGTTGAAGAAGAAGGGATGTGACGCGCCGATTCAGAGGGTATTGATCTGGAGGAACCGTTTAGGTAATAAAGCGGGGTGGTGCTGGGGTAGTGGGTTGAATGGGATGATTGGAATTGGGGGTGGGGGTGGGGGTGGGGGTGGGCAAGGGGATGCGACAAGTGTGAGTGGTCGACGAGATGATAGCTTGGGCGGTTTTGGCTAGACGAATCGTGGTGGTGAGGGTAGCGGAGGGAGGAAGAGGAAGAGGAGGGGAGGCGGCGGGGATCGTACGGCGGCGGTGGATCCATTAGGGTTAGCCAAGGATGAGGTCTGGAACTCGGAAGGGGAAAGGGAGGGAGATAAAAATCGTAAAAGCCTGAAAGGTGCGGTGCGTGCCTGTGTGGTCGTATGGGGGCGTTGGTGGGGTAGTTGACCATGCACAATATGTGTTAGATTTTGCTATGACAGTCGGCTGCAAGTTGTTTTTGTTTTTTTGCTTGTTTCATGCCCGTAGGCTACAGATACATTTTCCACACAGAACCCCAACAGGGTAGCTAATTGCAAAACAACCAGTATCCTATTACCGGTCTTCAGACTACCCTACAGCAGAGAAAATTGGATAGGTATACCCAGTGTATGACACAGTGACAAATCAATAGTTCGGGTTCGGTTCGGCGAGGTCAAAAATTCGTGATTCGGGTATAATTCAGGTATAATTCGGAAATTATTCGGTACAACAAGGAAGCAAAAAAAAAAAAAAAATTGAAAAAAAAAATTTCGCGTTTTTTTCGCGAATAATTCGTCAACTCTCGTTTTATACGCGTTTTATTCGCGAATAAAACGTATTATACGTTTTTTTGCAATTTATTCGGAGTTCGGTTCGGTAACGTCGAAAAAATGAATTATACGCGAATTACGTCACTATGGTGTATGATTCCCCCGTCAGTCTTCCCCTTTTCGCTAGGTCGTCCGCCACCTCGTTGTGGTTTCTTCCTATGTGGCAACAAGAGAAACCTGTATTTCCTTTCATGAGCCTCCAGATTTCGAAATTCTCCTTTTGCGCTCTCCAATCAATCTCCATAGGCGGTTGCAGGCTTGTGCAGGCGTCAGCCAATGCCTTACAATCAGTCAGGAACCGGCATGTGTAGAGACCTTCTGCTTTTACAAATCGGATAGCAAGCAGCATGGCGCTGGCCTCAGCTTGTATTGCACAGCAGACTGTAATCCTTTCAGTTCTATACGCGTACAGTGTGTCCTGCTCTCTAATTAGAAAACCAGCCCCTCCAATTCACCCATATGCCCGAGACTCATCCACAAAACACACCCTTTCACCGCTTTCTTGGATGTATAGAGTTTGAGTACCTGAGCTAGTGGGTTGTGTCCTTTTTGATGAAGCAGCTATGAGATTCTCCATTATCACACTTGCGAAACTTTAGAAATGCCTCCATTGCTGGTATCTTCTCTTGGAACACGCATTCGTTTCTGCAGCGCCACACTGACCAACAATTTGCAATAAAACTCGACCACTGCTCATCAGTTAGCTTGCTGATAATCATTTTCAGAGCGTCTTGGATCGGGTCAGTTAGCCCCTCCGTTCTGAGCCCCAGATCACCAGCGACAACGAACCAGCTGCTTCTTGCAAAAGGACACCTTAGCACATATGCACGACATCTTCATCCTCTTGACCACACACTGTACACAACGGGTCTCCTCTTCCCAACCTAGTAGACATCAATTTGCAAAGAGGCAGGGCATAGTGGGGAAAAAAATAGTATGCCCTCCTAATACAATTTTTTATTTTTAGAAAAGAAAAAATCAATCTCTTAAAGGAAAGATGAACTTTCTTTTTTCTTTAAAAATAGTAAAGATCGAACTAAAATTTCGGATCAAACATTGGATAACATAAACTTTAGTTCAATTCCCTCCCCCTTCACAGCAACACAAAATTTAGAACACAAAAAATCTTTATCTCCGATGATGACCTGAAATTTGGTACGTTTCCTCCGTTATTTCAAAATCTCATTTTGGAAGGACCAAATTAAATTTTCAGTCAATGGAAGACCAAATATTTACTTTGGTCAAGAAAAGCGTATAATTTTTCTCTGTAACACAGATTGATTATTTTTTTGTTCTTTAAAAAATAACTGATTTTATTTTATATCCAATATTAAATATAAATTAACAAATCTGACTTGTTTAGTTGAATATTTTTAAAAATTCTCAGACCGGCCAAATTTTTTATAGGGCCGGCCACAGTTTGGCTGGTCAGATATATATATATATATATTTTACTTAGACATTTGCCTCGTGAGACTCGCAATCTCTATCATTTTCTCTTAGACCGGTATAAAAAAAGTTTTACTAGTTAATTTCACTAAAGAAAAAAAGGAGGTGATAAGGTTTATATATTTGTAAGAAACGGACAAGAACAAAGCGGACCGATTTTTTTTAAACCTTATACTGTTTTTTTGTTACTTTTGTTGTTTTTTATGATAAAATAAACTGAAGCACTTTAACAAGCACAGTGTAATTTTCGTCTTTTTTAACTAACAATATTATAAAAAAGCACAGGAGCTGATAACCTTTATATAATCGTTATCACAAGTTAGTGGTGGGATATTTGTACCCGAGCCTCTTTCATTGTGAAGTTCGACGGGCCCGAAAAGAAGTGGAAATTTCATTCTAATAAATATATCCAGTTCGGTTGAATATTTTTTAAAATGTTCAGGCCATTCAAATTTAGTATATTTTAATATATTTTAGTATAATTAGTATAATTTAGCATATATTTTAGTATAACAGAATAATTTAGTTACTAAATTATACTAAAATATACTAAATTTAACTAGTCTGGACATTTTTAAAAATATACAATTGAACTGAATATATTTATTAATTTATTTAATGTTGGATATTTAAAAAAAAATCGGCCCGCTGTTCTTGTCCGTTTCTTACAAATATATAAACCTTATCACCTCCTTTTGTCTTTAGTGAAATTAACTAGTAAAACTTTTTTCATACCGGTCTAAAATAAAATGATGGAGATTGCGAGTCTCACGGAATTCGCATCCTCTCAGATATCTCATATTTTGCGTGACTTTTCAGTAAATACCAACCGTTCAAATACGTTCTGCACGAATCTCAAAGCTCAAATAATACTAGCTCCTGCGCTATCCCCGAATAGGCACCAGACACGTCAGTCACACAAAATATGAGATATCTCAGAGGATACGCACTCAGTCTCACGAGGCAAATGTCCAAGTAAAAAAACTAAAAAATACCTGGCCAACCAAACTTTAGCTGGCCCTATAAAAAATTCTGCTGGTTTGAACATTTTAAAAATATTCAACTAAACTGATCAGATTTGTTAATTTATATTTAATGTTGGATATTAAAAAAAATCGGCAAAATTAGCAAGGGTCGAATCAAAATAAGCTTGTATTTTCTGCATAAATATCCGCGATTGTGTTACGAAGTTCAAGCATATCTTCTGCTTCCATCATTAATACATCTATAATTTGTATTTGTCCTAATACGGGCACTTCTAGGTTGGTGAATCAAAATCCTAGCTTTAGGGTATGCTATCCATCTAGTAATTGTTCCTCCGGCCAGGATCAAAGATGTCCCTGCTAATCCCATAGCTATTGTACACACATCAAATTCTTGATTAGATCTTCTTAATTAATTTTATTTCTTTATTTAATGGGTTTCTTTTTATTTTCTAGGTCGATTCAAAAAATCTATAATGAAGGAATTGATTGATCATTCGAATGATAAAAAAATATCCATTTATTCTCCAATAATGCAATCTTCCCGTTGTGTATTGATACTTATCGGGTATAGAATAGATATGTTTCTCTTTGTTCTTACGAACAGAATTGTTCCCTTATTTTGATTTTCAATGAGATGAAATCAAAATGAATCCACAGAATGTGAAAGAGGAGGACTGAATCAAAGTTTTAGTTGGCCTTGTGCCTAGATTGAAACTTTAGTTCAGGAGGTCAATTTGGGTCTGACGCCCATCGGACTCAAAGTGAGTTCAATGGGTTCGATGACCGTCCAATTTGTTTTAAAATTCGCGCCCGCATCTTTTGCATATGCTTTAAAATTTGTGTGCACGAATCTTAAAGTGGATCGGACGGTCTCGAAACCCATCGGACCCAAGCAGCTCTCTTAGTTCAGTGCTTGTTATTTTTGAAGGAAAAAGAAAACAATTAGTATATTTACGACAAAGCAATTTTTTATTTTATTAATAAAAATTGCTCTAAACATAATTCGGTCTCAAAGTAAAGAATATTCTTTGGATTGTGAAATGGTATAATGCACGATTAAATCATAGACTTAGTACATATTGTGGAAAAAATTAACTCTACATGTTTAATTTCCGCATTTGAAAAAAAAATGCCAAAATTGTTGAGAGTCTTTATTTTAGAAAAAATAAAAAAATAAAAGAAGTATAAAAGGATGATTCTTTAGAAATTTCCTATCGGCCTCAACTGCAGCAGAATATTTATAGAAATTACTATAAAAATTGTATCATATTAGATGAATTATATTTATATTTTGAACTCAGAAAATAAATAAAAATATTTAGGTTTCTTAAAAGAAACGAAAAAGGAAAATTCAGTTTTTTCTACGAGATCCAAATATGAATGCAAAAAAAAAAAAAAAAATTAAATAGATCTAAATAGAAATACAATCCATCTAATAGCATATGTTATTTTGAAATAATTTCTATAAATAAAAAATTCTGCAACTGGGCCGTCGTATTTCACCAGGGAGCCTGGGACACTAGAGACATCCGGGATGGGCCGCATAGCTTTAAATCCACACAAGCCTTTAATCCTTGCTTTGATTTCACCGATAAGTCGATAACCACAGAAACCTTTATTCCTCGCACCTTGTTTGGATGGAGAGTAGAGGAAGGGATGAAATGGAAAAAACAAAAAATCTCGAATCGTATTTTGTTGATAATTATGTTAGAGATGAAGGGTACATGAGAAAAAGTTTAAACTTGTATCATTGTAATTAATAAAATCAATTTTTCTTTAGGGGCGGATTTAAGACTTAGCTAAAGGTGGCTAATCCACCTCTATGATTTCAAAATTTTAATTATACGTGCATGAATTTAATTTTTTCTAATTTTTTTTATATATTTTAGCCACCCTCAATAAATGACAAATGATTAGTTGTAAAGCTCTATTTTGTGTTTGAGAGGTTTTGGGTTCAAATTCTACTCACCACAATTGTGCATTTTAATTTTCAGCCACCTCTATCAAAATTTTCTAGTTTCCCTCTCGATTTGAGGTGTAACGGATGGTAAACAATGTTATTGCAAATATTTTCAAAGAAAATGACACGAATGTCCAACCATTTACCTTGTCCATATAATTTTCATCCAAATTTCTTTGTCACAAACCTATAGCAGCTATCAAATTTTTCATTAACCTTCTAAATTTTAACTAACCAAACAAGAAATAAGACATGAAGGAAAGTTAAATTTATTTTCCCTCGTTAATCATCCAAACACAAAGGAGTTAGATATATTAATCTTCTTTTCTATTACATTCCATTCCATTCTCTTCTATTCTTCACCTCCCCTCCCTTCCTCTACTCTCCATTCAAACAAGGTGTCAATGTATTTTAGTAACATGGTGACTGGTGAGAGAAAATTTTCAAATTACTCTTTTATCCTTTTCATCTACACTTCAATCCATGCGGTTGTATATGCATATGCGGTGGTCTTCCGCATATAAAAACTCATGCATTTAAGTTCATGAGGATTCATATGGCCGCATATGCGGTCCATGCGGATTTGTAAAAAGACCATAAGTTATTTTGCATTGAAAAAAGATTAGAACCCATGACATTTAGAAAATGGTAAAGAGCACCAACCACTATGCTAGACAACTCTTGTGATATAAATTTGTTTTGTTTTATCTATACTCCTTTAACAACGCATAATAAAACCGCATATGTATTTCCGCATACATATCCACAGATGCGGCTGTATGCCACATATGCGGTATACAATGACCCTACACATGCATGAACAAACCGCATTTTAAAACACTAGAGTGAGCTGTGGTAATATGTATATCACTTATTGACCTGTGCTATAGATTTATATCTCTATTTTTAAAATTTAAACGATCGGTTCATTTCATTAAATATAATTTTCATATAAAAATGTACTTGAATATCAAAAATTTCATTTTTTTATATTTTAATATTATTTTAAATTGGTAGAACATCATTTGATCTAAAAAATTTGAACCATCCAAAATTAGTGATCTTCTACTTATCTAAAAAAAAATTTCAAAAAAATATAAAATTCGCTCTAATTATATTTTATATGGAAATCATGTTTAACGATTTGGATAGAATATTTAAACTTTAAAAAAAATTATTAATTTATATTATGGATGGATCCACATTGCCTAACTCTATCTACATTAGAACGTATTAATTAATTGCATACGGAACGTACAAATGATCATTTTAATTGGTTTTTACGACTAAAAAATAATCTAACAAAATAAAAATATATAGAGCATTAAAAAAATTATATATAGAGAGAGAGAGAGTTTGGCTAATCAAAACGTTTGTTCCTAGGCCGTGGAATAAACACTTCGATTTTTACATTTTCAAAGTCCAAACGATTGATCCAAACTGTTCAACATTCAATCTATAATAAAATGTGCTTGGAGACCAAATTTTACATTTTTTTTGAATTTTTTACTATTTATTGAACCAGTTTTAAAATCGTTGTTTTCAATGATCCAAAATTTTTGCACTGTTTATTAAAATCAGCGATTTTAAAGCTGCTTTAATAAATAGTAAAAAAAATTCAAAAAATATAAAATTTGGTCTCAAAGCACATTTTAGTATAAAGATCACATCTAATGGTTTGGATCGACCGTTTGAACTTTGAAAATTAGAAAACCAATTGGCTGCACCACGGCACGGGAACAAACGTTTTGATATTAGCCAACCCCTTTCTCTCTATATATATAATAGAGGATTGTATCCTCGGCAAAATAAAAAATATGGAGGATGTTTTTTGTTAAAAAAAAATTACATTACCAGTACACTCTCCTCATCAAGATGAACTGCTATTGGATATACCAACAAAATAACGTAGTTTAAAATTAAATTGTGATATAGACAATAATTAAAGATGCCAAAATTAGCTATATATTTATCAATTTTTTTTATATTAAATATTGGAAAAAAAAACTTTAAAATGATTTGTTGGTTATACATCTTTAAATAATTATAATTTATAAACCTATTATATTACAAATTATATGTGTTTTGTTTTAAGCTTCTTTATTATTATTTTCTTTTTATTTAATAAATAAATACAAAAGCCACAACTTACATTTGAACATGAGACTTGAAAAAATGGTATTACTAGAATTAAACCAGTAACAAATCAATTTACTCGATCAGAGGATATATATTATCTATTTCTCTCAGTAATTATTTTTTTGGTCTTGGATGTTTTGAATTTTATGAAATAAAGATTTAAAATTTTTATGATTGGAATAGAGGCTTTCATTTGTTACGGGTTTAAAGATATGTCTAGAAAATTTTGGAAAGTAAGTCACGTAATATTAAAGTTTGTGGTCTATGTAACATAGTATCTTGACTTGTAATCACAGTAAACATACCTTTTCTTTTCTTTTTTAATTAAAGGGTCCTATAACATCGAGCAGGGAAATAAATCAGCTGAAATTCCGAAACCAATGAACAGTACCTCTGAAATCCCTGCAATTTGAATCTAGCTATCGAATTTTTTTCGAGAACACATCTCGAAACAGCTGGTTTTTTCTTGCACGCATCTCGGAACAGTTCAACGGCTGAATTCAAATTGCAGGAATTTCAGGGTGAACAGTAACCGATCTCGAATTTCAGCAGATTTGGATCCCATCGAGCAGGGGTGGATCCAGTGTATATTAGAGGTATGGGGTGGGGGACAACAGTCCGGATTAATTTGTCTCTTCTGAAAATTAATTTTTTATTATGTAATAAATTATTTTTCTTATTATTTTTATTATGTAGGAGATTTATTTTTGTTGTTTTTTATTTAGTACTCGGCTTGGTTAATAGATTTGAATTCAATAAGCTACTTGAACCTAATTAGTTAATGGAATTGAACCCGATAAGCTATTTGAATAAGATTACTTAAATAGTTATTGATATCAGCGACTAATTCCGCTATATATGAATAACTACGAGTCTACGGTCATTTATTTAAATATAAAATAAGATTCGGAATAGCTGGCAAACTCTGTTCCTTATCCATCAATAAATAGTGTATACATCAGTTGTAGATGTATCTATCATTTTCAACATTCATTTTTTTTTTGCACGAGGTATTTTTAAATTTTACAAAAAGGCGCATTTGTGAAATTTATAAAAAAGAAGGCATGTTTAATTCTTCAAATGTATTCATAAGCAAATTACACGGGCAAAGCTTTTGCAACTACTGAAATATATAATCAGCTACTTTATTTAGTTTGAAAATAGAGGAATAATTTGGACCGGATGTAAATGCAGGAATCCTCGTTTTTTTCCCTCTTACTTTTTATCAAATAATCGAATAAAGATTTCAGATTTTCGTTTGCTTTTTAAAATTTCGGATTTTAAATTCCAGTATTTAACGGTCAACAAGTCAATAATGCCAAAACGACAGAAGCGTGGAAGTTCTGAAAAATGTCCACAAACTAAATTCACGAACTTGAAGACCAGATATTGAAAATTTGCAAGTACGCTTTACTTTTGAAACTTCCAAGTTTTCACTAATTCACTTTCACTATCCTTTTAAGTTTTAACCCTCTTTTTCTGTACAATATGTCAATCTCCGAAATATTACCGAAAACCCACCAAATAAAAAGCTCAAACAAAAGAAAAGAGAAAAAGTTTTCTAGTTCTCTTCCTTCTCTGAGTTCCCTCCCCAGTCCCCCCTAATTTATTCTATTTTTACCAAAAGATCCAAATTCACAATTGAAGCATTCCAACCGTCGGTGAATCCCACGTGTCAAAACCACCTCTACACTCCATCTCCACCATGTAGTTCCTCACCTCTCTCCTAATCATCTCTCTCATCACCTCCATCATGTCAGAACTAACCGAAAACTGTTTCTCACACACCTCTTCCTCTTTGTTCTCTTCTCTCTCATCCATTCTCTCCCAACCCGGCAAACTGAGACTGAGCATTGTCATGGGATCCTCCTCCACCGAGCTACTGGGAGTGACATCACTCGGTTCACTCAGATCAGACCCGCTAGAAGGGCTCTCCGCCCGTTTCACCGAACCACACCTCCTTTTCAGAGACGAGTTCCAATGATTCTTTATGGCATTGTCAGTGCGGCCAGGAAGGAGGCGGGCAATGGCAGCCCACTTGTTGCCGAGGTGGCGGTGAGCACGTAGGATGACCTCGTCCTCCTGTGGCGTGAAGGGACGATGCTCTACACGTGGCGAGAGCTGGTTGCACCACCTTAGACGGCACGACTTGCCAGATCGACCTGGTACAGCACGGCTAATCAAAGACCAGTTCTTGGCGCCGTGCTTCTGTACCAAGTGGCGAAGGAGAGCATCTTCCTCTGGACTCCAGGGCCCCTT
This sequence comes from Carex littledalei, assembly GCA_011114355.1. Taxonomy (NCBI): domain Eukaryota; kingdom Viridiplantae; phylum Streptophyta; class Magnoliopsida; order Poales; family Cyperaceae; genus Carex; species Carex littledalei. Next base: position 3,362,675 of record CM022092.1, on the reverse strand, counting down.
GATCAAATCCATGGTTGAACTGTGATTTTAGGAGAACAAGAATAGCAGTGAGAGAGCGAGAGAGCGCGAGATAGAGAGAGATGGGCGGAGGTGATAGGGTGAGTGTGGGAGAGGGGGGTATATAAAGGGCAGCTTAGGAAGTTTGTTTCAGGGAATTTAATCCTTGAACCGCGCTTAAATTAGTGAGCAGTGGCCCACTGACAGTGAGGGAGGAGCGGTAAACCAACATTAAATCGTGATTTTGAGGTTCCTGGGTCAGGCTCTGGGATCCTTGGAGACGGTTTGCTCGGTACAGCTCGCAACTGGACACGCGTCGCCTGGTCGCTCTTGACTATTTGATGTAGGCAGTTCATCTCAAGTGCTTAAAAAACCGGACACCATCATCTTTCTTTGGCCTTGGCTATACCACGCGTGGAAGTTCAAATATGGTACTGGATGGGGAGGTTCCAGTGGAAGATTAAATGGAGAGTGATTAAATTGATTTATGTTTCCTTTTGGGAGAGCTTGCCAGCTCATAGAGGAGACTGGACACGGAGAGTAGGTTTTGTCGTGTAGCGATTAGATCATGTGAAAATTGCCGCTCGCTCTCCTTTCTTCCGCCTATCTCACATTTCAACTTACAAGCAGTTTCGTTGACGAAGTTTTTTCTATTTTTCGTTTCTATTCGAACCTTTTTGTAACCAACCTTAACATTTTCTTTATGAATCCCCGTAGTGCTTTCATTGTTCTTTTTGGATATGGAATTAACCTTGGGCAACTGTCTGTCACAGTATCACTGTAACTATATATACAATAAATCTGACCCGTCAAACTAAAATTAGCTTCACATTTATTTAGCAACCCCAAGTAATTAATAATGGATTATTGTTTGCAAAATTGGCTTCAATTGCATCAGTCCGTACCCTTGTACGCATTGGTACATACAATTTTCAATTGATATCGCTTAGCTACAGGCTAAACGACAAAACTATTGAGTGGCATGGAGAAGCAATGAAAGCTGGGCCAAGGAGCATGGATGCACATAATCCCTCTGATTGAGCCAGCCTGTATTGCCAAAACGTCCACATGGTCCTCCTATATTTGACCCTAAAAAAGAATAAGTTAGAATAGTTAAATTAAAAATAGTTATTATTTGTCTTATTAGAATAAGTTAAATTTCAAAACTCTTAAGAATAGTCTATTTTAATAAAATAAAAAATTTAAATTTACTATTCTAACTCAATCAAACAACTCCAAAGATAGCATCTTCTCAATCCAACCAAACATATCCTAATTTGTACGCACTTTGACACTTTGAATAGGTAGGCGCTCAAATTAGAAATTTTCGTTCACATTTGGAATGCTCATGCTCAGATGCTTTGAACATATCTAGAATTCATTTGCATTTCAATTATTGTGACCATACTTGTACGTGATTATTATGGCTTGATACACTGCTTAAAAATGTACATGAGAACAGAGAGGCAGAGAGCTAGCTCCAGAAGTAAATTAATCCGTACCAAGTAGTACTGCTCCGGTTCCCACCTGGACATCTCGCTAGTGAGTTGTGGCCAGCCTGGAGCCCTGGACAATGGACACGTCATCAGAAAACACCTCGACTCATTCAATCAGAACTTCCTGCGGCAGCATCAAAGTTCCAAAACGTGTGGTCTCTTACTGACAAGTGACAAGTTATGAGTTATGAGTTATGACTTATGAAGTCTTTTGTCAATAAAAGGTTTCACGATCTTTTACTTCATACAAGCCACAGAGAATCTGGAGTTGTCATCACCGACAGCAAACGGTGCCTTAAAGTTAAAACCGGTAATAAGCTCTTTCAGCTCCTTCCCGCCACACCTCCTCACCTTCCTAGCTGCTTCCTCGTCCCAATTTTTTATTCCGATAAACCTGTTCACCTGTTTCTTTATTACAAATTACAATGGTTCAGTGCGTCAGAATGAGATTTTGTTAAACTGGTTTTGTTATATTTAATACTTGTTTTGTATTCAATTAGAATCCCTTAATGTGGCCAGCCTGCTCTAATACCGACTTTAATCCTGCTTTAACTCAGCTAGCTTCCTCGCTCCTTCCTCAACAATTGTTTATGAGCTTATGTCTACTTCTAAAAAATTTCTGTTCAGGTCTCCAGATTTATTCCTCCTTTAAAATAGTAAGTACGGTCGGATCCAGATCCATGTGGGATCTATAATTAGAGGCAGTTTGTTAGGGTCGTTAGGGAGTAAAGACGGATTATAAAATTGAATTTTATCCAAAAATTTAAAAAAAGGAACAAAAAGCTTAGGTAGCCAGTAGGTATTTAAGATTTTATGTCCTGATTTCAACATAATGAACAATTTATAATAATGTAACAGGCAGTCCTTCCTTGCACATAATTACGAGAGCATGAATTCGAAAAATATCTAATCATATTAATTACAATCAAGAATAAATTAAATATAAAGATCATAACAAATTATGGTAAATTAAAGCTATTTGTAACGTAAAAAAAAAAGAATAAAAATGTGTTTATCATGGAAAAAGCTGGGGTAGCTCCTTTAATATTTAACATAAGGTTTGATGTCGCTCAATAAGTACATTTTAATGAAAATGTGAAATGCAGCGATCAATTATACTAATTTTAATTATACGGTTGAAATAAGTAAAAATGACAAGTGTTTTTTTTTATGATATCATATATCACGATATAAAAATACAATCAACATTTTATATAATTTGTTTTCGGATCGGAAAATATAAAATTAAAAAAAAAAACTATGCAATAATTGGCTAGATATTATGAAGTCTTGTTTAAAGAAAATAAATTTATCCCCATTTAATAGTTCTATAATAATTATCATTCTATTATTTCATTTTATCTCTTTATTTTTTGAAATAAATATAGAGTATGGAGATATTTGTCTTCTAAATCCTACCCATATTATTACAACACAAGATTTTCTCCATTCAAATTTCGAATATGCATCTCACCTACGGAGAGTCTTACTTATTGCCGCTAGACTAAAGACTCGTTCGTTGTGTTTCAAATAAATAATAACTCGGAAATAATAAAATAAATGTCGTTGAGTTATTGGAAATAACTTATTCTTACGTAGGGGTGTTCATTGGGTCCGGTTTAGTCGGTTTTGAACCGAACCGAATTAGTTTGGACCAAACGGTTCGGTTTTTTCGGTTTAATGGTTCAGTTCGGTTTGCTTTTTAAAGGACCGTCCCGGTTTATTTCTTAATCAATTGTTTTAAATACTTCGGTTTATTTCTTAATATACTTCGGTTTATTATAAATCAATTGCTTTAAATAAAAAAAATAATATATTTTGGTTTGAACCGAACAAAGCGAACAAATCGAAATAAAACTTTGATTTGGTTCGGTTCTATTTTAGAAACCGAATTATAACTTTGATTTGCCTAGACCGAACCGAACCGATGAACACCCCCCATGAGTACATATACTCCTACCGAATTTAGTCAATAAAGCATTAATATACTGCATCACCACGGTTTTATTATTCAAATCAGACAGTTAGTGAGCTGGCAAACACTAACGTACACATAAAAATAGACAAATTAGTCTGTTCAGTGTTCAGCAATCAATACGCCTTGGATCTATGTGCTTTGATTTTCGCAGGCCAAAATCAATTTCACAGTTCTGCAATCTACGAAAAATAACAGAGGACGTAGACTTGCATAACAGTCCGTACATGGGTACCAGTGGGACGTACCACATTCAGGGTCGAAATATTTCAATGAATGCCACCCATGTGGCAACGGCCAGAGCATAACTGCCTCCCGAGAGGCCCAGACATGCCAACCAATAAAACAATGAGTCTGCATCCTCCGAGGTAACAGAATATTCGAGTTTAGATCAGGACCGTCCGATCACAAACCGGACCAATCTGGTTCGAAGTGGAATGCACGGATACCATTAATATTCGGGCCAAAGCAGATTGGACGGTTCCGATCCAAACTAAAAATTTGAGTTACTTTAGGGGAATTGAATTCTAAAGAAATACCCAATCTTAGGAACATGCACCTCATGGGCATGCAATGCAACCAAACAAAATCTTTAATTAGCCAGCATGGATACCGTTTTCTTCAACAATACAATCTATTATTGTAATTGTATTTGTTTTCATTATGATAACCTCGGCTGCTAATGAGATTCTTTGGCGTATAATTAACCTAAAAAATTGTTAACCGACAAATCAAACCGCCAACCGACCTTCCTAGCTGCTTCCTTTTGTAATTTTTTTTAAGCTAAAACATGTACAGGGCAATAGCTTACGTGGATTGTCTGTGCTAACATGGGATTAAATTTGAAATTAGTTTAAGTTGAGATATAAAATTAAGAGGTATCTACTAATACGGTAGATGCATTTATATATCATAATACCATAAAATATTAAGAGAAAAAATAGTAGTATATGTATTTTATCTTTGCCGTTAATATCTTCACATGTTAAAATTAAGAGAGAAAAAAATACTATTGAATATAATGTTAATATGTATACTACCATAAAATATGCATAAGAAACTGAAATATATGCATAATATACCATAAAATTATATCAAAAGTTCCATATTAATTAGCTGTAGTTAGTCATATTACTTTACAAATTTATGAAATACTGATTAAACAATACTAATGAAATGTCTTATTAATTAATATTGCCAAAACTATGAACGTTGTATAATTAAACAAATGAATATAAATTATAGACATAATTTTATATTTATCAATTACTTTATAGTGTAATGGATATGAAATAACACTTAGTTCTGTTTGTATTCAATAGACAAATAAAAAATATTTTGCTTATCTATACTGTTACTATAATTTTATAGACGAACCTCGACTGAAATATTTTCTTTTGTTTTTTAATGATCATTTTATTTTTGAATAACGAGTCATTTTCATTCTCTATAAAATAAATGTAACGATCAATAAAATAAATTCACAACCTTTAGGGTATAAACCGGCAACGAATAACATATGATACACTAGTAACATAATTAACATAAAAATAAATTACATAAAGATGCAAGTATTAATTTCTTTTGGAAGAACGCAAAGTTAGTATTTAAAATAGTGTTTGATTGATGTTTAAATTAATAATGCATGAGTTCTGAGTTGATCATTTAAACTTGAGTTGTCTATGTTTAATTGAAATCTAAAATTAAGTTGTAACTTAAACTATTACTTGTTTGATTGAATTTTGTGTTTTTAAAGTTATGATTTAATTTGAAATTTTTTGTTTGACGATTTTTTGTTTCGATTTTGTGGCTTAAGTATTTTTTTTTTGACTTTTTTTTATATGTAAGTTAGAAATAAATTTAAAATAAAATAATCTAATTAAAACAATTAATACGTAATAAAATACGACATAAATTAGTACCAATACATAATTTAGAAATAAATTTTCAACCAAATTGAATTTTTTTAGAGATCAACCAAATTGAAATTTTAAAGTAAGCATTACACAACTTCATAGTGTTAAACTAAATCATCGGTATTATTTCAGCTATAGTGACACTGATTCTAAAATTCATCAAATAGACTTCAAACAACGAATCCAAACTGTTCAAACCGATCTACCTTACGAGTGATGCATTTACATGTAAAATTTATAAATTTTTGAATTCATTTTCTATGAAGTCAAGTGGTCAAAAAATGATGAAAAATGAATGTATTAAAATTAATTTAAAAATCTTCTTTTTTTTTACCGCTTGACTTCATAGAAAATGAATTCAAAAATTTATAAATTTTACATGTAAATGCATAACTCGTAAGGTAGATCGGTTTGAACGGTTTGGATTCATTGTTTGAAGTCTATTTAATGAATTTTAGAGTTAGTGTCACCACGGCTGAAATAACACTGATATCATAGTAATTGAACTTTATTCTAAAAGAAAATAGTTTAACTTTTATAGTATTATATGGACAAATAATAAGAATTTACTATTTTTAATTAAGTTTAATTTTGGCTATACTTTTCACACTGTATTTATGTTTTCTAGTTGGTATGTTTTGTTTTCTTTTAGTTTAATTGTAGCGATGTAATGTCTGCTTATCACTTTGAAGAAAGAAACTTACGACATTAAAAGTTCATTGTTCAAACTTAATTTCTTTTACTAATAAATAATAAATATTTAAAAGGATAAATTCATGTGACTAAAGCAACCGAGTATTACTAACAAGTTATCGTGACCAACTAATAGAAAAACTAATATCAAATGACTGAATTAATTAAATATTCACTAAGTAAAGACAAATTTTAGCAGTGAGAATCAAATAAAAAGTATTATGTCTAAAATAAGTTTTTCATTTTGCTGGGTAATTGGTGTGGTCTAATTCTAAACCTTTCAATTTAAAAAAAAATCTTTAAAAAAAGGAAAAAAAAAATTTAGATAAAAAGGAAAATAAGTTTTAGCCTGTGCTCCAAACGGGTACGCGGAGGGAGGGAAAGGGACAAAACATTGTATAGATGTTAGCTATTGTCAGACTGCACCTGATGACCTGATCGGGCGAGTTCACCTTCTCCAGAAGGAAGGGATCGGAGAGAGAGCGGATCCGAGAGCCCTTTGCAAATTTCGCAAAGTCGTTCACCCTTCAAATTTGGGTGTAGGTTTTACTGTTCAAAGAAGAGTGAACCCTAGCGTCACATTCCTCCTCTTCCCCTTCCCCTTCCTCTACGTATGAGTTATGGACCACAACCCTAGGGTGATCATGTTTGGGTGTGGAATAAGAGATGAAGTAAAGTCCTTACTCATACTTAAGTAGTCAAACGAGGAGTAAAATATGATGAGTAAGATGAAATAAAATATGAGTTAATCCGTAGTAACATACTCCACCTCTCTAAATGTATTAACTTATTCTAAACTTATTTTATTTATAAAGCCCACTGTCATAGATAAATATATATTTTTCAACATCTTGCTCCTTCAAATGATTAATTTAAACTACTAAACGAAGTGTAAAATATAAGAAGTAAAATAAAATAAACAATTTAATCCTCATTAATTTTACTCCACAACCAAACATGATCTAAAAGTAGGGCTGTCAATGAGCTGGCTTGGGCCGAGCTAGGCCCTAGCTCAGCTTGTTAATTCTGGACCGAGCTTTTACTGAGCGAGCTGGACCTATGACACCCGAGCTAAAAGTCTAGCTTGAAATCATGACGAGCCAACCCAAGCTGGACCAAGCTAGCTCACGAGCTCACTGGGCTTTATTGGGCTGCTATTATACAAATTCAAAAATATTAAATAAGAAAGCCCATTAATTATTTACATAATCCAAGCCATCAAATATGATAGAATTTATATAAAACATAGCAATTAATTTATTATAAACACATTTAAACATACAAATCCACACAAAATAACATAAATTCACACAATTATTTAACAAAAACTGAACGGAGACTACTGGGCCATATGTAAATTTGTAATTCAAGGCCTATAGTGTAAAGCTCGTTATGGGCCGAGCTAGGCCTTAGTTCAGCTCGTTAATTTTGGCCCGAGCTAGTGGCGAGCTGGCTCGTTAACAACTCGATCCACTATCGAACGAGCTGTTACCGATCGAGCTAGAGCTTTTTTGCCAGCCCTATCTAAAAGTGTTAAATGACCTCAGCCTTTAGTAGGTGCGATGAGGATCCTGACCATGCCACATGCAAAGGAGAACAGCTTGGGTTCGATGCCCATCGGACTCAAATTTGGGTCCGATGGGTTTCGGGACCGTCCGATCCACTTTAAGATTCGTGCACACAAATTTTAAAGTAGACGCGAAAGTTGCGGGTGCGAATTTTAAAGCAGATCGGACGGTCATCGAACCCATCGAACTCACTTTGAGTCCGATGGACATCAGACCCAAATTCACCCCCATGCAAAGTACATGGAATTCCATTTTTTTTGTTTTTTTTGTTTTTTTAAAAATTTTTGAACTTTTGAACACTGAACAACAACAAGTTAACAACCCGTTTAAGTAACTATTTTTCTCCCGCTCCGGTTTAACGGAAACACACTACATAATGTTACCCATGATTTGCTCAACAATAAATTTTAAAGAGAAAAACAATAAATACGCAATCTGCAGAAGTAGGGGTGTCGATAGGTGCGGTACGGATTGGGTGAACGGCAATTTCATATATATTCATATTCACTTAAAATTAGTTTAATTTTAAAATTTTTATTAATATAAAAAAAATTCAAAATATACAAATCCCCATTTGCAAAAAATTTCCATGGATCCGCGAAATTATTTCTCAGATTAGAGAATCTATTTTCGGAAAATAATCTTCTGGTTTTAGAATTTTCTGATATTTTTAATTAAATAGAAAATGTTTTGATTTATTTATTTTTTGTATTGAAATATTAGAAATATTTTTATATTTCTTTGAAAATAAATGAAATACTATATAATTGAATTTATTAGAAAGACTGCGACAACTAACCCGGATCAACATTTTTCTGGGCAGATTTTTTGCGGTTGTAAGAAAAATTAAATTAATTCTTTGTGTATTATTGAATTTTTTTTTTTTTGAATCTGAGTTATTGATCCCGGTTCAAAAGTCACTTTAGAATAAATAAATAAAATATCACGGTCCTACACGCCCATACTTCACGGCGATATATATATATATTATTAATGATATTCATTTATCTGTGAAATTTTACAACTGTTAACAATTATGTACGGAATGAAATTACCTATTCGTATAGATTACGTACATACATTTTGCAACATTTTTATCATTAACAATTATATATTTTTAATTAACATATAAATAATTAAAATTAACAGATAAATTAGTAGAAAGGGAGGCAGAGAACAAAGGTATTGGAGTCTTTGGAGACCCAGGAGCAGACTTAGGAGAGGCCAGAGGTGGCCGAAAAATTTAGTAATTTTGTCTTTACATTTTATAATTTTCACTGGTATTGATACTTTTAACTTTTTTATAAAATAAAATTACGTTGCAATAGATTATTTACCATCGAGGGGTGTTCAACCGGTCGGTTCGGGTCAAACTGAATTTTTTTTGCCGAACCGCGGTTTGAACCGAATTTTGAAAACCCAACCGAACCGACCAAATTAAAATTCCAAACCGATCTAAAACCGAATCGATTAAACCAATTTAAACTTCGGTTTGTTCGGTTGAACCGAATACAAACATTTCAAGTTACAAATAAACATTTCAAAACCGGTTGGTTCGGTTCAAACCGATTTGGATAACATTTTTGATAACCACGCAAGCCGGTTTTGATAAACCGATCCATTTTTTATTAAACCTGTTGGTTCGGTTCAAACCGATTTGGAGATCCCAAAACCGAACCGAACCATTTAAACCGAACAACCGATTTAATTAAACCAAAATTTACCGGTTCGATTTAAAACCGAATAAACCGATCCATTTGAACACCCCCATCCCATGGAGACCTAAAATATTTCCTTGGCGAAATAAAACAAGTTTTTTTCGACTAAAGTTCAACTGCTCCGAGGTCCAGAACTGCTCCGGTTGGGCCTGTTTCCATGGGCCGAAAGTGTTTTATTGGGCTGTATGCTGTTACTTCAGCGTAGAACAAATAAGCGGCCCGTTCCGGGGCAACCGCTACTTGGATTTTCCCCATGATAGAAGAGGTACGAAATACATTGCATTCATTTTACAAACCGTTGCATAATGCCAAATTCTTCCTCTTTTCACAACTGATGTTATTCACACCAATTTTGCTATGATCTTTGCCAATAGAAGGAATACATGGCCTTTAAGAAGTAATTAACAAAGAGCACAAAATTTTAATCAATTATTTTGAAAACTTGGATCTTAGTAACGTCAGCTCTTTGTACGTGCAAATACTAGCAACAATTAGTTAAATTAGGACTTTTTTTGTGCTTCTTCGGAAAGAGAAGTATTGATTGAAGAAAACAAATTAAAATTTTAAAACAAAATATTTTTTGTAAATAAAACCATTTCTATAAAAATCTTGTACTCAACGGTTATGTTTGGTTGTGAAGTAAATTTAACGAGAATTAAATTACTTACTCTATCTTACTCTACATAATCTACACTTCGTTTGATAGTTTACTTCGTTTGATAGTTTAACTCATGACTTAAATTAATCTGCTTATAGGAGTAAGATGTTGGGAAATGAATATCTGCTTATAACAGCGAGCCCTACAAGCAAAGTAAGTGTGGAGTAAGTTAATCCACCTGAATAGGTATAGTAAACAATAACATAATAAGTCGTGTAAAAACTATTGCAAAAAAAAAAAAAAAAAGTTTTTGTTATTTTAAAATTTTCTTTGCACCTCATACACATCAAACAAATACTATTTTAAAAAAATATGGAGGAAAGCATGAAAATACATGAAACAACATATGATAAAGGACAAGGATGACATTGTACGTAAATTTAATCTTTTTGTGTATTTAGATTTAACAACATTGGAACGAATATGTTAAGAAAAGTAATTATATTAAGTTGGAAATGAGATTGTTTATATATTTTTAAACAAGTCATGACAGCAATCACACAAAAGAAAGAAGACAACTTTCAAATTCTGAATCTCTGATATGATCCAGTGTAATTTAAAGGATTTTTTTGACGTGAGATGAAGTGGTTTGTTCATCTCTCAATTTGAGAAAATCATCCCGATAACAAATTAGATCCGTGAAATATATTTTGGGCCTCCGTGAAATTGGTCTAAGGGCTAAGAATCTAAATGGGCCAGTCTTGAGCTGTTATAAATAGGCCTATAAATTATTTCCCCTTTTATCAGATCCCGGACAAAGAGTAACCGATATTTTTATTAATTCCCCCAAAAAAAAAAACAAATTATCAAATCTGCCCCCACCCCAAACTTATTTTTAAATCTACCCCAACCGCCCGTCTGCTGGGCGGTCCAGTTTCCAGAGCTGACCGCCCACTGGCTGGGCGGTCCACTGTGCATAGCTGACCACCTAGCAGCTGAGCGGTCCGCTAGTGATTTTTTTTTTTTATAGAGACAATATGAATATCAAGATGCTGAATTCTTAACGCTAAAAATTCGGATTTTTTTTTAAATATTAGTTAGATTACTTCTTTTAAACATATTTATACTAAAATACGCTAAATTACTTGAAATTATGTTAAAGTACGTTGAGTTACACTATATTAAGTTAAATTACACTAAATTACATTACATTACGCTAAAATACGGTAAATTACAATAAATTACATATGAATAGGGACGATATCTTCACTAAAAAGGCAAAAAACGACGACGAAACTTCAAACGGCGCTCGAGTGTCCGATTTTAGCAAATGACCACTTTTCGAAAAGCTTGTGAAAATGCGCATGCGTCAGTGACAGCTATGCCGTTTTCTGAAATTCAGAATCGCCAAAAAACAAAGGGAAGAGCCTCAAAACTTGAGTTGAAGTTTCCAATTAAGATTTTTATTTCTATTATTCAATCCAAGTAGCTCAGTAAATTAGTTACATAATGAACTTGTAGAATACCAATTTTTACTATTTTCGGAATTTTTTTACTATTTTTTATGATTCATGAAAGATGGCACAAAATCGGTCTACTTTAGCGTAATTTTCTGTAGTTTACCATAATTTACTGTATTTCAGCATAATTAGTGAAATTATTGTTATTTAGTGTAACTCAACGTAATTTGACATAATTCCAAGTAATTTAGCGTATTTTAGTATAAATATGCTTAAAAGAAGTAATCTAACTAATATTAAAAAAAATCTGAATTTTTAGCGTTAAGAATTCAGCATCTTGATATTCATATTGTCTCTTTTATAAAAAAAAAAAAAAAAACACCAGTGGACCGCCCAGCAAACGGACGGTTGGTGTAGATTTAAAAATAAGTTTGGAGTGGGGGTAGATTTGATATTTGTTTTTTTTTTGGGGTATTAATAAAAATATCGGCAAAGAGTAATATGCCTATCAGTTTTTTCATATTTTTGACATCAACATCCTTATTTTTAGATGCTTGATAATTACATACTTTTCTGAACATATTTGTTCATAAGTTATGCTGAACCCATGAGTTCAGACAGTTGAAAAAGTTATTTTTTTTTTTTCAAATACATAATACAGACTAAATATATGAAATCACGAAAAATAATCCCATTAAAATAGCGGTACCACTTTTGCAGTTAGCACCCCACCTTCCCCTGAATTCAGATCCAGTGCAATACTTATGCCGGACCTGAGTAGGAATGAGATCTGAGTTGTTCATTTTAATCCAGCACAAATTTCAAAACAGACTCTCGATGTGACTTTGACCTGGCTGAAAATATTGTACGCAGTCTGGTACCGCAGAGGATATGGATTCTCCCTCCCTTTTGAACCAGCCACTTTCTCAAAGAGGGTATTGCCTTGCCTTAGTTATCTTTCTTTCTTTTTTTTATAAAGAAAAAAAAAAATACACAAATCAAAATTGGAAACGTTCCAGCACAAATAAAAAAGAATGAATTGAATCAAATTTCTTCATGTATTTTTTTTCTTTTTATTATCACTCTTTAGTATCATTCTTCGTGTATTAAAAATTCTAGTATCATTGTTTGTTTAACTTTGTTCGGCAGATATTGTGTATGCATAGGATTATATATGCATATAATTAAGCCAAACCTTAACTATATCATATTTGATACGTCCCTTTCCGAAGGGGCCGGGCCGTACTTGGACTCGGTCCAGTAAGGTGCAGGCACGCCCTGTTCCTGGGAAGCAGGCCGTGCGGAGGTTGGGTGCTGATTGCGCGGCCCGTCCCGCCTCGAGCGAAGCGGGTCGGATTGGTGGGCACGCGGGGAGTCGGAGGGGTATTAACGCTCTAACCCTTTTTGATACCTCTCCAGACTCCAGGATGTGATAAATGCGATCCCCTTTTCTGGGGGATTCTTTGCCTTATATAGGGGGTGCCCTACTGTAGCGGGGTCTTGTCAGCATTAATGGCAAAGACCCGCATACTGTTGAGGGTGTCCGCATATTAGGCTATAAAGTTCGCGTAGTATGTCTCAAGCCGAACGGCGAGGTCGTGTGTCGACCTTTCTGGGCTGTTCGGCATGTTAGGCTTTGAGCCTTGTTTTGTTCGGTTTCGAGCGGGCCCTTAGGAGGGCTCCGAGTCTTAGTTTGTGCTTCGCCTCAGGCTGGCCCCCGGAGAGGGTCCGGATCCTGAGTAATTTCTGACCTCAGGTTGGCCCCGGGAGGGGGTCCGAATCCCGAGTAATTTTTGGCCTCGGGTTGGCCCCGGGAGGGGGTCCGAATCCCGAGTAATTTTCGGCCTCGGGTTGGCCCCGGGAGGGGGTCCGAATCCCGAGTAATTTTTGGGCCTGTTTGCTGTGAATTTAATTCTAGAGATGTTTAGTTGGGCCAGGCTTGGGCCTTTTAAGGGCCATTGGCATATGGGCCTATCAATATTCATGTTGCTATCTTTAATTAAGATGAAAGCTCCTCAGGTGTAGCCGGACTAAGAGTGTTTATTGGATCTAGTTTATTTGGTATTCAACCAAACCAACAAATTTTGGATTAAATAGTTCGGTTTTTTGATTTAAATGGTTCGGTTTGGTTGAAATTTTGAATTACTTTGATTTTTATATTTGATTCGGTTTACTCTCTCTTATTTCAGTTCAATCAAACAAATCGAAATTTACTTAATATTTACTTGAATTACTTCAATTTTTATATTTGGTTCGGTTTAAATTAATCTCTCTTATTTTGGGTTGATATATATCTTGATATTTATTTCTTCTATTATAAATGTATTTGTTTATGTATTGAGTTTTGACATTTTGAAATTTAATCTCTCTTATTTCAGTTCAATCAAACAAACTGAAATTTACTTTGGTTTTTTTAGTTCGGTTGTTATTCAATTGACAAGTTTAATTTAGTTAGTTTGGTTAGATTTTTGAAAACCGAATAAAATTTTAATTTGTTTTAACTAAACCAACTATTCGTGCACTGTTAATTAATTTGTACTTATGTACCAAAAAGCAATAAATAGTTCCTTCCGTACTAATGGACAACGATTATTAATTAATTTGTCTGTTTCTAATTAAAACGAACTGAGCAATATATATTATGTCATAATTTTCTAATTTTTATAAATATTTGGTTTGGACAGGAAATGAGTTAATTTTTTTTAATCAGGTTAGTCTAACTGGTTTAAAATTTCTAAACTGAATCGAATTAAACTGAACAACTAATATGGTTTTGAAAAATTATCAGAATTGATCTATTTAACCGTACAAACCGAATCGTTTAATCCGAACTCTCTCGGTTCAATTTAAAACCAATTAAACCTGATGTGATGAACAGTACCCCTACTCATTCCATCCAAACTCTCCTCAAACTAAATGAATGCTTATTACAAGTTGCAGTTGCTTTTCACAGTTGAATATAAAGAGATTGGTTACGTAGGTAGAATACCATTTTTTATGATTTTTGGAATTGTTTTACTAATGAAAGAAAATTATTTTACTATTTTTTGCTATTTTTGAAATTGTTTTATTATTTCTTTTCATCTTTTGTAAATCATAAAAAAAGTAAATTTTTTTCAAAAAATAGTAATTTTTTTTTCAAAAAATAGTAAAAATTGGTATTCTACGAGTTCATTATATAACTAATTTATTGAGCTACTTAGATTGAAGTTTCAAACATGAAATTTTGAAATTGAGCCCTATGGCGTTTCGGCCGAAGTGCCACCGAAAACATATTAGTCAATCTATACATACAGGGTTGGCTAAATTGCTTTTGGAAGCACTTCGGGCGAAGTGCTTACGAATCAAATTTTAAAATTTCATGTTCAAAACGTCGACCTAAGTAACTCAATAAATTAGTTATATAGTAAATAATTTTTGAAATTTTTTTACTATTTTTTATGATTTTTGAAAAATGGTCTCTTTTGGCCTAAAAGTAAAAATAAAATAATTTATTTCTAGGTCAAAAGAGACCTTTCAAAAATCATAAAAAATAGTTAAAAGAGGAATGCAGGATTTTGAAAGATGGTCTAAACCCTCACCCTAATTTTTGAGTTAATGCAGAGAATACGAATTCTTAATTTATAGTCACATGTAAACGGACAGAAAACATGTTCTCTTGGTCAAAAACCGCATCTGGTTTCAGGCACTTACTGGCCGAAGGCACAGCAAGCCATGGTTGAGGCAGGTCTAGAAACACCGCATCAACTCGCCCCTCGTGCTCTTCTGGGAAGCCTTCACCTTGGATGTCTCTCACTGAAACTGTAATCAGGCTGCTCAGGCCATTTCTCTCAAAATCGGCTCTGTCATGAAACAGAACGCGTGATAGAAAATCAGTCAAATACCAAATAGCAAAAATACAATGATTGTATTGATCTAGCTAGTAGCGAACCTTTTATCAGCATATCACCAATTGTTTTCCTTTTCATTCAATTTTGCAGAGTTTATGTACTAAGATCTAAAATCAGTCAAATACCAAATAACCTAAACTACTTTACAGAATGTAGCTTAATTTCTCATTAAAAATAAACATATGTTCCTTCCAAGAGTCCACATCACCAGAGTCAGAGTTGTCTCAGTTATAGACTTGAGTAATCTAAATGATCTAAATGAAACGCAAATTAAGCTTATTTGGTCAGATACATGGTCAACAGGTCAAGCAAGGTGGTAATTAAACCAGATGAGAGAACTATTGATTCAATTTTGGATGCTTCTGGGAGAGAAGGCAAGGTCAGCGACGCGAGACTATATGTTGCTAGTATTAATTACTGAGATTAGCAAATATGTACGTCATTGATTAGTTGAGAACTTAGAGAAGAATGGATCATGAAATTACCATCAGTTGTACATTGCATTTAAGCTGAGCTAATCTCGAGTTACTACTAGGTTTTGCTAAATTTTTTCCCTTTTAAATGAGATCGTCTGAGCAGGATAAGTATTGTGTTGAAAGGTAATTAGTCTCAATTTACTACTACTCGCTAATCATGAACTATTAGGTTTTACAAGTAGTTTTGGTAATTCTTCCCTTTTGAGATTAGCAGATGAGAGAACTATATTTCGAGATTAGCATATGATAAAACTTAAAAAAAATCCCTTTTGAACAATCGCATTTTTTAAATTTAATTGGTTAGATACGAATTTTATTTTAATTAACTGGACAAAATATATTGAATGCAGATTTTTTCAAAAAAGAGAGAGAAGAAATCAACTGAAATCGCTTATAACTGTTGTACATAGATCTCGTAAGAAATTTTCTACATTTATAATGATATTTTTGTTAAAAATAATATGGTGTCGTGTTTGTTTTTATTTTTTATTAGAATGTGTATCATTAGAGACGGAAGTAGACTTGTAAGTTATGGGAGTCAAACCTCAGGAGTTCGTATGAGAATCAATTATATATAATTTACACAAAAAGTCGTGGGAGGGGGTAATTCTAAGATTAGAATCACTTGACTCGTTGTAAATATGTTTTTATTATTAATTAAATTGTTAGTAGGCATTAAAGCCACTAACCTTAAAAAAAAATTGTGTTCATCTACATAATTTTTTAAAATAAATGAGGTCAATTAACTCTAATTCATTGAGAATGGATCTGCCTCTGTGCATTATGTTATTATTAGTTTGAATATATTGTATTTTTACGCCTAGCCTACGGATAGAGTAGGAAAAATGACACGGCTGAGCTGGCTCCGTCACGGATTGACACGGCACGTGTAACTGTTACGTGTTGTGACTCGCGTGTCGTGTGCCATGACCATTCGCGTGTCGTGTTCATCTTTTGAAAATTTGGCACAGTATGGTATGTCACGCGAAAGATCTGGTCACGGCACGACATGTAGTCACGCGAGTCACATGTAATTAGGACCGTTAGATCTTAATCAAATAGTCACGTGAAAGATCTGGTCACGGCACGGCACGTAGTCACGTGAGTCACGTATAATTAGGACCGTTAGATCTTAATCAAATAGTGAATCTTGCATAAACTAACTAAAATTATGAAAAAAATAGTTAAACGTCATGTTTGGACACGGCACGTTTGGGAACGGCATGTTTGGGCACGACATGTTTAAGTACGACGTGACTCGCGTGCCGTGACCACCTTCGACATTTTGGTCACGACACGGCACACGGCACGGCACGTGTGATTGTTCACTTAATCACAGCACGGCAAGGCACGAGAGACCAAAATCACGGCACGATACAATACGGCACGTTTTTACCACTCTACCTACTGACTTCTCCTAAAAAACATGTTGTATTTTTTATCTGTATATTTTTATAAATTTATTGTTATTTGTGTTTTTATAATAATTTTTCAGTGAAACTCGTTAAATCCGCAAAATACGTCCATAAAAAATTATAATCTGATTATAATAAATCGAATCAATTACTTAAATAAAACCGTCTAATTTGATCTGTTACGCTCATAAATTCTGGTGGTCGATCAGTGGCGGCAGCATCAAAGTTGGTGCTATGTAACCTTTTTCTCTTTTTAACTTTTTTTTATTTGATCGCCTCTTAAAATAACTCGTCACCATGTGGTATAATGTGCTATTGCGATCATGCTGTCAGACTTCAATATAAAAACGAAGTCGATGCTGAACGGATCTTTGCGAGTCCCATCTTGTTTCCACAAGCAACACGTCGCTACTATAATAATTCCATAGCACTACCTTCTCTACAGAATTCTCAATAGTTTTCCGCAATTTTCCACTTCAATTCGAAGTTCTTAGTGGCTCCAGGCTCCACCATGGCATCGGAGGTCCCACGCTTTTACTGGGGCAACCAACCAGAGGAGGCTGAGTTCTATGCTTCGCAAGGCGTGAAAAATCGACAAGCATTTCATCAAACACCTTACGGAAAACTCTTCACCCAGTCTTTCCACCCAATCAACCGTGAGACCGGCGAAGAACTCCCAATCAAAGGCACTGTCTATTTGACTCATGGGTACGGATCTGATTCCGGCTGGCTATTTCAATCCATCGCCATAGCCTACGCAAATTGGGGCTACGCCGCATTCTGCGCTGACATGCTCGGCCACGGTAGATCTGATGGGATCCGGTGTTACATGGGTGATTTTGAGGCTGTGGCCGGGGCATCTCTCCACTTCTTCCTCTCAGTTCGCAAAGACCCGGTCTATGCAGATTTACCCGCTTTCTTATTTGGGGAGTCGATGGGTGGGGCTGCAACGATGATGATGTATTTGCGGTCTCCACCTGACACGTGGACCGGCCTGATCTTCTCAGCTCCGCTCTTTGTCATGCCCGAAGACATGAAGCCATCTAAACTTAGACTCTTCCTCTTCGGTTTATTATTCGGCATGGCTGACACGTGGCAAGCCATGCCCGACAAAAAGATGGTAGGGAAGTCGATACGGGATCCCGACCGGCTCCGCATAATCGCCTCCAACCCGCGTCGCTATACCGGGCCGCCTCGTGTTGGTACGATGCGGGAACTCGCCAGGATATGCGGGTACATCCAGGAGAGCTTCTCCAAGGTAACCGTACCGTTTTTGACAGTGCATGGTACCGAAGATGGAGTCACGGCACCAGAGGGATCGAAGCTGTTGTATGAAAAGGCAGAGAGTAAAGATAAAAGCTTGATACTGTATGAGGGTTTATACCATTCGCTTTTACAAGGAGAGTCGGAGGAGAACAGGAAGAGAGTTCTGGCGGATCTGAGAGAGTGGATCGATGAAAGAACGAAACGGCACGGTAACGGCGTTAGTAGAGTCGTTAATGTTGACAGACGCGTGTCAGGTTCTGAGGAGGTTGGGAACCAGAAAGCGGAAGATGCGGCGCAATAAATTGTCAGATATATATTTGCTGACATTTTTATTAATATCCAAAGTTTATTAGAAATTATTTAATATACCCAGATTTGCTGGGAATTAATAAAAATGTTCCTACCGGTCAGAAAATGACCGGTACCCTATTTAATCAACTACCGGCCATTTTCTGGCCGGTACCCTATTTAATACACTACCGGCCATTTTCTGGCCGGTACCCGTATTATTATTATTTTTATATTTTTTTGGTTGTTTTAGGGTTTATTTGAGTATTTTCCATTTAGATTTTATGTTGTAGTATTTTATGTTTAGATTTTCTGTTATTGTAGTATTTTTTGTTTAGATTTTCTGTTGTACTATTTTTTGTTATTGTTGTAGTATTTACTGTTTAGCATAATCATGATAATTTATTTTATTTTAGTATAATTTAGCGTAACTTAGTTTAATTTAGCATATTCTTGATGATTTATTTTATTTTAGTACAATTCTCATCAATTTAATTTAGTATAATTTTGATAATTTATTTTAGCGTAATTTTGCATAATTTTGCCTAAGTTAGTGACGAAAAAAGATCTAAAAAAATATAAAAATAGTACCATGCATAAAAAAGAACCGAAATATAAGATAATCCAAACATAAAACACCAAATATAATATACCAAATACAAATAGTACAAAAAGTCATCGCCAGGGATTGGGGGACCATCGCTCAGCTAGTACTCCGGCGTTCGCTCGAACCTGCCAAACTCTCTCTCTCGGTGTAATGACATCAGCCTCTGTCTCACTGCGTATCCGCTCGGCGGTATCCCAGACTGTCTCATATGTCTCCCTAGAGACTGGCAGGGGTGTACAGAAGATGGATGCAGCAAACTCAGTCCTAAAGCCAAGCTGAGTCTGGGACCCACTACCACTGGCATGTGGAACGTGTGCGTCTCGGGACGCCATCGCTCCACCAGTCCTGTGATGAGAGATGCATTGATAGTGCCACTCCCAGTCCGCAAGATGTCCATAACCTGGTAGAGGCCTAGATTGATGAGGTACTTGTCACACCCCCGATCCGGAGGTGCGACAGTTCCTACCGCGTTTAGTTACCATTCAATATACGTAACATAAGACATGGATCTTTTTATGCATTACCAATATCATCCATTACATTTGTACCACATCCCGAATTATTACAAGAATTATCTGACAATTTATTGTGGACGATGCTAGAGAAATGCTCTCTGCACCATGTCAGATATTATAATCCCAAATCCCATACATTTAGGTGGCTATGCTGTCAATTACAACCCCAAAGCGTTTCTCTGTCTTCATCTTACAAACCTGTGAATCCCACAAGGGGAAACGCGTGAGAAATAACGAATTATTTCCCAGTGCTAATTGCCACTAAGGTTATTTGATTCGAAGGAAATCCATTTTCAGAATGAAATCTCCGCATAAGAAACTAACAGTTCATTTCATAATAACGAATGCAAATGCTCAGTAACAATATGCAATTGAACAACAACAATTATGTAAATAAATCAGAACTCTAAGAATGGTTTGGGTCAAAATCTTTTAAACCATAAAGTCTAGTAACGTTTGGTTTCTTAACTTTACAATTTCTAGTCTGGTAACACTGACAGATACAATAATATGTATATGTCGTGTTATGGCTTATACTGTTCCACATATTCTGGTAATTTATTAACAGAACAATACATAATCAATATCTCAATATTGTTATTATCGGAAAGAAAATCAATGACAAGACAATTCTAACTATCCTGACAATTATTTAACAGAAACAATACGAAATCAATATCAATACTGTCATTATCGGAAAGAAAATCATTGATAAGACAGTTACCACAGTTCTTTAGTCTTACAGTCACAATTCATATTCATTCAATATCCCCTATCCAACCGATACTGGATTCAGTTGGGGCCATTCACCATATGCGCATAAGGGTCCTGGAGTAAAGTCTAGTAGCTAGCTAGACTTTACAATATATTAATCCTTTTTCTCCACTATATGGAGGTTCAAGGATTACAGTATTCAATATTTAATCAATTCAATCACTGTGGTTTCAATCAATCAGATTTCAATAAGAATCAATCAATCGATAAACAATATCAACATGACAGTCAACAGACTTACCTGTAATTCAGTTTCAATTGTATTGGGCTATGCATATGATGCAACAGTTCAATCAATGCAGTCAATCAAATATTCAAAATGCACAGCGAGTTACGATTTAATTCCTAGTCATGAATCTCAGACTAATCCAATAACCGCGCACCTGATCATGTAGAGTACGTAAGGGACCAACTATCACTAGCTAGGTTCAGAACACTAGAGGATCCTTCTAATTCCTGCTCGATAGGGTCTACACCTATGTTAACATAACATAGGTGAATCAATATATATACACATATTAAATAAAACCAAAAGTCTTGGCTCAGCTTGTGACAAGCCAGCCCGAGCTAGCTCGCGAGCTGACGAGCTGGCTCGTTGGGCTTTATTGGGCTGCTACTATACAAATTCAAAATATTAAATTTTCAAAGCCCATTAATCCAAGCCATACAAATCCACACATAATCCACACCATAATAACAGAAATTTAAGACATACAAATCCACACATAATCCAAGCCATACAAATCATTTACATTATTACATAACATAGCAATTAATTTATTATAAACACATTTAAACATACAAATTCACACAAAATAATAGAAATTCACACAACTTCATACAACTAAATTCATGCATAGTTAAGATTACAAAAATTCATACAAATTCATACAACAAGTGATTAATTTAGAAGTTAGAACAAACAAGCAACATGCCAACAACTAAGTCAAAATTATCCAAAATACCAGAAAATTAAAATAACCCCAAGTCCCAACAGCCATGCCAAAATCCTCCAAAGAAAATAACCCCAAGTCCCAACAGCCATGCCAACAACTAAGTCATGCCAAAATAATCCCAAGTCCCAACAGCCATGCCCCTGTGACAGATTCAATGCATGTATCCTTAAAATTCATAATAGAAAAATTTAAACAAGCAAAATATAAAGAGAGGAGAATTTGTTCACCTGAGGTTGCAAAAGATCAATTAATACTAAGATTACTCATTGATGCTGGAAACTGAATTTCCAAACTCTCCTCTACAGTTGCAGCTTCCTGAAATTTAAAAATGCAATATGTTATACATTGAATATATTAATACAAGCTAAAACAGAAACTGAAATTAAACAATTTAGAACTCACTTGTAACGTCTGCAATTCGGCCTTTGTGCCTGTTCTAATCCAATCACCCCCACAAACTAACATCTCAACCGTATCCTTCGTAAGGGAACTTCTATAATCATCTAAAACACGACCACCAGCACTAAAGGCCGACTCCGATGCGACTGTTGAGATTGGAATGCAAAGAATATCTCTTGCTAGTTCGCTTAAAATGGGGTATCTCCCTGCATGGACCTGCCACCATTTCAATATATCAAAGGGTGTACTAAGTCTATGTTGAAAAACAGCCTCTTTTAAATAATTTTCCAGATCTGAATTAGATTGACTTTCATTCCATGTGGATTGTACAAAACGCCACATATCATTATGCTCATTACCGCTGGCAGCAACAGCTGATGCAGCTGAAACATTGGAACCTATCAAAATATAATTATGTGAGCATAGTACAAATGTACAATTTTAAACAATGCAAAATTAACATTAAAAAGTTCAAGGATTTACCCGATGCGGTAGAGGTCGCATGCTCCTTCGCATAAATCTCATATAGAGCTCGCATCTTTTCCAACACATCATCAATACGCGAATCAACCTCAAAATCAGGGTACAACCTTTGATAACAAAACTTAATTGACAGGGTCTTCAGCCTTGGATCGAGAATGGCAGCCACTGCCATTAGCACATTAACTTCCCCCCAATATTTCTCAAACTTTGTGTACATAGCAAAGCTCATCTCTCGTGTAAAATTATCCTCGTCATGGTAGGCATCACAAATAGCCTTTTTAACATTAAGCATCTCAGCTAAAAACAGATTTGAGGTTGGATAAGATGTGCCCGAAAAAATCTTTGTGGCCCCATTAAAAACCTCAAGCAATTTACAAACTTTTTCTGCCTTTGCCCATTCAGAATTATCGGGAAGCCACTCAATAAAATTATGATCTCGATCGGCATAGCCATTGAAGGCATTTTTGTAATAAAGGGCTGATTGAAGCATTCGGTGTGTTGAGTTCCACCTTGTTTTGACATCGGTGCACAAAGACCGATGAGTGGATATACCTAATCGCTTTGCAATCTCTCCAAATTTTAGAAGCCGACCCGGCGACTTCCTAAGGTATTTCACCCCTTCTCTAATTTTGTACAGACAACTATCAATCTTATTAAGCCCATCTTGAACAACCAAATTCAAGATATGAGCACAACATCTAATATGGAAGAAAAACCCTTGAAAATGCAACTGATTTCGTGCATCAAAACCCAACCTCAAAATGCTGGCTGCCTTATCATTATTAGATGCATTATCCAAGGTTATAGTTCCTACCTTATCCTCAATACCCCACTTCCCTAGCGATTCCACAATTGCATCAGCTATTACTTCACCACTATGAGGCGGTGACAACTCATTAAAGCCAATTATTCGCTTTTGCAAATTCCATGACTTATCTATGTAATGTGCCGTTAAACACATGTAACCAATGGTTTGATTGGAAGTCCAACAATCGCTAGTAAGTGAGATCCTATCAACATTTTTTAAAATCACTTTAATAATGTCTTTCTCATTCTCAAACACTTTAATACACTCTTTTTTAATAGTATTTCTTGTCACTGTTTGATAAAATGGATTGCAATATCTCAGAAATATGTTACATGCATGGTATTCAACAAACATGAACGGCAATTCATGACAAATTATGGCCTTAGCAAGTAATTCCCTACTCTTTGCATGATCATACTTTCCATAATCTACAATGCCCGTGTCCTCCCCCTCTTTTACAGATGTGAGCACAGATTCAGAAAAATGTATCAAACAAGAAGAGTTACCTTTAAATCTCTTAATTCTGGCACAAGCCTCCACATGACGCTTCAATGTTGATGTTGTTCCACCAGCCACTACTTTGTATGTCTTTTTACAGTATTGACACTCGGCCTTATTACCATTCCATTAACTTTAATTATCTTGAAATACTTCCAGACTTCAGAAGTTTTTTTCCTTTTATTCCCACCAGCCTCATCTGTACTGTCCTGTGACGCATGTCCACTAGCCGTGCTATTTGCACTTTCCAGCATCACTGGATTACTGTCGGCGGCAGCAGTGGTACCATCTGAAGATGTATGAGACATTCTGCCACAAATGCACAAATATTAGTCAAAGCAAACCGCAAACCAGAACCAGCAACCAGCAACCAGCAAACAGCAAACCAGTGTAACAGCACAGAAACTAGAAACAAGCAAATCAGGACACCAGTACAAGACACAAAAAGGCAAAATAGAATGAGAAATGCTACTATATTATTAATTAAGATTCAGTGTTGATCAAACTTTTTCCCATGATTGGGATCCTACTGTATTATTAATTAAGATTCAGTGTTGATCAAACTCTGGGATTTGAGGGTTTGGCATAATAGAATGAGAAAAATAAGTAATGTGCAAGTTCTCATTCCTGCTGTTCCAGAATCCACCATCACTGTATTCTTCATTCCATTCAGACCTCGAAATGCTTTATGATAAAGCAGTCAATCCCAATAAGTATACCGAAATTAACACTCAGAATTTCCAAAATAAGAAAATCTTCAACTCAATGTAGTCAAACTTACAAGAATATTGAAGAAAGCAAGTGAGAAGCAACAGTGCTGGTATACCAAGAAGTGCCTAGTGCACCAATTACAAGAAGAGGATCCAGAGAACTCTGCCAATAAAAGATATAATCAGTAATAAAATAAATACATCTTGCAAATTAGTTAATAAAGGAGAAATCGATTAAATGTAGTCTGAATTAAAGGCTAGAGTACAATTCTAGGGGTCAGTTACTAGTCTTAATACTAGGCGACACCACATGTAGTAGCCTGGTATGAGCCAGATATCAAATTAATAAAAGAATGACACAACACTGGAACTAATTTTAGTGATTGTGCTGTCCATTTGAACTTTAAAAAAAAATCAAATTAATAAAAAGCAACCTAAAAGTGTACTAGATTTTGAAAGAACTAAATTGCATCCTTGTGAGACAGAAGTTCCAAAAGAAGAAAAACAAATTCAACGACCAAATTGTGTACCAAACAAAGATCACTTTTTCGAGCTATTAATGCGCGTAGTCGAGATAGAGCTGATGATGGATTTTTGTGCTGTGATCTATCCTCAGCTGCCTATGAATTATGAAACAATACAAGTATAAGCCAATTTGGTCAGATTTATAAAAATGCAAAAAAAAAAATAGGAAACTAACCAGAAAACCTAGTAGCGTCCAATGGTCCGAAACAGTGGCGAAGAGTCGCTCGGCGCTTCAGCTGCAGGGGCGGAGAAAGAAGAGAGGCGCACGGCACGGGGAGAAAGAAGAGGAAGCGAGGTAGCCCTGCCTCGGATGAGGATCTTGATCTAGTGCCTCTCCCTCAACCCTGCCTCGGATCGAGTTTACCTAGATGAGGCGGCGCGACAAAGGAGAGGCGGCACACGGGGAGTTGAGTAGAGAGACGACGAAGAGGGAGGGAGAGGGCAAGTAGAATAGAGAGAGGCAGAGTAGAGTAGAGAGTCGGGGAGAGAATGAGAGAATGAGTCGGGGTCTCGGGGAGAGAATGAGAGAAAAGGTGCCGCTAGTGGAGAGTGGAGACTAGAGAGAAAAGGTTAAGGTGCTGAGCCGCTGATGCTGAATGCCTAAATCCTAAAAGGCTAAAACTGAACGATCACTGTTGGGCCATATAAATTTGTAATTCAAGACCTACAGTGTATAGCTCGTTATGGGCCGAGCTGGCTCGGTCCGAGCTAAGCCTTAGCTCATGTTGTTAATTTTAGCCCGAGCTAGTAGCGAGCTGGCTCGTTAACAGCTCGGTCCACTATCGAATAAGCTGTTACCGATCGAGCCAAAGACGAGTCATGAGCGATCCACGTGCTCCGAGCTTTTTTGACAGCCCTAGTGTCCCCTCAGCTATTAGAGGGGTCCAATAATAAACGGACGGTCTGGGGTAATTCCGAAATTTTTATTGTTACCACTCAAAAAAATCAAAATTAATTTATTACCACCCCGCTGCCCCTTTATTCAATACTACCATCTCCGCTAATCCAGTTCACGCACCAAATTGACTGGTGCGCGGACTGGGTTGGCGCACCTGGTGGTGCGCAGACTGGGTTGGCGCACCAACCTTTTCACCGTATTTGATGTCTATTTTTCGCAACCCAGTGTCCCAATCCGTGCATCACCTGGTGCGCTAACCCAGTCCGCGCACCGGCCAATTTGGTGCGCGAACTGGGTTAGTGAGGGTGGTAGTATTGAACATAAGCCCCCAGCAGTGATATTCATTTAATTTGATTTTTTTGGAGTGGCAACAATAAAAATTTCGGGGGGTAATTTCAGCCGCATCAAACTCAATTCGGTGCCTATGAATACTATAGAGTCCGTTTTGAGATTCGTGTAAGGTTGAAACAACAGTTCGGATCTATTTATTGCACCCCAGGTAAAGCACTGGATGCGAATTCTTTGAAAGATAGGTTCCGCTTTGAGATTAGTGCCAGGTACTTCACTGGATCTGAATCCAACCGACACCCCTACCTTTGCTCGCTGGGAATGTTATCCTCTGCGGAGCTGTGCGGAGCTTTTGATCTGGTCCGTTCGTTTTGACTTGGCACGAATCTCAAAGCCCAATAATACAGCCCCCTCCGTTAGCCCGAATATCAGAGCGGCTGAGAATTAATCTGGTCCGTTCGTTTTGCTCCGCACAGCTCCGCAGCTTAAAACTCCGCAGAGGATACGTTCCCTGCTCGCTGACCCCTCTGGCCCTCTCTAAACCCTCCCAAAAAAACTTCTCCTGTCTCACCTCTTTATCCAAAACCTCCCAAAAAACACACAGAAGACTTTAAGTACCACTACCCGCCATGGCCACTCGTCTCCTCTACCAAGCCCCAACACTAACCCTAACTTTAACTCTTCTTTCTCCATCTAATCACCACCGTTCCAAATCCCTCCATCTCTTCTCTCTACACAACACTCCAATCCCTCCTCTGTCTTGCAAATTTAAACCCCATAATATCCTCCCGGTTCAATGCTTCTCCCTCAACGGAGAGCCACGCGACGAAGCACACGAAGCGATAGTCTCTTTACTTATAGAACACGGTGCTTCTGAGGAAGATTCCATTTTCATTGCTTCAAATTCCCCAAACTACCTACAAATGATTGTAGATAGCGTCCATGAATTGGATGAATTGGGGCTATGGGACTCTTGGGATAACGGTTTGTTCAAACAAGAAGAAATGGAGATTAGCGGGTTAGGATTTGGGAAGAAGGTTTATTACATGGCTAAGAGTAAAGGGGATAAAGGAATTTTACCTTTTCTCGAGAGCCTCGGTGTCAAATTGTCGTCCGCTAAGGTGCTTGTTTCATATCTTCAGTCAGATACACTTCCAAATCTTCTAAATAAGGTAATCGTAATTTTTTGTTGTCATTTTAGTTAGAATATTTGGATTATTTTTTTCCCTTCTTGTAAAAGTAATTAGTAGAAGGGGGGATGCTTTTAGTTTAGTATACCATAAATCGTAAAAAAAAAAAAAAGTAGTTTATTATCCGATGGTATGTATCAGGGTTGACTGGTATATATATCATCAGCTTTACTAATGAGATACGTGATTTAAATTTCAAACGGTGAAATAACTATAATAGTGTAGTGTAGTGTTTGTGGCATGGCTAACTAATTACATGTAGGTCCAGTTTCTTAAGGAGGGATTATTTTGTGGTGATGTTTACACGTACAAGAAATATACGGGAAAGAATGCAAAACGTATGATGGTAAATTTGTCTATACGGGCTGATGAAGACATCCAGAGCACTCTCTCTTTTTTTCAGAAGGTACCACCGTACAATTTTGAAGAAGCTTTCATTGTCATTCATTATCTGTCTGATCCCGTCATTTTGTTTTTAGATGGAGGCAAGACATGGTGGCTTGGAAATATTGGGATGTGGAAGCGTCTCATTTCCACTTTTAATAGAAACATTTCCAAGGTTGCTTCTTTGCCCAGTAGAGAACCATCTCCAACACCTATTTGAGCTTCTTGCATCGATAGGCGTACCCAGGGATGATGTAGCCTCCATTCTTCTCTGTTTTCCTCCTGCATTTTTTTATGACGTCCAGAAAACTATCAAGCTCAGAATAAGTGCACTAGAGAAGGTAATTCCGTAATTGACATCCCAATTATATTTTGGAGTACCAAAGTAGCCCTTCTTGTAAACAGTACCTACATGTTTAAGTTCTTGACCAAAGAAGAAAAAGGTCTTAATATGAACTTGACTGATACTTTTTAAGTTAACTAAATCTATTCTTTCTCTAGATAGGTGTGGGATAAGAAGGAGATTCCAAGAATGCTCGTTAAATACCCATGGATCCTTTCTGCATGCATTCTTGCCAATTATAAACAGATTCTCACATTCTTCTTCAAATTAAAGGTACCAAGTTTGGGCTAAAATGGGTACCAACTTAGCCAGATATTTTTAGCACCTTACCCTCCTGGCTATTATGTTTGGTTACATTATCCAGGATTTATTTGGATTAGCTTAGTTGATATATAGGAGTTTAATTGAGGTTAAAGCATGTTACATATGGACATGACTTACTCTGGCCACAGAAAGTTGGTTGGTCAAATATTGATTTCTGTGACATCATTAAAACTTATCCATATGTTTAGTTATGCATCAAGAAAATTTTATCTTCTAGGTGCCAAAGAGGGATGTCGACGCCGCAATTCAAAGTTGGCCCCACATATTGGGTTTGTCATTGCGAAGACTCAATAGGACAATTGATTGCTTCAGTGAGTTATCAGTTAGTAAACAAAGGTTGGTGCCAGTTATCACAGAAAGCCCACAACTTCTACTCAGAAAGCCTAGTGAATTTTCTGAGGTTGGCAACCAATTTTTGCATCTCCTACATTTTCAAACTGTTACTATTGCTACTTTTATTTTCATGAAATAAATATGTGTTTGTTTATGTTGTTAATTGTAACCAATTGCTAAAACAAAGTTCTGTGGATATTGTTTCACAATTAAGACAAAGAAAGAAATTATCAATTACGCACATAAACTCCTTCACATAGCTGCTTGAACAATTGATGTGTACATTTGTATAAAAGTGGAACTCTATTTTGATGTACATTATTCTTCATCACTTACTCTCTTTTGTTGCTTTTTTTTGTTGAATCTACAAGGTGGTATTATTTTTGGAGGAAATGGAGTTTGACCATCCAACAATAGGGAAAACTTTATGCCGATGTCCGAAAATTTTTGCAGCCAATGTCGAAAACACTCTCAGGAGAAAGATCAAGTTTTTGATTGATTTTGGATTTTCTAATGAGCACATGCCTCGAATCATCAGAAAATATCCTGAGCTGCTTCTGTTAGACCCCGATAAAACACTACATCCAAGGTACACTCAGCTCAACAACTAGTATCCCAAATATTAGTAGTGCACAAGTCGGGTCCTATAATGAATGATACATGCTAGTTGGAGTTGGTACCAAGAGTGTAATGTTTTGCTATTATGTATATTACTAGTTTGACTTACTACAGTGCTTTTCTTTGTAGCCCAAAATTCGTAAGCAAGTTCATGCCTCGATTCATAATATATGCTGATTTATTTAGCCTCCAACAGGCCTCCACTGTTTGGTCTGATCTCTTGATCAAGCCTCATTTGCTACAACCCCGATTTTTCTATCTAGCCTTCCCTTGTAGGCTAGGTTCCATTAATTTATTTCAATTGGGTTTAAAGAGCTGTTACTTTCTCATAGTAATCTCCTTATCAAAGATCAGCTTTTTGAATATTAGATTAGAAACCCAGGTCATAAATTATTAGTCCTGTTAAAACCCAAACTAACTGTGGCTGCAATTAAGTTTTAATGAAGACGGAACGTATCACCATTTGACCTCAGTTGACCCATTTACCCTTTCAAAGTTGAGTAGTCTAATTCAATTACATTATTGACCCAGTGAACTTTGGAAAGAGCCCAATAAGCCTCAATAGTGACTGGAATTAAGGGTCAAATTAAAGCAATATTGTAGTATTTGTGTTGCAGAAAGAAAAATATTCCTTTTTCTCTTTCGCACATAAATAAGCTTCCCTTTTGTTTTTTACAATTATTCAGGCTGGAATATTTAATCTCAATTGGGATACCCAAGCGGAAGGTCTGTTCAATGGTACACCGATTCTCTCCTATTCTTGGCTATAGCATAGAAAATGTCATAAAGCCGAAGCTTGAGTTTCTCTTGAACACCATGGGAAAGCCACTAAGGGAAATTGTGGATTATCCTAGATACTTCAGCTACTCCCTGGAGAAGAAGATAAAACCAAGATATTTCGTACTGAAGCGAAGAAATGCAGAGTGTAATTTGGAGAAAATGCTGTACAAAAGTGATGATGACTTTGCTGAAGAGTTTATGAGCTTTGACAGGTTGCTTCTGGTGCCGAACAAAATAGATAGTGGGGAGAGAGGAAGGGAGTACTCTGAAAATGAGATAAATTGATGAATGCCTCCAGTCAAAGGCATTTAGTTCAGTGCCTACTAAAACAAAACAAAGGGAAGAATGGTAGTATCATTTCATTGTACCATAAGGTACTGACAGAAAAGTTGAGTTTCCCTGACACATACATGTCAGAGAGAAGCATGCTCGGCATTTCCAGATTGCAACACTCTGTCACTCTATCCTCAATTTCGGCAGTTGCTATTCTTATACTAGTCCAAGTATTGTGGAGTAAAATGCCTTGTACTATTTTGAGAAGGGACTTTATATTCAAGCAACCAATTTTAAATTGGAAGGCTCTATAAGTGCGTTCCCTCCTAGCACGAGAGAAATTTATATCAGGTATTAAATTCGATAATGTAATTTAATATAATTTACATTAGTTAGCCTTAGTCTGAAACCATATATAATTTGCGTAATGTTGGGACGTGAATTGTGCCTCATTTTATTATAAGAGCACGTACATTGTTACAACTGAAAATTTTACGAAAATGATGAACGTGCATAGCTAGAAATACAAATTATTGCATAATGTCAAATTCTTCCTTTTCATAACTGATGTTATCTACACCAATTTTATATTTAATAGAACGAATATATGGATGTAAATCAGTAAATAGTGAAGAGCGCAAAATTTTAATTAATTATTGGGACAAGTTGGATCTTAGTAATTTCATCTCTTGTACGTGCAAATACTAGCAATAATTTGTCAAATTAGGATCTTTTTTCGTGCTTCTTCGGAAAGAGAAGTATTGATAGAAGAAAACAATTTAAATTTTAAAATAAGATTTCTATAAAAGATCCTGCATTCAACAAATTTTAAATGCTAAAAATATGTATTTTAATAAGTAACACAATAAGTCACGTAAAAGTTCTTGCAAAAAAATACAAAAGACTTGTACTATTTAAATTTTTTTTTTTTACACCTTCGATAAATCAAACACATAATCTTAAATGTGGCGAGAAGCATGAAAATATATGAGTCATCCAATCAAAATAAATAATGGGATAAAACATGATCACATGATGAAGAACAGGGATGTTATTTAGAATTTAATAACATTGGAACAAATATGTCAAGCTAGAAATGAGATTGTTTATAAAATTTTGAGCACTTCATGACACAAATCACACAAAAGAATGAAACAAACTATCAAATTCTGATATGATTTAGTGTAATTTGTTGGATTTTTTTTTGTGAGAAATTGACTCCAAAATTTGAGTCATTCGATGACAATTTAAATACGCAGAACTGGTATATACAAGTGAGGGAACGTGCGCTTGGTTTTGGGCCTCCGTGAAATTGGTCCAAAGGGCTAAGAATCCAAATCTTGAGCTGTTTAAATAGGCTATTAATTTCCCTTTTATCAAGCACAGTACAGAAAGTAAGAAACAGAGAGACTAAAATAAACATGAAATATTTTATGCCTATCCGTTTTTCTCAAAAAAATTTACATTAATATTCTTGTTTTTTTATGCTTGACAATGATATACTTACTTTCTGAATGTATGTGTTCGCAAATTATGTTGAACTCATTATTTCAGACAACTAAAGACGTATTTTTTTATATATTTACATAATACATGCTAAATTCATGAAAGCAGAAACAAATACATTTAAATTAAATTATAAAAATACTTTTAGTTGTGTTATTTATTTAGACAATTGGGATAGACAAAATAATT
Source organism: Carex littledalei (assembly GCA_011114355.1). NCBI lineage: Eukaryota > Viridiplantae > Streptophyta > Magnoliopsida > Poales > Cyperaceae > Carex > Carex littledalei. The sequence continues at coordinate 3,330,518 of CM022092.1, read as the reverse complement.
CAACTAAATTCCGGTACTACTTTGGCAGTTGCACCCCCCCCCCCCCCCCTCCTCTGCCAGGTTGTCTCCCCTCAGCTGAAAACTAGCAACTGATAAGCATGAGATTAGTAATTCATTGCCAACTCCTCAACTGTCCGGTAAGGACTGGGATCTTACTCCAGCTATCCTCAACTAATTTTTATTATTAAAGGACCTGGTATACCTTAGCATCTTAGATATTATTCTCGAAAATTGAACTTGCCTCTCTCCGTAAAGAGACGAGGGCTCGTGCTTTTTATCCATCTGACTTCCAAAACAAAATATGTTTCTCTTGCTTTTATTTATTTATCTTGTTTGATTAAAGAAAGAACTAAGCTTCTTTCCAACTTTTTGTTTTATAAACACCAGCGACTTCCTAAAAGGAAAGATTGTTTTAGTAATTTAAAAATAAAAATACACAGATCAAAATTGGAGACGTTCCAACACAAATAAATCAGAATGATTGAATGAATTTTCAATTGTAAAGGTTGTTTCAATTTTAATGTAACTAGCGATATTATGTACCAATAGTTTTTCCCCAAAAAGAAATTTATCAAAACAAATTGTAGGTGTAATAATAGTTGTAAATTTTCATCAGTATTAAAAACTTTAGCATCATTTTTTGTTTAATTTTGTTCGGCAGAGATTGTATATGCATACAATTAAGCCGAACCTTTATAATTATATCATATTCATGTTGCTATCTTTAATTAAGATGAAAGCTCCTCAGCTGTAGCCGGACACATGATGGGCAACCATCATTAATTAATATGTAGTTATGTACCAAAAAGCAATAAATAGTTCCTTCCGTATTAATGGACAACGAAGTGACTAACTTTTTTTCTAATTAATGTGGGATGCAGTACCATGTAGGCAAGATATCCAGAATTTTTCATTTATAGAAATAATATAAACATAATATACAATAATAGATGGATTGTATGAAACTTTTGATCTCATAGAAAAAACCAAATTCTTTTTTTTCGGTTCTTTTAAGATTCAGCGAAAAAAAGTTCGGTTTCTTTAGAATTGTCTAAAGGAACCGTTTTTTTTTCCGATTCCTTCTATGAGATCAAAATCTCAAACCAATCTATCTATTACCCTATATTATTTTTGAATAATTTTTGTAAGTAAAATAATCTGCAAGATATCAGTACTGGCCATCACATGATCAAAGTCAAATTTGTCTTGTGATATTTTGTAATTAAGCCGCAAATTTGTCAACTGATTTACGCAGAATTTAGGGATTATATTACGCACAAGTATCAATCTTGCAAAAGAGCAAAAGGGAAAAAATGTGGAAGGGTCATTAACCTCAAAACAATTTGTTCGTTGATGAGAAATAAGGAATTGAATGATCAATGGCCAATGGGGATTTAGTAACACTCTTACTTTTCTTTCATATTTTGAATTAAATTATTTTTTCTCCTATTTCTATTCTTCTCTCTTTACATACTACCAGAACTGTAATCCTGTCGAATTTCAACAAACAATACGGAGGCTTTTATAAAAAAGAAAGTATTGAGCACTGCTCTTCAGGTTAATGTCTCATTCCATCCATACTTTCCTAAAAGACATGTTACAATTGTTTTTCACAGTTGAATGTCAAGAGGTTGATTACGTAGGCACCTACGTCACTATTAGTCAATTCAAATCAAGACAGATATAGGAAAGAGCACGTATCGGGGATAGCGGGGGGCAGTATTATTCAAGCTTTGAGATTCGTGCAGAACGTATTGTAACGGTTGAGATATTCCAAAAAGTCACGCAAAATATGAGATATCTCAGAGGATGCGAATTCAGGTCAGAGAAAGTTCGATTAATCAATGTGGTTGTCTTTGTCTCTTACTATATCATGTCATTAAGCTTTCCTGCGACACAGTTTCATTGAAATTAACATTCCCATCAGCTCATTATGACTGGAGGCAAGGAAAAGGGGCCTTTTTTCCAGGAGAACAGCTTGGGTCCGATCCACTTTAAGATTTGTGCGCACAAATTTTAAAGCAGACGTGAAAATTGTGGGCGCGAATCTTAAAGCAGATAGGACGGTCATCGAACCCATTGAACTCACCTTGAGTCCGATGGACATCGGACCCAAATTGGTTCCCTTCTCCAGAAATTTGGGCAACAAAAGCACCTCAAACGGTCAAGATCTTCTGTTATCTATTTTTACAAAACCGAATTCTGACTAGGGAGTGTGTAATAATTGTCAGAGTGAGTGTGTGCTTAATTTGTACCGCATGTCTGCAGGAAACTGCGCTGCATCTCTTCTTCCTGTGCGACTATGCCAGGCGGGTTTGGGCTGTGGTTTCGAGAAAGGCAAGTTTTCCCTGATACGTGTTGGCCAGGATGTAAGAACAACTTGGAGAAATAGCTGGAGTGGCTTAAGGTCAAGAGATAGCTCTATATTTGAGATGATCTCTGGGAGGTTCGTTAGCACTTGTTGGCATATCTGGTTGCAGCGCAACAACCTGATTTTTCGCGGTGTACTGGTACCACCCGAGGTCACTGCTGTAAGAGCTATAGATGTGGGCAGATTGTGGAGGGATAATTGTTGAAAAATGATCCACGATTGTATATAATGTGATGTGGGCAGGTCACTGTTGTGAATAGGCCTAAGATCCCCTCATTCATTGGTTGTGTGTAATTATTTTTTACCTTTCTTTATCAATAAAATCACTTGGCAGCCTCTGCCAATTCTTCAAAAAAAAAAAAAAACATTTCCATCAGCTTCCCTCACTAGTATTTGTCATTAATTACAAGAACTAAGCTTTCCTGCAACACAGTTTGATTGAAATTAACATTTCCATCAGCTTCCCTCACTAGTAATTTGCAGCACAAACCCCTGAAACTTGGTATTTGCACATCCACTCTGGTTAAGCTCACTGTTCTCATAAGCACTTTTGTATCATAGTGATATCAATTGGTAATAGGCAGTGTATAAAGAATACCAATGAATTGAAAAAAGGTAAAAATACAGAGTTCCTTTGCCTAACCAAATAATATAAATTATGACTAATAAATAGTAAGGCCTCTCATAAAAAGCTACACTTCTCAGAGATGCAAATATAACTTGTGGGGGTAAGTATCAAAAAATTTCTTTTCCAGGCGCAAGGTCATATGCCATAATAATTTCTCCTCTTTTCATTGTTTTTTTAAACTCCAGCTGCATCTTTGTAGAAACTTTTACAGATTCAAAACTCAACAGTTCCTGTTTATGATGCCAAATTGGGAATGAACACATTTCTGTTTCTTGACCGGTAACTGCACTAAAAATATTGTACAACTGCTACTGATTGGACTAATTAGGACCACTGGCTATATACGATTTAAATTTATTTTCTCTAGAAATATTTCATTCCAATAAATAATTAACATCGATTATTTGTATGAAACAATGGCCAAATTAATTAACAAAACTTGAAGAAATTAAGCTATCATTGCCAACGGCAGCCCTCTTCATTACCTCGTCGACAAAGGCCAGAATATTGCGGTCAGATGACCCACCCTTCGCCACTGCCGTCTTGGCAGCCTCCTTCCATTTTGCGGCATGTTCTTTTATTGCATCGGCACCTGGCCCATCCATTACTGCTTCAATTGCTGTATGTAAAGCGTTACGCTCCACCGGAGCTTTTAGTCTTACTCCGACCTTATAAATGTCAACCAAGAACTTGGCATCAGTTACTTGATCCCCCCATTGTGGATAAGCTATGACCGGCACTCCGGCCGTTAAGGTCTCCAACACCGAGTTCCAACCGCAATGTGTCAGAAAGCAACCTGTCGAGCTGTGATTTAGCACACTGTCTTGTGGGCTCCATCCTACCACCATGCCTCTTCCCTTGACCTCTTCGAGGAACCCTTGTGGCAATAGTTCACGACAGTCAGGCCTTACAACCCATAAGAACGGTTGGCCATTGGTCATTAGCTCGTGTGCCATCTCCGCCATTTCCTCTTTGGAAAAAGTAACTATGCTGCCTAAAGAAATGTAAATTACCGATTGAGGTGCTTGCGTGTCGAGCCACTCCAAGCAGTCAGTGGCTTTAATTAGGTCGCCTCGTAGGTTAGACCCAGAGTTGTCCTCAGGTTCTACAAGGGGTCCAACCGGGATGAGTTGAGCATATTTGGCAATGGCATCGATGGCTTCTGGCTCAAGCTCGGTAAAAGAATTAACGAACACCCTCGAAGCTTTATCGATATTACGAAATTGCTCGAGGATCGCCTTGGTGAGGGATTTATAGGGGTTTGAAGGGAGAAGGAAGGACGGGATCTCCTCGGGAGTCATGGTGGGGATTCCCGGGAGGCAAACTGAGATGTCGGGGTTAGTCTCTGTTGGGAAATCGCTCAAACCGTGGTGGTAGTGGTAGTAGGTGGAGAAGACGGCACATGACTGGACCCAGAGCACGGCACAAGGGATGCCCATGTCGGTAGCCACATCGACCGCCCACGGGACGAACGGATTGTTGACAACATATGTTACCTGTAATCTCCGAAAGTTTAGATTTAGTATATGTCATGACTATATGATTATGCTGTGAAAAGCGGGTTATTGGCTTCTCCAAAGGGAGAAACTAGAAACGCTGTCTTAACTAGAAAAAGGAGACCAGTACGAGAAATAGGTATAGTTTAAACTTTCTCATGTTATAAATAAAAAGTCACATGTGATTACCGGTCGTCCGGCCATCGATTGTTTCCTGATCAAATTGGCAAAGGCAGCTGGACCGACAGTCTCCAGGTGGAGCATGCTCTCCTCAAGAATAGGCTTCTGGTCATTACTAGTGTCCCAATTCGTGTCAAGAAACTCGAAACGGAGGCGGCCGCTGCCAACCGGAACCCCGTCGTCAGCAGAGACCACATCAGACGAGGAGATAATTTGGTGGCCGGTGTCAGAGGTGGTGGTGAACGTGATGAGAACTCCCTTGGCTGCGACCCGCTTCGCCAGACGGAGCAGCGGGTTGACGTGGCCTTGACCCGGGAAGGAGATCATGAGCACATGTGGCACAGGAGGCTCTGATCCCATGTTGAACTGTGTGTTCTCTCTTTCTCTCCTCCTTTGCTTGGACCTCCAGTTTTTGGTTTCAGTTTGAGGGTGTGTTTTATGGAGCAATTGTGTGGTCAAGGAGAAAAAGGAGATTCGGAATGTGGTGTTCGAGAAGAGACGTGGAGACTTAAGACAGAGGAGTCCCTTTTAATTTGTCTACGTTTGAATGAGAATAATTTGTCAAGTTTATAGTGATAAACTTTTAGATTTATAGTCCCGGTACAGGACTACAAGTTATGATTCAATAAATAGTACTAAATGATTTTATGACAACTGTCGCAACTTAGCAATGTTAGTGATCCATTTGTGATTGTAACAACGGATCAGGTGGATGAAGACTCTGTAATTGTCAACCTTAAAAAAAAAAAAAAAAAAAGACTCTGCAATTGTCATGCTTATATTAATATTGGTCCAAGTACTAATTTATATTTGTGATACATTTGTGTGCAAGCACTAATTTATATTTGTGTAACTAGGCAGCTAGCTACTGCTGTGCTCTGAAATGGTTGGTTTTATTTTTTAAGTGGATACTTCCATTGTTATGCTATTGTAATGCTTGTGAATTTGATTGATTATTTTTTCCTCTGCAACTGTCATGCATATATTTTTTGTTCTATTTCATTTAATATTTGGTTGATTATTCGATTGGTAATGCTTATTAATTTGATTGATTATTTTTTCCTCTGCAACTGCCATGATTATATTTTCCTATCTCATTTAATATTTGATTGATTATTCGATTGGTAATACACTAATGCTTATGAATTTGATTGATTATTTTTTCCTCTGCAATTATCATGATTATATTTTCCTATCTCATTTAAGATTTGGTTGATTATTCGATTGGTAATGCTTATGTATTTGATTGACTATTTTTTCCTCTGTAATTCTCATTCTTATATTTTTCTCTCTTCCAATATTTGATTGATTATTTTTTCCTCTGCGAATATCATGCTAATATTTTTCTGTCTCATCCAATTCTTATTCCTAACATTATCTGTTAATTTTTTAAATTTAAATTTATGTAATAAAGATATATGTCATCTGTTAATAAGCTTGGTTGTTGTCACGGTCTCGTTGAAAAAGAGCATCATAACTGTAACTGTCTCGTTGAAAGAGAGCAGCGCATCAAATTTGATGTTTGTTTAATATATATAGTGAGTGGCTAATATTAAAACGTTTGTTCCTAGATCATGGAACAAACGTTTCGGTTTTTACATTTTCAAAGTCCACATAGTCGATCCAAATTGTTCAACATTCAATTGATAATAAAATGTGTGTGGAGACTAAATTTACATTTTTGAAATTCTTTTACTATTTATTAAGCCAGTTTTAAAATCATTGTTTTCAATGATCATGAAAAATAAAATTTTCATTGTTTATTAAAATCAGCGATTTTAAAACTGACTTAATAAATAGTAAAAAAATTGTAAAAAAATGTAAAATTTGATTTCCAAGCACATTTTAAATATAAATTAACTACTAAATTAAAATGTAAAATTTTTCACTGTTTAATGCTTGTTGACCTCTTGATTTTATACTAAATTAACTATTTTTTTTTTTTAAAAGAGGCAAAATGCCCATTCCATTGATAGGAAATATAAACTAAATTAACTACTAAATTTATAAAATTGACATATAAATGTATTACTCGTATAATAGATTAATTTTAACTGTTTAAATTCATCATTTAAAATTATTCAAATATATTTTAGAATTAAGCTCGTCAAAAGAGTTTGTGAGCTCAAGAAATCTAGTTCTACGATCATATATTCTCTCTTTTTATTATATTCCTTTGTCCATTACTGCGGAAATTCGTATCCTTCGAGTTAACTCAAATTTTGTGTTAAGATCTGCACTGTCCAATTTAAATCCACACTTATATTAAAAAAAAACCCCATACGTTATAGGTGTAGGTCGAATTGATTCAAATTTTAATCGTACGGTCTTAACATTACTCAAACGATTAACTCAAAGATTAACTCAAAAGGCGATGTTCATGCTGAGGATGCGGATTGTTGTTGTGGACCGGTCTTTGCTAATATTTTACACAGCATTTTCCATCTTCGATAAGTGCCAGGCAAACAGGAATTTTTTAATTTATTCTAGAAGTTAGCATTGACCTCGTAGGTACCGTCGCAGCGACAGCGATGGATAAGAGTTCTGATCGAATCTGTGCTTCTCTTTCCTAATCTATCTAATCTATCTAATCCTTGATCGGATCTGCACTGTTCACCTACAGTACAATCTACAGTGTAACTGACAGGTGGGTCCCAACAGTCAGCGACACAGATTTTTTTTTTTTTTTAAAGGTGGTCCGCCTTCTTCTGCAAATTTTTCCAGCAGCTTCTTCTCCCTTCCAGCGATCCCTCTCTCCTCTCTCCGCGCCCTCCTCTTCCTCCGTCACCTCAAAATTCGTTCTCTCCCTCTCTCTCTCTCACAGTTTATGCTCTCCACCGCAACAGAAACTCCATCCGCTCTCACAAATTTCATTTCCCTCTCGGTCTCTACTCTCTACATCTCGCGCGACAGAGAACCCACTTCTTTCCCGCGATTTCACCTCCTGACAACGATCTCTTGAGGTAAGTTCAAACTGTTTTCATTTTCTTTCTTCGATTTTTACATATTTTCCTGCTAATACTACTGAAAAATGCTTCATTTCAGCCTGTGTTTGATTTTAGAAATTAGGGTTTACAATTGTGTTTCAATTTTATCGTTTACGATTTTGAGATAATGTTTGTGTCTTTGATTGTTTCCAGGTTTGTAATTTAGGATTATGAAAAAACGAATGATTTTAGGGCTTAGGGTTTATGATTCTATTTGTAGCTGTTTTACGGTTTACATCTGAAAATTGTAGTTCAATCTTCTCTTTAGATAGGAAGAGAAGGAGGCACTCACCTAATCACACCTCATAGCAAACTTGGCAAGGAGAAGGGGACACAATTTTATAGACTTACCATGGGAGGGATTAAGAGAAGAGATAGGGTTAAAACCACAAATAGACATGATAAAGTTTACTTCTGATATTCTTTTGTATCAGGTAAACATTTTGTAATTTCATCTTTCTTAAGATACGTTTTTGGATAATTTTAGTATAAAGACTTACATTTTGCATATAGATTGGTTGGTGATAGTCCCCTAGCATCTCTTATAGTTATTAATTGAAACTGATATCTAATTAAGTTTACACTATCTATTGAAGGCTCATTTTTTGCAGTCTGGTCCATGTTTGCTTCTGCCTCTTTGCTGGTATCCATACCCAACCCTAGACTGTTCAGTCTGAATCACCCCTGACATCGCTACTATTTGCAATGACACCCTCCAAATTTAATTTCTCATGATCAACTTCTTCAACCTTGGCTCAATTTCACCTTTCTTACACAACATATCCTTATTGGTAATTCATTTTTGGTAAATCGGTCATGTTTCATATTGTACCTGAACACGTAATCCGATCAAGATGCATGCATTTATTGCAACATGACAGTTCTATGCACCTTCCAATTGGCTTCTCAATTTGGAATTCATTCCACAGCCCACACATTAGATGGCATTATTTAGGCTCATGCCCTTTGGAAATCCTGTCATCAAGAAATTCTAATGCATTCTTAATTTCATCTTACCTGCACAGGCCATTTATAAGAGCGCTATACCCCTACAACATTAGGCGCGCACCATTTAGAAATCATCTCATTTCACCTTTCTTGCACAATCCATGAGTACTTTTATCCTTGGGTGTACTGGTACCTGCATATCTTATTATGTATTTTTTGAATTGACATATGCAACACTAATTATTGTTTTTGTAAAACTAATGTCCGTACAGGTTGTCAGATACTACAGTTCTTGAATCCGTATTATGAACCCAACAAAGACCTAGCAAGTTGCAAGTACATTTCTCTAAAGAAAAGTGCAGGTAACTAACTGTTCAATAAGATCTATTCCATGTTAAAACTATGTTTAGAGTTTAGAAATATAGGGACAACATGGTACATATCTAATAAGATCTATTGTAAGTTTATGTATAATTTTTGTTCTATCTTTGCACTGTCAACTATTGTTTTATATACTTTTTTGTCTAAAGTTTTTATATGCTTCACCATCTTACTCAACCGCCTCTGCCGAAGCAACGCGAGGCACCAATCTAGTTCAATCTAATCACTTTCTTCTAGAAGCTCCGTTTATCATGCAATCCGTTGGGATCAAAATCTGCAAAAATAGGTCCCTTTTTTTTCCGTTTTATGTCTGTCTTTTTTGTGAGAGAGAAAGAAGAGAGACACAAAAAGACAAGAGGAGAATCTTTCTATTTTTTTAGAATATAAAAAGAATTTGATCCAATCTGTTGTATTGTATTTGTTTGTTAAGTTGTTTTGTTAGATTAATTTGTACAATTGGTAAAGTTTATTGCTCGCTAATTCATATTACATTTTTTATTCTACCATATAGGTTTCTAAGGATCTTATTCTATTTTAAAAAATTAGCACAATTTGTGAGCGGTGTCGGAAGAAAAATATTGGACACATAATTAAACATTTAATCGGAAAACCTAATAACTGATAATCTTATTTTTCATTCAATGGATATTTAATGCTCTGCTTCTATATATCTGGTCTTACGAAATCCTTACCCAATAGCGATCCAAACTTTGACCCATAAAACTAACTCGAATTGAATTGACTCGTGATGAGGTGTCAAGCATTTCAATTATGTAATATAAAAATTAAATATATTTATTATGTTAACAATTTAGTTATTTCTTCACGTCAATTTTAGAATGTTTATAGTCTTGCGACTTTGCTGATGTGGCAAAATGAATTAATTGTTCGAAATGATAATATTGTAATCACTAACGTTGTATCTTTGAAATTAATACTTGTAAAATCTGATGCAACACTTTCAGATATTTTACTAATTTAATAAGTTGTTAAATCTGACGTGCGACCTCCAACCTTTACTAAAAAATAAATTGCTAAATTAGTAGGATTTCTACTGATTCTAAAAATTAGTTTTTATTTTTTCCTTTTAATTTTGTCCAGTAAAATATAAAAATATTTTACAAAAATAGATTGTTCGAAACATTTCATTTATTTTTTAAAATTTAGATATAATAGAAACATTTCATTTATTTTTTAAAAAAAACTTTTTATATTTTACTAGAGATCTAATAGAAGAATTCCCTCTATCTATGCATCAGATTAAAAAAAAGATAATTAATTTGGATCGGTAAAATTCTTACCGATTCAAACTTTTAAATTTTTAGAATCAGTAGAAATTATACGGATCTTTCTACCAATTAAAAATCTGCTATACTCTTTTTTTTTCTCTCTTACTTTTATTTAATTTCTAAAGAAAAACAAAATTCTGACCGCCAGGCCAGGCATCAGTCCAGTCCCCAGATGTGTTTTTCTTTGGTTTATAAGCAAGTGTTAGTTTTGTACCCTCTTAACTTTATAAAATTGTGAATATCATAACTTTATTTATGTTTTTTCTTATTTTTTTTTCTCAACTTGAAAAGTCATGGTCGTCTTTTTTTCTGTTGACAATGAAGACACATTGACTCGTTTTATGAATTTATATCTCAGTTTTTAAAATCTATGCATTGCAAAATACCATAATCTCACTCGTTTAATATTTAACTATGTGAAAGAATAATATATTGAAATTATTTTATTTTAAATTATTTGTCCCTTTCATGTGGTATGTTTTGTACAATTCGTCATTCGATAGAATATAAAAATATATTCAATAAACTAACAACTCTCTTTTTTATCATATTCATTATGACACATTCAAATTCTGTACAAAATATATACTATGTATTAAATCTTTGAGGAGGGTTCAAATGTCTTCATTTTTTGTGCCTCCACCATGCCTTCATTTTTAAAAACTTTAATAACTCAAAATTTAAAACTTAAAAGTCAAAATAAAACCGTGAGATATGACCTACATTATTTTATCTATGCACATGCAAAAAATTATAACATTTCAATTTTGTTTTGGTTATCATCAAGAGCTTGCAAAAAACGTACTAATGTGGATAATTTCTAGACGTTGATTTTCTACTTATTAATTCACATAAAAACAAAATTGAAATGTGAGAATGTTTTATGAGCACATAGAGAAAATAACATAGGTCACATCCAACGGTTTTTATTTTGACTTTTAAGTTGTAAATTTTGAGTAATTAAAGTTTTTAAAAATGAAAGCACGAGAAAGACACAAAAAATAGAGACATTTGAACCGTCTAAATTTTTTAATAGACAACATTTCAGCCATAATATAATTATAAGTGCAATAAATCCCTTGCAACTGTTCAACAACTCATTGTCCTCGTCCTAAGAAACAAAGATGCCATCCGAAATCGGACAGCTCAGTTTGCTCAATAGAATACATAAAATATATGCACAGAAGCCCCCGGCCGACAAAAAAAAAAACTCAATAAATTTTTTGAAATATTTGGTTCAAGTCAGCCACAACACATGTCCCTACATAGATCAAACCGACATTTTTATTAATATCCAAAGTTTAATACAAATTATTAATTATGCCCAGAATCGGACCCATTATCAAAAAATACCCAAGCCGGCCAGAAAATGGTCGGCTTACTCCCTCCCTAAGCCGGCCATTTTCTGGTCGGCTTGGTACTTTTTTTTTTTTTTTTAAATCGCAAAAACTCTATAAAAGGCACCCCTCCCTTCAGAAGAAGGCACACAGCCCGAGGCAGCTCGCTAATCACTGTTAAGGTAAATTTTTTTTTATTTTATTATTTATTTTATTATTTTTTATTATTATGTTTTATTTTATAGAATAATTAATTATATTATTAAAAAAATTAATAATAAACCCTAAACCCTATAACCCTAAACCTTAAACCCTATAACCCTAAACCCTAAACCCTAAACCCTATAACCCTATAACCATAAAACCCTATAACCCTATAACCTATAACCCAAAACCCAAAACCCTATAACCCTATAACTCTATAACCCTATAACCCTAAAATCCTAAACCCTAAACCCTAAACCCTATAACCCTATAACTCATAACCCATAACCCTATAACCCTAAACCCAAAAAGAAGTAGTAACCAGTCAATTGTTTACTATTTAGTTACCTGACAAATGTTTACCATTTAGTAACCTGACAATGTTTACCATTTTCTAAAATGTAGTTTGTTTACCATGGCCTTTATTTCATTACACTATGGTGGGAAGATACTTAATAGTGCACAAGAGGCGTATTACAACAAAGATGCAGCTCATTCATTGATGATTCCAGATGACATCTCACTTTTAGACCTGAAATCCATAGTTTACACACACACCGGTTACAACCCAGAAAGGTGGAACCTAGAATTGGCAGCCCGATATTGCCATCCCTCCAGCGGAAAATGGATGGTTGCGAAACTGGTAGATGAGAGTACGTGGAGAGGCATGTTTGGTCATTTGAGGTCCCAGGGTAATTATCTAATAGAAATATTTGCTAGAAGAGTTCCGGTAGAGCCCGGGGTTGGAAGTTCGAGCTCTGGATCAGCGGCACCACATTATAGCTCACAACCAGAAACCTACAGACGTGACTCCACCTTACTCCTCAACGAACCTGATCCAGAATCCTACAACTACGTCACTCCACCAGTACCTCAACGAAGACACTCAGTTGCATCCCCACCTAGACACAATCGAGGCAGACCAAGACACTCAGTTTCAACCCCACCTAGATCCGTAAATGTGGCTCCTTTACCGTTACCTCCAGTATCACCTTACCCCAGACCTGCACCAGTAGACGATGCAAGCTGCCCGGACTTTGAAGATATTAATGAAATACTGGAGGACGAGCTGGGGAGCGGGGATGAATTTGAGGGAGACATGTGGGGGGATTCAGATCACATGGAAGATTACTGATGAGGGGGGCCGCTTAGTGGCCGGACTGATACGCACCCGTTCCCAGACCTCAATGATGTTTCTGAGTTTAGAGAAGCAGATATTGGTTATTATGGGCAACGGATTGAGTACAAAGGTGAGCTGACTGCAAACCAATATTTTAAAAGCAAAGAAGACCTAATGAAGAAGATCAGAGAGCACCATATAACTAAGAATCAGGAGTTCAGATCTTGGAAAAGTGACAGGGATCGGGTTACTCTGGTGTGCAAGGACAAGAATTGCCGTTACGAGCTTAGGGCAAAGCCGACGGGATGTGGAGACGCATGAGTTATAACTAAGCAAGACAGGCCTCACACATGTAGGATTGAGAGTACGAGGGACGACCACGAATGTCTGACTGCAGCACTCATTGCCGATGTCATTGAGAACGCCATTAAAAAGGACCCGTGTATGAGCATCCAGACTGTGGCAGACATTGTTTTGTCTGTGTATAACAATGTGACACCTAAATACAACCGACTGTGGAGGGGCCGTGAGCTGGCAATAGCCCGACAATTTGGGAGTTGGGAGATTTCATACAGCTTGATGAGACCACTATTGCTTGCAATTTGCCACAACAATCCCGGCTCGACCTACCAATTTCTGACCAGCCCGGTACGGAATAAGAAAACAGGACTAATCATGCCAGGTGTTGCCCAGTTCAGAGCCGTAGCCTGGGCGTTTGGTCCATGCATTGCAGCGTTCCAGTACCTGAGACCAGTGATCAGCATCGATGCTTGCTTCTTGTCTGGGCGATATGAGGGGAGGCTTTTGATAGCTTGCGGCTACGATGCCGAGAACCAATTGTTGTCTATTGCATTTGCAATTGTGCGGCAGGAGGATACTGAGAATTGGGTTTTTTCTTGCAGTGGTTGAGGAATGAAGTGCTCGGATGTAGTAGATTTGTATGTGTCATATCGGACCAGCACAAGGGGATCAAAGCTGCACTGACAGCTGAATACGGGTGGCCTCCTGAGCTTTTTGTGCACAGGTATTGTATGCAGCATGTTGCTGACAACCTGGTCCAGAACTGTGGAAAAGACAAGTGGTACGGATGGAGGTTCAGGGAAGGAGCAAAGAGGAAGAAGCCGAGAAGATTGAAAGAGATATTCGAAGAGTTTGCTCATGTATGTCTAACTTATAACATTTCGTTTAATTATCTTATAAGAATTTTATAAAAATGAAATTACACCCCTTTGTTTTTGTGCAGCTAAATCCGCAGTGCAATGCGTATTTAAAGAGAGTGGGCAAAGTACATCCTAATGATGTGATGGAGCCGTCCAATTATGAGAAAATTTTCCAAACCTGTGACGGAGGATACCGGTTTGGTATCATGACAACAAACAGCTCCGAGTCGCTCAACAATGTCTTCCGAACGAGTCGTAGATTGCCTGTTTGTGCCATAGTGGAGGATACGTTCTACACGTGCAACAGATGGTTTGTTCAGCGGCGTCAGCGAGCAATGGAATTACAAGACAAGGGACAGGTTCTGTCTGACCGGGTTTTGCAGAAGATCAGAAAACGTTGGGAGAAAGCTGGAAAAATGCGGTTGGTGCGTTACACGCAGGGCCAAGGTCAGTACTAAGTTTCATCTCCAAATGAGTACGTTCCTTGCACCCGTAGCGACATGGGCAACATGGAACCCACGCATAGGGAGTTCATGTATATTGTGACGCGCGGTCCCGACAGACAAATGGAATGCACTTGCAGAGGTATCCAATTAACTTCTATTCCGTGCGCTCATGTCTTAGCTGTTTGCCGTGACCGAAACTGGCAAGATGACGACTTTGTTGCAGACTGGTATAAAACACCCTATTTTGTGAGTACTTGGAACCATGTGTTCATTCCAATTGGCAATATGGGAGACTGGCCTCCTAATGTTGGAGACAGAATCCTTCCGAGTAGTGGTTGAATTAGGAAGGGGAGGCGACAACACACCCGTCGTGTAATGACGATGGATGAAATGGAAGGTAGACGAAGGGGGCATCAGCCTCGCCGTTCCACTTCTGATAGGCAACGAAGAGGTATGTAACATTCATCCAAAATTATTTTTCTTTTCAATTTATACCAACTTACTAAGTAATACATGCAAATGCAGAGGCAAGAAACGCAGCAAATGCGGCAGAAAATGAGCGAGTAATGGCGTCGGGAAGTGGGTCCGGAGGGTCACGGCGTAGCACAGCTACGAGCCGTTTAGATGCAACTGCTATGTATGCCGAAGCAATAGGAGAGGCGGTTGCCATAGGAGGAGAGGCGGTTGGGGTGCAAGGGGAGCCATCTGTCCAACCGAGGAGGTCCACCACTAGACGCACAACAAGAGCATCTAGAAGCCAAGCAGGGCCATCTGGAGCCCAGGCCGGCCCATCTACAAGCCAAGCAGCGCCATTTGGAGCCCAGGCCGGCCCATCTAGTGAGCAACCAGAGCCATCTGTTAGACCATCTCGTGGGGCATCTTTCGCAAGTGGTTTACTTCGGGAATTACCTTTTAGACGTAGCAATAATATGTGATTTATATGCATGTTGTAAAAAGTGTGCGGACTCTATTTGTAATTTGTGTGTACTTTATTATTTTGTACGAAACTCAGAAATGAAATATTTGACTCTAATAGAAATCACCTAAAACAAAAATAATGTTTAAAAAAAAAAAAAAAAAAGGTACCAAGCCGGCCAGAAAATGACCGGCTTAGGGAGGGAGTAAGCCGGCCATTTTCTGGCCGGCTTGGGTATTTTTCGATAATAGGTCCGATTCTGGGCATAATTAATAATTTGTATTAAACTTTGGATATTAATAAAAATGTCGGTAGATCAAACAGGCATAACCGCCGAAATATTATTTATGCTAAGCAAATTCTTCAAACAACATTCAAGATCAAAGTGAGATTTTTGAAGGTAGACTTATATGGTGCATTAATTTTGAATATTCTTATGTACGCTTAATATATGCCTTATTCCGAGATCGCTTTATCTTTTAAGTGATTGGTGCTCTATTTTTTTTTTTTTTTTTGTATTATTCTCGTTACGCTAAGGAGTAGGAGTAAAAACGGTATGGATAATATCCGATCCGTATTTGATCCGTATTCGAAAAAATAGATGTGGATATCCAATATCTGAATATCTATGTGGATATGGATACTGATATGATTTTACGTTTCAATTATCCATATCCAAATAAAAGATAGATATCATATATTTTAATATATCTTATGAAAAAAATATTATTATTCACCATTAAAATTAGATAAATATTATGAACTTTGATATTTTTTAATATTATTTTAATAAATATTCAATCCAATCTGTATCCATATATGTATCTGTATCCGACTGATATCCAATCTGTATCCGTATCCCAAAAATTAAAAAAAATATATAAATATAGTTTTACCACTATCCGCTCCGTATTCGCTCCGTTTTCACCTCTACCAAGGAGTCATGCTCCAAAGTGTGGTTCAGATATCTAGATCTATATATTTTAATGAGTGAGGCTATGGTGCTATGCATAGCACGGATGGCTAGTGTACTACGGCTCAATATGGTACTTTTAAAATTCTAACGGTCGATCCGAACCGTTCAATGTGATAACCATATGAATATGTACTTGCAAACTAAATTTTATATTTTTTCGAATTTTTTTACTATTTTTTTAGATAGGTAGAATTTTGATGGTCCAGAATTTTCAGAAAACACTGATTTTTCTACCTATCTAAAAAATAGTAAAAAAATTCAAAAAAATATAAAATTTAGTTTGCAAGTACATATTCATATGGATATCACATTGAACGGTTCGGATCGACCGTTAGAATTTTAAAAAGTACCATATTGAGCCGTAGTACACTAGCCATTGGTGCTATGCATAGCACCATAGCCTCACTCTATTTTAATTTGCTTTGAAGTTTAAACGGTCATATGTTCTCATTATTAAATATTATTAAAATTAATTGAAGAAAAAGTATAATTTACGCAATAATACTGAATAATTATTAAAAGTTGAACTCAATTGAATCATTGTAAAAGGAAAAATGTGAACTTTTGGTTCTCAAGATTTTTCAAAAGAACCAAGTTAGTTCTTGAACTTTTCATTTGCATAAACTTGATACTTAATACTTTAAAAAACCAAATAATTAGTTCTACTTTTTTAAAAAGAAAGTCTTTCATCAAATTTATGTTGATGTAGATTATTTTATTTGACAAAAATTTGATCCGCCACTTGAACAATAATGAAGTACAAACAAAGAGTAATTTTGTATTGAGTGAAGCCTTATGTGCTAAAAGTATGCTTATGAAGCTTTATTTTTATCATATATAAATGAACAGAATGGATTTTTTTTTTTTAAAAGAAGAACAGAATGGAAATTGACATCAATTAACATTTTGATGAAAGGACTAAATTTATATCTTTAAGAAAGTAAAAAAAAAAGCCTAGTTTTCTCGAAGCCTTTTGTACATGAAGATATATTTTTATCATATATGAATAATTATAATGAGATTTTCACGTAAGATTTTTCTTAATAATTTTTCTCAATAAAAAATATAAACAAAATTTTCAGTACTATTACTAGTTGAAATTGTAATAAGAAATATAAAACTTATAATAAAACTGAGTTGGTTTGTAAAAATATTTTTATTTAATTTTTGAATGAACTTGGTTCATATTTATATTGGACGGTCAAGGTCTACGTGTCAAACAAATTAATCAACTTTTGTTATGATGAAAGGACTAAATATCTTTAAAAAAGTAAAAGACTGATTCTTAATTTTTTGAAAGTTTAAAAATTAAATTAATGCAAATTAATGAAATATAAAGACCAACTTAATTATTTTAAAGTTTGAGGATCAAACATAGAAATTTTCCTATTTTAAACTAGTACATATGTGTGGCCGAACAGGTCCAAACGTACCTGGTGTGTATATCTGTTCGCTACCCGTAACGATCTTTCAGAAAATGGCAATTAAAAATTGAAAGCTATGACGAACTAAGAGACAAAGAGAAGAGATCAAGATCAATCGGAGGACAAAAGCAAATTTTACATGGTCACAACTTTTAAATGGTTGACGATCTGCTCATATTTACATTAAAAAAATATCCATAAAGGCTAAAATTGAGCGGTTGGAGCACATGGGCAGCGAACCTAGGAGAAACCTTGCAACTGGGGTTTTTTGTCGACTAAGTTATTTGTCTACTTCGCAATGATTGAAGCAATGACGCACTGGATTTTGCCATCTTACGGTGTTTTGCCATCTTGACCGTGTGTTTCCCATTGTACAAGGGTCGAGAGGTCCACTGTGGCAACAATGGAATGGTATAAGCGTAACGAATCGCCCATGAATGGGACCCGCATGGCTCTGAAAGCAGCCTAGCTATTTGAAGAAAATAAAATACAATCGCTTTCTCTTCTTGAAACAAACGTTGCCTTCTAGATTTCTAGATGAATTATGTACGACAAAGGTTAGGTAATCGAGAACGGAGTAGGTCTGATGCCCATCGGACCTACTTTTAGGTTCAACTAGTATGATGACCGTCCGATCTAATTTATGATTTATGCACACGAAAATTGAAACAAACACGCACAAATTTTAAAGCATTCCGCATGAATTTTAAAGCAAATCAACCGTGATTAAACCCATCGAACCAGAGTAGTAATCCTATCACATGCCTGATGGATTTGCTTTTACATTGAATAGGACAAGAATTGGAGTGTGGTTTGGTTTCTACCTACGCTTTTACTATTTTTAATTTTTGTTGTGTTGTTACCTACCTATTCAATTCTATTTATGTAATTTGTCTTCTTTGTTTCATACATATTTACTTTAGATGCGACTCGGCGGTCGTCAGAGAATTTATGATAAGCGGCTGAGATCATTTGTGATTTTTCATCTGAATTTACTTGTTGAAAACTCCGATATTTTTATTATACCCAAAAAAAAAAACAAATTATCAAATCTGCCCCCACCCCAAACTTATTTTTATTTCTACCCCAACCGCCCGTCCACTGGGCGATCCAATTTCCCCACCTGACTGCCCAGCAGCTGGGCGGTCCACTCTTCATAGCTGACCGCCCAACTGCTTGGCGGTCCGTTTTTTTTTTTTTTTTTTAAGGTTTTATGTTTTAATTTGTTTCAATGTTTTATATTAAATTGTTGTAATGATTTGTTTGAATGTTTTATATTAAATTGTTGTAATGATTTGTTTGAATGTTTTACATTAAATTGTTGTAATGATTTGTTTGAATGTTTTATATTAAATTGTATGATATATATTTATTATTTGTTGACGATTATATTTTATAGTTGACGATTATTTTTATATGTTATGTAATTGTGTAGTTTTAATATAATTGATTAGTTTTATATTAAGTTTGTTAATGTTTAAATGTTTCTAAATGATAATCTAAATAGTAAGTCTAAACAACAAAAGTAGGTAATCTAAATGGTAAGTCTAAACATGAAACATAACAGTCCAAACATGAAATATAATAATCCAAACTAAAATACTAGAAACCTATCAAACTAAAAAAAATATAAAAACCCTAACGGCGACGACGAGGGTGAAGTCCGGAGAGCTCCAACCTAGTAGGTGCATGGCGGTCCCTCTGCGAAGGCGGACGCCTCTGGTGAACCTCATCCACCTGCATGTCATTGTGTACGGCCTCGCGCGCCCATGGGTCCGTCCCCAGGTGTAATGTATGCTCCCCATGGATCCCCGCCTGTGCACGCAACACCCACGGATCGGCCTCCCAAGTAGGAGGATACATGGCCGGAGGCGGTGTACCAAATATAGCAGAGGTAAAGCCATCTGCAGTCTGTGCCCCACTCCCACTGGCCTCACCGTCGTGCTGTCTGGGCTCCATATACTGCGGTCGGTGGGAGCTAGCTGGCTCCCATCCGCCCTCATCTCCAGTGAGGTCATCCAATGAGAAAACGGCGGCGGCGGCGGCAGCTTCATCCTGCATGTAAACAATGTTAAATTAGAGACATAGAAGTAATGAGTAAATTAATTAAATAATGAACTTTTGCTACCTCGGTATGCTGCACTGGAACTCCATGCTCGTTGTAGTACGCGTTCCACGCGTTGTTGTTCAACACCCATTGGTGGATCGCCCAACCCGAGTCATCATCTGCAGAAATTAAGATAAATTAATAAGAATGATCTTTTAAAGAGACGCTTAATAATGATCATTTGTATGACATATTATTACCTGCAGGAGGTGGCGGCATCTCCTCAGCGTAGATAGGGGCTCTAGGCTGCTCCGGATCTGGTGGTGGGGCCTTTATCTCGCGCCAATTGATGTCCTCCCCAGCATCGTGCAACATACCAACGAGGCGTCCGTCCCAGCCAGAGTCCTCCACGATCGGTGCACTGTGTTGGAGCATTTGACATCCTATCGCTCTCCAACTTTTTCTCGCCATGCACACCAAGCTGTGTGCCACTCCTCTAATAGCGGTCAAAATCTGCACACAATGTATTTTCATTATTATTATTAGAAGATGAATAAATAACTACAATTTTTTAAGCATGTCAGTTTCATTTAAACATACCGAACGAGCATGGATCGGGCCGAAAGGCAAGTAAGTCCTAGATCCGTCACCTGTGAGTCTCCGTCGAAGAGCATCACCATAGTCCCCCTGTAGATAAACCGTCGGCATGCCCCATCTCTGGTACCAGACTAAATATCGTAATCTCCAAGGCCCGACCGGCATAGGGGCATCTGAAGCTGGAGGCGGGGTCCATAAGTGAAACTGGGGTGATGCAGCACGCTGGTAATGCTCCCAGAAACGCGTGCTCCAGTCGACTTTGGGCTTGTTGTGTTTAGTGCTGCAATATAAATTAATTAGTAACGTGTATGGCTGAACAAGTAATAAAATAGACAAACAATAAGGCAGTGGGTAGTTACCTGTGCAGCTGGGTGGTCTACTGCTCGCCCAACTCTGGAAAATCAGGGACATAGGTATCCAAGCCAAACTGACGGGGCACTCGATCAGGATAGTGATACTCAACTATCCAGAAGCATACGCACTGCCCCCGATAAAACGAGAGATATCTCTGCTCTAATGTCAGCTGGCACAAAAGGCCCCAATCGTAGAACAGACGATAGGGGTACCAGGTGATGCTCGCCTCGTGAAGCATCTGGAGCTGACCCCGGACATACGAAATCCCAACGGTCCTCCCCATGCCCGTATCCTCGTATGTGTGGGGAGTACCCCATATGGCACCGTACCCCGGACGTCTCTCGGGGTCATCTCCCATCTATAACCCCGCCTGAGCTGGAGGAACAGGCCGACACACCGGTATATGTGACCAGGACCACTACTGGAGTAGAAGAAGCGGTCCGGCAATCTGCTTGTTCGTCGCCTAAATTTTGGACATACGGTGCACTTCTGGTAAATATGGAACCCTAATATTTGTAATAAAAAAATTAAAATATTTGTACAAACTTACCAGACAAGCATGACACAAGCCCCGGTATAAGTGGGCGAGCACGGCTCCACCCCAATTCCACTTCGATGGCCGCTGAATGTCCCTCAGCAGAGAGAGGAACATAATCGGGACTGCGTCACCGCTGGAATCGACAAACATGACGCTGCCACATAAATCCATGACAAACGCCCTCACGTACCTGCAATATAAATTAGAGACATAAATAACTACATTTTTTGTTGAATCCATAACATATTTTAATTTGCAACTGTTTGTGATTACCTCAGAACGGCCTGCTCGTCACGTGTATTGGGGGTGATCCTACGCCGGTGGAAGCGCCGCAAGACTAATGCAGTATTTGGAATACCGGCACTCCTCCTCATCCTCTCCTTTCTTCTTCTTCTTCTTCTTTTGCAAGTCCGTCGGAGCGGTCCCCAGCAGCTTTGGTATCATCCCTGTCAGGTCCGGATGGTCTGAGACACCACTGATGGGGTCGCCATCTATCCGTAAATCCCATAAGGCGCTGACGTCACCTAGTGTGACTATCATCTCCCCAACCGGAAGGTGAAATGTATGCGTCTCCGATCGCCATCTCTCCACCAGACCGCAAACGAGAGCCTGGTCAATATCACAGTGAGGCATGGTGGCCAACTGATACAACCCTAAACCCAAGATGCACTGCTCCATCAACGGGTGACGGACGTATGGTATCTCATGGGTGCGATGCCTCACTGTCAACATCGTCGTGTCCTGCATTTTACAATGATTTCAATATAAACGTCTAATTATCTGTAATATTAAATAATGCTATTTAAATTAGGAATACAAATCTAACGTACCTCCATAGATGCAAGTGAGACACGGTGCCTGACATGTGGGGTCCACAGAAGAGGACTAAATGTGTCAGGATGGTGAGGGGGATAATCTCCAAAGGGAGCATCTGCACCGGATGCCTCTGCACCGGATGCCTCTGCACCAGAATCATGTGAACTCTCCCCCGTCTCCAGAGGGGCATCCCATGCACGTCCCCGTCTAGTTCTGACCATACTACATTTCAATAAACAGAAGATTATATCTTATAAATCCTGATTTATAAACCCTAACTTATAAACTCCAATTTTGTCAACCCTGAACCCTAATTTAACAATTCAACCCTAAACCCTAATTTAAACAATTCAACCCTAAACCCTAATTTAACAATTCAACCCGATTTTAACAATTCAACCCTAAACCCTAATTTAACAATTCAACCCTAAACCCAAATTTAACCATTCAACCCAAATTTAACAATTCAACCCTAAACCCAAATTTAACAATTCAACCCTAATTTATCAATTCAACCCTAAACCCAAATTTAACAATTCAACCCTAAACCCTAATTTAACCATTCAACCCTAAACCCAAATTTAACAATTCAACCCAAATTTAACAATTCAACCCTAATTTAACCATTCAACCCTAAACCCTAATTTAACAAATTCAACCCTAAACCCAAATTTAACAATTCAACCCAAATTTAACAATTCAACCCTAAACCCTAATTTAACAATTCAACCCTAAACCCAAATTTAACCATTCAACCCTAATTTAACAATTCAACCCAAATTTAACAATTCAACCCAAATTTAACAATTCAACCCTAAACCCTAATTTAACAATTCAACCCTAAACCCTAATTTAACAATTCAACCCTAAATCCTAATTTAACAATTCAACCCTAAACTTGGAAACCCTAATTTTGAACAATTCAATCGTGTCGGGAAAATCAACAACCCGCACAAGATAATTAATAATTCAATTCTACCAATCGTTCCAATGCCAATACAAGATACAAAATATAAATTAAAAAAATTATTTAGAAACTTACTCGAAAATAATCGGATTGTCGCGAGATGGCCGAAAATTAGGGTTCGGGTGAGAGAGAGAGAGAGAGAGGAAGAGGGAAAGGAAGAGAGAGAGAGGGTGGCAGATTTGAAGAGAGAGAGGAAGAGAGGGAGAGAGAGAGAGGAAGAGAGAGAGAGGAAGAGAGGGAGAGAGAGAGAGAGAGAGAGAGAGAGGAAGAGAGGGAGAGAGGAAGAGAGGAGAGAGAGAGGGACAGTGGCTGGTTTCGGGCGGCGGGGCGGCGGGGAGGCAGAGAAGAAGAGAGAGAGAGATGGGCGGTTCAGTGGGGGGGTCGGACGCTTTTAAAAAAAAAAAAAAGAGCGGACCGCCCAGCAGCTGGGCGGTCAGGTGGGGAAATTGGACCGCCCAGTGGACGGGCGGTTGGGGTAGAAATAAAAATAAGTTTGGGGTGGGGGCAGATTTGATAATTTGTTTTTTTTTTGGGGTATTAATAAAAATATCGGTTGAAAACTCTGCTCGTTGCCAAGAACAATTCTTGCAAATATCTTTCCTCAAAAATTGAAAAAAAAGTCTCCAATACATCTTTATTAAAAAATTTAATGTTGTCATTGCCAATAAGTAACATCTCTGCATTTATTTATTTTTTGATGTTGTCATTCTCCAAGCTTAAAAATTTAATGTTGTCATTCTCCAAGCTGGAAACATCATTTATGATGATTCATGATTTTTCTTTTTCAAACTGTGATTCATGAGTTGAAAGAGAGAGCTAGAGAAGGTAACATCTCTGCATTTATTTTTTCTCTGTCGTACAGTGTACACAATTATTCAAGATTCTCATTTTAATTAGTGACCATAAATGACGGTTGTTATAATTAATTAATGACAGATAAAGGATAATTTATGGTGATTCTACAGTTGTTATGATTAATTAATTTCAGATAATATCAGATAGTATGCGGTCACGATACAATAGAATAAATTAGATGAGATACCTCTGGCAGGAAACATCGTTTCTTGTTTACAACATTTAGTACTAATCTAACAATAAATTACTCGCTACATATATAGATTAAAATAATCTGATTAGAATGAAAGACACCAGAAATCAGTTGTTTCATGGCACCTAGTGGATAACGGCAACCTATTGTTTATTTGTTATGAATTATCAGTTATATATAGAATCATACGCTCTTTAAAAATCTATATTTGAAGTCAAATTGAACAGTCTGAATTACGCCCGATATTTTTATTAATACAAAAAAAAACAAATTATCAAATCTGCCCCCACCCCAAACTTATTTTTAAATCTACCCCAACCGCCCGTCAGCTGGGCGGTCTACTTTCCCCACCTGACCGCCCAGCAGCCGGGCGGTCCACTCTTCATACCTGACTGCCCAGCTGCTGGGCGGTCCACTATTATTTTTTTTTTTTTTTATAAGCGGTCCGACCCCCCCACAGAACCGCCCTCTCTTCTCTCTCTTTCTTCTCTGCCTCCCCGCCGCCCGAAACCACCACCCCCAGCAGTGGTCCCTCTCTCTCTTGAAGTCTCTCTCTCCCTCTCTTCCTCTCTCTCTCTTCCTCTCTCTCTCCCTCTCTTCCTCTCTCTCTTCAAATCTGCCACTCTCTCTCTCTCTTCCTCTCCCTCTTCCTCTCTCTCTCTCTTCCTCTCTCTCTTCCTCTCTCTCTTCCTCTCTCTCTCTCTCTCTCACCCGAACCCTAATTTTCGGCCATCTCGGCGACAATCCGATTATTTTTGAGTAAGTCTCTAAATAATTTTTTTAATTTATATTTTGTATCTTGTATTGGCATTGGAACGATTGGTAGAATTGAATTGTTAATTATCTTGTGCGGGTTGTTGATTTTCCAGACACGATTGAATTATTCAAAATTAGGATTTCCAAAATTAGAGTTTGTAGTTTAGGGGTTTAGGGTTGACAAAACTGAAGTTTATAAATTAGGGTTGAATTGTTAATATTGTGTGCGGGTTGTTGATTTTCCCGTCGCGATTGAATTGTTAAATTAGGGTTGAATTGTTAAATTAGGGTTTAGGATTGAATTGTTTAAATTAGGGTTGAATTGTTAAATTAGGGTTTAGGGTTGAATTGTTAAATTAGGGTTGAATTGTTAAATTAGGGTTTAGGGTTGAATTGTTAATTTAGGGTTTAGGGGTTAAATTAGGGTTTAGGGTTGAATTGTTAAATTAGGGTTTAGGGTTGAATTGTTAAATTAGGGTTGAATTGTTAAATTAGGGTTTAGGGTTGAATTGTTAAATTGTTAAATTAGGGTTTAGGGTTGAATTTTTAAATTAGGGTTTAGGGTTGAATTGTTAAATTAGGGTTTAGGGTTGAATTGTTAAATTAGGGTTTAGGGGTTAAATTAGGGTTTAGGGTTGACAAAATTGGAGTTCATAAGTTAGGGTTTATAAATCAGGATTTATAAGATAGAATCTTCTGTTTATTGAAATGTAGTATGGTCAGAACTAGACGGGGACGTGCATGGGATGCTCCTCTGGAGACGGGGGAGAGTTTACATGATGCAGAGGATTCCGGTGTAGAGACATCCGGTGCAGCGGCATCCGGTGCAGCGGCATCCAGTGTAGAGGCATCCGGTGCAGAGGCATCTAGTGCAGAGACATCCGGTGCAGATGCTCCCTTTGGAGATTATCCCCCTCACCATCTTGACACATTTAGTCCTCTTCTGTGGACCCCACATGTCAGTCACCGTGTCTCACTTGCATCTATGGAGGTATGTTTGTTTTGTATTCCTAATTTAAATAGCATTATTTAATTACACGTTTATATTGAAGTAATTGTAAAATGCAGGACACGACGATGATGACAGTGAGACATCGCACCCCCGAGATACCATACGTCAGTCACCCGTTGATGGAGCAGTGCATCATGCATCTCGGGTTGTATCAGTTGGCCACCATGCCTCATTGTGATATTGACCAGGCTCTCGTTTGCGGTCTAGTGGAGAGATGGCGACCGGAGACGCATACATTTCACCTTCCGGTTGGGGAGATGACAGTCACACTAGGTGATGTCAGCGCCTTGTGGGGTTTACGGATAGACGGCGACCCCATCGGTGGTGTCTCAGACCATCCAGACCTGATGCATATGATACCGGAGCTGTTGGGGGCCGCTCCGACGGACTTGCAGAAGAAGAAGAAGAAGAAGAAGAAAGGAGAGGAGGAGGAGGAGGAGGAGTACCGGTATTCACAATACTGCATTAGTCTTGCGGCGCTCCGCAGTTACTTCCACCGGCGTAGGATCACCCCCGATACACGTGACGAGCGGGCCGTTCTGAGGTAATCACAAACAGTTGCAAATTAAAATATGTTATGGATTCAACAAAAAATATAGTTATTTATGTCTCTAATTTATATTGCAGGTACGTGAAGGCGTTTGTCATGGATTTATGTGGCAGCGTTATGTTTGTCGATTCCAGTGGTGACGCAGTCCCGATTGTGTTCCTCTCTCTGCTGAGGGACATTCAGCGGCGATCGAAGTGGAATTGGGGTGGAGCCGTGCTCGCCCACTTATACCGGGGCTTGTGTCATGCTTGTCTAGTAAGTTACAAATATTTTAATTTTTTTATTACAAATATTAGGGTTCCATATTTACCAGAAGTGCTTGGCATGTCCAAAATTTAGGCGACGAACAAGCAGATTGCCAGACCGCTTCTTCTACTCCAGCAGTGGTCCTGGTCACATATACCGGTGTGTCGGCCTGTTCCTCCAGCTCAGGCGGGGTTATGGATGGGAGATGACCCCGAGAGACGTCCGGGGTATGGTGTCATATGGGGTACTCCCCACACATACGAGGACACGGGCAGGGGGAGAACTGTGGGGATTTCGTATTTCCGGGGTCATCTCCAGATGCTTCACGAGGCGAGCATCACTTGGTACCCCTATCGTCTGTTCTACGATCAGGTCCTTCTGTGCCAGCTGACATTAGAGCAGAGATATCTCTCGTTTTATCGGGGGCCATGCGTATGCTTCTGGATAGTTGAGTATCACTATCCTGATCGAGTGCCCCGTCAGTTTGGCTTGGATGCCTATGTCCCTGATTTTCCAGAGTTGGGCGAGCAGCAGACCACCCAGCTGCACAGGTAACTACCCACTGCCTTATTGTTTGTCTATTTTATTACTTGTTCAGCCATACACGTTACTAATTAATTTATATTGCAGCACTAAACACAACAAGCCCAAAGTCGACTGGAGCACGCGTTTCTGGGAGCATTACCAGCGTGCTGTAAGGCCGGAGGATCACTTATGGACCCCGCCTCCAGCTCCAGATGCCCCTATGCCGGTCGGGCCTTGGAGATTACGATATTTAGTCTGGTACCAGAGATGGGGCATGCCGACGATTTATCTACTGGGGGGACTATGGTGACGCTCTTCGACGGAGACTCACGGGTGACGGATCTAGGACTTACTTGCCTTTCGGCCCGATCCATGCTCGTTCGGTATGTTTAAATGAAACTGACATGCTTAAAAAATTGTAGTTATTTATTCATCTTCTAATAATAATAATAATGAAAATACATTGTGTGCAGATTTTGACTGGTATTAGAGGAGTGGCACACAGCTTGGTGTGCATGGCGAGAAAAAGTTGGAGAGCGATAGGATGTCAAATGCTCAAACACAGTGCATCGATCGTGGAGGACTCTGGCTGGGACGGGCACCTCGTTGGTATGTTGCACGATGCTGGGGAGGACATTAATTGGCGCGAGATAAAGGCCCCACCACCAGATCCGGAGCAGCCTAGAGCCCCTATCTACGCTGAGGAGATGCCGCCACCTCCTGCAGGTAATAATATGTCATACAAATGATCATTATTAAGCGTCTCTCTAAAAGATCATTCTTATTAATTTATCTTAATTTCTGCAGATGATGACTCGGTTGGGCGATCCACCAATGGGTGTTGAACAACAACGCGTGGAACGCGTACTACAACGAGCATGGAGTTCCAGTGCAGCATACCGAGGTAGCAAAAGTTCATTATTTAATTAATTTACTCGTTACTTCTATGTCTCTAATTTAACATTGTTTACATGCAGGATGAAGCTGCCGCCGCCACCGCCGCCGTTTTCTCATTGGATGACCTCACTGGAGATGAGGGCGGATGGGAGCCAGCTAGCTCCCACCGACCGCAGTATATGGAGCCCAGACAGCACGACGGCGAGGCCAGTGGGAGTAGGGCACAGACTGCAGATGGCTTTGCCTCTGCTATATTTGGCACACCGCCTCCGGCCACGTATCCTCCTACTTGGGAGGCCGATCCGTGGGTGTTGCGTACACAGGCGGGGATCCATGGGGAGCATGCATTACACCTGGGGGAGGACCCATGGGCGCGCGAGGTCGTACACGATGACATGCAGGTGGATGAGGTTCACCAGAGGCGTCCGCC
Organism: Carex littledalei; assembly: GCA_011114355.1. Lineage (NCBI taxonomy): Eukaryota > Viridiplantae > Streptophyta > Magnoliopsida > Poales > Cyperaceae > Carex > Carex littledalei. Next base: position 3,301,872 of record CM022092.1, on the reverse strand, counting down.
TTCGCAGAGGGACCGCCATGCACCTACTAGGTTGGAGCTCTCCGGACCTCGCCCTCGTCTTCGCCGTTAGGGTTTTTATATTTTTTTTTAGTTTGATAGGTTTCTAGTATTTTAGTTTGGATTATTATATTTCATGTTTGGACTGTTATGTTTTATGTTTAGACTTACCATTTAGATTACCTACTTTTGTTGTTTAGACTTACTATTTAGATTACCATTTAGAAACATTTAAACATTAACAAACTTAATATAAAACTAATCAATTATATTAAAACTACACAATTACATAACATATAAAAATAATCGTCAATTATAAAAATATAATCGTCAACAAATAATAAATATATATCATACAATTTAATATAAAACATTCAAACAAATCATTACAACAATTTAATATAAAACATTCAAACAAATTAAAACATAAAACCTTATAAAAAAAAAATAATAATAGTGGACCGCCCAGCAGCTGGGCGGTCAGGTATGAAGGGTGGACCGCCCGGCTGCTGGGCGGTCAGGTGGGGAAAGTGGACCGCCCAGCTGACGGGCGGTTGGGGTAGATTTAAAAATAAGTTTGGGGTGGGGGCATATTTGATAATTTGTTTTTTTTGGGGTATTAATAAAAATATCGGGAATTACGCCACTGTCAATTTTATCATTTGAGGTATCCCCACAGATACGGCATCAGCTGTTTCATACAAATTAAAGACAACAAAGTTTCTCCAAGTTGGAGATTTTTTTACAAGGTGCGCGCTTTCAGTTACAAGAGCGAAGCAATACATAAAAATCGTTTTTTTATTATTTTTTTATTTCTCGAACAAGGTGAATTATTATGAATTAATGGGTTGTTTGTTTGGCATGTAGTAATTGAAGTGGAAGTTAGAGTTACTGTACCTGAGTTAGTACGAGTTGTTGGAAATTTTTTATCGGTAGTAATTAATATAAAACATGAGAGAGAAACAGAAAGAATACAGTAATATTTATATTGATAGTAAAATCGGTAGCAATTCTACCGATCTTAACTTTTTTTAATCTGATGTATAGATGGAGATAATTCTTATATTTGATTTCTAGTAAAATATGAAAAGTTTTTCAAAAATAAATGAAATGTTTTTGATATATCTAAATTTTAAGGTACTTTATCTATTTTTGTAAACAAAAATATATTTTACTGAAAAAAATTAAAAGAAAAAAAAAATAAATTGGTTTGGATCGGTAAAATTCCTACCGATTCAAACTTTTTTATTTTTAAGATCGATAAAAATGCTTCCGATCTTACTACCAACATAAATACTACTGTACTCTTTCTGTCACTCTCTTATTTTCTATTAATTACTGCCGATAAAATATTTCCGTGGACAACACTGCAACTGATTTTTTTTTTTTTGAGTTGATACTGCAACTGATCAGTTACGGTGACATTCCCGATGACCTCTACTGTCAGAGTTTGCCTTGTGCCGCTCTTTGACTATGAATTGATTGCAAATGATGCACCGCTTAATTTAATTTGTTTTCTTTAAATTAAAGTCTGTGTTTGAGCAATGTTCTGGAGGGGGAGAAAAGAAAGGAAACCCATCACTCAAGTGTATCTGTGCTTTTCTCATTGAATGATGATGGTGTTTTAGATGCTATGTGTTGGGTGGCTTACCCGAATTGAAATCTGTCTCTCTAGTGTTGATACTCAGTGGCGAAAGAATTTGAATTAGGAATAGACAGAAATCTGATTCGGATTCGAATTCGATACATAAAAGGTAGAAGTATTAGCTTGTTATTGTTGCAAAACTAATACTATATGAGTATGAAGATAAGTAGAGGGACAATTGTGCAAATATGAAAGAGTAGGATTAAAATGTCTCATTGGTTTTGTGCCTCATCATGTCCCAACATCATTATTTCTATTTTTAAAGTCTAAATAATCGATATGAACTGTTCAACATTATCTTCATATTAAAATGTGCTTAGATAACAAATTTTACAATTTTTATAAATTTTTTTACTAATGAAATATTACAATTTTGAATGGTCCAGAATCTTCTAAAAATAGTGATTTTGTAGCTATCTTGAAAAATAACAAAAAAATTTCAAAAAATATAAAATTTTGTATCCAAACACATTTTAATATGAAGATCATATTGAGCTGTTCGGATCGACTATTTAAACTTTGAAACTGGAGATAACAATATTGGAGTATGATGGGGCACAAAATCAATGGGGCATTTTAATCCAACTCAATATGAAATTATCCCATAAAAGCCATGTTATCAGAATCTGATCGGACATCGAACCGGTAAAGCTTCAGATTAATGGTTTATTGGTCGGAGAGATGGTTCAACCGATTCAATTGCTGGTTTATTTAAATACTCACTTACAAATGAAATACGAAAATTATTACAAAATAATAATATATTTTATTCGTGAATTTCACATACATACTCAATAATATAATATAAGATCAAATTTATAAATATATTTCAAATTTATCATCTAACTAAAATGAAAATACTAAATTTATTAAAAATAATTGAATATTTTCCAATAAGGTAGAAGAATATATTTTCTAATAATTATCAAGACGTTATATTATAATTGCAATAAATTATGTTTTACATAAAAAATAGAGTGCTTCAACAAAAAATAACAATAATAATAATAAATAAACAATAATGACAAATGTTATTTTGAAAAGAAATAACAATACACATAATACATATAGTTTTAACTTTTTATACTATACATAATTAGTTCTTTTAGAATATCTTAAATCTTGAGGCCTTATTTGTAAATATTTTAATATAAAATAGATTATACAGTTGTGACTTAACAAGTTCACATGTTGCAAGGTACGGATCTATCAGAGTCTAGCTAGTAGCTAATAGTCATTCCCTATGTTTCTCTCTCATTTAAAACAAGAAAAAGTACAAAAAACTGAACCCATGAAAAACCGGATTATTTTTGGAAAACGAGCTGTCGGTTTTTAGTGGTTCAATAGCACAAACGGGGTTCCATACAAACCAAACCGGAAAGAGATCCGGATCCGATTTATTTCGGTCCAACCGTCCGATCCGGTCCGGTTTTAATAACACTACATAAAAGAAAGGAATAAGAAGGACATCAGTCTAAACAAGTAAAAATCTACTTCTTAATAATTACCTCAATGGGTCCATTAAGACAAAATTGTACGGCTTAGTTTATTTTGCAATATTCTATATATAGAGTAGAGACATAATTGCACAGTCAACATGATTAAGACAAATAATGTCTATATATGCACTCTGTCTTTACTCTTTAGAGTGGAGTTTTTGTTTAAACGGCCTCATTCAAAGTCTGACCTAAACTGTCTAATTTGCATCAAAATTCGTACATATATTAAGATCAAGAAACCATTTAAATTTATTAAGTTTTTAAATATGTTTGTACAAATTTCAATACATATCAGACGTTTAAGTTTAGCTTTGGATGAGGCTTTGTTCAAAGTCCTTTGGACAAAACCCAATCTCTACTCTTTACTGCATACTCAATTTATATTGAAAATTAACAATACTGCATCATTGTTTAAGGAGTTGACATTGAATGCATTCTCAATTTATATTGAAAATTTTAACTATCTTGAAGACCCTAAGATATGCATCCTCAATTATATTGAAAATTTATACTTTGAATTATGGTTTTGAAAATCGGAATCGAAAGCGGAATCGGTCAGTTGACTATAAAATCAGAATCGGATAAATAAGTAAAAATTAGACAAATCAACTCGGAAACTCGGATATTTTTCTTCCGAAAAAGCTTGTTTAGTATTAATTAAAAAATTGTAACAAATTAATTAGTCCAAAAGTAATATTACTATCATTGATTTCATTCAAATAATCTATTAGTATAATATAATAGAAAACGTTCAGAATTAATCAGATAGTTTTGTACTACTGATTAGTTTTTTTATAATACGTTAATAGTTATATATGTGTGTTATTTTTATTTTACTAATATGGTTCTTTTGTAGGCTGGGGATATACATTAATATTACTTATTTAATTAATTAATTAGATAATTTCTCCACTACAGTAAAAAAACATTTGATTCATATTTGACGACAGAATTTATTTCAAAAGTTTGTCATGGTAAACGGCCATATAAAATTTCCATGATTTTAATATAGGAAATTAACATAACATAATAAATTTAGGTGGGGTCCGGTACGTAACTCATAAAAAACATTCGGCCGGATATGGTTTATTATGAATCAATTCATATTTTCAAAACAATATACTACACCACATGTACACCAGGTCCATTTAATATTTATAATGCTTAAAGCTTTTTTTTTTTCTGAGCCGTACTATTTTTCTCCCCAAGTTTCCTTTGACTCACCATTTTTACACTTATCTTTCTCCGAAATTCAATCGACTATATTCCTACCATAACTGAAATCACAAATAGTAGTGTTTCCTTATGGATTGTTGAAACCATGATACCAGGGTTAAAGAATGAGCCGACATTTTTATTAATATCCAAAGTTTAATAGAAATTAATTAATATACTCAGATATTCTGAGTATTTATAAAAATATCCATACCGGTCATTTTATGGCCGGTACCCAGATTTAGTTCGGTACCCTACCATATAGAATGAGATTTGCATTGTCCGTTTTAACCTGGCATAAATATCAAAACAGACCCCTTGTAATTTAAATAGATACCGAAATGATTTTAATTCAGCTAGAAGGCTGAGAGTTATTCTATCCCTCTGCTTTATCGCAGGGAATACTCATGCCGAGCTACAGGCAGTCCGATTATTGGTCTGGACTGTTTAAATATAAATTAAAATGGTAAATTATTTCCGTGAATCTAAATTAAATATACGAATCTCAATTTGTCAAATTTAACGGTCTGTATTAAATATCAAAAGAAATTTGATTGGATGCCCATGCCCACTGAAACCTTCCCTCCCTCTACAAAGGACAAACTAATAATAATAAACCACGTAGTTTAGAAGTTTCCAGGCCGTAGATCTCTGGGCCTTTTGGGCTTGATCCATCAGATCAATCCTAATTTAGCCCATTGATAGCTTTCCATTCCAATTTACAATTCAGGTCTATAATTTTCATTTTTAACACTATGTACTCCGTAGGCCTGAAAAACATAAATAATAGGTTTGAACTCAAGTAACTCGGTCAAAGAGAGCTAAATTATTTTCGTCTCATTTATTAATACATGGTCAACGAACTTCTTAACTACTAAAAGTTTAAATCTCCTACGGAATTGTACTCAGGAAAAGTAAAGAATATTACCATTGATTAATAACAAGCACCTCTTCTTTTAATAGTCAAGCTATTTATTACCGTCTTTTTGAACACCTTTTTTGCAACAAGTCAAGGTAAGCAGCTTAACCTGGCCGTCGTCAACTGCCTTTTGGTACAAACAACCAAGTACGTTCCCATCACGCTACAGAAATTGGTGCACATTTTTTTTTTTTCTAAAATTCTCTGTAAAACTTGAATAATTCATACCTCGTGTACAGTGTGCTACAAGGAAATGAAATATAAACGTACACCTACCACTATATATTTTTAAAGAGTGAGTCTATGGTACTATGCATAGCATGGATTAGTCCGTACTACCGAGCCATATTTTCATTTTGAAAATTCTAATGGTCGATCGGAACCGTTCAACGTGATCTCTACATGAATATGTACTTGCAGACTAAATTTTCTATTTTTTTGAATTTTTTTACTATATTTTAAGATAGATAGAAAATCACTTGATCTGAAAATTCTAGACTATCCAAAAACAGTGATTTTCTACCTATCTAAAAAATAGTAAAAAAAAATTCTAAAAAATAGAAAAATTTAGCCCACAAGTATATTCTCATATGAAAATCATGTTGAACGGTTCGGATCGACTGTTAGGATTTTGAAAACGAAAATATTGATCCGTAGTACGGACTAATCCGTGCTATGCATAGTACCATAGACTCACTCTATTTTAAATACCGTTTGTGTACTGTTATTTCTCACTCAGAATTCCATCAGTAACAAAAAATATATATTTGAATTAATTAGTAACTGAATATACAAGTTAGTAATTGACCAGCACAACAAAGTTTTGTTGAAAATGGGTGGCATCTTTATATTTATAAGACGTCTACATACGCTTCCTATAAAAAGCAACCAAAGTCAAAGAGTTAGAAATTCTGTCCTAAAACAGCTCAAATAAAATGGCTAATAAATTAATGCACAAAGAGCAACAAAGAAAGACATTTATGCTGTCTTTGACTAGAAATGTAATGCTTCCATGTATATAACTTAAAAAGTGTTTTTAACTTTATATATGATCCCTACGATTAATTAATTAACTTGCTGAATTTTCTAATACTTGTCTTGACTTAACACTTGAATTTATATTTTAGGAAGTGAGAAATTGATGTTATTTCTTGACCTTTTATAAGTATTACAGTCAAACAGTTGAACATTAAGTTCCTTTTTAATTCATACATCACCGAGGAGAGTTAGGTTTCCGGGTTCTATCACCATGTCCTCTGCAATTTCCCTCCGTTAATTTTTGTTTTAGTTGATTTGCACAAGGATGGAAACCAATTGCAGAATTTTGAAATTCTAATGATAACAGAGTATATGAAATCACACCACCAACCTCCCTGTCTGAATTTGTCAAGTTTTCCTCCTTTCTCTCACACATTCAAACACTGGGAAGTCACCTTTCTGTGCGCCTGCTTTTCAAATAGTTTGAAATAAATGTTTTCTTCTCTTGATATATACCTCCACATGCAGTTGACAGTTCAATACATACACAGTTTTATAAGAACTAGATTCAGCTAACGCCAACCTCTCCATCCAGTTCATTTCTCATTTTTGCAAAACAAATTAAACTATTTTTCCAATGGAGTCTCAAAGGTGTAAATTATGCTTTCTGTTACTATCTCTGATGCTTATACTCTCTTGCTATGCTACAACTGTAGAAGGCTCAAGATTGCTGAAAGAAAAGGATCAACATTTTTCGATTTCTTGGCTATTAGCAATTGCGAGAGCAGGTCCAAGCCCCCGGGGTGCAGGGCATTAATAATGGAGTTGCAATTATTGAAGAGGTCTTCTATGCAAAATCTGTCAATATTATTTCCTTTATTTATAATTTTTGGTTGTAAGTTTTTTGAGATGTTGGAGATGGATTTTGTAGTTGTAGTTATAATGTTAGAAAGGAACTTATAAATAGAAAAGCAAAGAAAAGTTTGCAATTTTTTAATGAAATGATAAATGAATGAATATATACTTTTTCATTTCTTCTCAAGACCGCCTTCTCATTTTCTTGTTTTCTTTTAATCTATCCACATGGATGATTTTTACTTTAACATATTTGCATTTTGGGTTATAGCTCTAATTTATATCGATCTTATATTGAAAGAGTAGCTAAGCTTGCACATACTACAGCAGATTCAAATGCTAATTACAAATTGTATATATGAATTTACTTTTGAAATGCTTTGGGAAGAGAAGTGTTTGGATGCATCTACGTTTCAAAACCATAAGATGTCATTATATATTAACAATTCAAATATCAAGTCAAAATGATAATTATGATCTATTAATCTTGTTATTTGTCGTGAATGAATGATGTGGACGCATAAATTTTTTACCACCAGTGAGATATAAGTAACTTAACAGGAATAAAAGGCCGAAAATTAAACAAACCAAATTAATATAATATACAAAAATTTGTACAATCCCACTGCTGCTTGATTTTGTACAAAACAATTGCGTAAATATTTTTATTGCAGTAATCGTCCATGGATCATTCATGCACAAATGTAGATAAACTGTTTGAATTAGCGATTTAGGTTTTGAATTTTGAAGTGTTGATATGATATATAGTGATGTTAATTTTGAAATCTCTGCCACCACAACCCTTCTTATTAGCATATATTATAATGGCTTATATTTGTCTAAATTAGTTCAATCATTTAACCAAAAGATTGCTTCAGATTATATTAATTTTTTTAAATTTATTGAAAGAAATAACTTCAAATTCGACCTTTCCCTTATACTTTAATGGACTAATACTACTTTAAATCTTTAATTCAACATTAAAGCCTTTTTGAGGAAAATCGAATATTTGGACATACAGGGCAACTGTTGATTCCTATTTTAAATTAATTCCAATAATTTGATCGATCTTCTGGACTAATTATAAATCCTTGGCTCTAGCAATACACCAATATTATTTGATGTTTGTAGTGCACAAATGCATTATATCACTACTACAAAACACATTTACTATCGCCCCTTTACCATCGGGTGTCCTTCCGCACGGATGGTGTATGTAACCAGGGGCAGCGCTGTAATTAATTCGAACTTTTTACTATCGGGTGGCGTTGAACCAACCGATGGCGTTGATGGACCCTAATTTGCCATCCGTTTTTTATATCCTACTGTTGGTTTTGAGTGTCTCTGCGATATCGGTTGGGTTATTGTATCGATGGTGTAGATGTGGTGATCTTTACCATCCGTGATGTAGATGAGCCGTCAGTATTAGTTTGATCAATACCAACTCTGGTCTTTTTTTGAATCGATGGGATGTTCTAAAGGGATTATTAATTAAGTTTAGAGATAAATGGTGCAATTATAATTAATGAGATAATTATTTAATAACATACGTACATGATACCAACTCAAAAGAAAATAACTAAAGATTAACTTGCTCATAATATTTTTTTGTGTTATAATCATTAACAGAACAATAACACACATTGCATGCACAAATGCATATAATTAATTAAGATTCATCATTCAACATTAATTGTCATAATTCCAAAAATAATGGAACATAATTTACATGTACCCATTCAAAATTCAAGAAATATTAATTGTACATAACATTCATGAATATATATATAGACTGAAAATATTTAATATATATGCAACATTCATGCATACACAAAATACATGTACAACATCCATACACAAAATACACAACATGTATCCATACAAAATATATTCCTGAACAAATCTAGTATAACAGCAAACTCTTCTCGACATATACATGTCGAGTCATGTAGCTTCCAATTCTACAACTCCCAAATCCCACTCACTATAACTATTTGTTCCTCCGTTATACGTTCTATATCTATGATCGCAATAACCATTCATTATACGATTGTTCCTAAAATTTTGCGATTCTCCTGTACCAAGCATAAGATATTTCATCACTCGTCACACCATGGTATCAAACCTCCAGTACTTGACCTCAACCATCTCGAGATTTCTTCTTGGAGATGCTTGAACCAGCCCCGAGATTGTTGGATATACAACTGTTGTTGGATTATGTAATAATCTACTTGTCTGTTTGACTATATTTGCAAAACATATATTTGTTGAATTTTACAGTTTCTTGTCTTGAGATATGACGCAGGTTCAATAAATATCAAGGATGCATGCACAAATGCTACACATATCAAGGATGTGTTGCAATGAACCAAAGAATAGACTAAGAAGACTTACCTCAATATTAGTATTAATTAGAAATCTGTGAAATTGGTAAAATATGCTTGAGATTGAGGTAATTTACATAAACCGTTACAACGGTTATCATAGCATTACAACGGAATTAAGACACTTTTGCAATCGACTAATAACACCCAACAAACTATGGCGTTTCTATATTAAACGGCTAATTTAACGACCGAAAAACTATTATTCCCATATGTCCCTTATTTCCAACCAATGGCATTGGAGATGAACGCCATCGGTTCTAGCCGATGACATATGTGTATACCTTTCCTATCGGAGCGATAGCCATCAGTTCAGAACCCGATTGCGGATTGCGATTTGAACCGATGATAAAGTGTTTTTCTGTAGTGTTTAATGCATCTTTTAAATTTCTCAAATATAAGCATCTTATTTTTTATTTATGCTTTTTATGGCCTTAGGAACCAATAATTTGATTATGTCTATAATAGTAGACTCGGGTATTTAATTAGAAGCTAAACTCCAACTAATGATGAAATTAATTAAAGAATTCCGGAATTGCCGGCAGCCACACAAGAAAGGGAGAAAAAAAGGAAAGAAAACAAAACCCAAACTTTTGCAATTGAATATTAAACTCAATTATTAGGGAAAAGATCTGATTTGCAACTTAATTAATCCAGGAATATAGCTAGGCTGATTTTGCCGAAATTTTTATTAATATTAAAAAAATTATAAAATTTAATATTCTGTACTCAAATTAAAAAAAAATTCCAATTCTGTCCAATCCGGAGAATAATTTTTTGGATCCGGACTTGCTTAATTTCCGGAGAATTATTCTCCGGATTTGAGTTTTTTTTAATTAAACAGAAAATATTAGATTTATTTATTTTTATTTTTGTATTGAAATATTAAAAATATTTTTATATTCTTTGAAAATAGATGAAATACTATATAATTTGACTTATTAGAAAAACTGCGACAAATAACTCGGATCAATATTTTTCAGGTCAGATTTTTTGCGGCTATAAGAAAAATTAAAATATTTCTTTGTGTTATTGAAAAAAAATAAAAATATTTTCAATCTGAGTTATTAATTGATCCCGGTTCAAAAGTCACTTCTAGATAAATGCAGAAAATATTGTGGTCCTTCTATTTTCGAAAAAATAAAAAATTTCTCTGACTTTTGTTAGACGAAATAATTTCTTATCAATTTTTTTCAAAATGGATGCATTATCTTAGAATTTAAATATACTAGAAGGGCCACAATATTTTCTTTATTTACTCAGAAGTGACTTTTGAACCGGGATCAATGACTTTTGAAAAATATTGATCCAAGTTATTTGTGATAGTCTTTCTAATAAATCAAATTATACAGTGTTCTATCTATTATAAAAAAATATAAAATATTTTTAATATTTCAATACAAAAAATAAATAAATCATAATATTTTCTGTTTAATTGAAAAAAACTCAAATCCAGAGAATAATTCTCCGGAAATCCAAATCCGATGAATTATTCTCCGGAGAATAATTCTCTGTTAACCGAGGCTTTCCAGGATCCGGAGAATAATTTTTCGGAAAAAAGGCTTGAATCCGAAAAATTATTTTCTGAATTGGGCGGATTCAAATTTCTCTGAATTTGAATGCAAAATGTTAAATTTTATATATTTTTTTAATATTAATAAAAATTCGGCTGATTTTGACAAGACAATAAGAATAGTAAGAGCAGAGCAGGAATCATTCAGAACATGCAAAGGATAACATCCATATAAAGTATGAAACCTTTTTTGATGGGGCCTTTTATATTATTGAAATTTTTAGAATTTTTAAATTCAGGTGTTAGTTGTTGAATAGTTGCAATGGCTACTGTCATGAACGGAGGGAGGGGAGAATCAGTGAAGGGCCTCAGATGCTCAGCTTAATTAATTGAATGGTTTTGATGGGCCGTAGTCTTCTGGGCCTATTTTGAATTTAAAATAGTAGACTATAAGTTTGAGAAATATAATATTTTGCAGCCTCATTACTTCTTTTCGTTCTTTCTTTCTATTGTTTTTTTTTTACATCCTAGTAAATTCCACAAAGGTCCAGCAAAAGTATACAAACATTTAGAGATTGAGAATTAGGTCGTTGCAGCTACTAAATTAGTTTCCTGCGCCTTTCAACGCCTCTGTTTCTGTAGGTTCTTACTTGAACGCAATTTCAATGCTCTAATTGGCTAATTCTTGTAACTGCTGCTGCTCCTCACAGGAAGAGAAGCCGGTGCCATCATTGATCAATGAAACAGGTTTGGAAATACATATGTGGATGCTTAACTGCATTACTAGACAGACTACCCTTGAAAGAACAACGAGAGATATTGAAAAGTTGTTCTGTGCTTTCCTCTCGGTCCTTTTTTGTATTTAGAGAATTGTACTCATTTTGAGATTGGGTAAGCCAGGTGCCCCTGGTAACTTGTAAATATTTTTTTATTAATACAAATCGTTGGTAGGCTATCAGCCACTAACCTTAAAAAAAAAAAACTTCTGCTGCTCCATAAATGTGTGTGCAAGGATTCCATTTGCCCCCTTCCAAGTTCCAATTCAGGAGTTACATGGAGGTTAGGAAAATGGTTCTATGTGTTCGGTTTTCTGACAACTGAATACTTCTTTCCTTTTATTTGTTAAGGAACAAATTTAATTTAGTAACATTAACACAAATCACAGTAATCTTAGAAACCCACAAAAAACCAAAAGATACTACCTTGGCTGCTACACAAGGCTACATGTCTCAGTATTGAAATTTTACACAACACACCCTGGAAATTCTCAATTAACCTCATTGACATATCCTGACTTGGTCCAGCCTATCCTAAAACGATCCCCACTCACTGGTACAGTAACTGTTCCCTGGTACCAGCGAGAAAGAATCCAACATCGTAGCTGTATACTATCAATACGTACATTGTTACATCACTGACTATAAAAATTTTAAACCAAATTTGTTGAGGCCCCTCTGTTTTTTTTTTTTTTCAAATTACGCTGGCAGTGTTATGTCTCTCGGAACAATATTTCTTTCATCTCCAGGTACCAACTGAAGGGTAATGAGATGAAGAGGGTGAACCATATTCAACAATTGTTCCTTAATCTTCACTCGTTCCTTATTATTCACTTGCATGTCATGGAAAAAATTAGAGCGCGACAACTCTAATCGTTTTAGGATTACCTCCAAAAAAAGCACAACCTATTATTTTCTCCAGTTGGCCAAAATATTACACATCACATAATATCAAAAGCAATTTTCTGTTTAACATGAATCGTTATTCTGATGATAATAATTCCTCTAAACTATTATCCCGCCAATTGAAATCCAAATAATAAAGAAACCAGTGCCAGATGAGGGTGATGTGTGAACAAGAGAGAGAGGTGATCAATTTGTTCCATGTTACCAGCAAAGACAGCCACAATCACCGGTTCACCCTCTAATCCACAAAACTGTTCTCTTGTAAGCAATATCCCTTAGTATATCCATAAGCATATATTTTTACATTTACTGGAATTCGGATTCCAAATCTATTTACTAAGATCATTCTGGTCAATCCTCAGGTACAGTATGTAAACCGACAGAATGAATACCAGAATCTGAGGAAATAAACAGTAACTATTTGTTTTCAGTTTTGTAATTTTGCTTGCTTATTAGTAGCTTCTTTTTGTGTGATTGTTCACCAATGCGAGTTCTTTGTAAGTGTCATTCCATAATTCACAAAAGAATGAAACATTGTCTTTTCAACTAGTAGTTTTGGTTAAAATATAGGTTTATTTTGGTATTCTGATAAACAAATATAGGATATCACTTCTATATCTCATACCCATGGGTAATTAATTGTGGAAATTTATTCGTGACTATAGCAGAAAGTACTTTGGAAAAACACTCAACCAAAATTACATGGAAAAAAGCGCAGAGATCTGGGTTCTACTGTATTAGACTAAAATGAAAGTTATATCAACCATTTCAACTACAATTAACCTAGCTAGTCTAACATTAAACATCAAACTGCTCAGCACTCAAAGTACATAAAAGATTTAGTGGTTAAGAAAAAAAAATATCAAAGACCAAATTATCAAAACACAAAAAATGCGTGCATAATCTCCTGGCCTGTTACTTAACAATAGACTAAATTTTGTTCAAAGCCATATCTCTAATGGTTATTAATTATTCGTTGGGGCCCTTTAATTTGGAGTAGGAAAACCATCCCCAGGGAAAAATGCAAGATTTAAATTGGGCATCCTCAGATATTATATCTTCAGAGGTAGTTCTGTAAATATTGATGTCATCGCAACTGCTGGATTTCTTAATTAGCCCGGTAGGATTACAGCATTTTTCAATCTCATCTTCACTTGGCATATCTGATGATGGCCATGACCTTCATTGTAAAAAAAAATGTAAATGGAAAAGTAATCGAGTGAAATTAATTACATGATTTGCATCAATCATGCTGATTGTTCGTTCCAAGTCCACTTGATTTTTTTATTCAACTTTTCAATAATATGGGTTATAAATATGTTCAGGTTCAAAAAAAAATCCAACTCAAACTAGTACTATACCAATTTTAAACCATTCTTGTAAGACTGGTCACGGTGGCAGTTTACTCACTGAAACACATAATTCTTGTTACAATTATTGAGAGCTTTACCTTGGCAATTCAACTATATCACGATCTTTAGATTTTCTCTTCCTTGATTCTTTTTCCATCGACAGATGTTGGACAAAACAAAGCTACATAAATGATAAACATTTATTTTAGCCTCAGAATGAACAATATTAAAAAAAACTATATTTCCCAGGTCAGGTATATAAATATATATTTTTTTCTAGTGTTATCATTTACCTGATCACCATCTTTAATCCCGAGGGAACGAAGTGTTGCCTTGCCATTAGTTAGTTTCTGATTTCTAAAGCATAAGCAGAAGTGGCTCCATACATGTGACCTACCCAAAAATTGTTATACTTACTCTGTTTCAGAAAATGAAATGAAATATAAAACTGGAATATGCTCTATTTATAACAGACCGAGCTGTAATAAATAAAGCGTATATATGTTTGCTCAATTTATCACAGATTGAGTTGTAAAAATTGCAATGGCATATGACTGACAGTATACCTCATTGTAATAACAAAGTCAAAATCAATCAGAAAATTTTGAGTACAGAATAGAAAATAGGAACCATTTATCTGTACAGATTTTAAATATTTACCAGGAAATGCTAGTTCCTTCATCCTTCAAAAGGGAATAAAACAATTGCTCAATTGAAGCTTTCAATTCCCGAATTGTTGCACCTCTCGCAACTTGTACATCTACAACAACATAATAATTGCTAAATGAATCTAGAAAAATCAAACAAAACATAATAGATGACGAGATCAGAGCAAAATGCAGGAGAGAAGCATGATCTATACAAAATTTACAAGAAAATTTTAAAAAGAGAAAATTCCACATTTAACCAACAATCTTAACCCAGATATAGTTTGAAGTTATTTTTCCAAAATGGAAATTGATGGAAATTGAAAGAGGAGAAGTAATCATAATTTCTTAATGCTTTCTATTTCAAAGCAACCTTCATTAAATTATAATATTTTCCATCCCACTACTCTGTTGTCCTAAATAAAAAGTACATAATTGCAGTTCAAAATATATATAGCAGTCCCTTCTAATTAAACCAGATAACATATATAGGGATAAAATAACAATAAACAAAGAAATATCTTATCCTGTATCTTTTGTTTTCTTTCTCAAATCCGCCTATATCAAACTGCAATATTATAATTCCACAAAAGAAGCAAACATATTCCCAATTCTGTTCCCCGCAATGGAAAAATACCTCAAATCTCTTCTTTCTCTTTATCATTCACTAAACCCCCTCTACAAGAGAAAACACCAAATCGGAAACAAAAAATAAATTATAAGGATGCAATCACCGAATGTGGAGTTGTCGAGCTTGAGGATAGAAAGGCTGATGAGGGTTTGCGAGGGGAGGAGTTGATAAGAGAAACTACTGCCCCGGCGGTGGTGGCCCGGTCGTACATTCCCTCCGGCGAAGGAACTTGTCTCTTCCTCACCGGCGGTGTCCGAAATCAGCATCCGCTCTCTCCACCACCTCCCTTGGGTCTAAGCCGCATCCACTTTAAGAAATCGCCTTTTCTATTTTCTCTCTTTCTTTTCCTCTCTCTTCTTCCCTATTGTCTTTTTTTGGAGAATTGTATCAATGCGAGTATGCGAAGTTGTTTGTTTGGCGTTTCACTCTGTGTCCAATTTTAGAATATCAAATAGAGAACAAGCGGGACCGTTGGATCTAGATCAAAGTGTAAATAAGAAGGGAGTACTATATTCGATTTCTGATTGATTACTTGCGGGGTGAACAGGTGTCGATTCGCGTGTCGATTTTTGAAAAGGTGGAAGGCCGTTGAAGTCGAGAAATTACTGTTTTCGTTGAAGGTTGGATTTTGATCTGACGGTGAAGATTTACCGAACTTTGGAAATTGGAACAGGGGAATTACAGGCTCTAATGTTCACTAAGGTAACAGAACATTTCTGTTTAGATCCAGACCGTCTAATCATAATTCGCACAATATTAATGAGTCATGTGCATTCTACTTCAAACCAGATTGATCCAAGTTCTGATCGGACGGCCAGGATTAAACAGAAATATTATGTTACCTCAGAGGATAAGGACTACCGCTCTGGACAGTGAAGACCGTTGTTTCTAATAACAAAAGCTTGTCTTGGTAGTTGGTAGTCACTACCGAGTTTTCAAAAAGAAGGGTCCGATAGCATTCAAATCAAATTCGTCAAAATATTTATACATTATAATTTTTAATCTTTTTATATGAATTTCGATCCGAATCAAATAACTAAGATTCAACGTAATTAATATTAAAAAATTATATAAATTTTAGAATTTTTGTTACTAAAAAATTAAAAAGTAGAGGTATGATCTGAAATTAAAAATATGCTATATATATCCCACCTTTAAATAAGACATATATAATGCAATGTATTTTTACATGTGACCATAAATATGCTATGTATACCACCCTTTATAATGCAAATTAAATTATCAAAACTTTCAATATTTGCAATTGAAAAACTATCAAAACACACAATTGAAACTTGTGTCTCATTCATGTACCGCAAGCAATTTCATACAATCATTTGCATGCAATTTATTATCTATGAACAACTCTAATTACCTAATTAATTGTGTGAAATAAGAAGATATTTTGCAAGAACTACAAAGATGCGCGTAAAATGTACCACGCTATAGTTTCACACTGCTTTAATTTTCTCAAGTTAAAAAAGTATTAACCCTCTAGAATGCTATCAAATTTTCCAGTATTTAAAATAAAGATAAATATAGAGAAGTTGGAGACATGTCTTACTGACATTTAAAAAAAAAAAACTGTTACTACGACATACTATAATTAATAATGAGGGTTAAAATGTATCATTGGTTTTTTATTTCAATCATGCTTCACATCATCATTTCTGTTTTCAAAGTACGAATAGTCAATCTGAACCACATCCTTATCTCTGTTATTTTTTTTAGATAGGTACAAAATCATTGTTTTCAAATAATTTTGGACCATTCAAGATAGTGATTTTGTACGTATCTAAAAATTATAAAATTTGGTCTCCTAGCACATTTTAATATGGAGATCATGTTGAGCGGGTCGGATCGACTGTTCGGACTTTGAAAACGGGGATACGAATGTGAACATGATTGGAGCATAAAACCAATAGTGCATTTTAACCATGCTCTTTATTAATTTGAATTTAAAGTGTATATATATATATTTTTTTTTTTGACACAAACTGTCTGAAGATTTGTTCATGTAATGAAAAAAAATCAAAATTATAGAATATATGTATTATATATCACTTGAATAGGGCATACACCAATATTGATTCAAAGTGAAATTTGTTGGATCACCCATGCACAAAAAAGGCCATTTAACTAAAATAGCATAACTTTTAGATTATTGATAAATAAGCAAACATTTTTTATATTCAGCAAATTTATATGGCCGGCTGTCAAATACTCAAATTAAAATGATAGAATTTACATTTATTGTTTTAATTAATTTTAAATTTTGGACATGTTTTTACGAATTGTTTTATGCCAAAATTAGTGAAGACGTCCTAAAAGAACGCATGCTTAAATTAATCATTTTTCCATATGATTAAATTCAAGCACAACATGATTTTGATGGAAAATGACATTAAAAATAACATTAAATTACATGATGTGCATGACGATCGGAAAACCTTAATCAATGCAAAAGGTATTATTGAAAGGAATAAACGCACTAGCTATTGATAATTACAATTTTCTGAACTTTATTATAAGCTCCCACTTAGAATGGAAAATATGCATGCTCTGTCCTCCATGAAGTCCTCTTTTGAGCAATTAAACAATTTTGACCTTCCAATAAAAATATTTATTTCATATTATTTTTGAGTAAAAATAAGGGTTCAAATTTTCTAACAGGATTAATCAAATGAAAAGTGATAAGCAATTCCCAATAGATTTGGGATCTGATTATAACATAATATAAATAAGTGTCTGGGGAAAGCGAAACATAAAAATAGACTTTACCTCAGTTAGTAGTGGCATCGATCGTAATTTCATTAAGCTTCTATATGCATGGTAATAGATAAGCCAGTGTAGTTTACAAACTATCTTCCATTTTGCTTCTTTTATTTGAAACTGCTCTCTCTATCGTCTTGATCTGCTCAAATCTACTTCACTGATAATTTTTTCTTCCTAAAATGAAAATGCGAAAAAAAACAATATTGCATAGAGAAATCACAGCAATACATACAGCTGCAATTTATTTTCTGAATTGAAACTTATATATAAATGAATTGTATGCGCGAGCTTTTTATCCAAAAGAAAAAAAAAAGGAACTCAAAATATGTTGTTGGAATTATTGGTCTTGACTTCTAAAATCATTTATCTGATACTATCTAATTAAAATAGACCAAATTTTGACAAAATAAAATAGACCTTATAATTATATAATATACTAGTTCCTTATAAATCGTACTGCATGATTGGTCTCTATATAATTGACAGCTATGTCGAGTAATTAAATTCATAGATTATGGATAATAGATCTGCATGCATCAGTTAACTTTAATTATCTTGAGTGTTCCGATTGATGAATTTAGAAAATGTTCTTAAGACACTTAGAACAAAGCCACATATTCATATATATGCATGGAGACATTTGATGAGTAGGATTCCTAATTAAAATGAATTGCCCATTAACTCAATGTTGGTAAAATAATTGTTTGGTAAATAAAACAGTTACATATACTAGATAGATATATTCATATTACACAAAAAGTTCAAAATTGGATTAAAAAAAGTTGAGAATTAATTAACTGTTCCATATAAAGCAAGCAAATGCAATTAGGGCTTAACACATTACTTTAAAATACTGTACACATACAATATAACCAAACAATCAACATTAGTAAAGGACAATAACTGTGATGGAAAACCATGAGGAACAATAATTCTGACTACGTAACGCATATATAAAAGAAGGTCAGTGTAAGTACTGCAACTAAAATTAATGATAGAATACATATATATGAAGTTTGATAATTAGAATTCCTATAGTATCAGTGGCATAAACACTAGTTGAAAACATGAAAAAAAAAGGATGCAGTATAGTTCAACAATTAGGGGAATGTTATGGAAAAGAGAGAATAGTGATACAATAATGGATAATTGATGAAAAACATAATGGATAAAATCATGAGGAAGAAAACTTACAGAAAATTTCAGCTGAAAGCGCATGAAGTGATATTGGCGCGGCTCAATCTGAGATTGGATTTACAATCTCATGTAAAGCCTTTCTTCAGATTGAACCTCACCAATATCGCTTAATTCTACCGCAAGGCATTGCAACCGAACTTTCCAAAACTGATATAAACATCATGTCTAGCTAGCTCCTTTGCTCACAACAAAATGATGTATGGTTGTTTGCAATTATCCTCCATCGATCATTAGCATGCAAGAAATAAATTTTCAAAGAAATCAAATAACATATATATGAGGCATAGAGGTTGGAAAGCATGGGATAATCTTTTCAGAGGAGGCCCTTGGCTAGGGTGTGATGTGTTAACTATTATGATATCTTTTTTATCTGACTGTAAATTAAAGACGACATATGTCTTCTCAACTCTACTGAATTACATGAAAGTACTAAACATATTTACCAGTAGAACGATTATTTTACTGTCTTTCAAAGCATAAGCAAAGGAAATATATTGTATACTGTGGAACTCTTAACAAATATAGTGGAGAAGTTACCTTGTTTGGTTGCAACCACTAGACCTATATATTCTATTCATAGGAATGCCAATGGTGACCTCATGTCTCCCTTTAGATGCAAAGGTTTAATATGTGGAACCGCCTCAGCAAGCATTTAGGCAAAAGGGAACATGACTCGCAGATCATTAGCTGATTGCATTGTCTAAAGAGCAAAGATCCTCACATTGTGGGTGGCAAACAAACATATGAAAGATCATTAGATGTTTGTTGCTTTGGATGGAGAGGGGTGGGGGGGTTGGATTAGGGTTTGAAAAGAGGTATGAGGAGGAAGGAGAAGAGAGGGGGGGAATAATATATAGTTGGAAATAGTTTCTTGGGATTTTAATGGGTTGATGGAGAAGGTGGTGAGGGAAATGATGGAAGGGAAGGGTAGAACCAAAGCCAAGCTCTCTCTATCTCTCTCTTCTTTTTATCCCCTCAGCTTTTAGATTTAGTCATGCTTTACTTGTTGCACTCCTAACCAAATTAAAGCAATGTCATTATATACAGTTGTCAGACTGTCTCTTCTTCAAAGAATCTAAGCCCCTTCCATGGGCTGTAGAACACTTTATAAAAAACCAATCTCCATCCAATGGGTCCACGTGGGCAGGAAATTCAATCTAGAGGCTCATAACTTAGCTAATTTAGGGAGATTGCAAGTGTGGGACAATGAGGGGTACCCATACCCTGCCTGAGACCATATTTTATAAAAGTAATGTAATCGGGTCGTTTGATCTAAATCGGAGTCAATTCGAGCCTATTTGAAAATTTACGGGTGCTTTAAGATTCGTTTCAAAATCAATCGGTGAGATACTTTAGATGATATGAATACTCCCTTTCCCTGCTGTGTAGAGAAGAAAATTAGTCACGCCGTTATCAGTCACGTGTGTCGTTCACGTCACGTGACTCGTATGTCGCGTGATGACGTGACCATTCGTGTCCTTCACTATCTTAGTCACGTCATGCAAAATGACTCGGTCACGTGACACGTTACGTGATTAATTTTTTTAACATTATTTTTAATTATAATCTATTTTGTAATAATTTATTATTATTGTGGTACATTATGTTATTATTATTTTTAACTAATTTAAACTAAAAATAATAATTAAACACGATCAATCACGTTACGTGTGTGCTATGTGTGTGGTCACCGCAGTTTTACAGAAATGCAGTCTCTGTCTTATTAAAAATAGAAGAAAATCATTCATAAATTAAAACAAGTGCAATACTTAAATATAGTTCAGTTGTAACTATATATAATTTATTTGGCTTGTGCTTCATCTAGAATTTATTTTATTTTTAGTAAAATTGTTAGTTGGTGAATGTCAATTGACCTTGAAAAACTAAACAATGTAAATTTAAAAAACAAAATTTACTTAATTGATAATGATATCGATGCTCTTTTGACTCAATTTAGCTATATATCCCTGTACATATAACTTAATGGTGACACAATGCTTATTGTGAACATTGAAATAAAGTTTTTTTAGCATTAATAACATTAATTTGAATGCATAAAAGAAGAGTGTAAAGCTAGTATGAAGTTAAATTCATTAAAATTATTCATGAATTTAACCTCAAAAATCATGGAATCTTCATCAAATTATTAATTTTAACCGCTGATCGGTCTTGATCTACTCAGGTATTTACGTTTTAAATTTTTATTATGTGCGTTCATTTTGTGTAAGATCAAGATGTTAAAAAATTTAAATATCTTGTTTGAGTTCATTTTGCAACTTCATGATTATTTATAAATTGAAATTGAAAACATAAATTTGAAACTTAAAACTGATCTTAACATATGTAGCTGATTAAGATCAATGGTTAAATTTTGTTATTTGGAACGGCACTTATTTTTTAAAGCTCAAGAAGCTTATTCTAGTCTTTATATGCGCACGCTCATGTGTGTATATGTATATGCAGTTATGCACATACATGTATATCTATTTTACAGACTAAATTAGAGGAATAAGAAGAAATGGTTATTTATGCTATGGTATATTAATTAACAACCACATTTGTTTGAAAAATAGTTGCCACAACTAAGAAATTAGATACACATGACAGCTTCTCTGCCAGGTTCTTGAAAAAAAAAATAAGAAATTAGATATATTTTCTATAGTTTTGATATGTTGCGTATCAAATGCGGTGAAATTTAAAAATATTTCCGGTCATTAATCAATTAAGTAGTGATAAAATAAAATAAAATTGTTTAGATCACTTGACGGATGATTATTATAGTTTTCCAGCTAGTTGTAACAATATACAAAATCTATCTAAATTATAGAAAGCATATCTACATGTTATTTCTTTAATATAATTTTTTTTATCATATGTCATCATTATCAAATAAATTTATTGTTTTTTTTAGAAAGAAAAAAGAATCTAGCCTTATTTCATTAATCATTTTGAAGTTACAAAGGATATGTAACTAAATAGAAAAATAATTATGCTCAAAACATTTGAGCATAAAGCAAATGAAAAGGAAATAAAGCAAAGCAGATTAAAGAAAATAAGAAAATAAGAAAAAAAAACTGAAAAATGAAAAGTGCAAAGTAACTAGTAAAAGCTAATCCATTCTTCTTTAAGCTCCTGTTAATGAACTATATCTCCATTGTGCTTCCACTTGTTCAGCGAGTTGCAGCAGATTGCAATTTTCTTCTCTAAAAGTTCTCTTGCAGCATTCTCTCCATATAACAAATTGTGTAATTAGCAAGATGGACCTTTCTTTCTTGCTAAACTTAAATTCTTTTAAGCTTGCTACAGTGTTTTCACTCCCATATGATATTCCTCCTGGTATTTTGACCTTCATCCTTAATTCTATCAACCTGTATAATATCTTGCTTGCACACACTCATTGAATAAGTGTAAAACCGATTCAGATTGTACCTTGCACATGAAACATTTGTTAGTGAGACTCCATCCCCGTCTATTTAAATTGTCGACCGTCAGTATTTTGTTAAAGGACAACAACCATGCAAAGACCTTAACT
Source organism: Carex littledalei (assembly GCA_011114355.1). Taxonomy (NCBI): domain Eukaryota; kingdom Viridiplantae; phylum Streptophyta; class Magnoliopsida; order Poales; family Cyperaceae; genus Carex; species Carex littledalei. The sequence continues at coordinate 3,279,051 of CM022092.1, read as the reverse complement.
CTTGGAGGCGCCTTCAGTTTCCATATTATGTTGGTCGTTTCTTTTATACTCGGTTTGTTCATTATCGCTTGATATGCTGTTTTCACCGTGAAAATTCCTGTTGTTGTCCATCTCCAATTTATTCCATCTTCTGTTTGTGATAATTGCACCTCTGATGTAGTGATTGCAGTCTCTAGATTTATTATTTCACTTGTCGCTTCCTCTAAGAGATTATGTATGAAGCAGTTTTGAAAAGAACCCGAGTGTAAAACTGCTTGTAGCATTGCTTCCTTATCCATTGCATATGTATATATAGGTTTGGATAATCGTGGCATAATATTCCTAAACCCCAGTTCTCCATCCAAAAGCTTATGTTACAGCTATCTCCTGGCACTCTTATCATTGATATGTTAAACATGGAGTATACAACCTTCAGTGTTTTATTGAAGAAATATGAGTTCGGGTAAGGCCTTTGCAAGCCATTCGTAATCTTGAATATTGTCTTCCATAATCTCTGTTTTGGCTTAATCCATTGCCATAACCATTTCATTAGCCTGATTAAATATGCCTAGATCCATAACACCTAGATTGCCCATCTTTTTTGGTTTGCAAACCATTTCCCAATTTGCCAAGTTCAATTTTTTTGTGCTTGGACTTACACCATGCCACAAGAAATACCTCCTTATCTTATCAATTTCTTTTAACACCATTTTGGTAATATAAAGACCGTCATGTAATATATTGGTAGGGAGGAGAGCACACTGTTAAGAAGCACCAATCTTCCGGCAATTGACAATTGCTTTGCTGACCAACTCGCTAATCTTCTCTGAAATCTGTTTATTAGGGGAATAAATGCTTGTTTATTTAATGCTTTATAGGATAGAGGGAGACCTAGATGTGTGAATGGGAAGCTGCCCAGTCTACATCCCATCGTTCGTGCCAAAAGAGGTCCTTCTGTGTCTGAGTTGTGTGTGAGTAGCAATTCAAATTTTTATAAGTTTACTTGAAGACCCGAGATATTTTTGAAGGCCGCAAAAGCAATTGCAAGTATCTACAGTTGTTGAATCTCTAGTTTTACAAAGAATAATGCATCGTCAGCATACAATAGATTACTTGTGACGTGCCTTGAAGTACCGCTTCCTTGACTATTGTAAGCCATCTTAAAGGGAAGCCGAGATTGTGCATGAATTGCACTACAAAATTCTAGCTTATTGTATCAAACGCCTTCTAGATATCGAAAATTATGAGCGATATATTGAGATCCTTGCAATGATGAAGAACTTGTTGTGCATATATAAACCCCTATGTTATTTGGCGACCCTTCACAAAACCCGTTTGTGTTATATCCACAATTTTATGTATATGTTGCTGAACTCTACTTGCAAGTATCTTTGATAACATTTTCATAAATAGCATGTATCAAGCTAATTGGCCGATAATCCTCCGTTCTTGATGTATATCTTCATAAATTACTCTTTTAAAAACTTGATGTATATCTTCTATTAGAACATCAGAAAATCTTTTGAAAAATTCTCCCATGAATCCATCCGGACCCGAGCTTTTATTTGACGGCCATTGGTGTATGACATCCTTGATTTCCTGAATTGATATCTCTTGTACTAATGTTGCAAATCATGTTGATTCAGATACAAATTTGTCCAACAAATATCCGGTGTTGGATTTGATTCGGCTCTCATTAATTTGATGAAGTGTTGAAAGAAAGCTTGTGCTTTTGCCCTTGATCAGTATACTGGTCTCCATTGTACTCAATATGTGTTACTGCATTAATTCTCTTTGAATTTGAAGCAAAAGAATGGAAGTATTTTGTTCCCTTATCACCATGTAATTCTCACTTTGTTTTTGCTCTCTGTCTCCTTAAATCCTCCTCATATACCGCCAGGTCTACATATCTTTTTTTTTTATTAAAGCTGTTATTAGCTTTTCCAAATTTGTTGCTGGTCTGATCTCTCTGACGCCATCCATCCATCCTAGAAAATTTCTGCAAGTTCTGATTTGTTCCTTTATTTTTTCTATTTTTGCATTTGCCCATCCTTTAATGTATTGCTGCAGCTTTTTTATCTTCCTGTTTAATTGATTCGGGTCTGTAGCAGTTCCTGTAGATTCCCAAGATTGTTTAACCACTCTTTTTAATTCTTCAAACCTTAACCATACATTTTAAAATCTGAAAAAATTGATCTTCATGAAGTCCGTCTTCGCCATGTAAAGAATAGGACAGTGGTCTGAAGAAGTATTCGGCAATGTCTTTTGAGTTGAATTTGGGTATATGCTATTCCATTCTGTCAAAACCAGAAAATGATTCAGTCTCGCCATGGTTGCTTGATCCTGCCCGTTTGACCATGTAAACTGTTGACCATGTAGAGTTGTGTTTAATAAACCAAGTGAAGAAATAAAATTTGAGAACTGTAGAGGCAACCTCCAATTAGATTTGCTTGGATGATTTCTATTATGTTCTTCAAGTGTCAAGTTGAAGTCCCCACATAAAACCCACGGAACATTGTCAGAGGGTTTTATTCCAGCTAATTCTTGAAAAAAATATTGCCAGTTGCTACCTGTTGATGGTCTATACACTCCAGTCATCCAAAATTTTTTTGTATCACCATTTCTTTGTAGTAAAACAAAGAAAGAATGTTGTCCAATTTTTGTTTGTAAAATTGAGAACTTTCTTAAGTGAACTGCCAAAAATATACCTCCTTTTATGCCTATTGACTCCAAGATCCGATATGCATCAAGTCTGTGGCCACAAATTTCCCTAGCAATATGATCTGAAGTATGTTGCAACTTTGTTTCTTGCAGAAACACCACATCCGGATTCTCTAGTATTATTGTTTGTCTCACCGCCAATCTCTTGGTACGCTCATTAAGACCTCGAACATTCCAACTCAGAAAATTATATTTTTGTGTGTAATTCATGGAAACTTTAAATAACAGCATCTTTTCGACAAACTAGAGACTTCTCATTAATACTTTTAGTGGCTGTGAAGCTAGTGCCACTTTGATACAACTCAAGACTTTGACTTGGACCTTCTGACTACTCCCAACCATATTTCCTTTCAACCTCAGAAATTGCAAACCCCCTAAACAGAGTCGGGTACTACCCAACTTGACATAACTAGAATTTAAACTAAACATTTTTAAACTTAAAAAAACTCCAAACCCCACTAAACTGATTATTAAGTGCCCTGATTCATCCTCCTTAAGAGCTGATTCAATTGCTTTTTGTAGTTCATCAGAGATCTGTACCCCAGCCATGAACACCATTGCCTCTGCATGTTCTATGCTCAAAGGATTAAAGGATTGCATATATTCTTCATGTTGGTAGATTTTGTCTTCCTTTTCTTGCTTTACTTTTGGGTCGAAGTTTCATCAGCATAACCTTGAGTGATGCGCGCCTTCTGTATAGAAGAGACATAGGCGCCCTTGTTTACCAATGATAATCTTGCAGACTTCCTTGGCTGATTGCAATCAGTATGCCCCTCTTCAAATCGTGGTGATTCTTCCAGTAAATTTTCTTGCAAGACTTGCTTATTGTTGAGATCCGAATCAGCTGTAGGCATTTATATGTCCTTCATTTCATCCCTGTTTGGAGTTTGTTGAGCCTGAACTGAAAGTGCGCAGCCCTCATCTTCTCTGTTTAACATTTGTTACTGCTGGACCGTTGTGTTTGTAAAGAGATTTTCTAAGCCTCTTCCTTCCTCATCCTTGTCATCAAGGCCTGTTGGGCTGTTAAGGTAAGTGAGCCATTCTTCTTCATCATTTAAGGCATGTTGGACTGTTGGGTTCTCGTGTTACTGGGCTGTTAATGGATACTCATCTCGGCCTATTGGGATGTTCAAAACCTCCTCAATGATTGGACCGGTTAGTGAGACATGGCCCAGTTCTGAATCAATCCCCATCTGAATTTGAAGATGATTAGATGTTCCTTCATTAATGAGATTTTGCCCGTTGCAGAAGCACACTGCAGATCAAGAAACTGTTGCTAGTTCTCCAGAATTTCCAGCATCAACATTGACAGTATGGTTGCTAGTTTGAACATATGTCTCTTTGTTATAAAACATTGCATTTAAGATCACACTTCCCATTAACAGAATTAATAAAGATTGCATAGTAACTTGCCCATTCATTAATTTTTCTTTGACCCCACTGTTCTCTCCATTCCCCATTGTTACCAGTCCCTCCATTACCATTTTGTCTCCATTAGTTTGCACTGGACATCTCCTGTTTGGGTATTCGATGATGAAGCTCCAACATGGCCTCCGTGGCCAAACCTCTGATTATTGTAAGGTGGTTGGCGGCGGTTGATGCAGTTAATGCGATGGTCATGATTGGTACGACCACGAGAATCAAAGGGTTGATTTGATGGTGGTGGCGGTGGTGGAGGTGGTGGGTTTCCCCTGTTCGGAGGTGGAGGAAGTATGTTTTCGGCTTTGAGCATGTAGCCTTCTAACTCAACTTGAACTATGGTTGAGTTTGGGTCATCAGTGAGTAAGATGTTTTTTGGGATGTTTTCCGGGTCATGACAATTAATCAAAACCCTCAAAATCTCATAATTCTCATTGTCAAAAAAATGTGCAACTCTTACCAGATAACCAAAACTAGAGACAAAGTCAGAGAGATCTTCCTTGTTCCAGTATTGCAGAGGAACACCATGTAGCTTAATCCTAGCACGATGAGTTGTTGGTTCGTGAACCATTGCCAGTTCATCTGTCCATTCAACTAGTTGGACTTCAGCATCTCGATCCAATGCAAATACACCCACCCTGACTGCTTCATCTCGCATGATTAGATTTGGAAAGATAGCAACGAAATCACCTATAGAAGGATCAATCTCAGAGACTCTGAAATTATGCTACATAATTCCAAAATACCTCCCAAAGACATTTGCCAGACGTTGCGCCAGATGACGGTCATTGCGGACCAGTAAAAACTATTGCAGAGCGAACAAGGAATTGATTCTCTTCAGCCATCTCTTCACATGGTGGTAGATAAACTCGAAGTTCATTGATGCAGCCTTGAACATTTGCCGGATCCTGCATCTGTATGTTATGCCAATTTGGAGGAGTTGCCATATTGGTCAATTTGCAGTGAAAATGGTGTGGAAGATTATGTGCAACCTGTTGCCTTTCTTTTATAGGCCCCCGAGACTGTCTAAATTCCTCTTTAGTTTGTTTGTGTTCCTCATTATTGCCATGCATGAACCTACTGCCCTTCTTGATTGCTGAATTGATTGAATTACTTGAAGAACAAAATTTGCAGTTTTTGAAGAGGTGATCCGTTCCTTGACAATTAAAGCAGCGCCTTTGGTTTTTGCAATACATGCTCTTATGCCCCTTTTGTAAACATCTGAAGCATTTTCCAAGTGTGAACAGATCCGCATGGTGACTCTTGAGTTTTGGCCAAGATTTTTTGACTGAATTTGATTTGGTAACTCTTCGTCTTCTTGTAACAAGGGTCCATCCATCTTCATCTATTAAATCCTTGTTATTCGGTGAAAATATTGAAGAAGCAGCAGCCTTCATGTCATTATTAGGCCTAGTAAAGTCTCTATTAATCTTCGATCCCTGATTTTTGTTATTAGGATTTAAGGAAAACACCTGATCTGTTGCAAAACTCTTTGGGTTTGTATCGATTAAAGGTTGTTTGCGTCTAGGGTTCTCAGAAGGGAACGGAAAGGGTGGGAAAACTGTCACCGTAGCATAGGTTGTTGGAGAAGTTTTGGTTGAGATCCTGGTTAATTGCATGACGTCTTCCTTTTTTTTCTTCATAATCGCCATCCTGATCGCCATTCTAGTCGCCATTGCTCTTCTCCGCGAGAGGTGAAATAGAGGGCTATTTAATATAACCGATTCCTTTATTATATTGGTATAATTAGTAGTGAATCAAAAGATATTTAAATAAGTTTACAACCTACTCTTTTTTTGGCTTAGAAACCCGTAGGCATTTTATTACTAATATAAAAATTACAGCCGGAGTTATACATGCCAGTAGCAAATTAAGAACTAAAACACAGTTACAAAGAGTAGTACTGAAAACAAATAACTGATAAGACTTGAAGTAGTTCTGGATTTTTATAATAAATTACTTACGTTAAGTGTTCTAATTAAATTTTAACATGAGATAACTCAAATCTTCTTGTTGTAAATACTTAATAGGTACACTGATCAGACGGATATGCACACATGTGCTACAAAAGGAGACAACTCAAATCATCAAATGGGCATGATGCCAACAGCTCCAATATTCCCCATTAAAAAAACACCAAACCGCTCCTTTTCTCACGTACACTGAATTGTTTAATTAATTAATCCTTCTCTCTATCTCAATTATTAATTATGTCTTGGAGAAAAGAGGGCGAGAGGAAGTGGTTTGGTTGGGGAGGTGAGATGAGAGAATCTCTGAGGTTTGATTTTCCATGTCCAATTTCCATTCTTCTCCATTCTTTGCAAAATGGACAGTCCATTTTTCTTTTATATGTAATCATGCTATGCTGCTTATGTAATTAATTTTGTTATCAGGTCAATTTTTATACCATGCAAATTAAGAATAAGCATACCGCTAACACATAAATATTTCTTCTAACAAATATTAAACATATATTCGACAAAGGCTCACACCTAGGTGTGCATTGATAATTAATATACTAAATATAAGTAAGATTGAAATCATACATTTTAATTAGGTATATACGTAAACTATGCATCTGAAAAATAATGAGATTAATTTTGATGCATATTTCATCATTTATAATTTGATGAAATCTTGAACGTATGAATTTCCTGCATTTTTGATGCAATATTAAATAATATCTAATTGCCCCCAGTTTTGTTTGCAATTTATTTATTCTAGAATTGAATAAATATTATCAATGTTTTAATTAATTTTCTGTCCAAGCGAATTATCATTTCATGTGAATTAATATGATATTACTTTCAAGCTAAAAATAAAAATAGTATTTCACTTGATTTTAGTAATAGTCACTCACAATATTTGCCTATAGATTTGTAGTAAAAGAGAAAAAAACAAACTTATGTGAATGTGAGATTCATAAGCGTGCTTAATACTTATTTTTTTGTTGAGTACAATTTATTGTCAAATTTAAATATTCATACTAAATTATTTATTTTCTGAAAAAAAACAAAGTTTTAAATAACGTTTATCACGTCATAACGGAACAGCTAAAAAAACGACGCTGTGTTCATATTGCGCTGCTATAACGCGCTATAGCCGATAGCAACACAGCTTTTATGATCCAAAAACCCTATATATAACATAAAACACTGATGATCTAAATGGAGAGGAGTGGTGTTTCCAGTGGCATTGGGAGCAGGAGCGCAGAATGTGTGTACCCAGAAAGAAGCTTAGCAAATAGTACAAAGATATCTTAATTCTAAATCTCTATATATATTTTTCTTGTTGGTCACCTTAATTATTTTTTTCCCATCTCCATAATTGTATCACCAAAACATAAAGCGGAGACAACGGCGTTAAAGTGGTTCTGCCATGCAAACACATCTGGGGACAAAACCCCCCTCCTTGGGTTTACCCTTTTAAAATTCTTGTTAGTAATTATCATTATTCTTACTCTATCTCTTCTTCTTTGGCAGCATTTGTCAAGAAAAGGAACTTTCTCTTACACCTTTCTCTCAATTCACTTTTTCTTTGCACCAAAAGAGTTCAACGGGGAATGTTTGTCTCTCCTCTCTGTCTAAGGATTTTGACCATAAAATGTCTCATCTGACATCTTCAATTGCCCCGAATTATGCAAATAAAATTAGATAAAAGATCCATTTTTTAATTGTTGTGTTGTTTATACATCTACCACAATATAATTTCGAGAATTAAAATGGGCTGATTTCTAAGATATGACAATTCAAATTATAAGATTTGTTATAAATATGTATAATTGGTTATATATTTTTTTTAGTGAGATTATGGTACATTTGCAATGTACATCTATCTAGTTTGCTCGATATAACAGGTGTTAGATTTGTGTCAAGATATGCGTTAGATGAAATTTAAAGCACATCCAAAAATTGTTATATCAAAGCACACTATTTTTTTTTTTTTATATTGTCCCTTCTCAAAATTAATTTTAAAAAATATCTTTACTAAAATGTTTTATATTGAAGCCAATCTCACAAAATCTATCATATAAATTATCCAAAGACAGGATACAAGAGTGCGGTCCAAAACAGAGTTAATTTCTTGGTTTATTAAATTTATTGGGGCAAAGGAAAAAGGTGGAGAGATTCTTCTTGACCTCATGATAAGAGTGACTCAGATGGCGTGCTCCTTCATCTTTAATCAGATTCCCACGCCTTAACCACAATTCCATCATCTTTCACACTCTTGTGCCTTGCTCAGTTGCTCATCTCCAATCTCACATAGAGTATACATGGAAACATCTCAATTCAAAGTGAAACTTTTCAGAACCCACTTAAAAATATATCTGATTAGATAATTGTTGCAATGTTGCTTGGATCCAACCTATGATCAGTCTTTCCGATTTCCTTCATTACTACATGGAAAAATATTTCGTGCATTCTGTATCATGCTGGGGAATTTGTATATGCATTAAATTCTTTTGTGACTAAATATATAATTACATACATTCTAATTTCCTTGTACAAACTTGATCACATTCTCAGTAGCGGAGCCACATTAAATCAGTAGGTGCAACTGTCTGCTACTGGATTTTGAAAACCACGTATAGGTTTATGTATAATCAGGTTGTTGTCTATCTATGAAGAAAATTTTGTCCAACTCTGAATAACTCACCGACTAAATTAGTTAATTCACAATAATTTGCATCCCACTAATTATATCAGTAAAAAGTTTTTGTCTACCCCATAAAAATCCTAACTACACATTTTGTATAGAAAACTTGGAAAAGTAATGTAACCTGGACAATTTTTTCATTACTTGGATCCTAATCTGACTTACCAAATGTTTAACAAATTATAAGGTCTCTTTTGTATCCTTTCTATAAAAGTGAGAAAGTTAAAAAAGGAGACTTGGAGAGGTCAAAATTGCTCACTAGTTAACATGGGTAGACAGAGAAACACCCATGTTTTGCTCTCACCAACATCTTTTAACTGATAGCACGTTAATCCCTTTTTACCAGTAACCGCTCTAGGTTCCCTTCTTGTTTTTCCTCTACAATATTTCATTTCATCATTAATTCCTATATAATTAAACAGTAAATCAAAGCATATATACTATTTATTTTTCTTATTTATTTGATCTAAATGTTTTACATGATATACCATTATAAAAAAAAAAGGTCACGATAAAATATTTCAATTTTGTTTATATAGTAGGCGAACGCCTACTATATATATATTGCATTCAACCAAAAATATAGCATACAAGTGAAGTATATATATTCAAAAGATGGTAAGGAAGAACTTGTTACAAGTTGATAAACTATATTTTCTTATGGCAAATATATGCTTTATTTTGTCATCCGAAATGCCAAAATAAACTTGACCACAATGTCTAATAAACTTTAGAAATAATACAGTACATATAAATTATGACATAAACAAATGAAGGGGCTAAAATTTTTTCAATTGCATGATTTTTTATTTATTCAAAAGACATGGAACTCTAATTTGTAGGGAAGCATCCATGCAGAGGACATGAACCCCTCTCTCTCTCACTTGCACATGTGATTATAGTTTATGTTTCTTAAACTAACTGAAGGACAGTTTCTTTCACAATCTACGATGGCACAAGAATTATTTCTGAGACTGCACGTTGTAGATTTTTGGTACAACCAGAACCTTAAAAGGTCAAAGGTTTTCTTATCCCAAACTTTTGAAGCGGATGCTTTTTTAAGTGACAAACAGTAAGAAAAATTGAAAATTAATCTTACTCTATTATGCCTTTTTAATTGTTTCTTTTTTTTTCTGGTCTGAGTAGGAGACTATTTTGACCGGTACGACTGCTGTTGCTTTGTCATGGCTTTTTGTGATACTTCAGTGATTTTACTCACCTGAGAATATTGTACGACTGGTCACTGTCATGAGTTAGATTATGAGGTTTTTTTGGATAATTCAGGTGATGAAGTTTGTTATTAATTCATACCTTCTCTAATTGTAGGGACACAATTTAATGGAGCCCTCGCACACCTGTACTCTCAGTTTCTTATTAAATGCCATTTGAGCATTCTTTTTCGAAAAAAAGAACTGAGATCTTTTCTTTCAAATTTCAGTATTTTTTATAAAGAATTTCCTCCCTTCAAATTTCTAACATGCGACCTCCACACAGAGTACATTGTCTTTTTGTCACTAGACCAAATATTGGTTCTTTTTATCTAAAGCATTTTTAATCAGTGAAATCGTAAATAATAAATATTTCTATGACATTAGTATTCTCAATTAATTTTATATCATCTCCATTCATGCTATTAACTTCAATTGTAATTTACAATTTTAAATTTACATATCAAAATTGTCACTTACAAATCAATTGCAAGCAATGTGATATTTTCAGACATATATTTAATTTAACAACATTGCTTAATTAACAATTATTTTTGCATCTTTGTATTTGAAATTTCAATTACAACGACAGTACTTACAATTGATTTACAATCGACAACTCTACATTTAGACACATTACTTACGGATCATGCAATCTACAATGGACGGCTCAGATCTGGCCGCAAGTCTCAAACTTTATTTTCAGAAATGCGGAGGCATGTTACAAAACTAAAAAAGGGTTGCTTAATTCGTAGCTGTTTTTTTTTTCTTTTAATCTATTTAAAACTTGTAGGATTTTCTCAGTACTTGACATCTGTTGAGGTTCTAAGCCCATAAATGTGATAACTAGGCCCAAAATTTTTATCAGGCCCCATGAAAAGTGGGTTCACGAGCAAAATTAAAGCATATTTCTTTTGTCCCTCTAATGGGAGCAGAGGATTGAACCCGAAGCTGGTCCAAAAGCATTTTCAGCGATTTAATTTTATGAGAGAAAAGATTAGGCCGGTCAACTAATTGTATTAGTTCAAAGAAATCAAGTCCCTGAAATTGTTTAGTTCAATCCATTCCTTACCTTACGGGTATTTTACACAAAAAGATGATAAAAAATGTGGGGTTTTCCCCAAATTTGTAATGTGCTTAAATCCAACCTGAATCTATATATATCAGTGCTTTCTTGGTTTTAGAAACAACAGAATTTCAAGTCTCATTGGTCTGATATGTCAAGATAATCAAGTCCAGAAAAAAATCAACAAAACAAGGAGAAATAAATAAAGAGTTAGGCTACATTACTATATATATGCATAGTGCCCTTTGGTCCATACTATGGATCCATATCTTCATTTTCAAAGTCTAAATCCGAACCGTTCATCATGATTTCCATATGAAAATGTACTTGCAGACCAAATTTTACATTCTTTTAGAATATTTTTACTATTTTTTTAAATAGGTACAAAATCACTACTTTTGAATGGTCTAGAATCTTTAGATCAAGTGATTTTCTTATAATTAATGATCAACATTGAAATAGAATTAATGACTGACATAGCATATGTACATTCACAGCATAAACTCAAAAACCCTCGAAGTTAATCTTCACATAAATGTTCTCTTCTAATGTCCAAGAACAACCTTTTCATTGCCATAATTAGGCAACTCTTCTTCCTCCTCCCCGTTCACATCGCTGTTTGAAGAAGGAGGAGAAGCAGATGATGGCACGTTCACGTCCTTTGTTTCCTCTTCTGTGTTCTCTGGTGCTTGCGGATCACCAGGTCGGCATGTCTTATTGGTTGGTGCACAATTAATGTGAGGTTTTGCATGAGAAGCATCAAGAGTAGTAATGGAGTTTACTTTTGAAGCATCTGAACCAGATTCCAGCAAAATCGTACACACAAGCAAGGTAGAAATCAGCATGACACAAAACGAACCCATGTTGATACTGAAAGATTGATGTATGAATTGTCTTCCCTTTTTTATGAATTTTATGAGATATAGTTCAGTGTGGAGAAACTATTTGACAGAATTAGGGCTTTATACTGTTGCATAGAAGTGTTGTTTGCGTGTTTGGTTGGAACCAGAGGTTTTAAAACTGCTATATTTGGAATGAAACAGGTGGCTGCAGGGTTGTACCAGTTGCCACAGTTTTTAGTCTGAAACAGTTTTTTATCTAAATTTGAAGTAATTGGTTTATTGAAACGGAAATTTTCTGAATCTGGTATTAGGAAATGATTAGCGTCTCCAAATCTGCATTTACAATTACTGTATCGCGATGTTTGATTACTATTCCTGACTGTGAGTACGCTTATTATAATAGGTCCTGTGGTGTAAAACCTTCGTTAATATGACAATTACAAAGATGTGAGAACTTTGATCAGTATAAAAATTACAAACATTAACCCAATTTTAATAATCCCAAACCTGCTGAGTTGTAGTCATCGAAAAATACACGTTATTCCTACATAACATAAACCTTGTGGTGAACTTGGAATGTGTTTGAGCCTGTACCAATAGTGATGCAATTGCTGTACAAAATGATAAATATGCAGTACAAATTAAATATAACATAAATATTTAACCATTTTATCATCAAATTTACTTATTTTTGCTGGAATCTGAAAATACAACAGAGTACGTCAGTCCATAATTGTAGTTGTCGTTGCAACACTGAAAAGAAAAAATAAATAATTGTCAGTCCATGATATTTCTATCTCTTTGAACGATAATTCATAATCGTTTGTATCTTATTAGATAAAAAATCTCACAAAAAAATGATTAAGTAGATTGAAATATTCTCAAATATTATGTTTGTGCACTGCATTAAAGTTAGATTCTTAGGCCTACTAAATAAACGCGGGCATAGAAAGTAACATCTAAAGTAATATCAGCAATTATGTTAACATAATTAATATTTGAATTTGAATTTTTTTTATCATTTGAATTCATCCTGTCAATAGTAGGTAACGAGTCTTTAGAGAACTAATACGAAGAATAACCAGAAAGTATGGCTTAAAAGATCAAGTTGATTTGGAGCAGAATATCATTTTACTAATAATCTGTGGTGATTATTACTTATTATTTCCAATACTTAGCCCTCTTATTACTTTATGGGTGGTATTGCAGGAACCGTAGTTTAAGGGTGTTTTACACAAAAAGATGATAAAAATTGTGGGTTTTTCCCCAAATTTGTAATGTGCTTAAATCCAACCTGAATCTATATATATCAGTGCTTTCTTGGTTTTAGAAACAGCAGAATTTTATCTGCATCTAAATTTCAAGTCTCATTGGTCTGATATGTCAAGATAATCAAGTCCAGAAAAAATCAACAAAACAAGGAGAAATAAATAAAGAGTTAGGCTACGTTATATATGCATAGCGCCCTTTGGTCCATACTATGGATCCATATCTTCATTTCAAAGTCTATATAGTCGATCCGAACCGTTCATCATGATCTCCAAATGAAAATGTACTTGGAGACCAAATTTTACATTTTTTTAGAATATTTTTACTATTTTTTTAAATAGGTACAAAGTCACTACTTTCGAATGGTCTAGAATCTTTAGATCAAGTGATTTTCACATAATTAATGACCAACATTGAAATAGAATTAATGACTGACATAGCTCATGTACATTCATAGCATAAACTTGAAAACCCTTGAAGTTAATTTTCACATAAATGTGCTTTTCTAATGTCCAAGAACAATCATTTCACTGCCATAATTAGGCAACTCCTCTTCCTCTTCGCCATACGCATCGCTGCTTGAAGAAGGAGGAGGAGAAGCAGATGATGGCACGTTCACGTTCTTTGCCTCCTCTTCTGTGTTCTCTGGTGCTTGTGGATCACCAGGTCGGCATGTCTTGTTGGTCGGTGCACAATTAATGTGAGGTTTACCATGAGAAGCATCAAGGGTAGTAATGGACTTTACTTTCGATGCATCTGAACGAGATTCCAGCAAAATCATACACACGAGCAAGGTAGAAATCAGCATGATGCAAATGGAACCCATGTTGATACTGAAAGAATGATGTATGAATTTTCTCCCCTTTTTGTGAATTTTATGAGATGTAGTTCAGTGTGGAGAAACTATTTCACAGAATTAGGGCTTTATACTGTTGCAGAGAAGTGTTGTTTGCGTGTTTGGTTGGAATCAGAGGTTTTAAACTGCTATATTTGGAATGAAACAGGTGGCTGCAGGGTTGTATCAGTTGCCACTGTTTTTTATTTGAAACAGTCTTTTTTCTAAATTTGAAGTTATGGGTGTACTGAAACGGGAATTTCCTGGATCTGGTATTAGGAAATGATTAACGTCTCCAAATATGCATTTATCATTACTGCATCGGGATGTTTGATTCCTGTTTCTGACTGTGAGTATGCTTATTACAACAGGTCCTGTGGTGTATGAAAGTTGAAATTGGAAACTTTTGTATATCTGAATTAACAATACTGTACAAATATATAGGCCAAAGAAAAATCTAAAATAGGAAAGAACCGTTATTTCCTAATTACAGCCATAGTGACAAATCAAAAGTTCGGGTTCGGTTCGGCGAGGTCAAAATTTCGTGATTCGGATATAATTCAGGTATAATTCGGGAATGATTCGGTACAACAAGGAAGCAAAAAAAAAAAAAAAAAAAACCCCAAAAAAAACGTAAAAAAAATAAATTTGGCGTTTTTTTGGCGAATAATTCGTAATTCGCGTTTTATTCGCGAATAAAACGTTTTATACGTTTTTCTGCGTATTATACGGAGTTCGGTTCGGTTATGTATAAAAAACGAATTATACGCGAATTATACGCGTATAATTCGCGTATTATGTCACTATGATTACAGCTATTACCTAATTACAACTATTATTATAATTACTATGATTTTTTTCCTTTAACACTCCTCAAGTTGGAGCATATACATCTAGCATGCCCAACATACTATCAATGTGTGCTTTTCGAAGTGGCTTGGTTAGGATATCTGCCAGCTGAAGATCTGTTCAAACATGACTCAGTTGGATGTATGGAGGGTGCGAAGTTGTTCCTCTGACAAAATCCCGAACAAGATGACAATCTACCTCGATGTGTTTGGTCCGCTCGTGAAAAACCTGATTCTTGGCAATGTGCATTGCTGCTTGGTTGTCACAGTGTAATGTCATCAAACCATCGTGATGAACATCTAGTTCATTAAGCAAATACTTCGTCCAAACTAGCTCACAGAAAGTGTTTGCCATTGCGTGGTATTCTGTCTCCGCACTAGATTGAGCCACAACAGTCTATTTCTTACTCTTCCAGGAAATAAGGTTCCCACTAAAGAAGACAAACACTCCAATAGTGGACCTCCGACTGGTAGGACAACATGCCCAATTAGCATTGGTGAAGCCTGCTATCCTGTTATGTCCCTGGTCAGAATATACTAGCATTTTTCCTGGAGATCCCTTGAGATACCTGAGGATCCGAATAGCAGCATCCCAATGTGTAGTGCGAGGGTTCGACATGAACTGACTCACAACACTCACTGGATAAGAAATGTCAGGCCAAGTAACTGTCAGATAATTCAGTTTACCAACCAGTCTTCGATATCTCTCAGGATCATGTAGTAGCTCTCCATCCTCTGGCATAAGCTTGGTCTCAGGGACCATCGGTGAATCAACGGGTTTGCATCCAAGCAGCCCGCTTTCTGAGAGCATATCCAACACATACTTCCTCTAACAGATGAGAAGCTTGCCACGAGACCGTAATACCTCAATGCCGAGAAAATACTTGAGTTTGCCAATGTCGGTAATATGAAATTGCTCACTCAAGAAATTCTTCAGAGCAAAGATCCCATCATCATCATCACCAATAATGATAGGATCATCCACATACGTGACTAGCATTATAGTCTTTCCCTTTAAGTGCCTGTAGAAAACCGAGTGATCATTGGCACTTCTGGTCATGCCGAAATGACTGAGAGCTTGAGATAGACGACCAAACCAAGCGTGAGGAGATTGCTTGAGACCATACAGGGATTTTTGCAAGCGACAAACTTTAGATACCTCCTCCTAAACAATAAACCCAGGTGGCTGAGTCATATATACCTCCTCCTCAAGGATGTCATTGAGAAATGCATTCTTGACATCGAGTTGGTATAGTGGCCAGTGACGAGTGGTAGCCAGAGCCATGCAGATGCGAACAGATGCCATCTTGGCAACATGAGAGAATGTCTCATCATAGTCAATGTCATAGGATTGAGAGTAACATTTTGCAACCAACCGAGCTTTAAGTCGGTTAAGTGACCCATCGGAATGAACCTTAACCATGAAGACCCACATGCAACCGACTGCTTGTTTACTAGGAGGAAGAGTACAAAGATCTCAAGTTTCATTTTTCCACATAGCTGACATTTCTTCTTGCATAGCGTTAAACCACCTTGGATATTGCAGAGTCTTTGCCATATTCTTAGGAATAGAGTAACTATCAAGATGTGTAGTAAAGGCACGGTGATCAGTGGATAAGGCTGCATAGGTACAAAAGCAATCGAGGGGGTATTTGGTACAGGTGCGTGATCCTTTGCGAAGGGCAATAGGAAGATCAAGATCGGAGATATGAGGTGGAGGGCTAAAGGTACGAATTGGTGGACTAGATGATGTAGGTTTAATAGCTTGTGTAGGGGATTGTGTAGATTCGATGGTTGGGCCAGATTTAGTGGTTAGGTCTAGTTCAAGTTCAGTGGTTGAGGCAGGAAGTATATGTAATATTATCGGAGATGCACAAGTTTCATGATCCTGCATAGTCTGGACAGAGTTAGTATCAACATGTTGTTTCTTACCCCTTCGAATATATACCCGAGTAATAGTAGGCGCAGGAGGTGTCGGTGGCCCACCATTCTCAGGAGTTGAAGAAGAACTAATCAGAATATCAGGATATCTCAGAATAGACAAGACCGGTGTAGGAGTGGGAGAAGTACCAGACTCAAAATCTAAGTAATAGGGTACATACTCCAGAAAGGTAACATCCGGTGATATAAAGTACCTCCTAATAGTAGAATTATAACACTGATAACCTTTTTGAGTCCTTGAATAGCCTACAAAGATGCATTGTAGTGACTTGGGATCAAGTTTCGTACGGCCTGGTCGGGCATCATACACATAATAGACACAACCAAAAATCTTAGGTGGAACAGAAAATAAAAGTGCAGACGGGTACAAGACACTATATGGTATTGCACCATCAAGCACAGAAGATGGCATGCGATTTATCAGGTAACACGCGGTTAGAACCGCATCTGCCCAGAAGCGATGAGGAACACGTCCATGAATCATCATAGTACGAGCCACCTCAAGAATGTGTCTATTCTTTCATTCGACTACTCCATTTTGTTGAAGTGTATAAGCACATGATGATTCATAGATGGTACCATTATCAGTCGTATATTGCACAAATTCATTTGTAAAATATTCTTTCGCATTGTCGCTACAAAGAGATTTAACAGTAGTTTTAAACTGAGTTTTCACCTCAAGTTGCATGAGAGAAATCAACTACAAAAGTAACAAAATATCGAGAATCTGATATAGATTTAACCGGACAAGGACCCTATCACACCCCCAAACTGAAATTCCAGATTTAATGCATGATCAATCCTCACCTCGTGTTCATTAGCTCGATAAACACGCAAGGCTAAACAAATACAAATAATACAGAAATGTGGAAGCATGAATAATATCAATAATAACATAAGTCATACAATCCATAAATAAACATACATACATAAAATCCATACAACCCACATCATAAATTCATAACACCATCTAAGCAAAGGGATACATGATCTAACGAGTCGATGCACGAACCAAAAACATCATGACTCGTATATCCTAATCAAAAGCCTTATAAAAGTAAATCAAACTATGTGGTCGTCGGAGACAGCTCCTGGCGGATCCTGCTGCTGATCACCAGTCTCTGTACCTACAAACCCACGAAACAACTTGTGGGTGAGCGACTAATCGCCTAGTATGTGACCCAGAATTATCCCCTCAGGGATCCTCTACGGCCAAAGTACTTTTAATTATAAGTTTACGTATGATTTTGTGAACGGTAATTTATATGCAAGTGTTATATTATGAATACCCTAATTTAATAACTATTAAAAGAAAATACATATAGTATGTGCAACTATCCAATGATGCGATGACACTATTATGCCAACATGCAAAAGATTCTCCAAAATAAAACAAAAGAGAATTTATAATCGTATTCAATTCGGAGTTCAGTACCTAAGTACTGTGTGAAGAAATTTATATAATAATAATACAGAAAGAAAACCACCCTGTGCTGTGCCAATCGGATCATCAGATCCAACGAGATATTATCCAAGTACACCGGTTAATAGGTCCAATGATACACGTTGCCTAATGACATAGAGCATTGAGCCCTTCTGTGTACATACGAATGCAGATGGACATATCTCAATCCTATGTTGTTGTTGAGTAGTTTAGGTATAGGGTTTTTATACTCTTTAGACTTTTAAATTTATAAACCTAGTACTCGAAGATATGGTCAATTGCAAGCACACAACCTAATCCTTGTAGTACTTGAGGTATCAATCCATAGGGAGATAAGAAAATACTAATTTTAATAAAGAAAACTACTATTAAAACTCAACTATAAAAGTAAAGGCGGGTTTTGTGTAAATTCATTTTGAATGAAAATTAAAGGTTCGTAACAAAAGTAATTAAAAGTTGGGTGTAAATCAAGTTGGAGAAGTCTAGGGGTATTCGGTCTACAATCTCTTGCTAATTCTATCTACTCGGTTTGTTTAAATTCATGTTTGATATGACAAGGTTTCTAACCTAAGATGTTAAAAAGGGTCACTTTCGTGAATTAATAACGTGCCTAAATAGTTCAGACTTCACGATTAAGTCCTTCACCCTAGCTATCTAGACCATGAAGTTCTCGTTAGCCTATCATATCCTTAGATATTGGTACTTCACGATTAAGTCCTTCATACCAACATTCAATTCAATTCAAGAGGTCCTAATTAGAGATTTGACTTCACGATTAAGTCATTCACCAAATTCTAACCTTAATTTCTGTAGTTTCGGTTTAGACTTCAAATTTGGTCAATTCTAAGGTATTTGCGATCACAATTGGTATTATCCTATATGATCATATTCTACTTTGAGTCTAAAAGACCTAAGCGGGATACTACAAATCAAATACTAATCATGCATCTACACAAAGAATAAATCACAGAAATAAACATCAAATCAAACAATCATTATAAAAACTAACATCCGAGTAAGATAAAATTAGACAAGTTCATGTTACGACCTAAACCCCTAGAGAGAAAATCTAGCCTCTCATGGGTGCTTTAACATCCACAAGAAAATACAAGATAAACATGATAAAAACTGAGAAAATACGTAAGAGAAAAGAATACAACCAATCTCCTAGTTCCTGCCCAAGTTCTTCCCTTGTCGCTCAAGCAAAATCTCGACTTCTTCATTCTCTTCCTTTGAAATTTGTCGCAACTTCGATCACCACCGAAAAGTGGAGCAGAATGACTTCAATTGAGCAATGATGAGCAGTGATACTTTCTCATGTGGCCTCCTTATCCTTATATAACATTTTCTGAACTTGGAGACCAAGTTACTCTAATTTTGGCGCCCACTAACTTTCCATATTTAGCAGTTTTTCAGGCTGGTGTGGCCATTGATGCGGCTGTACAAAATTATACATTTCGAATTTGGATTTTTTTCCTTCATGAAATTTATAGATCTTTTTGTCTTGGTTCCGTCAAGCTTTGATTCATCCAAATCGGAGTTCGTATGACCAAGATATGGCCAAAATACGAACTGTGTGTCGTTGAGTGCGTCCAGAGTGCGTCCGCACTGCGCTCGGACTTTTCTATTTTCTGTTTCTGATGGCTGAGTGCGGGTATGATCGGAATGAGAATAATAAAAGTTCAATTCATTTCAATATAATAGAGATGAAAATAGATGATTTAGAATTGAATTTTAGTGATTGGAATGGTTAATTTAGAAAGAAAAATTTATTTTAAGATTAATTAAAATAGTCATAAAATTTATCTTATTTACAGTTATGCCATTAGAAAGTTTCTGTCTTCTCCGCTCTCGCTCCCTCTTTTCCTCTCCACTGCTCCCCTCCTTCGTACTAGAGAAAGAGAGGGATAAGTCAGCGAGCAGACCTCTCTCCCTTTTTCGAGTACTTTCTCATCCAGTCTATTGTTCTCCAGTCCACAGAAGGAAATGCAGTAACGTATTTTTGCTCAATCAATTCGATTCTCATCAAATCTCTACTATTCTCGTGAGATTTCAGCGAGCGCTTTTTTTCCCGTCAAATCCTGTCAATCGAAATCTCCCATTTTTTTCTTCTTTCCAATCAGTAAAGTTCAAAATATTTTCCAATTCTATTTCGCATTTGAGGTTCTCGGACCTTTCCGATCATAGTGTGCATCCGCACTTTGGGTCAGTGCGTCCACACTGGGCTCGGTTTCTTCTGTGTTGTGCTCTGAATTTTTGTAATTCAAACGGGCATAACTCATGATCCGTAACTCTATTTTCAGTGTATAACCACTTTTCAGAAAGCTTGCGAGAATATCTACAATTTGCTCCATTTCATGTAACTTAAATAAACTTTGGCAGTAACTTGGTTCTTGGATATATTTGACACTAAAATAAGCATAAATACAAGGAATTTGGTACAGTTTAGAGGTCAAACCCTATCCTAAAGTGTATAGAAAATTGGCTTATCAGTTGCTTTCTCTAAATCGATTATTCATCCAAACATATAAAATAGGAGAAAACTGCTAGCATGACGTAAAAATAGTCAATCTTGTACCTCATGAGCAGTAGAGAACTCCATTCGTCCGGCCAGACTAGTGGGAAAACCATACGCCACGGATCTAACCGTACACGTATCTAAACCTATCCGGGCCTCAAACCCGAGAACTATCCGCCACCGTCCTAGACCGTGCAACGGAGACACAGACCTGTCACAGACTCATGATCAGAATTAGGAGCTGTACAGTCTCGTATATGGTGAGTAGCTCCTAATGTAGGGGAAAATCTCGAATCAATTCGTGCCCCTGGACTTGAATCGGTGCATGTAAATATAAAATGAAACAGAAAATATATAAATTAAAGTATATATATAATATTCCTATAAGACCTCATGAGGGATAAAGTGACCACCCAGCTGAGTGGCTATCGGACCAGGTGCAGAGGAGGTGGTCGATCTACGTTGTTTGTGGTTACGGTCTGGGAAGCCTGCGGCATGTGTTGTGCCGTAGGGATTACTTCAACTTGGCTCGGCTGCCTGGCTTCGTGAGGTGTCGGTGATACCGCATACAGTACGGGCGATGCCGCACGGGGCTCAAGTTGAGCAGAATCGTGTGCAGGTGGCTCAGTTGTCTCCTTATATGTTGCGTTGACTGCATATGCCACCTCAGGTACTGCTAGGGCCTGACTAGGTACCTTGTATGGCTTGATTCTGCTCCTTGACGAAGCCATACACGACGTTCCGATCGTATGACTTTGTATGACTGCATATTACACGACGTTCCGATCTTCCACTTCTTTATTCCCTTGCTTTTGAAATGCTTCGCGTAACAACTTGGTTGGCTTGTGGATGTTCTTCTTCGGGTTCTTCGATAGGCTCACCTTCTAGAAGTGGAGGTTGATCTTTCTCGAGCTCTTTAGTGGATCTATCCTCCAAAGTATTGGCGGGTTCGATTGAGGCTGGGGTGACCGATTATGAACATACAAACTTTAATAGAAGGTCCGCTACATGAATGTAGATGTGGATCTCCGTGCGGTTCTTATGCCATGCGGTCATAAGTTGACGTTGTGCCGCCAAGTACGTAAGGTTGATGTGAGGATCGCCTTGCACCTCTTCTTCCTCTATATCTACCTTTTAAGTATTTAGCAAAAAGGGAGACATATGCGCCAATTGTTATGTCAAGGTCCTTACGAGTCTCCTTGGCTACCTCCTTTAGGTGCTCTATGATGAAGAATCCTAAATTTAGTTTCCATTGTTGGTAGATGCCTTTCATTTGAGCTAGGAAAAGAACGTCTTTCACCACCGTGTTGAATTCCCCAGTTGGGAAGATTGAGTTTGCCATGATTATGTGGGCGAATCTTAGCGGGATATTGAAAATGTATGGGGAGGACCTAGGCCTTCCTCCATGCATATCCCGAATAGATTGCTCCTCCCAAAACGCATCTCTCTCCACTTGTGTTCCATGAGACATATGCCCACCATAAGGTAGACCTAACGCTTCATTGATGCCAACCGTGGTGAGGGTGTGACGCGTGTTGTTGAGGTTGAAGCTTATCCTTTCACCATCCTTCTCTAGGGTTGCAAGAAACTCCAAGGTGGCTCGTGCATATATTGGTGTATGCCTAGCTTGTATGCCAAATCCCATAGATTGATTGATTTTAAAAGTTTACGTACTTGATTAAATATCCCTAACCTATTGAGAGTATGGTAACATGGTCCCTTAGAAACTTCTACGTTACGCTCCTAATACAACCCATAATAGATGAAAGACAACCAGTAGAAGATGAAAGACAACCTATAGAACATGAAAGACAACCAGTACAAGATGAAAGACAACCAGCAGAAAATGAATGACAAAAAGTACAAGATGAAAGACAATTAGAAGAAAATGAAAAACAACCAGAAGAAGATGAAAGACAACTTGTAGATAAAGAAAGACAACTAGTAGTACTTGAAAGACAACCAATAAAATGATGAAAAACAACTAGAAAAATATGAAATACAATTAGAAGAATATGAAAAACAACTACAAGAAGATGAAAGACAACTTGTACCACTAGAAGAAGAGCACAACTAGATGAAAATGAAATACAACCCGTAGTAGATGAAAGACAACCAGTTGAAAATGAAAGACAACTTGTAAAACATGAAAGACAATCATTACAAGATGAAATACAACCAATAGAACATAAAAGACAAACAATACAAGATGAAAGACAAGAAGATGAAATACAGCCCGTAGTAGATGAAAGACAACCAGTACAAGATGAAACACAACCAGTAGAACATGAAAAACAAACAATACAAGATGAAAGACAACTAAAAGAAGATAAAAGACAACAACAAGAAGAGAAAATACAACTAGTAGAACATGAAAGACTACCAGTACAACATGAAATGCCACCAGAAGAAGATGAAATACACCTAGTAGAAGATGAAAGACATGTAGTAGATGAAAGACAACCAGCATTAGAACATCAAAGACTACCAATACAATATGAAAGACAACCAGTAGAAATGATAGTCAAACAATACAAGATGAAAGACAACTAGAAGAATATGACAAACAACTAGTGGAAGGTGAAAGACAACTAGAAGAAGATGAAGTACAATCATTAGAAGATGAAATAGAACTTGTAAAACATGAAAGACAATAGGTATAACGTGAAATACAACCAGTACACGATGAAAGACAACTAGAAGAAGATGAAACACATCCAATAGTAGATGAAAGACAACTTGTAGAACATTAAAGACAACCAGTAGAACATGAAAGACAAATAGTTTAATATGAATGACAACTAGAAGAAGATGAAAAAAACTAGAAGAAGATGAAATACAACAAGTAGAATATGAATGACAACTCGAAGAAGATGAAATACAACTCGTAGTAGATGAAAGACAACTAGTAGTAGATGAAAGACAACCGGTAGAAAATGAAAAACAACCAGTACAAGATGAAAGACAATCAGTAGAAATGATAGACAAATAGTACAAGACGAAAGACAACTAGCAGTATATGAAAGACAACTACAAGAAGATGGTATACTGTTGGGTAATTCAGCCGATAAATTCTGATTTTCAGTAAAAGCCGCAAAATTCTGCACTGGAATTTACCGCGAAATTTTGTTTGAGAATATATTGCCAAATTCTTATTTAAGAATTTCTCGTTAAATTCTGCTCGGGAATTTACCGCGAAATTCTGTTTTGGCTTACGGTGCTGAAAGAACATAAAATCAAAATTTTACATTCTACCATAAGCCGAGGATCTACTCCCCGATTGATTTCTAAAATAAAATTTATTTAACATTAAAATAAATTAAATAACATTTGTACCTTTTTCCAAATTCGAATTGGAAGTGCAGTATGACTCTGTTACGGAGCACCAGACGTCTAATGTCTCTATCAGTTATCCACCAGGAACAACCAGAGAGCCGGTATTTTTTTGCCAGAAATAATTGTACCGAATATTCGCTAAAACTCTACTCACAACTCGCAAGAAAATACGTGGATTATGTATTCCTTTCTTTTCTACACAAATCACTATTTGAGAGGAAAACACGAGAGAGAGAAAATGATAATCGAATCGATCGACTTCTATTTTTCTCTCACCCCCACAAGCCTTTATATAAGCTTTAGGGTCAGTTTCAAAAAGACCAAAATACCCCTCCAAAGTTGGTTCTAGGGTGCATTGACCGAAATGCCCCTCGAGCCATAAGCCCAAAATTCAATTGATTCAATTTGGGCTTTTGATTGGGCTTTTAATTAAATTTTAAATTTAATTTAGGCCCAAATTCAAATGGGCTTTTGACCCAAAATGTTAATTCATAATTAACATTTTTAATCCATTTTTTATCAATATAATTATTCTGAATAATTATATTTCTTGCGACTGTTGTTGCGATAAATTTATACAACGTGTCGTACACGCTTATAAATTTAATCTTTTTAAGCTTGTCATCTCTATGATATTTATTTATTAATTATAACTCTTTATAATTAATAATAATTCTCTAATTACTTTCTTATTGGTGTGACACAATAGGATCTGTGCTATGTTGGCAATAGAATTAAAACTTCTTTTAATTCTATAAATCATAAGTGGCATCTGGCATAATTTATTATGACTACCCAATTGACACAGATGATTTTGTAAAGTACAATATCACGATCGAGTAAACAATTAACTCGTGTTAATTATTTCGTCTCATAGTATCAGATCAGTTTCAAGGTAGATAAGTGTCATCCTTGCAAACTTAATCTTTTCTTGATCTTAAGTAGATTATCAAATATGATTAACTCTTTAATCATATCGCGCGCTGATAACCCTACTTCATCAAGAGGCCTAGTGATACATCACCCGTATTGTATACGAGAGACAATAGTAGTCTTGGTGAACATCTCCCCTCCGCACAAGTCATGTATACTGAAATGTCATCTGTATAGCTACTTTTTACGGATAGCGTTGAACAACACTCACGTATACACACTTCTCATGTAGAAAAGACAAATACCTCATACTTTAGAACTTAACACTGAATGAAACATTAATGACACGAACACAATTCCATTTAACATTTCATTTAGGATCTGTCAAATACCATGTTCTCTAACATGTATCTATGTGATTAAAATGACAACTCCTTGTCTATGGTTTGTAAAGATTAACCATCATTTAATCCACATACTAATCTTTGATTGGTCAATTAGTGTTCCTGCTAATTACAACGGTTAGTGATTATTAAGAGTATTTATCATCTATATTATGGAGTTCTACAATTTCAAGTCCTTAACTCGAAATGATTCATAAATGCGATAAATCTCAAAGAACAAAATGATATCTTTATTAATCATCCATTACATGAAAAAAAATATAGAATAAAATTATCCTATGATTGACTTCTAGATTATTACCCTAACATATACAACTAGTAGTAGATGTAGGAAAATTAGTAAAACATGAAAGACAGTAGAACATGAAAGACAATAAATACAAATTGAAAAACAATAGTATAAGATAAAAGACAATTAGAACAAGATGAAAAACAAATAGAAGAAGGTGAAGGACAACTTGTACAACAAGATGATTATGGTACAACCCTAGTATATTAAAGACAACATGTAGAACATGAAATACGACCAGTAGAACATGAAAGACAACCAGTACAAGATGAAAGACAACCAGTAGAACATGAAAGACAAACAGTACAATATGAAGGACAATTAGAAGAAGATGATGAAAGACAACTTGTAGAACATGAAAGACAACACGTAAAAGATGAAATACAAATAGAAGAATATTACAACTAGTAGAAGATGAAACACAACTAGAAGAAGATGAAATACAACCTGTAGTATATTAAAGACAACAAGTAGTAGATGAAAGACAATCAGTAGAACATGAAAGAGAACCAGTAGAACATGGAAGACAACCAATACAAGATAAAATATAGTAGAACATGAAAGACAACTAGTAGAATATGAAAGACAACATGTACAAGATGAAATACAACCCATAGTAGATGAAAGACAACCAGTAGAACAAGAAAGACAACATGTACAACATGTAAGACAACCAGTGCAAGATGAAAGACAACTAGTATAACATGAAAGACAAACAATATACAAGATGAAAGACAACTAGTAGAATATGAATGACAACTAGTACAACTAGAAGAAGAATACAACTAGCAGTAGATGAAAGACAACTAGAAGAAGATGGTATACAACCGGTAGTAGATGAAAGACAATAAGTAGAACATGAAAGACAACCTGTTGAACATGAAAAATGACCAGTAGAACATGAAAGACAACCAATACAAGATGAAAAACAACTGGAGGAAGATGAATTACTACCAGTAGTAGATGAAAGACTACCAGTAGTAGATGAAAGACAACCAGTTAAAATGAAAGAGAACCAGTAGAACATGAAAGACTTCTAGTACATGAAGAAATACAACCAGTAGAACATCAATGACAACGAGTACAAAATGAAATACACCCAGAAGAACTGGGAAGACAAACAGTATAAGATGAAAGACAACTAAAAGAAGATGAAAGACAACTAGAAGAAGATTAAAGATAACTTGAAGAACATGAAAGACAACTAGTAAACATGAAAGACAACCAGTACAAGATGAAATAAACCTAGAAGAATATGAAATACACCTAGTAGAAGATGAAAGACAACTAGAAAAAGATGAAATACAACTCGTAGTAGATGAAAGACAACTAGTAGAACATGAAAGACAACCAACCAGTACAATGTGAATGATAATCAGTAGAAATGATAGACAAATAGAAAAATATGACAAACAACTAGTAGAAGGTGAAAGACAGCTAGAATAAGATATAATACAAGCAGTAGTAGATGAAATACAACTTGTAGAACATGAAAGACAACCAGAAGAACATGAAAGACAACCAGTACAAGATGAAAGACAACTAGTAGAACATAAAAGACATACAGTACAAGATGAAATACAACTAGAAGAAGATGAAAGACAACTTGTAGAACATGAAAGACAACTAGTAGAACTTGAAAGACAACTAGTATAAGATGAAAAACTACTATGAGTAGATGAAATACAACTAGAAGAATATGAAAAACAACTAGAAGAAAATGAAAGACAACCAGTACAACATGAAACACAACGAGTACAATATGAAAGACAACCAAAACAACAAAAAGATGAAACAGTACAACTAGTTGATGAAAGACAACTTGTAGAACATGAAAGACAACCAGTACAATATGAAAGTCATCCAGTAGAACTTGAAAGACAAACAGTACCAGATGAAAGACAACTAGAACAAGATTAAAGACAACTTGTAGGAGTCCAGCTAGTATGACATCGGTGTCATATGACACCAGCTACAAAATTGATTGGATAGATTTCAAACGACTAATCCAAACCGTTCAAACCGATTTATTTTAGTAGTGATGCGTTTACATGCAAAACAATTATATTTTCTAGTTATTTTAGTATCAAATCAAGCGGTAAAAAATGTTGAAAAATGAATGCATTAAAATTAATTTAAAAACTCACACATTTGGCCACTTGATTTGATACTAAATAAATTCGAAAAATTATAAATTTTGCATGTAAACGCACAACTATTGGAATAAATCGGCTTGAACGGTTTGGATTCACCGTTTCAAGTCAATTCGATAGGTTTTGGAGTTGGTGTTATACAGACTGAAATGACACTGATGTCATACTAGCCAGACTCAACTTGTAGAACATGAAAGACAACTAGTAGAGTATGAAAGACAACCTGTACAAGATAAAATACAACTAGAAGAAGATGAAAGACAACCAGTAGAACATGAAAGACAACTAGTAGAACAAGAAATACGACCAGTGGAACATGAAAGACAACCAGTAGAACATGAAAGACAAACAGTACAATATGAAAGACAACTACAAGAAGATGAAAGAAACTAGAAGTAGATGAAAGACAACCAGTAGAACTTGAAAGTCAACCATTACAAGATGAAATACAACTGGTAGTAGATGAAAGACAACCAGTTGAAATGAAAGAGAACCAGTAGAACATGAAAGACATCAAGTACATGAAGAAATACAACTAGTAGAACATCAACCAGTACAAGATGAAATACATCAAGTAGAACTTGGAAGACAAACAGTATAAGATGAAAGACAACTAAAAGAAGATGAAAAACAACTAGAAGAGGATTAAAGATAACTTGAAGAACACGAAAGACAGCTAATAGAACATGAAAGACATCAAGTTCAAGATGAAATACAACCAAAAGATGATGAAATACACCTAGTAGAAGATGAAAGACAACTAGAAAAAGATGAAATACAACCCGTAGTAGATGAAAGACAACCAGTAGAACATGAAAGACAACCAGTACAATATGAATGACAATCAGTAGAAATGATAGACAAACAGTACAAGATGAAAGACAACTAGAAGAATATGACAAACAACTAGTAGAAGGTGAAAGACAACTAGAAGAAGATGAAATACAAGCAGTAGTAGATGAAATACAACTTGTAGAACATGAAAGACAACCAGTACAAGATGAAAGACAACTAGTAGAACATAAAAGACATACAATACAAGATGAAATACAACTAGAAGAAGATGAAAGACAAGTTGTAAAACATGAAAGACAACTAGTAGAACTTGAAAGACAACCAGTATAAGATGAAAAACTATTATGAGTAGATGAAACACAACAAGAAGAAAATGAAAGACAACCAGTACAACATGAAACACAACCAGTACAATATGAAAGACAACCAGTAAAACTTGAAAGACAACTTGTCCAACAAGAAGAATATGACAAACAACTAGTAAAAGGTGAAAGAAAACAAGAAAAAGATGAAACACAACAACTAATAGATGAAAGACAACTTGTAGAACATGAAAGACAACCAGTACAAGATGAAAGACAACCAGAAGAAGATGAAAGACAACTCGTAGAACATGAAACACAACTAGTAGAACAAGAAAGACAACCAGTACAATATGAAACACAACCAGTAGAACATGAAAGACAACCAGAAGAAGACAAAATACAACTAGGAAAAATATGCAAAACAACTAGCAGAAGATGAAAGACAAGTAAGAAGAAGAATACAACCAGTAGAAGATGAAAGACAACTAAAAGTAGATGAAATACAACCCATAGTAGATGAAAGACAACCAGTAGAACATGAAAGACAACTAGTAGAACAAGAAATACGACCAGTGGAACAAGAAAGACAACTAGTACGAGATAAAAGACAACAAGTAGAACATGAAAGACAAACAGTACAATAAAGACAACTACAAGAAGATGAAAGAAACTAGAAGTAGATGAAAGGCAAATTGTAGATGAAAGACAACTAGTAGTAGATGAAAGACAACCAGTTGAAATGAAAGAGAACCAGTAGAACATGAAAGACTTCCAGTATATGAAGAAATACAACCAGTAGAACATCAAAGACCAGTACAACATGAAATACATCGAATAGAACTTGGAAGACAAACAGAACCAGATGAAAAACAACAAAAACAAGATGAAAGACAACTAGAAGAAGATTGAAAGATAACTTGTAGAACATGAAAGACAACTAATAGAACATGAAAGACAACAAGTTCAAGATGAAATACAACCAGAAGATGATCAAATACACCTAGTAGAAGATGAAAGACAACTAGAAAAAGATGAAATACAACCCGTAGTAGATGAAAGACAACCAGTAGAACATGAAAGACAACCAGTACAATATGAATGACAATCAGTAGAAATGATAGACAAACAGTACAAGATGAAAGACAACTAGTAGAAGGTGAAAGACAACTAGAAAAAGATGAAATACAAGCAGTAGTAGATGAAATACAACTTGTAGAACATGAAAAACAACCAGTACAAGATGAAAGACAACTAGTAGAACATAAAAGACATACAGTACAAGATGAAATACAACTAGAAGAAGATGAAAGACAACTTGTAGAATATGAAAGACAACTAGTAGAACTTGAAAGACAACCAGTATAAGATGAAAAACTACTATGAGTAGATGAAAAACAACAAGAAGAAAATGAAAGACAACCAGTACAACATGAAACACAACCAGTACAATATGAAAGACAACTAATAGAACATGAAAGACAACTTGTACAACTAGAAAAATATGACAAACAACTAGTAAAAGGTGAAAGAAAACAAGAAAAAGATGAAACACAACAACTAATAGATGAAAGACAACCAGTACAATATGAAAGACAACCAGTACAAGATGGAAGACAACCAGAAGAAGATGAAAGACAACTCGTAGAACATGAAACACAACTAGTAGAACAAGAAAGACAACCAGTACAATATGAAAACAACTAGTAGAACATGAAAGACAACCAGAAGAAGATGAAAATACAACTAGTAAAAATATAAAAAAACAACTTGAAGAAGATGAAAGACAACTTGTACAAGAAAAAAAAGAATACAACCAGTATAAGATGATAAACCACTAAAAGTAGTTGAAATACAACCTGTAGTAGATAAAAGACAACCAGTAGAACATGAAAGACAACTAGTACAAGATAAAAGACACGACCAGTGGAACATGAAAGACAACTAGTACAAGATAAAAGACAACCAGTAGAACATGAAAGACAAACAGTAAAATAATACAACTACAAGAAGATGAAAGAAACTAGAAGTAGATGAAAGGCGAAGTAAATGAAAGGCAACTAGAAGATGAAAGACAACCAGTAGAACTTGAAAGGCAACAATTACAATATGAAATACAAATTGTAATAGATGAAAGACAACCAGTAGTAGATCGAAAGACAACCAGTTGAAATGAAAGAGAACCAGTAGAACATGAAAGACTTCCAGTACATGAAGAAATACAATCAGTAGAACATCAAGGACAACCAGTACAAAATGAAATACACCCAGTAGAACTTGGAAGACAAACAGTATAAGATAAAAGATAACTAAAAGAAGATGAAAGACAACTAGAAAAGATTAAAGATAACTTTGAAGAACATGAAAGACAACTAATTGAACATGAAAGACAACAAGTTCAAGATGAAATACAACCAGAAGATGATCAAATACACCTAGTAGAAGATGAAAGACAACTAGAAAAAGATGAAATACAACCCGTAGTAGATGAAAGACAACCAGTAGAACATGAAAGACAACCAGTACAATATGAATGACAATCAGTAGAAATGATAGACAACTAGAAGAATATGACAAACAACTAGTAGAACATGAAAGACAACTAGTAGAACATGAAAGACAACCAGTAGAACATGAAAGACAACCAGAAGAACATGAAAGACAACCAGTACAAGATGAAAGACAACTAGTAGAACATAAAAGACATACAGTACAAGATGAAATACAACTAGAAGAATATATAATACAACTGGTAAAACAGGAAAGACAACTAGTAGAACTTGAAAGACAACCAGTATAAGATGAAAAACTACTATGAGTAGATGAAATACAACTAGAAGAATATGAAAAACAACTAGAAGAAAATGAAAGACAACCAGTACAACATGAAACACAACGAGTATAACAAGAAAGACAGCCAGTACAAGATAAAAGACAACTAGAAGAAGATGAAAGACAACTCGTAGAACATGAAACACAACTAGTAGAACAAGAAAGACAACCAGTACAATATGAAACACAACCAGTAGAACATGAAAGACAACCAGAAGAAGATGAAATACAACTAGAAATATATGAAAAACAACTAGAAGAAGATGACAGACAACTTGTACAACTAGAAGAAGAATACAACCAGTAGAAGATGAAAGACAACTAGAAGAAGATGAAATACAACCCGTAGTAGATGAAAGACAACCAGTAGAACATGAAAGACAACTAGTACAAGATAAAAGACAACTAGTAAAACATGAAAGACAAACAATACAAGATATAAAAGACAACGGGAAGAAGGTGAATGACAACTAGAAAAAGATGAAACACAACTTGTAGAACATGAAAGACAACTAGTAGAATATGAAAGACAACATGTACAAGATGAAATAGAACTAGAAGAAGTTGAATACAACCCGTCGTAGATGAAAGACAATCAGTGGAAAACGAAAGACAACTCGTAGAACATGAAAGACAACCAGTTCATGATGAAAGACAGTGAGTAGAACCTGAAAGACAAACAGTACAAGATGAAAGACAACTAGAATAAGATGAAATACAACTTGTACAACTAGAAAAAAAATACAAATAGCTGTAGATGAAAGACAACTAGAAGAAGATGATATTCAACTCACAGTAGATGAAAGACAAAAAGTAGAACGTGAAAAATGATCAGTAGAACATGAAAGACAACAGTACAAGATAAAAGGCAACTAGTAGTACATGAAATACTAATAATACAGTATGAAAGAAAACTAGAAGAAGAAGAAAGATAACTTGTAGAACATGAAAGACAATCAGTACAAGATGATATGCAAATAGAAGAAGATGAAATACAACTAGTAGAAGATTAAAGACAACTAGAAAAAGATGAAACACAACAACTAGTAGATGAAAGACAACAAGAAGAATATGACAAACAACTACTAGAAGGTGAAAGACAACTAGAAAAATATGAAACACAACTAGTACAACATGAAAAACAACTAGTACAATATGAAAGACAAGTAGTAGAACATGAAAGACAACTAGTACAAGAAGATGAAAGACAACTAGAAGAAGATGAGACAACTTATAGAACATGAAAGACAACCAGTAGAACATGAAAGACAACCAGTACAAGATGAAACACAACTAGAAGAAGGTGAAATACAACTTGAAGAATATGAAGACAACTTGTAAAACTTGAAAGACGAACAGTAAAATATGAAAGACAACCAGAGAAGAGGAAAAAAAACTAAAAGAGGATGAAAGACAACTTGTAAAACACGAAAGACAACCAGTAGAACATGAAAGACAATCAGTACAAGATGAAATACAAATAGAAGAAGATGAAATACAACTGGTAGAACATGAAAGACAGTAGAAGAAGATGAAAAACAACCCGTACTAGATGAAAGACAGTAGAAGAAGAGAAAATACAACTAGTAGAACATGAAAGAGTACCAGTATAAGATGAAATACCAGCAGAAGAAGATGAAATACACCAGTAGAAGATGAAAGACAACCAGTAGTAGATGAAAGACAACCAACAGTAGAACATGAAAGACAACTAGTGGAAGGTGAAAGACAACTAGAAGAAGATGAAGTACAATCATTAGAAGATGAAATAGAACTTGTAAAACATGAAAGACAACAGGTATAACGTGAAATACAACCAGTACACGATGAAAGACAACTAGAAGAAGATGAAACACATCCAATAGTAGATGAAAGACAACTTCTAGAACATTAAAGACAACCAGTAGAATATGAAAGACAAATAGTTTAATATGAATGACAACTAGAAGAAGATGAAAAGAAGAAGATGAACTACAACAAGTAGAATATGAATGACAATTGGAAGAAGATTAAATACAACTCGGAGTAGATGAAAGACAACTAGTAGTAGATAAAAGACAACCAGTAGAAAATGAAAAACAACCAGTACAAGAAAAATGACAATAAGTAGAAATGATAGACAAATAGTACAAGACGAAAGACAACTAGCAGTATATGAAAGACAACTAGCAGTAGATGAAAGACAACTAGAAGAAGATTACAACAAGTAATAGATGTAGGAAAACTTGTAAAACATGGAAGACAACCAGTAGAACATGAAAGACAACCAGTACAAATTGAAAGACAACTATTAGAACATGAAAGACAAACAGTATAAGATAAAAGACAATTAAAGAAGATGAAAAACAAATAGAAGAAGATGAAGGACAACTTGTACAACAAGATGAAGATGGTATAAAACCCGTAGTAGATAGACAACCAGTAGAACATGAAATCAGTACAAAATGAAAGACAAACAGTGGAACATGAAAGACAAACAGTACAATATGAAGGACAACTAGAAGAAGATGAAAGGCATAAAACATGAAAGACAACCAGTAGAACATGGAAGACAACAAGTAAAAAATGAAACACAATTAGAAGAATATTACAACTAGTGGAAGATGAAACACAATTAAAAGAAGATAAAATACAACATGTAGTTGATGAAAGAAAATATGTAGTAGATGAAAGACAATCAGTAGAACATGAAAGAGAACCAGTAGAACATGGAAGACAACCAATACAAGATGAAATATAGTAGAACATGAAAGACAACTAGTAGAATATGAAAGACAACATGTACAAGATGAAATACAACTAGAAGAAGATGAAATACAACCCGTAGTAGATGAAAGGTAACCCAGTAGAACATGAAAGACAACCTGTACAACATGCAAGACAACCAGTGCAAGATGAAAGACAACTAGTATAACATGAAATACAATCAATATAAAAGATAAAAGACAACTAATAGAATATGAATGACAACTAGAAGAAGAATACAACTAGCAGTAGATGAAAGACAACTAGAAGAAGATGGTATACAACCGGTAGTAGATGAAAGACAATAAGTAGAACATGAAAGAACGTGAAAAACGACCAGTAGAACATGAAAGACAACCAGTACAAGATGAAAAACAACTTGAAGAAGATGAATTACCACTAGAAAAAGATGAAATAAAACTTGTAGAACTTGAAACACACCCAGTAGAACATGAAAGACAACCAGTACAAGATGAAAGTCATCCAGTAGAACTTGAAAGACAAACAGTACAAGATGAAAGACAACTAGAAGAAAATGAAAGACAACTAGAAGAAGATGAAAGACAACTTGTAAAAGATGAAATACAACCCGTAGTAGATGAAAGACAACCAGTAGAACATGAAAGACAACTAGTAGAACAAGAAATACGACCAGTGGAACATGAAAGACAACTAGTACAAGATAAAAGACAACCAGTAGAACATGAAAGACAAACAGTACAATATGAAAGACAACTACAAGAAGATGAAAGAAACTAGAAGTAGATGAAAGGCAACTTGTAGATGAAAGACAACCAGTAGAACTTGAAAGTCAACCATTACAAGATGAAATACAACTGGTAGTAGATGAAAGACAACCAGTAGTAGATGAAAGACAACCAGTTGAAATGAAAGAGAACCAGTAGAACATGAAAGACTTCCAGTACATGAAGAAATACAACCAGTAGAACATCAACTAGTACAAGATGAAATACATCTAGTAGAACTTGGAAGACAAACAGTATAAGATGAAAGATAACTTTGAAGAACATGAAAGACAACAAGTTCAAGATGAAATACAACCAGAAGATGATCAAATACACCTAGTAGAAGATCAAAGACAACTAGAAAAAGATGAAATACAACCCATAGTAGATTAAAGAAGTACAACATGAAAGAGAACCAGTACAATATGAATGACAATCAGTAGAAATGATAGACAAACAGTACAAGATGAAAGACAACTAGAAGAATATGACAAACAACTAGTAGAAGGTTAAAGACAACTAGAAGAAGATGAAATACAAGCAGTAGTAGATGAAATACAACTTATAGAACATGAAAGACAACCAGAAGAACATGAAAGACAACCAGTACAAGATGAAAGACATACAGTACAAGATGAAATACAACTAGAAGAAGATGAAAGACAAGTTGTAGAACATGAAAGACAACTAGTAGAACTTGAAAGACAACTAGTATAAGATGAAAAACTACTATGAGTAGATGAAATACAACTAGAAGAATATGAAAAACAACTAGAAGAAAATGAAAGACAACCAGTACAACATGAAACACAACCAGTACAATATGAAAGACAACCAGTAGAACAAGAAAGACAACTTGTACAACTAGAAGAATATGACAAACAACTAGTAGAAGGTGAAAGAAAACAAGAAAAAGATGAAACACAACAACTAGTAGATGAAAGACAACTTGTAGAAAACCAGTAGAACATGAAAGACAACCAGTACAAGATGAAAGACAACTAGAAGAAGATGAAAGACAACTCGTAGAACATGAAACACAACTAGTAGAACAAGAAAGACAACCAGTACAATATGAAACACAACCAGTAGAACATGAAAGACAACCAGAAGAAGATGAAATACAACTAGAAGAATATGAAAAACAACTAGAAGAAGATGAAAGACAACTTGTACAACTAGAAGAAGAATACAACCAGTAGAAGATGAAAGACAACTAAAAGTAGATGAAATACAACCCGTAGTAGATGAAAGACAACAAGTAGATGACAGAGAACCAGTAGAACATGAAAGAGAACCAGTAGAATATGGAAGACAACCAACACAAGATGAAATATAATAGAACATGAAAGTTAACTAGTAGAATACAACTAGTAGAATATGAAAGACAACATGTACAAGATGAAATACAATTAGAAGAAGATGAAATACAACTCATAGTAGATGAAAGACAATCATTAGAACATAAAAGACAACATGTACAACAAGGAAAACAACCAGTGCAAGATGAAAGACAACTAGTAGAACTTGAAAGACAAACAATATACAAGATGAAAGACAACTAGTAGAATATGAATACAACTAGACAGCTAGTACAACTAGAAGAAGAATACAACTTGTAGTAGATGAAAAACAACTAGAAGAAGATGGTATACAACCCGTAGTAGATGAAAGGTAACAAGTAGAACATGAAAGACAACCTGTAGAATGTGAAAAACGACCAGTAGAACATGAAAAACAACCAGTTCAAGATGAAAAACAAATTAAAGAAGATTAATTACCACTAGAAAAAAGATGAAATAAAACTTGTAGAACTTGAAACACACCCAGTAGAACATGAAAGACAAACAGTACAAGATGAAAGACAACTAGAAGAAGATGAAAGACAACTAGAAGAAGATTAAAGACAACTTGTAGAACATGAAAGACAACTAGTAGAATATGAAAGACAACCTGTACAAGATGAAATACAACTAGAAGAAGATGAAATACAACCCGTAGTAGATGAAAGACAACCAGTAGAACATGAAAGACAACTAGTAGAACAAGAAATACGACCAGTGGAACATGAAAGACAACTAGTACATGATGAAAGACAACCAGTAGAATATGAAAGACAAACAATACAATATGAAAGACAACTACAAGAAGATGAAAGAAACTAGAAGTAGATGAAAGGCAACTTGTAGATGAAAGACAACCTGTAGAACTTGAAAGGCAACCATTACAAGATGAAATACAACTGGTAGTAGATGAAAGACAACCAGTAGTAGATGAAAGACAACCAGTTGAAATGAAAGAGAACCAGTAGAACATGAAAGACTAGTACATGAAGAAATACAACCAGTAGAACATCAACCAGTACAAGATGAAATACATCCAGTAGAACTTGGAAGACAAACAGTATAAGATGAAAGACAACTAGAAGAAGATTAATGATAACTTGTAGAACATGAAAGACAACTAATAGAACATGAAAGACAACAAGTTCAAGATGAAATACAACCAGAAGATGATCAAATACACCTAGTAGAAGATGAAAGACAACTCGTAGAACATGAAACACAACTAGTAGAACAAGAAAGACAACCAGTACAATTTGAAACACAACCAGTAGAACATGAAAGACAACCAGAAGAAGATGAAATACAACTAGAAATATATGAAAAACAACTAGAAGAAGATGACAGACAACTTGTACAACTAGAAGAAGAATACAACCTGTAGAAGATGAAAGACAACTTAAAAAAGATGAAATACAACCTGTAGTAGATGAAAGACAACCAGTAGAACATGAAAGACAACTAGTAGAACAAGAAATACGACCAGTGGAACATGAAAGACAACTAGTACAAGATAAAAGACAACCAGTAGAACATGAAAGACAAACAGTACAATATGAAAGACAACTACAAGAAGATGAAAGAAACTAGAAGTAGATGAAAGACAACCAGTAGAACTTGAAAGGCAACCATTACAAGATGAAATACAACTGGTAGTAGATGAAAGACAACCAGTTGAAATGAAAGAGAACTAGTAGAACATGAAAGACATCCAGTACATGAAGAAATACAACCAGTAGAACATCAAAGACAACCAGTACAAGATGAAATACATCCAGTAGAACTTGGAAGACAAACAGTACCAGATGAAAGACAACTAGAAGAAGATTAATGATAACTTGTAGAACATGAAAGACAACTAATAGAACATGAAAGACAACAAGTTCAAGATGAAATACAACCAGAAGATGATCAAATACACCTAGTAAAAGATGAAAGACAACTCGTAGAACATGAAACACAACTAGTAGAACAAGAAAGACAACCAGTACAATATGAAACACAACCAGTAGAACATGAAAGACAACCAGAAGAAGATGAAATACAACTAGAAGAATATGAAAAACAACTAGAAGAAGATGAAAGACAACTTGTACAACTAGAAGAAGAATACAACCAGTAGAAGATGAAAGACAACTAAAAGTAGATGAAATACAACCCGTAGTAGATGAAAGACAACCAGTAGAACATGAAAGACAACTAGTAGAACAAGAAATACGACTAGTGGAACAAGAAAGACAACTAGTACAAGATAAAAGACAACCAGTAGAACATGAAAGACAAACTGTACAATAATACAACTACAAGAAGATGAAAGAACAACTAGAAGTAGATGAAAGACAACCAGTAGAACTTGAAAGGCAACAATTACAAGATGAAATACAACTGGTAGTAGATGAAAGACAACCAGTTGAAATGAAAGAGAACCAGTAGAACATGAAAGACATCCAGTACATGAAGAAATACAATCAGTAGAACATCAAGGACAACCAGTACAAGATGAAATACACCCAGTAGAACTAGGAAGACAAACAGTATAAGATAAAAAGACAACTAAAAGAAGATGAAAGACAACTAGAAGAATATTAAAGATAACTTTGAAGAATATGAAAGACAACAAGTTCAAGATGAAATACAACTAGAAAATGATCAAATACGCCTAGTAGAAGATGAAAAACAACTAGAAAAAGATGAAATACAACCCATAATAGATGAAAGACAACCAGTAGAACATGAAAGACAACCAGTACAATATGAATGACAATCAGTAGAAATGATAGACAAACAGTACAAGATGATAGACAACCCGTAGTAGATGAAAGACAACTTGTTGAACATGAAAGACAACTTGTTGAACATGAAAGACAACCAGTACAACATGAAAGACAACTTGTTGAACATGAAAGACAACCAGTACAACATGAAAGACAACTAGTACAATATGAAAGACAAGTAGTAGAACATGAAAGACAACTAGTACAAGAAGAAAGACAACTAGAAGAAGATGAAAGACAACTTGTAGAACTTGAAAGGCAACCAGTAGAACATGAAAGACAACCAGTACAAGATGTAAAACAACTAGAAGAAGATGAAATATAACTAGAAGAATATGAAAAACAACTAGAAGAAGATGAAATACAACCAGTAGAACATTAAAGACTACAAGATGAAATACTAATAGAAGAAGATGAAATACAACTAGAAGAATATGAAAAACAACTAGAAAAAGATGAAAGACAACTTGTAGAACATGAAAAACAACCAGTAGAACATGAAAGACAATCAGTACAAGATGAAATATAAATAGAAGAAGATGAAATACAACTAATAGAAGAAGAAAGACAACTTGAAGAAGATGAAATACAACCCGTAATAGATGAAAGACAACCAGTACAATATGAAAGACAAACGGTAGAAATGATTGACAAATAGTACTAGATGAAAGACAACTAAAAGAATATGACAAACAACTAGTAGAAGGTGAAAGACAACTAAAAGAAGATGAAACACAACAACTTGTAGATGAAAGACAACTTGTAGAACATGAAAGACAGTAGAACATGAAAAACAACAAGTACAACATGAAATAAAACCAGTAGAACATGAAAGAAAACTAGTACAATAAGAAAGACAACTAGAAGAAGATGAAAAACAACTTATAGAAAATGAAAGACAACCAGTAGAACATGAAAACAACTAGTACAAGATGAAAAAACAACTAGAAGAAGATGAAATACAACTAGAAGAATATGAAAGACAACTTGTAAAACTTGAAAGACATCCAGTAGAACTAGAAGAATATGAAAGATGAACAGTAAAATATGAAAGACAATTGTAGAACACGAAAAAGACAACCAGTACAACATGAAAGACAATCAGTACAACATGAAATACAAATAGAAGAAGATGAAATACAACTGGTAGAACATGAAAGACAACTAGAAGAAGATGAAAAACTACCCGTACTAGATGAAAGATAGCCAGTAGTAGATGAAAGACAACCAGTACAATATGAAAGACAAACAGTAGAAAAGATTGACAACCAGTACTAGATGAAAGACAACTAGAAGAATATGAAACAACTAGTAGTTAAATAACTTGTAGAACATGAAAGACAACCCGTAGAACATGAAAGAAACCAGTAGAACATGAAAGACAACCAGTACAAATAGAAAGACAACTAAAAGAGGAGGAAAGACTACTTGTAGAACATGAAAGACACTCAGTATAAGATGAAATACAAATAGAAGAAAATGATATACAACTAGTAGAAGATGAAAGACAACTAGAAGAAGATGAAATACAACCCGTAGTAAATGAAAGATAATCAGTAGTAGATGAAATACGACAACTAGTAGAAC
The DNA here is from genome assembly GCA_011114355.1 of Carex littledalei. Classification (NCBI taxonomy): domain Eukaryota; kingdom Viridiplantae; phylum Streptophyta; class Magnoliopsida; order Poales; family Cyperaceae; genus Carex; species Carex littledalei. The sequence goes on along the minus strand of CM022092.1, from coordinate 3,238,126 downwards.
ATGAAAGAGAACTAGTACAAGATGAAAGACAAGTTGTAGAACACGAAAGACAACTTGAAGAATATAAAATCAACTAGTAGAAGGTGAAACACAACAAGAAGAAGATGAAAAAATAACTAGAAGAAGATGAAAAACAACTAGTAGTACTTGAAAGACAACCAGTAGAAGATGAAAGACAACTAAAATAAATTGAAATACAACTAGAAGAATATGAAAAACAACTAGTACATGGTGAAAAACATCTAGAAGAAGATGAAACACAACAACTAGTAAATGAAAACTTGTAGAACATGAAAGACAACCAGTAGAACATGAATGATAACCAACCAGTAGAACATGAAAGACAACCAGTACAAGAAAAAAGACAACTAGAAGAAGATGAAAGACTACTTGTAGAACATGAAAGACAACCAGCGGAATATGAAACACAACCAGTACAAGATGAAAAAAAAATAGAAGATAAATACAACTAGAAGAATATGAAAAACAACTAGAAAAAGATGACAAACAACTTGTACAACTAGAAAAAGAATACAACTAGTAGAAAATGATAGACAACTAGAAGAAGACGAAATACTACCCGTAGTAGATGAAAGACAACTAGTTGAACATGAAAGACAACTTGTAAAACATGAAAGACAACCAGTATAATATGAAAGACAACCTGTACAACATTAAATACGACTAGAAAAAGATGAAATACAACTCGTCGTAGATGAAAGACAACCAGTAGAACATGAAAGACAACATGTAGAACATAAAAGACATCAAGTGCAAGATAAAGGACAACAAGTAGAACATGAAAGACAAACAGTACAAAATGAAAGACAACAAGAAGAAAATGAAAGACAACTTGTAGATGTAAGACAACAAGAAGAACATGAAAGACAACATGTAGAACATGAAAGACAACAAGAAGAAGATGAAAGACAACTAGAAGAAGAATACAACTACCAGTAGATGAAAAACAACTAGAAGAAGATGGTATACTACCCATAGAAGATGAAAGGCAACCAGTAGAACATGAAAGACAAACAGTACAATATGAAAGAAACTAGAAGAAGATGAAAGACAACTTGTAGAATATGAAAGACAATTAGTAGAACATGAAAGACAACCAGTATAAATTAAATACAAATAGAAGAAGACGAAATGCAACTAGTAGAAAGGGAAAGACAACTAGAAGAAGATGAAATACAATCCGTAGTAGATGAAAGACAACCAGTAGTCGATGAAAGACAACCAGTAGAACATGAAAGCCAACCAGCACAAGATGAAAGACAAGCAGTAGAAGAAGATGAAAGACAACTAGAAGAAGATGAATACAATTTGTAGAACTTGAAGGACAACTAGTAGAACATGAAAGACAACCAGTATAAGATGAAATAAACCAAGAAGAATATGAAATACACCTAGTAGAAGATGAAAGACAACTAGAAAAAGTTGAAATACAACCCGTAGTAGATGAAAGACAACCAGTACAATATAAAAGAGAACAAGTAGAAATGATAGACAAACAGTACAAGATGAAAGACAACTAGAAGAAGATGAAAGACAAGCAACTATAGTAGAAGGTGAAAAACAACTAGAAGAAGATGAAATACAACTAGTAGTACATGAAAGACAACCAATAGGACATGAATGACAACCAGTACACGACAAAAGACAACTAGAAGTAGATGAAATACAACCAGTAGTAGATGAAAGACAACTTGTAGAACATGAAACACAACCAGTAGAACATGAAAGAAAATTAGTACAATATGAAAGACAACAAGTAGAAATGATAGACAAACAGTACAAGATGAAAGACAACTAGAAGAATATGACAAGCAACTAGTAGAAGATGAAATACAATCAGTAGTAAAATGTAATACAACTTGTAAAACATGAAAGACAACCAATAGAACATGAATGACAACCAGCACATGACGAAAGATAGAAGTAGATAAAATACAACTATTAGTAGATGAAAGACAACTTGCAGAACATGAAAGATAACCAGTAGAACATGAAAGACGACTAGTACAAGATGAAAGACAACTAATAGAACATGAAAGACAAACAGTACAAGATGAAAGACAATTTGAAGAAGTTGAAAAACAACTAGAAGAAGATGAAAGACAACTAGTAGAATATGAAAGACAACTAGTAGAATATAAAAGACAACCAGTACAAGATAAAATACAAATTAAAGAAGATGAAATACGACTAGTAGAAGATGAAAGACAACTAGAAGAAAGAGAACCAGTAGTAGATGAAAAACAACAAGAAGAATTTGAAAGACAACCAGTAGAACATGAAATACGACTAGTGGAACATAGACAACCAGTAAAGATGAAAGACAACAAATACAACATGAAAGACAGACAATACAATATGAAAGACAACTAGAAGAAGATGAAAGAAAACTAAAAGAAGATGAAAGAAAACTAGAAGAAAATGAAAGGCAACTTGTAGAACATGAAAGACAACCAGTAGAACATGAAAGACAACCAGTACAAGATTATATACAAGAGAAGGGTTCAAATGCTTCCGTTTTTTGTGCCTCCACCATGCCTCAATTTTTATAAACTTTAATAACTCAAAACTCAAAACTTAAAAGTCAAAATAAAACCGTTAGATATGATCTACATTATTTTAGCTATGCACATGTAAATAATTATAACATTTCAATTTTGTTTTGGTTGTCATCAAGAGCTTGCAAAAAATGTACTAATGTGAATAATTTCTAGACATTGATTTTTCAACTTATTGATTCACATAAAAACAAAATTAAAATGTGATAATTTTTTATGAGCACGTAGAGAAAATAACATAGATTAAATCTAACGGTTTTTATTTTGACTTTTAAGTTATAAATTTCGAGTTATTAAAGTTTTTAAAAATGGAGGCATGGTGGAGGCACAAAAAATAGAAGAAGATGAAAGACATCTAGAAGAAGATGAAGTACAACCCGAAGTAGATGAAAGAGAACCAGTATTAGATGAAAGACAACAAGTAGATCATGAATGGGAACCAGTAGAGCATGAAAGACAACCAGTAGAAGATAAAAGACAAGCAGTACAACATGATAGACAAACAATACAAGATGAAAGACAACTAGAAGAATATGACAAGCAACTAGGAGAAGGTGAAAGACAAACTAGAAGAAGATGAAATACAACTTGTAAAACATGAAAGACAACCAGTAGAACATGAATGACAACCAGTACACGACAAAAGACAACTAGAAGTAGATGAAATACAACCAGTATAGATGAAAGACAACCAGTAGAACATGAAAGAAAACCAGTACAATATGAAAGACAACAAGTAGAAATGATAGACAAACAGTACAAGATGAAAGACAACTAGAAGAATATGACAAACAACAAGTAGAAGGTGAAAGACAACTAGAAGAAGATGAAATACAACCAGTAGATGAAATACAACTTGTAAAACATGAAAGACAACCAGTAGAACATGAATAACAACCAGCACATGACGAAAGAAAACTAGAAGTATGATTGCCGTCCATCTCCTAGGGAGATCGGGAACAGGCGAAGACGAAGGTCGTCTGGTGTGACTCCATTCACCTTGATCGCGTTGCAAGCATTCTTGAACTTGTTGAGGTGAATCTGAGGGTTCTCGTTTGGTCTTCCTTCAAAAATGCTCCTAGTCACCAAGTTGACATATGTGTTCTTGATGTCGAAATTGTTTGCCTCTATCTCAGGCATTATGACGCTACTTTGATCCATCGGCTCTTGGAGAAGGGCGAAGTCCCTTAGCGGCCGTGAAGTGTTGGTTGTTGCTGCCTATCCTGCATTGGGAGGTTGGTTGACCGTCCCAGCAGGTGGTGGCACGTTCAGAGGTGGATCGGCGATGACTGGAGGAACGTTAGCGTTGCTCATGTTGATTAGACTTGAAGCTAGCTCGTCTAAAGTTACGCCTTCCTTGGTTTGGCGAGTAACCTTCGCCTTAGGTTTAGAAGAAGGTAAGATAACGTCCTTCTTATTGGAATTGTTAGTGGTACGGGGCTTGGAAGCTCCCGCCAGCGTGACAATCTACAAGAAGAATATTAAGATACCTTTCTCCTGAAGATAGAGAAATAAAAATATGCAAGTGCTGAAAATAAATATGCAACTATCCTAATTAATATTTTTGGAGTTTTTATGCAATAAAAATGCTGAAAAGAAAATATGCAAAGATTAAACTAATCCTAATTAATATTTTTCGGGTTTTTATGCAAATAAGATACTAAAAATAAAATACAGAAAAGTAAAGATACAATTGACCTGGTCCCAGTTATTATGTTAGACACCTAATGACAGTGCAAGAATTTCTCGAAGGGAGAATTCTTACTCTATCCTCGGCAACAGCTCCAAAAAGCTTGATGAACCAAAATGGTACTACTACTTTTAGTATAAATTAATATACCTTTTAACCCTAATTTCTACTTACGTTTAGATCACAAGCGAATGATCCTACCGTGTAATATAATTGGGGTGTCGATCCACAGGAATAGTGAGAGATAGTGAGATTATAAACACTTCTCACTAGTCTAGGTACTCCAGTTGGTTGAAAACAGTTTAGAAAATAATTTTATAATAGTTTTGAAAATAGTTTGTTGGGTTCAATATCCTAAAGTTGTAAGCGGTGACGCTAATTGTGCTAAGCTTAGAATTAAACAATTAAATAGAGATTCTTTAGGGTTCAAGTTTCTCCTTCTAAATTATGCAAAATATATATTTCTGACGTCTTCCCACCCCGCATGCGGCCTGTCACCCAGTATGCGGCATAGAATTGCCCCCACAACTACCCCGCATGCGGCACTGTCACTACCCTGCAGGGCGTGCTGGGTTTCTGTATACGTGATTTGAAAGGTTTTCTGATCTTGGCTTTTGGGCTAATAGTTTAGAGTGTTATAAGTTAACTTTCTCACACAAACCTAATTGTTCATATCATATTCTACCCCTCAATTGATTATCCCAAAGACCCTACATAATCTATGTGTTTCCTAATATAACTTAAATTACAATTTACGCTATCTTACCAAGGGTTCTAACCCTAGTCTTTGAACCGCTGCCATGAATCGTTAGCCTAGGCGCCAGTACTTACATGTTTGTCCCTCACACAAGGACGCAACGACTATAGCTTAGGTGTCAGTACTTACATGTTTGTCCCTCACACAAGGACGCAACGACTTAGATTACTTAGGCATATAGTAGACAGAACTATGTATGCAAAGATACCATAAAAAGGGATTTAAAATAATATAGGAAACTCAAATCAACATACCCAAAACATAAATATATATTAAAACATAACAAAGAATTCGATTATAAACCCTCACCCTAGAGATGAGAAGTTTAGTTCATCATGGCCATGGCAAAATAAAAGAAATAAAATATGAAGAACATAGAGTACAATCTAATTGAAGATTGAAGAACCCTTGCCTCCTTAGATGACGTCTTCTTCTCTTGCTCGGCTTCCGATGACTACTCTTCTCTCTAAGTAACTCTCTAACCTAACCTAGCATGAGGATGCTAATCGATTCAATGGACTTAACACAATTAAACACACACACTAAAATCAATTACAAGAGGCTTTTATAGTCTTCCTAAAGGAGGGGGTGAGTAGTGGGAGTAGTGGAGAAGGTGGAGACTTAAAGTGCACTTCAAGTTTGCTAAAAATAGCATTCTAAACTTGGCATTGAAGCAGTCACTCCTTTCTAGAAGAATTTTGCCGAAATTAGCATCGACGGTGGAGATTTGATCAGAATCTGAACAGTCCACGGATTAAGTCCATCGTGCGACATAGATGTATGTCGCATGCGGCATAGGTTGAACCCGCACGACCTCCTGACTTAGCGGATTTTCTATAATTTCGCCATTTAGCATGTTGTGCTTCGTGTGAGGTGTTGCATGCTCCTGGCGGTGCATTGATTTGGTGCTAACTTCAGAAATCGTCTAAATTCAACATATTTGATCCATTTTTGGCCTAAATACGTAATTTTCTCCAAAACCTGCCAAAATAGCCTAAAAACACGTTCGCGATAAATAAAATATATGGATTTTCGCTAATAAAATATATGATGCCCTGATTAATTTTTGGTCCATTTTCGACATATTTGATCCATTTTTAGCCTAATTAATTTTTTGCCCTGATTTGATGCTAACTTCTGCTTTTGGCCATTTACCGCAATAAAAGATATGGATTTTCGCTATATGTTTTGGCCCGATCAGACATTTAGAGTATTCATTAACTCCTGTATAGAGTTCCACAATTCCAGGTCCTCAAACTGAATGATCTATAAGTAATGAAATACTCAAGGAACAAAATGATAAACAAAATCATCCAATTACATGAACAAAACTTAGAATACAATCATCCTATATATTCCTTCAATATTACAGGTAGAACCATTGGCTATTTGGACAGGTGGTTGTGAAGTAGTGGTAAGTCCTGACAGTATACTTTTGTTACCAATCATATGGTCAGTAGCACCTGAATCAACAATCTATGATGGTCTTGACACTACAAAACAGTTGGAAATCATATCTGAGTGGCTAAAGTAGCCCTCGAAATCTGTCTAAGAGGTCATGTCGGCACGAGTGAAGCCCAACTGCTCAAGTCGCTGAACAATTGTAGCAACTTCATCTAAATTGGAGCGTTCGCAAGGTGATTGATCGACAGGGGCCACCTGAGCACGAGGAGGGAGTGGAGAACCCTTAGGGCGCTTCGGGCAGTCCCACTTCATGTGACCTCACTCTTTGCAATAATGACACTGCACATTCTTTGAGCACCTAATATCTAGATCAATCTCCATTTGAATCTGGAGTTAGAGAGCGGTCTTTGTGTGGTGGATCACACAACTTGCGAGTCAGATTGAAAACAGCAGAGTACAACAGCTTGGGCTGATCGGAGCTACAGTAACCGCCCAGATGAACAGTGCGCTACAGTGCGACTATAGGGCGGAACAGTGTAGCGCTAGGTTTTGGTCCGAGGGCGGTGACTAGGTTTTGGTCAGGACTCTGATACCATGAAAGTGAAAATTGGAAATTTCTATATATCTCAATTAACAATACTGTACAAATATATAGACCAAAGGAAAATCTAAAATAGAAAAGAACCGTTATTTTTTAATTACAGCTATTATCTAATTACTATGATTTCTTTCCGTGTAGAACCTTTCTTAGTATGACAATTACAAAGATGTGAGAACTTCATTCAATCAATATGAATATTACAAACATTAACCCAAGTAATAATCCCAAACCAGCTGAGATGTAGCCAGCGAAAAATACACGTTATTCCTGCATAACATAAACCTTGAGTTGAACTGGAAGGCAAACTCAAATTTTAGTTTATTTATTTTTAATGTGACAACTGCTGTGACGCGAAGGCACCATTTTTTATCTTTTAGCAATAGGCAAGTTCCAACTTCAAAATGGATATGAACAATTCAAAATTTCATATCAATTGCTGCACCATCTGCCCTAAAGGAAATCATGCATTGAGAGAAAGACATGCGAAGGATAAAGTAGAAAAAAAAAAAAATGTAAAGGGTAAATTTGACTTTATTATTCTTAATTAGATGTTAATTAAGATTTTTTAATAATTTTATTAAAGTTAATATGAGATTAATTACATGAGTAGATAAGAAAAAATTACAAAAATTGAGAGGTGAATAAGATAAATTTAAGTCTCTAGACAAATAAGAAACTACATAAGTTATAAAGGGTACATTAAAAAATTCTCTTAAAAAAAATACCAAATGTGTTCTGCAATTTATTAGAATATCTCCATGTAATTTGCACCTTAAACTTTTGCGCATGCATTTGGGCGTAATAAGTATCTTTCTGAGTTGTTACAATAATGATGCTGCATCATACTTCTTATTCCAAACAACAAATTCCTATTCGCAATTGTTGATCTAGTTGATGAAATGTTAGCATTCATTGATCCCGCCCAATTGCCATGCGCTTCTGGTAAAGGTTTGTCTCAATTTTTTGTGATTAATAATTTCAAGTTCTGCTTCGGATAATACTTCCCTTTTCCGAATTGTAATGGATTCCAAATCTTCCGGTAGTGGAATCATTGACATAGACATTAGTGTTTAATGCACAATTGAATACTCTGTACTTCTTTTATTTTCAATCAAATATGAGATGAGAATTAGAACATTTTTAACTTGCTCCAATAACATTTTTTTAGTTTTGAACTTGCGATTTTTTTTACATGAAGAGTAATAACTTAGTCAACCTTGCAATGTGCGATTCTCAATTTTTTTTTTAATTTTTTTTAGTAAACAAGCTTTTAATTTTGCTTGTTGCTTTAAAGTTTTGAAGTTATAAGGATGTCATTATCATCACAAAAAGATCACATCACTTTCACGGATACTAAAAGCAATACACCGAGCACCGACGCATCAGAAAAACTACGTCCAGTCTAGTTACTCGAGACATTATTTTTCTGAAGGTCACAGGTTTGATATTTAGTCTACTCTGGGGAGTAGGGATAATTTGAAGAATGTGACTTTCAACTTCATGCTAAAAAAATAAACAATGCACTAAACACTCCATCTTTTTTAGGTAATAATCCATCTCACAATGGTCTACAATTAAAGTTGCAAAGTCGATCCAGAGAATCTTGCAATAAAGCTGCTACTACGTTAAAGCAAGACATACTCTGCCGTACAACAAAAAACTTTTCTTAGGGTACGTTTGGGTGACACAGGAATAGCGCTAACTCAGGAATAGCTGTTATTCCTGGCGAGCTATTCTTAACACAACACGTTTGGGTAAAAAAAAACGCTATTTTTAACAAAGGAATAGCACGGGTTAGCTGCTATTCCGCTATTCCTATAGGCTACGTTTGGATGCACTCTAGAATAGCTACTGTTTAGAATAGTAAATAAGAACAGCTACTGTTTAAGAACAGTGCTAACTCGAGCTATTCGGAATAGTGAAAAAGTTGTTTGGATTGCATATTAGGAATAGAGTTTGGAGGGAATGAATAGAATAATAATTTATGTGTTAGATTAAATCTTTTTATTAATACGTAATATAAAAATCTTTTTATCCAATACGTAATATAATATTAATTTAATTATTAAATAAAATATTAGATTAAATATAATATAATTATTAGATTAAATATAATACAATATAATATTAATTTAAATATTAAATGTAATATAATATTATTTTAAATATTAGATTAGTATTAAATAAAATATTATATTAAATATAATATAATATTAGATTAAATATAATACAATATAATATTAATTTAATTATTAAATGTAATATAATACTATTTTAAATATTCGATTGGTATTAAATAAAATATTAGAGTAAATATAATATAATATTAGATTAAATAAAATACAATATAATATTAATTTAAATGTTCAATGTAATATAATATTATTTTAAATATTAGATTAGTATTAAATAAAATATTATATTAAATATAATATAATATTAGTTAAATATAATACAATATAATATTATTTTAAATATTAGATTAGTATTAAATAAAATATTATATTATATTATTATATTAAATATAATATAATATTAGTTTAAATATAATACAATATAATATTAATTTAATTATTAAATGTAATATAATATTATTTTAAATATTAGATTAGTATTAAATAAAATATTATATTAAATATAATATAATATAATATTAATTTAAATGTTAAATGTAATATAATATTATTTTAAATATTAGATTAGTATTAAATATAATATAATATAATATTAGTTTAAATATAATACAATATAATATTAATTTAATTATTAAATGTAATATAATATTATTGTAAATAATAGATTAGTATTAAATAAAATATTATATTTATTATTATATTAAATATAATATAATATTAGTTTAAATATAATACAATATAATATTAATTTAATTATTAAATGTAATATAATATTATTTGAAATATTAGATTAGTATTAAATAAAATATTAGATTAAATATAATACAATATAATATTAATTTAAATGTTAAATGTAATATAATATAATATTATTTTAAATATTAGATTAGTATTATATAAACTACTAGATTAAATATAATATAATATTAGATTAAATATAATACAATATAATATTAATTTAAATGTTAAATGTAATATAATATTATTTTAAATGTTAGATTAGTATTAAATAAACTATTAGATTAAATATAATACAATATAATATTAATTTATATGTTAAATGTAATATAATATTATTTTAAATGTTAGATTAGTATTAATATTGAAAGCTCCAATCGCTATTCCAACTTTTTGTTAGAATAGCGGAACAAGGCTATTCTTCTTGTTCCGAATAGCAAGTAGTACGTTTGGTTGCTCAAGCTATTCGAATAGCAATGCTATTCTAAGAATAGCACTATTCTTAGTGCATCCAAACATACCCGTAAATGTTGGGTTAGCAGCTATTCTCAACCCAGAAATAGCTGCTGTTCCTTAATTCATCCAAATGTACCCTAATTAAATATTCTCCGACTGTCATTGTTCAACAAAAAACTTGTTTTCTGTTTTTTCATGTTCACAGTTTTGACTTGGTTCGTGGCTTTCACTTAAATTAATGAAATGTCATTTTCAACACAGAATCGATTATCACTTAAATTGATAACCAAAAGCAATACACCAAGTGCTCTGGTTTATTACTATATTCTGTACAACTATTTAGGCACTTGCGATATTTCTTTTGTTAGTGAGAAATGCTCTTACACCCTTTAACTATTAGATCGTAAAAATGCTTAAAGCAGAAAAGCAGCTCATTGTGAGCTTCTGTCAATAAAATGACATTCTTGTTTTTCTTGGAGATCTCCCCTCTTGAAACAATTTAAACTGTCACAACAAAGAATTGTCAAATGATCTCTAATTTTCATATAAAGAAACGTAAACACATTTATATTTTCTAAAGCTCTAGGCCATGTTTGGTTGTGAAGTAAGAGGTGAAATAAACTTATAACTCCACACTTAAGTAGTCGAATGAGGAGTAAAAGAAGAGGAGTAAGGTAGAGTAAAATGTGAGTTAATTAAAAATAAGTTAAATTACTCCATCACTTTAAGTGGATTAACTTACCCTACACTTGCTCCACCTGTAAAGCCCACTATCATGGACAAAAGCTTATTTTCCAACATCATACTCTAGCCGGATCAATTTAAGTCATGAGTTAAACTACCAAACAAGTTAAGTCATTTAATTCTCATTAACGTTACTCCATAACCAAACGTGACCCTAAAGCACAGTGCATTGCTAAATACTCGATAAATTTGAAAATATACCAATTTATCAAAAAAATATGGGTGGAGGGGCCCAAAATTGCAAGGACGCCTTCAAAATTTGTTACATATATCCCAGACGTACTTTCTAACCAAAAAAAAAATAGTATGAAGCAATCAAGCATCATGACATCTTGAACAAATATTTTACAACTGACCAGAGCAAGGATCCGCCTTGGCAACCTCAAATAAATTACACTCAATAAAACACCACCAACAATCAATTTGCACCAATTGTAAGTTTTTGAAAAAGATCAAAAACACCAGTTCCCATCTTAATTGGCTGGCCGAGACAGACACTGGCTGAAGGAGACTCAATCCTGTCGACCTCTCCATGGAAAGCAGACCCCACAACAAATTTAGCTGCTGTCTCAAAGGTCATCTTGCCAAATGGTGACGTACTGTACTCGCCCATGCCAATCCTATTCAATGGCCGGTATCCCCCATCAAAGGTCATAAAATCGGCAATCAGATTCAGATGCCGTTTATTGACCCCAATACCGTATGCATTGAAAACTGCACTGACCTCCTGGAGGATGGTTGCTCGAGCAGCCTCAACACCGTAGGTGTTTAGCATATTGTGGATGTTGTTGGTGGTTAATTTATTTATGTCAAGATACTCTTCAAGTTCCCAGAAAGCATCAAAGTTCACACCAGCAGTTTGGAGAGTGGGCATGTCGTCCTTCTTTTCAGGCTCGGCCACCGAGCACAGCTCTATGTTTTTGCAGCTTCTTATGTAGACCGACTTTGCCGTTCTCTGGGCAATCTGAAAGGGGAAAGAGAATGTTTTGGTCCAGATGTAATCCATGACATATGATATGATTACTGCTCTTAAGAATCCTTCCATTTAAAACCCCTAACAATTTTTTTTACTGAGCTTCATTTTTTTGGTTTACCATTCAAAAGCAAAGTTGGTCATTTGTAATCATTTTGTGTAAGCCCCAAGAAAATCACAGCATCATATACACCCTGAAAGAGAAGGTCAAGAATTCCCTCTACAATCAAGCTGAATATCACTCAAGCTAACTGTCTTTACTAACCAATCTACCTGAATATAATTTAGCGTCAACTCTCTTTAAAAAAATTTCAATATACCTTCATCACTTGCATGTCATTTATTTTGACAGAAGAAAAACTGAAGGTTTTAGAACCTGCTTTTAGACAGTTATCATTCAGAACCAAAGTTGATCATTTCCAATCATTTTGTACAAGCCCCAATCAAACTTCTGTGCGTCATATACACCCAACATAAAAAGGTCAAAATCCCTGCTAAAATCTACTTCAATACACTTAATCCCAGCTCCTGTTAAAAGATTACCAATCTAACAGAAACTCACTTTGTCCCAACTCTCTTTAAAAGACAACTAATCTACCTACCATCACTTAAATATCAATGATCTTTACAAAAGAGCTGTACAGGGAGTAACTCTTTCAGTAAAATAGAGTACAATAACAGGGGAGATGTTTTCGTTGCTTTTATAGGGGTAGCAAAAACATTTCTGCTTCTAGCAGGGTACATAAAGTTTAAATAACAGTAACAGTAGCAGCTCTAGCAGTTCAGGATGATAAACGGTATGATGCTATCAGTTCTTTAGCAGTTTAGCAGTTTGTACCATAGCAGATAGGGCTACATCGGTCTATAGCAGGTATTAGCGAATTCTGTAAGTGCTATGGGTTTTAATTCTTAACACTAATTATGTTTTTCTCCCGTAGTACCGTTTATAAAATGAGCAGACTTATCTATTGAAATCGACTATTTCCCTGGCCCATATTTCAGAAAAATAAGATGTTTTTTAATTGAAGAGAAACAACGGATTCTTTTCATCTAAAATTATGGTTTTGATCTGAGAAGTGCATTCAGGGATGCTTGTTTGTTTAAACTGCCAAATATGTTTTATTGACATTACTGTTTCTAGACTGTTGAAGTAATATTTTCTTACTTTATCCAAAGTATGTTTGTGAAGTGTTTGCTCTAGTTATAGGATTTCGATGTAGAACAATTGTTAATCACGATTATTTTATTTGGTCATCTTTTGTAGAATATTTCGACTCTACAACATACAAGATGATATATAAAACAATCATGTGCTATGAAACAATAGTGTCCACAATAGCACCACTATCTGCTATGGAAACAGTAATAATTACACATTTGGGTGTGTGACATTTCCTGTCTGGAAGGGATAAGACATGTCGAACTTTGGCGAGGAGTACATAGGAAATTGCCCCACAGAACTATAAGCTATTAGTACTACAATTCAAGCAACAAGGTGAAAGGCACAATAGAAATTTAATGCAGCCAAAGGAAAACTGATTTTTACCTCAGAGAGCAAAACATGAGGGTCGTCTTGTTCAAACCTAAAGTGTACCTCAAAATCCAAACCATTACTCTCTTTATGAACGTTTCTCTTCTTTTTCTTCGATTTCTTCTTCTCCTTCACCACCTTTTTGTCCTTCTCCTTTTTCTTATCTTTCTCATCATTTTTTTTCACCTTATTTGTCTCCTCCTGTTCGTTGTCAGCCACCTCCTCCTCTTCAGCCTCAGTTTCCACCCCTTCCATCATGTAATCTTCTTCCTTCTCTTCCACCTCATCGTCAGTCCCAACCTCATCTTCTTCGTCAATTTTTTCTTTCTTATTAGAATCCTTTGTCTCTAAATCATCCTCATATTCCATCTCATCATTTTCCTGCCTTCTTCTTCTCTGAGCATCAGCCCCCTCACCATCACTCACATCCCCACCATCCATTTCCCCCTCCTCTCCACTCTTCCCATTGACCCCATCTTCTTCATCAGCCTCGATATCCACACCACCATCCTCCATCTCCTTCCCTCCCTCAGCCACATTGATGTTTCTTATCCTGTTTAGCAAGGCTAGGTGTTTCTGGATGGCCTCATCCATGGCCTCGACAAAAACATCCGATATAATTTCCAAACAATCATCAGGAGTCAGATCACAGTGAGGAGGATACAAATCTGGCGAGAAGAGCCGCATTTTCAATTTGTATATCGTGAAAACTCGTTTATCCTTGACAAAGAATGGGATTGTGCATACTTCCATTCTCTCAACCACATCCGCTACACATATTCGCCTTAGCTTGCCGGCCACTCGTTCGGCCTCCTCCCTGCAAGAGTCGCAACAAAAAGATCAGCAAAGGTAAATATCACAATAAATAGATTAAGACAATTATAATTTACAAGGACTCACCTCGAGGTGTCAGGAAGCAAAGGGCATTTCATTACAGGAGTTCTAATTTCCTTTGAAGCGGTCATTAGGATCTCTTGTAACCGGGGTATCCCAAGTGTCACATTCATGTCACCTCTTCCCGCAAGATGAAATGTGTTCAACCTAGCAAGTATTAGACGACAAAGTAATCTGTTAGGCTCACAATAATCAAAGCATAGAAATAAAAAAAGAACCTAAAAAACAAGAGCAAGAAGAAATCATGAAGTATTTAAAATTAGCAACAAAATGGAAAAATCCAATAAAATAGGAAATATTACATTAACATTTAATACAAACTATTTAAAATTAAATACAAAATATGATTGACCAATAAAATTGCAATTGCTGAATTAACTTTTAAAAATGAATATGCAAAAGAAACATGCAGAAACTATCAGGAACGACACTTTAAAGTTTAAACATCATACTGCACGGTATTATATGTCTTTTTAATTTAAATTATAGACTATTGACACTTTACTTCCATTGCCCTGTGAGCTTCTGGTATCCCTTAACCAACCAGGAGATAATATCAAGTAACACAAGCATCACCCATTTCAGGTTATAGCCCTGAAGTTCCACATGTCACATTTTGGGGCCCCAGCATTTAAAGTTCCGCCACATTTTAGTCCACACCATCCTCAGGAAAGGACTATCAAGAAATATTAGTTGGTAGTGACATGAAAAGGGTTGCTTCTGACCAAAGAAATCAGTAGGAACCAAAATGTAGAAACATTTTTTCAACAGACCAGAAAAAAAAACTGGAGAAGCTACAAGAAAGTTATGCAATAAAAAATGTGCAAGGAGACAATGAATACGTCATCTGTGTAGCTGGTTCACCAATGGATTGAGCTGCTAAAACACCAACAGCTTCACCAGGGTCAGCCAAGCTGGTGAGGTACTTCACTTTCATCAGATTAATCAGCTCCTTTCGTTTGATCTTCAACCGGCACTTTTGCTGCTCCTTTGGGAGCTTGACAAATTTGTTAACTTGGTCAGACAGAGAACAAGGCAGGTCCTTGATGTAGTCATTTGATTGTGACAGCTCCAAGCTCCGAGCATGGTCCCCAAACTTGTCCAGTACAGCTTTTCTGTTCTGAAATGTTGAGTTTCAGTTATGTTAGCACCTACACAGTTCATATTTGTTTTCAATTTTTCTTTAATATCTTACTCTCTTGTATTTTTCTATTAAGATTGTATTTATGCATGCATTGAATCGCCATATACTTCTGTGAACAGTGTTACCAGACTCAAAAAGGAAATAAGGACCATTAGAGCTTCATAGAAGACCAAAAATTAGTCATGACATTGTAGAACACCAAATTGCATCTAATACATGGAAATTAAATTATATTGTTATTTCTAAGTCAGCTAAAAACACGTACATCACTAAGAATTCTGAATTCTGAAAGAAAGCTGGTCTTGTGAACGTCAACTCCATCCTCGCCATACTGGAACTGGATGACCGAACCATCGACATCTCGCACTGTAAAATCATATGATACCTTCAAGCTCTCTAGGTTCTTTATCAGACATCTCTGCAGGTAACCACTTCGGGACGTCTTTACTGCTGTATCCACCAGACTAAAAATATAACAATACTCAGCATGTATAAAGAGATATAATTTATCTCCTTGCTAAAGAGAAATATGGTGTCTTCTAAAAAATATGCATATTATCCTGAATGTCCATATAAAGAACTCTCTACCAGTCTCCCTTTCCAACTTTTGTTTAAAAAGAAGAGGCCCAAACTGTCCCCTGATACATTCTGCATATAAGGACTCTTTTTAGTTTCCCATTATTACGAAATACAGCATAAAAGAAAGTTATACCCGTCACGACCAGCCATGCAATGAAAATAATACTCTTGGGGGCGTAGGCCAGTCAAAAATCGGTCACTAATAAAGCCCCCAGACCTAGAGGACGTGTCCCAAGGAGGGAAGCAAGGTAGCGTTTTGCCAGAGACCATGCGGGGCACACGCTTTCCTTCCAACTCTTGTTGGCCTAGCAAGGATGAGATTTGAGTCATGTTCACCTGTAGAAAGTAGTTGTTGAAAGGTTTAATAAATCATATAGAAACTCAATAAAATTGAATGCAGATACATTTGCAGCCTTCCATGTATTAATGATTTCTAATTAATTTCTCCCATTAAACACCTTTAAGCATACCATTAAGCTGCAAAAAATAAATAATCAGCTCAATAATAATAACAAGTAACAAAAAACCCACCAGACTTCCTTTAGCACCAGTAGTGGTCATAAGAGAGAGGCAATTATTTGGGTAGGGTTTCTGTAACCCATTCGGGAATAACATCTTGTTGACCTCAGAAGTAAGACCATTTAGTGCATTGCACATCATCCTGTCCAGTGTTACCGTTGCTGAGTCCCTGTTTCTTCTTACAACCTTCTCTATCTCTTCTTGCAACACTAGAGGATCTACACAGTAAACCAATTCCCAACAATTAAACAAATTTTACGTTGACGACTTTTGTTAGGGAATATGGTGCCTTTGAGATATTATTTTGACATTTTTCCAGTCAGAAATTAGTAGTCGATGCTTGGTTGAGCGACCATTTATTTCTCGCAAGTATAATTAGGACAATCAAGGCAAAAGAAACAAAAAAAAATAAAGTCGTCAAAAATAAACTAAGTTAAGCCAGCTTGTTCAGTACATATGAAAATCTGCCACAAAAATTACAGACATAAAGGGCCAATAATATTCAAACCTGTGTTTGTTTCCTTGATTCCAGTAAAGCGAGCATGCACATCCTCACTACGCTCTTCACATTTCTTTAATATTTTCTTCCTCTTGCCATCAGAGTGTTGATCAATTAGAAGATCATCTACTCCACAAGTAAACCCATGCAGCTGATGGAAAAAGATAAAAACAAAACCAAAAGGAAATATATATCATTGGCCATATCTTGATATTTGAGCTATAAGCTAACAACGCGTCAAGTAATCAAAACGAAACCAAGAAAGCCCTTATTTTTCTCACTTGCCCATAAAAAACAAAAAAAGTTTAACGCATGCTTGTGACAAACAACATTGAAAAGTACCATGCTTCTGCCAATTTCTAACAAAGAAATGTCAAATAAACCTGTAACCTCAAATTCAATCAAAAATTACACACCAACCCTGCTTGCACCCACATTCATCTAGAGACCAGAGAAAGAGGGAAGTTCAATCACCATTGAAAACAAAATCCTAACAGCTTTTGGAGGGGTTCTTAAAATACAAGGTACATACCCACGTTTTCTGTGGATGCGGCCCTTGAGATTTCGCAAGTATTTCATGATGAGCAGAAAGTTTCATCACTTGGATATATATTAAGAATATTTCCGAAGTGCAACAAATAAGCAAATGAAACCTTAGAACAAAAAGAATCACCTGAAGAAACATTGTAAACAGCCGACTGAACACAGAGAGAAGATCACCTGCTACATCAGCACCATAGAGCTCATGCACTGTGTGAACAATACCAAACTTACCAAATTGTGCCTTGTCTATCATTCCCTTCACAAGCTCGTTGTCATGGATATACATTGTCATCTCAGGAGGCTCTTCTCGGGAAGTATTCTTTTTCGATGATTTTTTTCCCTTGTTATCCTGAATATATTCCTTTGGGATTCTCCCCTTTCGCTCGATAGTGAATGGGGGCCGACCTCTAGTGATGTAATTTAAAATTGTCGTGATAACCTATACGAAAGAGAGGTTCAATAGCTTTTCTGAAATCAGTTCACGCCAAGATACCGCTCAATAGCAACTTGCCCCAGCCCAAAAGGTTCAAATGCACCATACAATGATTACAATAACACTATAACTGGCAAAGAGCTCGCACAACCCAAAAAAACACAGTCGGAGGTAAACAGAGTACAAAATGCAAAACGCAAGATATAAATGAACCCGGCCCATGGATGAATCCTTATGACTAGAAAACCATATGAACAAAAAAACCACCCAAAACTTAACATACAGAAGTAGCCCAATCAGTCACATTACTTTTTCTCTCCGATGATAGTACGAACAGGATCTAATACTACCCCAGTACACCGTTCAACAAGTCAGAAACATCTGGTACTGAAAAAGCAAGATTCAATCTTATAACCTAAAATTAACATAACATGGGAAACAGAAATTTATGCACCTGCTTGCCTGTCCAAAGTGGCTTGGGCTTATATATTGCAGGAGGAAGCTGTTGAATCTTGTCAGAAGAATCAATCACAATCTTACGGCGCCTCGGCTTACCTAACAGAGTATTTCGTGTGTAATTTGGTAAAATGCATCCGAAGAGGAGCTGGGTGTACTCTTGATGGGTAAAAAATGTGTCCAGTTTTGTCAGAAGCACAGCACTCACAATGTGGTCCTAAAGGCCAAAACAAGTTAAGTTGCTATTATTATCTTTATTATTGCAGTATTTTGATGCTAGTATTATGAGTGGTTCAAGTTGAAAGCCCTTCAAACTGTATATCTTGCCTGGATTAAGCCTCTGATAGGGTCGCCACTGGTGGAGACGTTGTATTGCTTGTTTGCATTGACAATGTTCATGGCCTCAGCACGAGATATCTCATCTTGTGGCAC
Organism: Carex littledalei; assembly: GCA_011114355.1. Taxonomy (NCBI): domain Eukaryota; kingdom Viridiplantae; phylum Streptophyta; class Magnoliopsida; order Poales; family Cyperaceae; genus Carex; species Carex littledalei. The sequence continues at coordinate 3,219,019 of CM022092.1, read as the reverse complement.
ATGTACATTCATTTCATCCCCATCAAAATCAGCATTGTAAGTACTACAAAAGCAAAAGAATGCAGCTTTTACCTACCATATATACCAACCACTTCACTTGTTCATTTCAGGGGTATAAAACAATGTCCCTAGTAACAAACCTGCAGTTGGCATAGTGCATACGTATGGTCTTCTCTCCTTTAAGAACTCGAACAACATGAGCCATCATGCTTGACTTGTGGAGGGTCGGCTATATGTAACAAAACATGTCATGATTAACACAAAATTATGGCCCAAAAAAATTGAAAGAAAAACATCAACAATATTTGCCCAAAATAGATGCCCCCTTTATTAAAAAAGGCTTATAAAAATTCTCCAACCCACCCAATATTTCTCTTCTTTATATTTCCCCACTGAAGCACAGCTTTATTTATAATAATTAAAGTATGTGATAGTAATTTATGGCCCACTTATACCTGACGATTGACAAGCACGATATCTCCATCCTTTAGATGTCTGTAGACAACCTTGGTCTCATAATCAGTCTCAGGACCCTTCCCAAGCTTGGCATTGGCTCGAGAGGCAGGCAGCTTTTTGTAAATTGAGTACCGTCTGGGGAAGGCACTTTGGAGCTTGTAGATACCATCACTATCCCTGTAGTGAGTTGCCCCTGCGTGAATGTCTGCACCATTCAATACTGCCAGCTGCAGCTCCTTAATATTCCATGCCGTCACTCTCTGCTCATACACAGATGATGAAAGGGAAATGAACCTTTCACTAGTAAGGAATTGTTTCAGTTATGAACCAAGGCCTAATTGGTGCTTAAAACACTATGCTTGGTCGGCATCATTACCAACCTGCTTTCATACTAATAATTGCATGGCCTTTTGTTATGTACTTATAAGCAGGGTAGTTGGCTTAAAGCTTAAGATAATTATCTTCTTTATCAAAAGCAAGACTGCTTCTGAAAACAAATAGGAAAGGACTACCTCAGGGTAAGTAAGCTTCATTGCAAAATAAGGAGGGATGCCAATCTCATTGACGGCCAAGTATGGATCAGGGGATATAACTGATCGGCATGCAAAATTGACCCTCTTGCCCATCATCTTTTGGCGAACAATACCAGATTTCTTCTCCAAGAGCTGGCGTATCCCATTTATTCCCTTATCAGCTCTCCCTGAAAATGTCAAAAATGCCATACAAAAATTAAGATGACTAAAAGACGACCCTCAGTTTTTATGAATTAAAGTTGAAAAGCCATATGGATACCGATAGCTTTGCTGGAATCAAATAAGAGCGTAACACGTCTTTGAAGGTTCATCCAGCTCTTCACAATTTCAGAATAATTGGCATTGGCTGCCAGCTGGCTCCTGAACAGGTTGTTTGCCTCCACCACCCGGCCCAGCAATTCATTATGTGGATGCTCCAATATCTAGCCATTATTAAAGGGCCGCATTACTATGGTACTATTGAGCTCAAGTATTTTCCTTCCAAACTGGCATTTTCTGGACTTGTTTGGTTCTAGTTAATTGATGCTTTGAGTAGGTGTCCAACATCAATTTCAACAAATAAATTTGTGATACAAAACAAATAATACACCGGAGATACGTTGAAGTGACTACTCAGTCAGCATGTGTGTGTGTGTCAACGTGAGAAACTAGTCCTCTACACAAACTTCCAGAGTCAAAATTGTACGTCTGGCTGTTGCCCTCACACAAACAGATATAAAGAATATAGAATTGACAAAAGAGAAAATAGCTCACCCCACGGTCAGAATCTGGGCTTCCAGCAGAGGGACGGAATCGATTTGGGGGAACAGGAACAACCTTTAAGAAAAACATTTCGTAGCCTGTTTCCCTCTCGGCCATGCTAAGAGTGCTCTGTTGAAGGTCACAGATTAGATGGCAAAATCTGGGCTCACTATCCCACAAGTCTTTTAAAATCCCCTCCACCTGTTCAAATATCACAGAACATACCTCAAAATTGCGAAAAAGATAGTTTCTTATAAAACCCCCTCAAAACTTATTAAAGTTTTAAACAATATATACCTAATTGCATACCCCCACCACCCACTTAAGAAGCACGCTGACTGATGAGTTCATTTTCCAAAGATGGCCATCAGACTTATTCAAGTGGGGAATCAAGGCTAATTCGATATGATTATATATAAGAAACTAATTAATTTGTGCATTATAAAAAAAAGTTCATTACTATCTACCTTGGTTTTGTGACTCCAGTTGGGTTTCATTTATAGCCTACCCCAACTTGTTTGGGACTAAAGGCTCGGTTGTTGTTGTATTATAAAAAAAGTTTACAGATGCACAGCTCAAACCTCTGCAGGCAGCAAGTGTTGTTGACCACCTCTTAGCTCTTCTTTTATCTTTTCCTCTGGCACACCAGCAATTTTCTTCTTGCCATCACCTTCATTATCAACCTCACTATGTGCAGATTTTTCACTAATATCAATACTACCAATGATATTTGCCCGTGCATCCCTACTTTTCATAGCCTGAACATATTTAATACCAACAAGTAAGTGCTAGCGTAGAAAAAGAAAAGTAAAACTGAAGTCAGGAAATTTTAACTTTCGGTATTTATTGTGTCAGGCTGCTATGCAGGTAGAAAAAAAAAAATCAAACCTGCATAGATGTACAGAACAAAATGATATATTAACATCAATTATACTAAACCAGTTTCCAATTCACAACAGTACTACACCAGTACCAGAACTAGACAGATACCTTGTTTAGCCAACCAAAGATGGGAGAAGTAATTCTTGGGTTTCGGTAGCCACAATGACTGCAACTCTTTTCTCTCTTTTTAAAAAGTCGGGATATGATAGAGAGAGCCTCTGAGTATTGGATGGAGGTCCAGGTGCTCCTTTTTGCGATTTCAAAATTCGGAGAAGACTCGTCAGAAAAATCACAAGTGCTTTCATCTTCACCCTCTGGCAAGAAGGACTTTTGTGATGCCGCTGCTTCTAAATCCCTTGCTCCTACTATGTCACCTTTAGTTATAAGCTCCAACTGAGATGTATACCTTCCTACCTACAAAATGTTATTTCACTTAGATGTGCTGCCAAAATTGAAACCTTTCTGGAGGACCTACAAAGCATGGTAAATATTCCCTACTTCACTGTTTTGATTTAAAAAATTATCCAAAATGTCCCTCCTTCCCTCATCCTTTGAAAGAGAGAGAGAGGAGAGAGAAAGAGAGGACATGGAGGCGTTTGGTCAATAGAAGCGAGAAGGGAGTTTTAACTGCACCTTTACAGAAAGGCATAAGAAAAATCCTCTAAAAAGAATAACAGATGGGAAATATATGTGCAAAAAAAAGTGCTTTCGTCGAAACATTTCATACATTCATATAGGTATTAAATGTATCTCGCATGCTCTGCTCATTCTTTCGAAACAATATAAACAGACTAACAAACGATAGAAAGTTGAGAGAACACTCACCAACTCAGAGCCGGTTTGAAATTTATGGCATTGTAAACAGATGATTTGAAGTAGTGCTCGCAAACTGCTAAAGAGCAATGGGTTGTAAAGTGCTCGTGCTAACTCTATGTGCCCAAAATGCCCTGGGCACCTTGCCGACAGCTGCCCACAAGTTCTGCATCTGCATTTGATTTAATAACAAACAATAAACAAAATGCGCTCGATTTCAGCTAATTTACAGCTGATAATTTACATAAAAATGGTAACGATCATTTTCATGATAAAACAGCTAGATTAGGGCAAAGGAAAAGGCGACACTCCATCTAATACTTACATATAATGTCTACGCTCGTATTAAATCAAAACCAAATTAAACTTGAGCTGATTATACAGCAATTTTAGACTTCATAGGAAAAGTTAGAGGCAACTGGCCATAAACCCACAATCTAGTCTGCAGAGGCTTAACTATGCACCGGTATACAATGGCCCCATACACATATTGTAGTTACTGCAGTGATAGTTGATATGTTTGTCAGGCGAATGGGTTTAGTGAACTCACGAGTCAGTGTCGTTGATGGGGCCCATTGCCGGGTCGTACAATCCATCTGGTACAGGATTATACTTTACGTCAAAAATATCTGGTTTTGTAATCTTTTTTACACTAATCTTTCGCACCTCCTCAGCCCGATAAAATGTGAAGTGTACTGAATCCACAGTATCTGATGCTGCCTTATCCTAAAAATCAAACAACAATTAAGTCAGATACACTCACTACATACTGGTTTCAAAGGCAAATAGAGAACTTTATGAACTTAAAAGGGGAGGGGACGATAAAGATGGAGCAATTTGACATAAAAATGAGCGCAACAAAGAACACCCCTGGTAAGCTAAATGAACCCCTTCAGGAGATATCAAATAGGCAATTTTAAAAGGAGAACAAGAGGAGGCAGAAAATGGAACGCCTATAGTGTGCGAACATCCGCAGTGCCCAAAAATTAAAGTAGTAACAATAATATTGAAATTAATTTAATGGAGTAGAGGAAGAACCTCTTCGGCTCGTGCGCCAGCCATCTTTAAGCGACACCAAGAGGAGAAGAGAAGAAAGTTTTAGCGTGAAAAGTACACCGGCGTAAAGGGCTTTCTTAAAAATAAAATAAAAAATTGGATCAAGAAGAAATAGTGTTAACGGTGAGGAGCGGGACAGCGGGTGAGGAGGCGGCGGAGAGAGGCGGAAGAAGAAAAGATACCGTAGAACGACGTCGGAGAAGAAAGACGAGTAGAGAAATTGAGCGGCCCGTTTGGCGGTAAAAGGGACTAGGGTTTTAAGGCGGCAGCCGGCAGAGAGGTGGAGGGTTTAAGAAAGCGAAAAAGAAAGAGTGGAGCAGTAGCATATACTCTGCAGTACCGGACCGCATTGATTTCGTGCCAGAATAAAACAGACGGCTCAGATCTCATTTTACACGGTCCGGTACCGTATTCTACTCGAAGTACGGCCCAGTATAATTTTTTTTTTTGAGGAAAAACCCGGAGGTAAGTACGGTCCAGTACTTGTTCGACGCAATCAGAAACGCATATAAACTATTTTTTCTTGACCTGAAAATGCAAATAAACTTGATTGAACGGTCTAGCGCTGAAAATAAAATTCCCCGTATACAGTCTTTCCTACCGTTTGATTTCTTTTGAACGGTTAGAGTAGATCTTAGTTCGCTGCATCCCAATAACAGGACTCATCGTTTCTCGGACCGAATTTGTTCATTTAAAAAATAATAAAAAGAATTAACATGAATTTTGAAAAAATTTAATTTTTACAGGAGACGTTGCTATTAGCTGCGCTCTCAATTAAACTAAAGAAATTGGAAAACAAGTACTAAATTGGAGGCACAACTATTAGCTGTGTTCTTCATAAAACCGAAAAAATTCTTGAAGTTGTGGCAACTTCGTTTAAATTATTTTTTATTTTGATAAAATGATAGTTTAAAAATAATTCGGTTTCTCAGATCCTCGGCAGCCCAAGCGAGTTCATGTTAAATTTAGCTGCTTTGGACTAGGATGTCATCATGTCAATATAATTCTTGTACTATTTATCATATTTGACTAAGATTTTTTTTTCTTATCATAACGAATCAGGACATGAATAATAACAAAAAAAATTCAATTACTTACAAGATATTAATACTAGTAAGCAGGGGTGGAACTAAAAATTTAAATAGGAACTAAACTATAAGATACATAATATGTGAAAAAACAAAAATATGATATTCACTAGAAATTGAACTAGGGATGTCAATGACACTCTTTTATCCGTTTACCCGACCCGTATCGTGTCTGAAAGGACAGGTAAAAATAAGATTTTTTTTCATTAGCTTATCAGGTACTTTATGTGAAAAACAGAGAGTTATTGCAAAAATAATGCATCATGCACTCAAATTGCGCGGCAAAAATTGAGGTAATTTTTGCAGCAACTAGGACAGCCACACAGAAAGAAAAAAGGGAAAGAGGACAAAAAATCACCGCATCATTTCCCTCATACTATACAAACCGGAGGGAAAAAAAAAAATGAAAGCCCCTTACCAACTAAAAAGGAAAAATAAAGAAGAGAAAAACTATAATACATCAAATAAATCCATTTAAATTGGATTCATTGGGATCTAAAAACCAATGGTTTTGCCAAGTAACCAAAGGAACAAGGTCCATTCAAGCATGAAGACAGTATGAAGATAAGATCGATCAAGCATGAATCCAAATACCGTAATTCCTGCTCTATTATTCTCCAAATAAGTCACTGTAAATAAATATACAAAACGGTCAACAACACAAGTAATTAATTAGTCACGTTGCAAAATACCAACTGGTACATACTGGTACTGACCTCAAGAAGACAGCACCAGCATGGTATTAGAATTACAGAAAGACTCAATTTGTGAATTTCAACACCCAATAATTTCCCCCAACTAGGCATCAAACCCTTAATTTACCCAGTTGATGTGAACTTTACACTTTAATGTGCAATTAATATTGAAAATTAAAAAAAAAAGAAGATAGAAAACAGGCAGAATCTATCTCTTGGTGTGGGAAATACTTACCTAGAGCTTGTCTTTTCTGAAATGAAATGTTATTTGCGTGGATGGTGATAAACTTGGTGTCCTCCAGTACTTCATCATCAGAATCTCCAGTTGAATCTGCCTCACTTGACTCATCGCTGAAACTCACCGGGTAAACAGAATTGGGGTTTGTTGTGGGGGCAACTTTAGATGAGTCAGTCGTGTCAGTTTCTTCCATCGTGGCACAAGCATGCCACTTGGCAGCATGGCTGGTTAGTGCCTGAGCCTGGTGTGTAATCTTCACAGCACCACGGAAGATCATTAAAAGCCCAAACACCAGCATAATTGAGCACATCTGTCATTGAGAGCGAAAAACAATCAGATTTAGTCATTCATCTGATATATTGCTAATACCTGGCCTTTCTTTCAGGACCTTTGCTGAAACTTACTCATGCCGCCAATTATGCTTTGATCCCTGACACCTAATTTAAACAGCAAAGGAGGCGAAAAGAGGCACAAAATAGTCCCAATTTTACTGCTCCAGTATGTGATAAAAAAAAACAAGTATTGCACCAACACTCTTTTGTTTTCCAGTTTTTAAATTAGGTATGGGTACAGTACAAACTACTGCATGTCAGGGACCATGACATCCTTTTCTTTCAACAGTGTAACCAGGAAGCTTAACATTCACGTAGATGTATGCAAAGACGCATGTATTTAACAGAGAGAGAGAGAGAGAGACATACGGCGAGTTCACCAGTGTTAAACAAACTGTCGGCTGAGTCCTTCCGTGTGGTGAGAAGGACAGAGCTGAACTGACTTGCTGTGACAATCAGGAAACATGCCACAATAAATCCCCTGAACCGGTGACTAACAATTTTGAGCTGCTTCCTTATGTCAAGGTGCTCTTTCAACACTGCTTCAACTACAATCTGCTCATCAAACACTGCCACAAAATCCTGGCCATGGTAATTATTGACCTTGGTCAGTTCTATACTGATATGCTTGAAATTGAATGTACATCACATAGGTATTCTTGGTCAAATGTACATAGCTTATGTACTCGTAAACAAAAAAGATTGAAGCAAAATTCTGAATAGTACCAAAATAGGAAGGAGGTTCAAGATTACATGCTGCTATGAAACTAGCAGGATAGCAGTTTACACTATTTAGTGCACTTCTTGGATTTAACAAGGGATAGCATATACCAGTGTACCTCAAATCAGAATTGATTCAGTTTAATCCCGGTAACTTCTGTTTGTTGATTTCCAATTTTACATACAAATCAATTCCTCGGCATACTATCCAATTGCACATATGTTAAAGAATAAACACCAATAACCTATAGTAAATATGCAAAATTTAGGAATTATAATGGATGGAGTCCAAAAAAATTGAAGTCCAATAACCTGTAGCCGCAGGTTCTGGAGATAGCAGATGAGCCGAAACAGCACACAGGTCAATAAGAAAATGGATGTTCGATAAAGCCATGATGCAAGTTCAGCAAAGCATGCAACAATGTCGCTCACAATGGGATTTCCGAGCCAGGGCACCTTGTCAGCACTGGCAGAATACCACCAGATCTTGTATGCAGTCTCCGCAAAGAAGCAAGGGAAGACGAAAAATGAGAGGATGCGAAAGGACCGCGTGAGCTGGTGCGTGTAACCCAACCGCACCCTCTCACTCTCATGCCGTAGCTTGTCGAGGAAGAGGAACCGACGCAGGCCATACCTAAATAATGAGGGGTATGTGATTAGGACCCTGACATAATAAAAATTTATGATCTTATTCCTCAAAATTAAAGAACAGGCTGGAGAAAAAAATTTTTTTTTTTTTTTTTTTTGATTCAAAACCCGTAGGTATATTTTATTCAAAAACAGAAATTGCAGTCTAAATTACATTCTCACTAAAGCTACGTACCGGAAAGTAAAAATAAAAGTAAATAGTTTCTACTCCTATTACAGATCCGTTTAAACCAATCCCATGATTCCGCCCCTTTCTTTTTTCCCCGAAACCCAATTATGTGAGGGGCTAACTTGCATAAAAATCCTTCTTGCTTCTGACAGCTTCCCTTCTCCTTACCAGTATCGCCCTTTTACCTCCTACTTCCCTGATACTAGCACACCCTTGTACTGCCCGTACTTCCGTCCCTCTAGCGGTCGGGACATGTGATTATCAAGATAACTCCGGGTTTTTGGCCCTTAAAGCTGAAAACTACTATACTTATCCTGGAGTTATCTTGATAATCACATGTCACGTTGATAAATTTCCTTGCCTGATCCAAAATAAGATTCTGATTTACTATATATATCATTATAATTTCACGACTTGTTACCCAGATTATATAACAGATTAAAAAAAAGAAAAAAAATAATGCAATGCAAAAGTGGAAGTTTACTATTTGATTCCTCACTAGACCGTTAAAGCGCCAATATATGACTTCTAAAAAAAAGAAAAAAAATGTAGCATACCGGCGAAGAACAGTAGAGAAGCAAAGAAACGAGCAACCGGAGGCAGCCGAAAGAGAGACCTGAACAACACCACCATAGGGCCGGCGCTCAGGCCGGAATGAAAGCACGAAGTGGGACACAGCTGGCACGACGATCCCTAACAGAAAGAAGAGGACCCACGATATAATAGCGTGGCTACGGTCTGATTGGTCCATGAACATCCACTGGAGGCACGACCTGAACCACTGTAGTTCGTCGTCTGTTCCAGGAAGGCACTGCTCAACCGCCGGCATGGGACCCGCCTTGTCAGGCAACAGGGGCTCTTGCTTTCTCCCGACTCGCCCCATGTTCTATAGCTTCGTGAGTTTATTAACTCGTTCTCAGTTTCCTTCGTTGGTAATTTGTTGCTTCCTAAGAACTCGTTCTCAATTCTCAGTTGTCGGAACTCGGAACTGTAAAAGTATCTACTATTCTACTGTATAAATCTTATTTTAGACAGAACTCGGGAAAAATCGGGAAAATTGAAAAAGTGTCTTAGTCGATGTTGCTCTGTTATTTGGGTAAATTCTATAACTTACAATTCATATTAGTTTATTGATGAAGAGAGGTTTCAAATGTCTCCATTTTTTTTTCTTAGTAGGGTTAAAATGTTTTATTGATTTTGTATTTCATTATGCTCCAACATCGTTATTTCTATTTTTAATATGATGTTCATATTAAATGTGCTTGGATAAAAAAATTTAGATTTTTTGAAATTTTTTGCTATTCATTAAGATAGGTACAAAATCACTGTTTTTAAAAAATTCTGGACCATTCAAAAATAGTGATTTTGTACCTCTCTAAACAATTAGTTAAAAAATTCTAAAAATTCTAAAATTTCTTATCCAAGCACATTTTAGTATGAAGATCATGTTGAACGGTTCGGATCGATAGGACAAAAAAACCAATGAGTCATTTTAAATAATCAATCCGAACTGTTCAACATGATCTTCATACTAAAATGTGCTTGGATAACAAATATTTTGTGTGCATTCCAATAATTCCAATAAGTGTGCACTTTACATCCTTGGGAATTTAAACAATGAGTTTAGGAGATCAATAATTATTTCGAATTACATTAGATAAGTTTATATTCTTGTTCTTAAGAAATTTGATTTTTAACTAAATGATTGTTCATTCTGACTTAAAATAGTATGCAATTCATGGTGGGTGAACAAATATGTGGAAATTGGTATTCTTGAAATAATTGTCAGAGGTTTAAGCTTCGTAGAGATAACTCGAACTGTACTATCTATCAGTTTTTGCTCACTAATTTTGATTTATTCAATTTTTAATCATTAAACTTTGTATTATATACAATTTGGATCAACATTTTGTTTTTGAATTAAAATTACACATAAATTAAAAACAAAATCTTTTAGGAAAAAATCAACTTACGGACTAGTGTTTAGTCAAAAACTTCACATGTTATGCTGATATGTTTTTTAAATTATTTGCGATTGATTTGTAAGAGGTTTTATGATTTTCAACACCCAAATAATTATACTAAATATAATTTCTAATATTTTCTAAATATAATATTAAGACAACCAAATTGATATACTATAGTTAAAAAGATTTAGCATTGATATATATATTGAATTTAAATGAATAAAAATAAAAATTAATGATGAAAATTGGAGTGAGTCTATGGTACTATGCATAGCACGGATTGGTCCGTACTACGGATTAATATTTTCTTTTTCAAAATCCTAACATTCGATCCGAACCGTTCAACATGATTTTCATATGAGAATATACTTGTGAGATAAATTTTTATTTTTTAGAATTTTTTACTATTTTTTAGATAGATAGAAAATCACTGTTTCTGGATGGTTCAGAATTTTCAGATCAAGTGATTTTCTATCTATCTTAAAATATAGTAAAAAAAATATAAAAAATATAAAATTTAGTTACATATTCATGTGGAGATCACGTTGAATGATTCGGATCGACCATTAGAATTTTCAAAATGAAAATATGACTCTGTAGTACGGACTAATCCGTGCTATGCACAGTAACTCACTCTGAAAATTGTATAAATTGAAGTACGTTGTATGAAATTTTACGTAGTGCAATGAGATAAGTCATAAGTTGTGTCGAGATGTTGGATCTATTACGATATCGCAAATTTGTCGACATGCACACATATTTGATATTTCTTTTTCTTTCCAGCTATCCGTGCTTGTAAATCGTCCACTTGTGCAATTGCAAAACTATAATACAGGTTAGCCTTGCGTGTTCGGTCATGCATCTCGCCATTCCGCACTTAATTGCGTAAAACAGCAATTAAGAGTACCTACCATTAGTATAAAACCAATAAATTTCACTTCATGATGTCTTTGTGCACTTGAGACAAGGGTAACGGCAACTTTCAAAGTAAACCTCACAGTCACCGATCGTTACGTGGCTCTTGACCTTTGCTCTCTTGTTCACGCCATTTGACAACGGATTCGAAATTCCGAATCGCTTGAAATTAAATGAGGTGATGGTTTCTTTAGGTTGTGCTTTCACAAAAGAAGAGGGAAAGAAATGGGAAGAGAGAGACAACATAAATATCTTACTTTCTATGCGTTCTGATTTGAAGACATAATTTCAATAGTTTGTTTATAAAGTTCACTTTTCTTCAAAATTTAAAATTTTGAAACAAGTAAACAGAATCTGATTAGATCCGATCATTCCTCATCAACCCCCTCTCCCTTCTTATGAAACACACTTGTAGGAAATTTTGTTAATTTTTTTTTTATAAAAATGATTTTACAATAAGCTAGTTAATAACTGAAAAAAAATTATTTATAGAAATTATTATTAAATAATAAAGAAAAACAACATAAGTGTTGGATTTTTTTGATGGTATAGATGGATTTAAAAAAACAACTGATTTAAATTTTGGAACCGATTTTTTTCGAATCCGAAGATTTTTTTTTTTTTCTGAAAGAGTGGCTGGATTTTTGAAACAAAAAGATTCCTGATTTTTTTTTTTTTCTAAAACCGTGGCTAAAACTTCTTTAAACATTGAATTTTTTTCCGAAAAATATTATGAAAATAAAAGAGTGGTCAATAAACCGTGGCTAATAATTTTTTCGCCTTTTAACTCTTCTTCTCTGAGCGATTGACGCTCTCTCCGATCATCAGGGTTTAGCAAGGTTTTGGCACCTCAAAAAAAGTACACACCTACATGGCGGCAGGTTTTTTTTGTTTTGTTTTTTGTTTTGATAAAGGCCCGTAGGCTCGTTCACACCACAACGTACATGGCGGCGGGGTTTTTTTGTTTTTGCCATTACCACTACGCTACTACAGCGGTGGCATCAGGACTGTCACGAGAGGTATATTATACTGGAGTACCTATAAGATTGAAGCTTGTTTTTGTAAAATGCAGTAGCTATCTAATTAAATCCAAGGAAAAATAGCTTTTGTCCTGTTTAAATGAGATACCAGCGATAAAGAATAAAATCAATATATTTCCTTTTTCAGAAAATCCAGATCTAACAAACAATTCTCACCTATATAGAGAGTTAATGCAAAAAGTGTTGAAACAGAACATACACGGTCCGTGTGTGATTGTATACGGACCGTGTAGCGCGCCGCCAGACAGAATAAGGAAGGCGGCAGCTGGCTCTTTTATTTTATTTCTTTCCTGTTTTCTCAGTTATTGTGTTTCTCATTTAGAAGATTGTGATTGTATCAGATATAGAAGAAAATAAGAGAAAAAGATAGTAAGAAATTAGGTAGCCTTTATCTATATATTCCCTTCTACCTCCTCTGTAACAATTCATTCAAAGAGAAATAAAAAAAGGTGTATGTGAGTGTGGAGGTCGTAGGCACCAAGTTGGTGCCAAACCTCGTTCAATACTGTGTTCTTCTCTTCTTCTCTGTTTGTGTGTATGATTGCTTGTGTACGGACCGTATCCAGTGATACACGGTCCGTATAAGAATTCCGCAGGTTGAGTTTTTACATGGTATCAGAGCGGGTCTAGATCTAAAGACCTGAAATGGAAGACATCACTAAGACAGGAGGTGGGAAGGACCAAGACCACAGCGCAGACATGACACTTCTTCAAGCGCTGAAGGAACTTCTCACTACCCAGAAGGCGATGGCTATGCTGGTCGAAGTACCGGTCAACTCGATAACTGTCAAATTCGACCGAACGAACTATGGGCTATGGTTGTCCATGATGGAGACACCTGGCAGGCAAGGGCAAGCTGGGTTACGTACGTGGAGAGAAACAAGCACCTCTCGTCGGCACTCCCGGATATGAACAATGGAAGATGCATGACTCAATGGTAAAAGGTTTGATTCTCAATTCTCTCGACTCAAGTTTTATCGGGAATTTTCATCAATATTCCACAGCAAGGGAGGTGTGGGATGCCTTGGCTACCACCTTCTTTGATGGCTGTGATTCATCTCAAATCTATGACCTTCAACAAAGGGTCCACCAGTTGAAACAATCAGGTGGATCTTTGGAAAAGTATTACAATAAGTTGCAGGGGCTGTGGAAGGAGATTGATTTCCGACGGCCAAACCCGATGGTATGCACGGAGGACATTGAGAAGCATAACTCTTAGGTTCAACAGGATAGGGTATACAAATTTCTAGCCGGATTGTACGACCGTCTGGATAGTACTCGAGCGGATATCATCCAAACCGTGCCTCTGCCAACTGTCAAGCAGGCGTATGCCCGGGTCAGACGGGAGGAGATGAGGCAGAAAACGATGTGCGGCAGCGACAGTACCTTCAATCCTGCAGTCATGGCGATGAAGGGTGTAGACCGTGCACCAGAGGTATCACTCTCTCTTAAATCTGGAACAAAACAGGGAAAAGGGTGTACTCGCTGCAACAATCCGAGGCACACCAGAGAAACTTGTTTTCAACTGCATGGGTACCCAGATTGGTGGCAGGATTTGAAAGAGAAAAAGACAGCAGGTAACAAGAAGGGACAGGTTCACCTGGCAGGACGCACGGACCGTGCAGACGGGCATACGGACCGTGCAGAAACCAGCACAGGTCAAGCATCTCTGACACTCGCAACTCATGTCGAAGGTACAGAAAATTCGGCTGGCAAAGGTAAAGTTTTTATTACACAGAATTTAGAAAAATGGGTGATAGATTCAGGGGCAACCGACCACATGACTTATGTAGAGTCAGATCTTGATAGAATTAGGAAATCTAACCGGAAAGAAATCGTGAATGCAAATGGAGTTCCCTCACCGGTTATAGGATCAAGAACTGTAAATGTGTCTGAAAGACACTCTACTCGTACCATCTTTGACCACAAAGCTTATATCAGTGGGTCGATTAGCTAAAGACTTAAATTGTGCAGTCTTAATGTATCCAAATTTTTGTATTTTTCAGGACATCCTAACGAAGGAGATACTTGGGCGTGGTATTAAGCGCAATGGACTGTATCACCTTGAAGACTTGAGTACTGGCTCTACGTGTCTAGCGAATAGAAGCATTCAAGGAGACAAGATTTTGTTGTGGCATAAGAGGTTAGGACACCCGTCTGTTGGGTATATGAAAAAGAGTTTTCCTTATTTATGGGTTGGTGTATCAAACTTTGAAATTCAATGTGAAACTTGTATTCGAAGTAAAAGTCACAGAACTTCTTATCCTAGTATTTGTTATAAAGATTTGGAATTTGTTGATTTGGTCCATTCTGATGTGTGGGGCCCTGCCCCAGTTAATTCTGTAGACGGAGAAAGGTGGTTTGTTCTTTTCACCGATGATAGTACTAAGATGACATGGTTATATCTCTTAAAACATAAAAGTGAAGTTGCAAACTGTTTTGTGGAGTTTTCAAACCTAATTCAGAGATAATTTGGAAAGACGATTAAAATTCTTAGAAGTGACAATGGGGGGAGTATGTAAATACCTTCTTGGGAAATTTTTTCAAAACTAATGGTATTATACATGAAACTTCTTGTGTCGATACCCCTCAACAAAATGGTGTGGCAGAAAAGAAAAATCGTCATATTTTGAAAATTGCCAGATCTCTGTTATTTGAAAATAATGTGCCCCAGAATTTCTGGAATCATGCCATATCTACCGCTGTGTATCTTATGAATCGAATGTCATCTAGTACACTAAAATTTCTTACTTTTTTACAAAAACTTTTCTCTTTTGTGCAAACTCCCTTCACTTTAAATTTGGCACCTAAAGTGTTTGGGTGTGTAGCATATGTCCATGTTCCAAGGGAGAAAAGAACCAAGTTAGACCCTTGCGCAATTAGGTGCATGTTTGTCGGGTATGAAAATCACCAAAAAGGATATAAATGTGCTGATTTGGAAACTGGAAAGACCTATATGACAATGGATGTGACTTTTTTGGAAAGTGAGTCCTATTTTCGGGACCAGCAGCGACCATTTCAGGAGGAAAGAAACCCAGTGATTTGGTGGGGAAAATGCACAGGATAACACATACCATGTGGACAGCCACACGGACCAAACTCAGACTGACACGGACCGAACAGATGGTGATCCGGTCCGTACAGAAGAGGACAGGGACCGTACAGAAGAGGACATTGACCGTGCAGAAGAGGACACGGACCGTGTCCTAGGACCTGAGGACAGCCGATCGGAATAAGAAGTGATACAGTCAGATGAGGAGGACGAAATACCATGCTCGAGTTCTCCAGAGGATGTCCCTGAGGTAAGTTTCATAAATCCTAATCCTATAAGACGGTACCCTATGCGAACCACCTAAAATGTACTACAAAAACGGTATAGAACAGATGGTGATAGCCAAGAAGGATATGTCATATCCAATTACACTAGTACAGTCGGGTTGTCCAACATGGTGAGAAATTTCACTGAGGAATTATCAAAGATTCAAGTACCCAACAGTGTAGCAGAGGCAGTGCTCTATCCTAAATGGGTCGAAGCAATAGAACTAGAAATGAAAGTTTTGGAGACCACAAAAACATGACATTCGGTGAAATTGCCGAGTGACAAGAAAACAGTTGGATGCAAATGAGTGTTCTCAGTAAAATATGATGCCACAGGTAAAGTTGACAGGTATAAGGCCCGGCTCGTTGCCAAAGGGTACACCCAGACATATGGGATTGATTTTCAGAAAACTTTTTCTCCAGTTGCTAAACTTAACACAGTTCGAGTCTTATTGTCTCTTGCAGCAAATCTGGACTGGCCATTACACCAGTTTGATGTGAAAAATACGTTTTTGCATGGAGATATGGAGGAGGAGATCTATATGGACATCCCGCCAGGATACACTCACCAAGCACAAGAGCAGTTGGTGTGTAAGCTAGAAAGGAGTCTGCATGGATTAAAACAGTCCCCCCGAGCGTAGTTTGGGCCGTTTTGCAAAGCCATGAAAACCTACAACTACAGTCAAAGTGATTCTGACCATACTCTGTTCTACAAGCATCGTCAAGGCAAGGTAACCATTTTAATTATCTATGTTGATGACATGATAATTACAGGGGACGATAGTGAGGAGATAGAGTGGCTAAAGCAGAGATTATCGCAGGAGTTTGAGATGAAAAATTTGGGTGGCTTAAAATATTTCTTGGGAATAGAGGTGCTACGCTCAAAAGAAGATATATCTCTATCACAACGGAAGTATACCCTTGATTTGCTTGCAGAAGTGGGGATGCTAAATTGTAAGCCAGCCGATACACCTATTGTCCAAAATTTGAAATTCGAAGAAAATCTAGATGACCCAGTTGTTAACTGGGAAGCTTACCAGAAATTGGTAGGTAAACTTATCTACTTATCACATACCAGACCCGATATTGCGTATGATGTAAGTATGGTGAGTCAATTCATGCAGAACCCAAAGGAGCAACATTTGGATGTTGTGATGAGAGTGCTGAGATATCTAAAAAAGACTCCAGGGAAAGGTATTCAATTTAGAAAGAATTGACACTTAGATATTTGGGGCTTTACAGATGCAGATTGGGCTGGAGATAGAACTGATCGAAAATCAACATCTGGATACTTCACCTTTATGGGAGGGAACCTCGTCACTTGGAGAAGTAAGAAGTAGAATGTAGTAGCCTTATCAAGCGCAAAAGCTGAATTTAGAGGAATGTATAAAGATTTGTGTGAATTGCTATGGCTAAGGAAACTCATGATCGAGCTGAAATTTAAGTCGGAAAAAGATATGCAACTTTACTGTGATAATAAATCAACAATTGCAATAGCTCACAACCCAGTACGGCACGACAGGACAAAGCATGTAGAGATCGATAGACATTTCATCAAACATAATTTGGAAGAAAGAATCATCTCATTTCCATTCGTGAGATCTGAAGAACAATTTGCAGCCATGCTGACAAAAGGAGTGTCAACAAAATGTTTTGAAGAATCGATTGACAAGTTAGGTATGGTAGATATCTACCTACCAACTTGAGGGAGGGTGTTGAAACAGAACATACACGGTCCGTGTGTGATTGTATACGGACCGTGTAGCGCACCGCCAGACAGAATAAGGAAGGCGGTAGCTAGCTCTTTTATTTTATTTCTTTTCTGTTTTCTCAGTTATTGTGTTTCTCATTTAGAATATTGTGATTGTATCAGATATAGAAGAAAATAAGAGAAAAAAGATAGTAAGAAATTAGGTAGCCTTTATCTATATATTCCCTTCTACCTCCTCTGTTGCCGAACCTCGTTAAATACTGTGTTCTTCTCTTCTTCTATGTTTGTGTGTATGATTGCTTGTGTACAAACCGTATCCAGTGATACACGGTCCGTATAAGAATTCCGCTGGTTGAGTTTTTACAAAAGGTATGCATTATACACTCAAATTGCAGCGGCAAAAATTGAGGTAATTTTTGCAAGAACTCGGACAGCCACACAAAGAAAGAAAAAGGGAAAGATGACAAAAGATTACCGCATCATTTCCCTCATATTATACAAACTGTTTGTATAATATGAAAGCCCCTTATCAACTAAAAAGAAAAAAATGAAAGCCCCTTTTGTAACAAACCGGAAGCAAAACTAAAAAAAAAAAATGAAAGCCCCTTATCAACTAAAAAGGGAAAAGAAAGAAGAGAAACTATAGTACATCAACTAAATCCGTTAAAAATTGGATTCATTGGGATTTAAAAACCAATGGTTTTGCCAAGTAGCCAAAGGAACAAGGTCCATTCAAGCATGAAGACAGTCTGAAGATAAGATCTTTCAAGCATGAATCCAAATACCGTAATTCCTGCTCTGTTATTCTCCAAATAAGTCACTGTAAATAAATAAGTAATTAATTAGTCTGGTTCCAAAATACCAACTGGTACATACTAATTCTGACCTCATGAAGACAACACCAGCATGGTATTAGAATTACAGAAATACTCAATTCGTGAATTTTAACACCCAACAATTTCCCCCAACTAGGCATCAAACCCTCAATTTGCACTTACACTTTAATGTGCAATTAAGATTGAAAATTAAAAAAAAGAAGATAGAAAACGGGCAGACACCAAACCTTGGCTGATCAATCTCATAAGTGTAGAATTCCTTACCTAGTGCTTGTCTCTTCTGAAATGAAATGGTATTTGCGTGGATGGTGATAAACTTGGTGTCCTCCAGTACTTCATCATCAGAATCTCCAGTTGAATCTTCCTCACTTAACTCATCACTGAAACTCACCGGGTAAACAAAATTGGGGTTTGTGGCACCAGATGAGTCAACCATGTCAGTTTCTTCCATCGTGGCACAAGCATGCCACTTGGCAGCATGGCTGGTTAGTGCCAGAGCCTGGTGCGTAATCTTCACAGCACCACGAATGATTATTAAAAGCCCAGACACCAGCATAATTGAGCACATCTGTCATTGTGAGTGAAAAAGAATCAGATTTAGTTATTCATCCGATAAATTGCTAATACCTGGCCTTTCTTTCAGGACCTTTGCTGAAACATACTCATGGCACCAATTATGCCTTGACCCCTGACACCTAATTTAAACAGCAAAGGAGCCCAAAAGAGGCAAAAAATAGTCCCAATTTAACTGCTCCAGTATGTGATAAAAAAAAAAAAAGTATTGCACCAACACTCTTTTGTTTTCCAGTTTTCAAATTAGGTATGGGTACAGTACAAACTACTGCATGTCAGGTACCATTACATCCTTTTCTTACAATGGTGTAACCAGGAAGCTTAACATTCACGTAGATGTATGCAAAGACGCATGTATTTAACAGAGAGAGAGAAAGAAAGACTTACAGCGAGTTCACCAGTGTTGAACAAACTGTCGGCTGAGTCCTTCCGTAAGATAAGAAGGACAGAGCTGAACTGACTTGCTGTGACAATCAGGGCACATGCCACAATAAATCCCGTGAACCGGTGACTAATAATTTTGAGCTGCTTCCTTATGTCAAGGTGCTCTTTCAACAAAGCTTCAACGACATTCTGCTCGTCAAACACTGCCACAAAATCCTGGCCATGGTAATTATTGACCTTGGTCAATTCTATACTGATATGCTTGAAATTGAATGTACATAGCTTAGGTACTCGTATAGAAAAAAGATCGAAGGAAAAGTTTGTACGGTACCAAATTAGGAAGGAGGTTCAAGATTACATGCTGCTATGAAACTAGATGGTTCAGCACTGAACAGTATTTAGTGCACTTATTGGATTGAAAGGATAGCAGTACCAGTGTACCTCAAAATCAGAATTGATTCAGTTTAATCCCAGATTCCCAGTTAACTACTGTTTGTTGATTTCCAATTTTACATACAAATCAATTCCTTGGCACACTTCACTAAAACTTCAGCCTACTTCTTATTATAGTAAATATGCAAAATTTACGAATTATAATGGATGGAGTGCAAAAAAATTAAATTCCAATAACCTGTAGCCGCAGGTTCTGGAGATAGCAGATGAGCCGAAACAGCACACAGGTCAATAAGAAAATGGATGTTCGATAAAGCCATGATGCAAGTTCGGCAAAGCATGCAACAATGTCGCTCACAATGGGATTGCCGAGCCAGGGCACCTTGTCAGCACTGGCAGAATACCACCAGATCTTGTATGCAGTCTCCGCAAAGAAGCAAGGGAAGACGAAAAATGAGAGGATGCGAAAGGACCGCGTGAGCTGGTGCGTGTAACCCAACCGCACCCTCCCACTCTCATGCCGTAGCTTGTCAAGGAAAAGGAACCGACGCAGGCCATACCTGAGGAAAAAGATAAATAATGAGGAGTATGTGATTAGGATCCTGACATAATAAAAATTCATGATTAGCACCCTCTCACATTAATAAATTTCCTTGCCTAATCCAAAATAAGATTCTGATTTACTATATATAGCATATAATTTCGCAATTTGTTACCCAGTTTGGATAACAGTTTGAAAAAGAAAAAAAAAATAATGCAATGCAAAAGTGGAAGTTCACTATTTGATTCCTCAATAGACCATCAAAGCACCGATATATGGCTTCTAAAAAAAAGAAAACAAATGTAGCCCGCATACCGGCGAAGAACAGTAGAGAGGCAAAGAAACGAGCAACCGGAGGCGGCCGAAAGAGAGACCTGAACAGCCGCATTGTACGGCCGGCGCTCAGGCCGGAATGAAAGCACGAAATGGGACACAGCTGGCACGACGATCCCTAACAGAAAGAAGAGGACCCACGAGATAATAGCGTGGCTACGGTCTGATTGGTCCATGAACATCCACCGGAGGCACGACCTGAACCGCTGTAGTTCGTCTTCGTCGTTTGGCCGAAGAAGGCCCTGCCCGACCGCCGCAGGCATGGGGCCCGCATTGTCAGGCAACAGGGGCTCTTGCTTTCTCCCGACTCGCCACATGTACTAAGCTTCGTCAGTTATTCCTTCTTTCTTTTTCTCTCAATTCCCTTCGTTGGTGATTTGTTTGTTTGAAGAAGATTCGGGTTGGATACGATCATACGCCAAAGAGAATCGGAACAGTAAAATAATCTACTGTATAAATTGGCGGAGTAATTTGCTTTGACGGAATCTTAAGTCGATGTTCCTCTGTTATTTGGTGAAATTGCAGAACTTACAATTTGTATTGGTTTATTTATTAAAGGGAGGATTCAAATATCTTTATTTTTGTATCATCAGCTCATCATGTTTTTTTAATATTAATTTTTTAAAATTTCATATGTCAAAATAAAAATATTATGATCTATATTTTTTTCTCTACACATATAACAATCATCATTTTTTTATTTTTATTTTATATGAACCAATAAATTAAAAAATTAACGTCCATAATTTATCAACGATGTATTTTTACAAACTTTTGACTAATAAAAGAATTAAAATGTCATGATCTTTTATGTGTGTATATAGATAATGATATAGATCATATATACCAATTTTATTTTGATATTTAATTTTAAGCTAATTTTAGTCCTAAAAATAGAAGCATAATGAATGCACAAAAAATAAAAACATTTAAACCTCCTCATTTATCAATGCTATCAAATAACTTTGTTATTTTTTTTCTTTCTTTTTTTAGTAACTCCATTGTAAAATTCTTCAAACTTTTACCAGAAAACTACATATTTAATTATTAGTGAGAAGTCAGATCATAAATTCATAAAATATTTTAGTTATATTGAATATTCTCACACATTCATATGTTTTCATCCGACTTGTCAAGAAAAATAAAAATAAATTTTCTAAATATGATATTATGGATAACCAAATTGATATGTTATAGTTAAAAAGATTCAGTATTTTCAAATTATAATTCTAATCTATATATAGTTTGAATTAAAATGCAAATAGCTTTGATATGAATAAAAATAAAAATTTAATCATTAATTGTATAAATTAAAATGCAAACATATATCTTTTTCTTGTAAACTATCCATAATTGTAAATTGTCCACTAGTGCAATTGCAAAACAATAACACGGTACACGGGTTATAACCATACGTGTTCGGTAATGACATGAATCTCGTCATTTTGTATTTTTAATTGCTATATTACTATTCTTCTTTTCCATAAAGAGGACCAGACGCTGTCACGGGCTCACGGCCCCTGCGTGGATTCATTTTGCGTAAAACAGCAATTAAGAGAACCTATCAGTAGTATAAAAATAATAAATTTTACTTCATGCATGGTTGTCCTTGAAAAGTACCCATCGTTACGTGCCTCTTGACCTTTGCTGTCTTGTTCGAGTCATTTTGACTACGGTTTCGAAATTTCGAATCTCATTTGTGTGTGTCCGTGGGGGAACACGTATCCTCTGCATTAACTCAAAGTTTGAGTTAAATTATCAACCGTACAATCAGAATTCGGACCAATTCTGTCCACTCCTATAATGCACGTGCATTTTAATATTAGTACGGATCTCAATAGGACGGTTCAGATCTTAACTCAAACTTTGAGTTAATGCAGAAGATATGAATTCTCCGTGGGGTGGACGGAATTCGTATTCTCTGCATTAACGGAACGTGTGTTAATAGATCTAGACCGTCCAATTGAGATATGTACTAATATTAAAGAGCCATGTGCGTTGTAGGCGATGGGCAGGATTGGCTCCGATTCTGATCAGACGGACGAGATGCATTAAACTCAAAAGATGCTCTTTGAGTTAATGCAGAACGGTTTGAATTTAATCTCATATGAGTCAAAAGAATTCGATGTTTATTGTAGAATATAGAGGGTCTATTTTAAGATTTTTGTCAGAGTTAAAGAACGGTCGGAATTTAATAATTCTACTCTCAAGTAATCTGAGAGGTTATGGATTATGAGGAGGATGACAACCACTATTTTTTGTTTTTGTTTTTATTGATGCCATTAGAAAAATTCGAACAAAGTATCCGATCTTGACGAAACGTACAGTTTTTTAGAAAATGTTTCGTTCAAATCTACACTATAACAAAACATTACATTACAACAGGGGAGGAGGTATGCATAATGAATGAGGGTCAATTGATATCTATTTTTTGTATTTATATATAATTTTCTATATAATTTAAAGTAAAATGTCATGAGTATTTAAAATTACCATCTATTCTTAATATAAAATTTTAAAATTTTGTATGTGATTGACATCTATTCACATTTAATTTTCGTAATACCTGCATTACAACTTACAAGAAGACTAATAATAGATTGCTAAAGCCTACAAACGTGTGATCCCTTGTAAATTTAAAATTTAAATTTTATAAAAATCATAATAATTTAGTGAAAAACTTCGTAGGTGATAAATATCTCTACGTTGAGTTTTGTTTTGACATGCACACATAGTTGATCTTTAGCTGAATTAAGTGATAAGTCAAAACAATCAAGTAAAAGTTTTGAATTAATTTTAGTTGTTGAAATTGATTTCTGTTTTTTGAAAGTTAGATTAATCTTTTAAAGAAACAAAAATATTAAGAAATTCCTATATAAATGTTATAAGGAAAAAGTAAGCGATACTTTTTTTTTTAAAGTAATGAATTTTTTTCAAAAGTCCACCAAAATATGTAAGTATTTGAAAAGACCTCTCAAAAGTTATCATATAAATTTAGGGTTTAGAGTTTAGGATTTAAGTGATATTAGTTGACATGAAATCCAGTAAATCGTTTTAACTTAATTTCAAAATTTTACTGTTCTTTAATTAGTCAATAAGTACTTTTGAGAGTGGACCATAATTGTCACAACCTAAACCTAAAGAACACTTTGCATATTGTATAAGAGAACAAATAACTACGTACAATTGTGGAACAAAATATTTTTTTTGAGTAAAGGTTAGAGATCAAGCTACTCAACTATATAATATCTTTGTTATTATAACAAATGATTTTTTCCATTCAGATTTTGAACCCATGACCTCCTACATGGAGGCCATGTGTCTTTGCCACTAGACCAAATGTTAGTTCTTTATTGTGAAACAAAATATGTTAGTAAAGTTCTGTTGTATTGCGAAATTATGAATTATGAGATTGATATTATTTTGCATGATATATATGATTTTTACAGTTAGAATTAGGATGTTTTACATTCGCCAATATTTTTGATGAATTTAACTCTAAATCTATTGAACTGGCTTCAAACAATAAATCCAAACCGTTAAAACTGATATATTATGTATGACCACTTGACTTGTACTAACTTAATTTGAAAGTTCATACATTTTACATGCATAACCCATCTCTTGTAAAGTAGATTATTTTTAACTGTTTGAATTTGTTGTTTGAAACTAATTCGATAAATTCGTAATTCTACTCAACTTTTACAATGATATTTATTAGTTGAAAAGGCATTAATTTTTTTTTTTTCCTTGTTGAGAAACTGATCATCAACCGTGTTGGTAATATAGACGTTTTTAGATCACCTCAGGTTACCGATCTCAAGCAAATTACTATCGGACGGCTCATTTAACATGACACGAATCTCAAAACAGATCCCCTACAGTCTCAATAGACATCCGGATTGAGTTTGACCTAGATAGAATTAGTCTGAACCGGCCGTTGTAATTTGCTTGAGTCAGATACCTGGGAGGATATCTGTCCAATATAGACACACAGTGCGTCCCACTCAAGAAATATATGTTGGAGGAACGAAGCATCGATCCACTTGGCAAAATAGGGAATTTATAATAAGTCCCAGGTAATTTGGCCATTACTGTGCTAAAGCGACATTCATCTACGGTTCTTCGCATCCCAGACTGAGACTGTTCACGAAAGGTCATACACCAAGTCCATGCCATATCCAAAAGGTCGCTAATTATGAAAGAGAAGAGACACATTTCCATTGATTGGGAATATATATTTTATAAATAAAGTTTGGTCCTTGTCTTTAAATTGATATGAAATAAAAATGTATAAAAAGTTCTTAAAGAGGAAGAATGCATTGAACGCCAAAGTGCTTTAAAAATACTGAAACATTGAGAATACATTTATTTGGTTACTGATCAAATTTTGATAAAGGTACGCCGTTAATTTTCAAAATGCTCAAATATGATTAATTATTTCCAAATTATACCAATTTAAAAGCAAAATTCTATTAATGCCCTAAACTTTTTTTTATTATTAAACGTAGAAAGCTCGTCAATTCTTCGTCTAATTCATGTTTGAACATGTAAGCGAGAATGACGCCGCTGCATTTTTTTCCTAATTTTTATTTTTTTAATTTATTTCAAACATTCATCTTTAGTTTTTAAAACCATCAGCATATTCCAAGTAAACGACAGTTTAATTAAAATAATATCGTCAAATAGCTGATTGGAAAGGCTATATATATCTTTGGTAGAAAACTTTGAAACAATGTCATTTTATGTGGTTAAAATATTTAATCTAATTTTGATAAGTATAAATGAGTATGGCTAATTTGCTGCTGGCAGCATTTCGGCCAAGTGCTGCCAGCAGCAAATCTGCCATTCTTATGTTCAAATAACCGATCCGAACCGTTCAACATGTTCTAAATATTGAAATGTGCTTGGAGACCAAATTTTACATTTTTTGGAATTTCTTTACTATTTATTAAGCCACTTTGAAAATTCCAGATCATATGGTCCAGACTGTTTTTACTGTTCACCCGGATCTGGAATTTTCAAAGTGGCTTAATAAATAGTAAAAAAATTCCAAAAAATGTAAAATTTGGTCTCCAAGCATATTTCAATATTTAGAACATGTTGAATGGTTCGAATCGGTTATTTGAACATTAGAATGACAGATTTGCTGCTGGCAGCACTTGGCCGAAATGCTGCCAGAAGCAAATTAGCCATACTCAGTATAAATTCTATACAAATTTAAATTTTATAGCGTTAGCATGAATGCATCTTGTGAAAGAGAACGGAGTAGGTCTGATGCCCATCGGACCTACTTTTAGGTTCAACGAGCATGATAACCGTCCGATCTAATTTAAGATTTGTGCGCACGAAAATTGAAACAAACACACACGAAGTTTAAAGCATTCTGCACGAATCTTAAAGTAAATCGATGGTGATTAAACCCATCGAACTAGAGTGGGTCCGATGCCCATTGGACCTACTCTCAGGTGCTTGTGAAAATATACCGAATATACCAAGAGCCCTAATTTTTTATTCTAGACGAAGAGCAAATGTAGATACCCAATTAGAGCAACCCTGAAAAAATGGTCCCTGGATATGTGACCCTCTGCGGGCAGGTGGGGCAGTTTTGAATAGACCAACGGCTTTTATTTTCCTTGGCTTTAAACTTTTAAAGCCTTTGCAGAGTGAGGTCGCTTGAAATAATTAAAAAAAGAGAATTTGTTATTTCTTTAGCAAACCAAAGAGAAACTTTCCTCATGAACTGGTAAAAGAGAAAGAGTGAGGCTACGGTACTATGCATAGCACAGTTGGGTCCGTGTTACGGCTCAATATTTGAGTTTTCAAAATTCTAACGGTCGATCCGAACCGTTCAACATGATTATAAAATGAATATGTACTTGCAAACTAAATTTTACATTTTTTCAATTTTTTTACTATTTTTTTAGATAGGTAGAAAATCACTTGATCTGAAAATTCTGGACCATCCAAAAACAGTGATTTTCTACCTATCTAAAAAAATAGTAAAAAAAATTGAAAAAATATAAAATTTGGTTTGCAAGTACATATTCATTTTATAATCATGTTGAACGGTTTGGATCGACCGTTAGGATTTTGAAAACTCAAATATTGAGCCGTAGCACGGACCCAATCCGTGCTATGCATAGTATCGTAGCCTCACTCAAAGAGAAATATAATTGGATATTTGTGGCGCTATTTGTTGGAAACATTGTAAATTGAATTTAAATAAATTCAATTCACAGCAAATGGCGTTATGGATTTTTTTACATATTAAGTGCGTAATGGATTTTAACAAACTACAGAATATTAGAATTGATATTATAGCAATGGCAATTTGCTACAAGAAAAGCTGCAGAGAGGAAAAGAGAAAATGAAATTGAACTGGACAGACTGGATCCTTATTCCCGGCACAACAATGACTAAATGGTAGGGATCAGCCAGACACGTGGCATGATAGTGACTGTTAATTAGGAATAAAGATAGCTCTTAATACTAGATCAATCTTGATACGTAATTTGCTCTATCAGAAAAGCAGACAGCATATGATTCTCACACTCTACCTTTAATTTGTTTTAATTATTTTAGCTACCATTATTTCTTAGCTCCTCTTTTCTGGAGAAAGAGAAGGGCGAGTGTGAATTTTTTCAAGTAATATAATTTTGAAGAGTAGAACAGGGTGTTCTTAAGCTCATCAGGTGTTTTGGTAAACTTAATTTCAAAACTTATCGGATTGATTTTAGACAACAAATTCAAATCGTTGAAACCAGTTTACTGAAGGAGTGATGCATTCACATATCAAATTTATAAGTTTGTAAATTAATTTAGTATAAAATCAAGCGGTCAAAAATGATAAAAAATGAACGTATTAATTAAAATTAACTTATAAACCATTTTTTTACTTGAATTTATACAAATTAATTCAATAAATTTAAAACGTGACATGTCGACGCATTACTTGTGAAATAAATTGGTTTCAACAGTTCAAATTTAATATGTAAAGTCAATCCGATAGATTTAGATTTAAGTTTATCAAAAGATTTGGGGAGCTTAAGAACACCCTAGTTCTACTCAATTTTGAATTTAAAATCTGAACTATCCGATTAAAATTCAAATCAATTAGGACTAATTTAAAACTTATGAGTTATGAAGTTGCTATAAAATTCGTGCGAATTTACCACGAATGATTTGAATTGAAATTTAAATTTTAAATTACCCAATTAGAGAAGGCCAGGGACCAGGAGTATCTTGCCAATGGGCTTTATAAAAAGAATAATTTTTTTTGGTACCACGCTGTATTCAGTATTTGGGCCTAGATGTAATGGCAGGTGTAATTTCAGTATTGGGTGGTTAAAGTTTTTGTCTGGCATTACAGGTCCATTTTAATTAGCGTTTAATTATCAGTAATAACCTTCATTTGACCAGTCAAAACATATTGAATAATGTATCTCTTTTACCTCTTGTGACCTCTGACCAATTCAGATCAACTTTTTGACTGATCTTTGATGGAGTGTTAAGCTGATAACTTAAAACAACACAAATTTTGTAATTTTTTATTTATAGAAATTATTAAATTTAGATGTTAAGGAAATCAAAAGAGTACCTCAGTTTCAACAAATATAGAAAGATTGGATCCAGCGGTTTCTATTCAAATATTATGGATTGGAATCGGTAGTTCCTATCCATTTTTTTTAAAACGGTAGAAAAAGAGAATAAGAGTGTCACATTTCATCAAGTGAGAATTGAATAGGCAGCAGTGGTTCCTATCCAATATATTTTTTTTTTTTAATTCGGTAGAAAAGGAGAATGTAGCTACCACCAGTGTAACAAAATGTGGTTCATGCGGCTGCATATGCGTATGCGGTTGGCAACCGCATAGAAAATCAATATGCGGTTTCGCATATGCGGTCGCATATTCAGCCGCATATTTTTACCGCATATTAGGCCGCATTTTTTACCGCATATTCGGCCGCATATTACCGCATACTTGTTTATATATATATATTAATTCTCATTTTAAAATCCGTATATATAAGTCCGCATAAAAATCCGCATATGCGGCCGCATATCGTATATGTGGTATGCGGTGGCCTTCTGCATACCGCATAGAAACCTCATTTTAAAACATTGGCTACCACATTTCATCAAGTCAGAATTAGATAGACATCAGCCAGATCTATCTAATAATTTTTTTTTAATAATTCGGTAGAAAAGGAGAATTAAGGTTTTTTAATAATTCAATAATATTTCTACTCAAATTTAAATTCGCATTTAAAAAAAATATCATATCTTACAAAAAAACAGATCTGATACTCTACGAGCTTTTCCTCTCAGATTGAAGTTTATTTCAACAAAAATTATTGAATTTGGTTAAGAAATGGTAGAGTTTGTTTTTTAGAGAACAAAACCATGAAAGTTCTCTAAGGTTTTGAATCGATGTTGAAAGAAGGGTTCGACAAAGAGAGGAGAAAGAAAGAAATCGCTGTTTTTGGTTGTCGCTGATTTTCTGTGGATTGGATAGGAACCGCTGATTCCTATCCATAACTTAACTTGATTTTTTGTGGCAGCCAATTCGATGAGATTTATTGAGTCCAATCCAATACTCACCTGATTATCTGTGGTAGCCATATCCTCATATTTTTAAATCAATGTCGAATTACAAAAACAACTTGCATAGGAACCGCTGATTCCTATCCATAATATTTGAATAGGAACCCGCTGAATCCGATCTTTTTATATTTTTTGAAACTGAGATACTCTTTCTATTTTCGTACGTCTGAATTTAATAATTTCTATAGATAAAAAATTTCCCAATACTATTGTGAAATCCTGAACCGTGTACTATTGTAAATTAAAATTAATTACATAAACAATCAAAATTGTGTACTATTAATTTAAATCTTAGATTCGGTTTACCTTAAATTTCTACTATTTTCGACTAATAAAACAGTATCCCTATTTTACTTCTAATTTCTACACAAATTAAATTCGGATTAAAAAAAAAAATCATATCTTACCAAAAAAAAACAGATCCGATACTCTACGAGCTTCTCCTCTTAGATTGAAGCTTAATTTTTGAATTCGGTAAAAAAATGATGGATTATTTTTAGACACCAAAACTATGAATAAAGAAAGGGTTTTTGAATTGAATGAAGAACTTAGGCAGAGAGAAGAAAGAAAGAGCTGCAACGATTCTCTGTGACTTTCTTTTTGATCGGACTCAATGGGTCCGATTCAAAACTCCACTCCACTTGATTTTCTTTGGCAGCCCATTTTACTGTTTTTGTGGAATTAAACATAAATCAAGTTGGATCGGACTCAATAAAAAAAATTAAGACTCTCCAGATTATTTGTGGTAAGAAATTCCAGCTTTCTAAAACTAACACCGAATTAAAAAAATAAATAAATGAAAACTTGGACAGGAACCATTGAGTCCTATCCAAAAGATTGGATCGGACTCAATGAATTCAGTCTTTCTATATTTATTGAAAACAAGACGTACGAAAAGACACTCATACTATTTTCGTACGTCTTAATTTAATAATTTCTATACATACAAAATTTCCCACAAATCTCTGTTTTCATAATCTCAAATT
Source organism: Carex littledalei (assembly GCA_011114355.1). Taxonomy (NCBI): domain Eukaryota; kingdom Viridiplantae; phylum Streptophyta; class Magnoliopsida; order Poales; family Cyperaceae; genus Carex; species Carex littledalei. Next base: position 3,189,044 of record CM022092.1, on the reverse strand, counting down.
TTGAAAGGTAAGATTTTATCTTTTCTTTGTCGTTGCAATTTTACATTGTGGATTTACATTTAGTCTAATGGTTAAAATATTGTTCTCAGTATAGGTGTTTATTATCAAAATTTTATATCTCTGTTAAGAGTGAGTTGAAAGACTTTTTGTTGTTCGAAAATAGTTCATGTTAAGTGATTAAGATTGAAAAATGACTAGTTTCCAATAATATCTTAACAAGGGATTAAATAATGAACATAAATTTATAATATAAAATTCTAGAATCCATATTCAATTCAATATTTTTAACGACAATGAAAAACAAGTTAATTCAAACATAAAATCCAGTGGACCTGGGGTCAATGGATTTAAATTTGCAATATATTTTTTTTAACAAAATAATATAACAGAAAAAGACCCTCTTGAAAAATCGTATGGCACGAATCACGATAAGAGGCATTTCACCAAGTGCAGAGCGATTGGGCTTTTCTTTTTGACTGAAAAAAACTTGGTCTAAATTTCGATCCAATAGTAAGTCCAACTTTATAAAGTGATTGAGAAGAGAGCAGCTTGGGTCAAAAAATTTGGGTCCGATGGGTTTGGGACCGTCCGATCTTCTTTAAGATTCGTGCGCACTAATTTTAAAGCAGAGGCAGAAGTTGCGGACGCAAATCTTGAAACAGATCAGACGGTCATCGAACCCATCGTACTCACTTTGAGTCCAATGGGCATCGGACCTAAATTGACCTCGATTGATAAACAGAGAGAGCTGCTTTGCACAGCACACAAGAAAAAGAGAGGAGCTTTTTCTCTTTGTGAGTTCACACATCAAGAAAAGAAGAGAAACGAAGAAAAAGAAGAGAGAAATAAGAGCCAACGTTCATCAGACATCAGCCATGTACTGTGACATTGTTTATTGTCCTGTTAACCTAAACTATTTCAAATCCGTTGGTACGATACGATTTTTTTTATTTTTAAAAAAATAAAAAATTGAACTGTCAGAAAATATATTGATTGTTTTTTCTTAATAGATAACAAGGACCGCATTAAATTTTCAGTCCAGGTTAGAAGTGACCGAAAATTTGATTTGATTCGCCCCTAGCTAGCTGGTCCGAAAATAGTTTCAGTAAGATCATAAAATAAATAGTTTTAGTGAAATCGTAAAATAAAATGAAGTATATGTTTAATTAAAACAATAATTATGTATTGATTATTATTTTTTTTTTTTTATTAAATTCAGTCTCTATTATATCCGACATTTTTATTAATATCCAAAGTTTAATACAAATTATTAATTATACCCAGAGTCGGACCAATTATCGAAATATACCCAAGCCGGCCATTTTCTGGCCGGCTATGTACCCTCCCTAAGCCGGCCAGAAAATGGCCGGCCATGTTCCTTTTTTTTTTTTTTTTTTTTAACCCGCATTAACCCCTATATATACCCTTTTTTCTCTCTCCTCTCACAATTCTCTCATCCCATCCGAATTCCGAATTCTCTCTTCTTCTTTGAGGTAAATTTTTTTTTTTATCTAATTTAATTTTTAATTTATTTATTTTAGGGTTTAGGTTTTAGGTGTTATAATTTAGATTATATTGTTGTAATTTAGTGTAATTAGCTAAGTTAACCAATATTTAGTGTATTTAGCACAATTGACCAATATTTAGGGTATTTTTGTCTTTTTTACCATAATTATGCCGATTAAGCGTAATTTTACCGAAATTAGCACGTTTGACTAATTTTTAGGGTATTTTGGTCTTTTTTATCATAATTAGGCTAATGAAGCGCAATTAGTGTAATTAGCACCGATAACCAATATTTAGGGTATTTTGGCATTTTTTACCATAATTATGCTGATTAAGCGTAATTTTACCGAAATTATCACGTTTGACCATTATTTAGGGTATTTTGGTCTTTTTTACCATAGTTATGCTGATTAAGCGTAATTTTACCGAAATTAGCACGTTTGACCAATTTTTAGGGTATTTTGGTCTTTTTTACCATAGTTAGGCTAATTAAGCGTAATTTACCGAAATTAGCACAGATAACCAATTTTTAGGATATTTTGGTCTTTTTTACCATAATTAGGCTGATTAAGCATAATTTAGTGTAATTAGCACAGATGACCAATATTTTGGCCTTTTTTACCATAATTATGCTGATCAAGCGTAATTTCATCGAATTTAGGTTATTTTAGATATCAGGATGCCTAGAGCACGGCCTACCCAGCGTCCAGTAGTGGACGAGCCGATCAGTACTAGCAGCACGGAGCACATCAGTCCTCTCCTGTGGATTCCCCACAGCGAGCACCGAGTCTCACTGGCTTCTCGTGAGGTACGTTCCTTTTCTTATATTTTCATTAAATTTTGTTGGATTGAAATTTTATTATGTTGTCACCATGCGGATTACATTTTTCAACGCAGGACACGGATCTTCTAGATGTGAAGTTGAGGTGCGTTCACATGAGGTACTACGAGGTGATGGAGCCGTACCTCGAAAATCTGGGTCTCGTCCAGGTTGTGGACATCGTGCGGACAGAGAAGAGCATCATCAATGCATCTCTCATCGCTGGACTGGTGGAGCGATGGCGTCCCGAGACGCACACGTTTCACATGCCATTTGGAGAGATGACAGTGACTCTCCAGGATGTGAGTGCTCTCTGGGGTTTGCCTATCCGTGGCACACCCGTCGGCGGCGTCTCTGACAGCACCAGCTTCGCAGGTTATGTCGAGGAGTTATTGGGAGCTGATCCTTCCTATATCATTGGGGAACATGGGAGGTCGAAGTTCCATTTGCGGATGACGAGGTTACGGCAGCACTTCATCGCGGGTCTCTCGGCAGATTCCACCGAGCAGGAGATTCAGAGGTAAATTTTTATTAATATCTACTAATTAATTTATAATACGATGATTCTATTAGAATTTTTATATGTTTTGTATTGCAGATATACACGGGGCTACGTGATGGACCTTTTTGGTTCTGTCATGTTTCCTGATTCCAGCGGTGATCAGGTGCCGATGATGTATCTCCCGTTGCTGATGAACATTGAGGAGCCGTCGTCGTACAACTGGGGTGGAGCTGTCCTGGCGTATCTGTACTACCACCTGTGCCGTAGTAGTGAGGTAAGTCACCAACTCTTATTTTAGTGTAAATTATTTAATCAATCAATCCATCAAAATACACTGACGTGTAATGTTCTTGAAAATGAAGCCGACGGCGAAGCAGATGTACGGGCCGGTACTCCTGCTTCAGCACTGGTCGTGGTCACAGCTACCGGTGGGTCGTCCTATCCCCAATGAGGCGCCGGATTGGGGAGAGCCAGATGTGTTTCACTGCCCGGCATACGCCAAGAAGTGGTACGGTTTCCACCACTACCAGGATCGGACCCACGGTGCTACCGTTGGGATCAGGCCAGTCCGGTCAGAGCTTCAGAGTTTGCCAGAGCCTCTTATTGAGTGGACGCCGTACGATCAGTTGTACGAGGAGTTCCTCTTGCCGGGCAGTGTGACTGACGAGCAGGAGCGGGAGATGTGGTTCTATCGAGGTCCACTCATACATTTCTGGACAGTGGAGCACCACTTTCCAGATCGGGTGCTCCGCCAGTTTGGTCGAGTGGCGTTGATTCCCATAGACCCATCTTTGCCGAGTTCCACGCACAGAGCCCTGCACAGGTAAGTCGTAGTCTATTGTATTTATTGTTAAATACATCATATTACTTGATAGCTTTTTATTGAAACTAACGTCTTCCTTACAGCGTTACCCACCGAGGGCGACTGGATAAGGACTGGAGCACTCATTTCGATCCATACTACAAGAAGGCCGAGAATCCTCAGTATATAGACTTCTATCACGAGCCAGATGTGCTTCTGCAGACCCAGGGGGATCCCCAGTTGAGGTACGATGTATGGTACACGCATGTCTGCATGGCGAGTGTCTATCTGCAGGGTGATTACGGTGCCCATCTCCGCGACAGGATCAAAACGGATGACGGTTACCATCCCAACGGTCGTGCATGGGCTCGCCAGGTAAAACACCTAAAACCATATAGTTTTGGTCTAACTTAGTAGTACATCAAGGTTTGATCTGACATGTCAAATATTTTTCAGCTTTTGGCCGCGATCAAGGAGTGCGGGCATGGGATCCGCATGCTAGGAAGGAAGAACTGGAGACGGCTTGGGTACCGCACACTCAAGAAGAATGCGAATGTGGTTGAGGATGCCGGGCACGGTGGAAAGATCATCGGTATGCTGCGAGACGCCAGAGAGAACATCAACTAGCGTGAGATAGATCCGCATGAGCCCGATCTGAGCCCGGTTCTGATGGATGATATGCCATCTTCCCCCGATTCACATCCAGATTGGGACTACCACCGTTGGGTATTGTCCGACATTGGGTGGACGGCATGGTACGACGAGCATGGACGTCCGGTGCAGCCTTATGTATGTCATACTTTAGTATCTGTCAGGTTTTAATAAATTTCTTCATTCAGATCAAATTTAATAATTTATGTGTATGATTGCAGGGTCCAGCAGAGATGCCACCACAGCCACCACCTGCGGAGACCGATACTTCTGAGTACGAGTCCCTCTCGTGCAGTCTCCAGGACTTCGGGGTATTCGATGACAGTTTCATGTCGGCACCGGCATGGCCCCGATATGGCACAGAGATGCCGCATGATGGAGAGGCTAGTGGTAGCGGGTCTCATACTCAGCCTGACTTTGGGACTGGGTTTGCCGCATCTACCTTCGCTACACCTCCGCCAGTACCGACAGTCTACACGGGCGATGCCAGATGGGATAGTGCCGACCAGATACTCAGGTCTGCCGATGCCAGTGAGGAGGCTGAGAGAGAGAGAGCCTGGCCGCGGCGCTGGCGCCGGGCGAACGCCGGAGTACTGGCTCAGCGATATTCCCCCTCTCCGTTTTAGTTGTATTTTTACTAGTTTTGTACTATTTTATTTCATATACTATTTATGTTTGGTATATTTGGATTATCCTATATTTCGGTTCTTGTGTATGTGTGCTTTTATGGTACTATTTTTATATTTTACAGATCAAAATAAATTATCATGATAATGCTAAACAGAAAATATTACAACATTAAAATAGTAGCACAACATAAAAAATAATATAGCGTATTTCAATTAATATAGCGTATTGTAATGTAATGTAATGTAATTTAGCGTAATTTAACATAATATAGTGTTATTCAATATAATTTCAATTAATATAGCGTATTTTAATATAAATATGCTAATTATATCCAAAGAAGTAATATAACAAATAATTAAACAAAAAATTTCAAATTTTCAGTGTTAAATTTCAATATTTTGATTTTCATAGTGTCTCTCTTAAAAAAAAAAAAAAAAAAAAGGAACATAGCCGGCCATTTTCTGGCCGGCTTAGGGAGGGTACATAGCCGGCCAGAAAATGGCCGGCTTGGGTATATTTCGATAATTGATCCGACTCTGGGTATAATTAATAATTTGTATTAAACTTTGGATATTAATAAAAATGTCGGCTATTATATTATGCTAAACACTATCTCATCTCTTTGTCAAATTTGTTTCCTACTATACTATAATAAATATTTTGATTCCGCAGAGCTATGTAGGCCTTTGTTTTTGAATGAAAGCATGTATTCATTGTTTTCATGTATGTACCTAGAGTGGAAAAAACGTGTCATGCCGTGACTAAACGCTGTGACTTTGGTCTCGTGTTGTGTCGTGCCGTTATTAAGTTAATTTTTCACGTGACATGCCGTGCTGTGACCAAAATGTCAAGGGGTGGTCACGGCACGCGAATGTGACCCAACGTGCTGTGACCAAATGTGACTCACGTGACCATTTGATCATAATTTAGGTTAGTTTATTCAAGATTCACTATTAAATCAATATCTAATGGTCATAATTAATTTAGGTTGGTCTCGTGCCGTGCTGTGACTAGATCTTTCACGTGACTTGCCGTACCGTGCCAAAGTTTCATAAAATGAGCACGGCACGGGACACGCGAGTCACAACACGTAACCGTTCCGTACGTAACCGTGTCGTTCCGTGACAGAGCCGGCTCCACCATGCCATTTTTCCCACTCTATATGTACCAATTGCTTAATCTGCTGCATGCAAAATGATAACCACCCAGTTGGATTTTTCGGCTCAGCGTTAAGTTCAGCTTTAAATAACTTTAGAAAGTTATTAAGAAACATGCATGGAGAGCTCGTTCGGCAACATGAATTAAAGAGTAAGGTTGTGAATGGTTGTGGATTAAAGTTAATAAAAATTAAATTACTAATTTTAATCTTACTCTTTATATTTTATATAAATTAATGTTTAAATTAATTAATCTAGAAGAATAAGATGTTGAGAAATAAATCTTTGGGTAAATTTCGCTGGAGGTCACTAAACTTTGTCATTTGTCACAAATTGGTCACTCAATTTTGATTTGTCCCTTTTTAGTCACTCAACTTTGTCATTTGTCCCAATCAAGTCACTTTATATTTTTCCGTCCAAAATACTAACGGAATAAGAATATTCCGTTAGTATTTTGGACGGAATATTCTCATTCCGTTAGTATTTTGGACGGAACTAGTATATTCCGTTAATATTTTGGACGGAATGAGAATATTCCGTTAGCATTTTGGACGGAAAAATATAAAGTGATTGATTGAGACAAATGACAAAGTTGAGTGACTAGAAAGGGACAAATCAAATTTGAGTGACCAATTCGTGACAAATGACAAAGTTAAGTGACCTCCAGCGAAATTTATCCTAAATCTTTGATTATAAAAGTGGACTTTATATGGAGAATAAGTATGTAGTAAGTTAATCCGTCTGAAAATGTAGAGTAACTTATTCCGAATTAACTCATCTTTTACACCATCTCCTATTTTACTCCTTACTACACACTTAAGCCGCTAAAAGAGAAGTAAGATTCAAACATGAGTTATGTGTACTTGTGACCAAATTTAACATTATTTACTTCAACATGAGGGACAATATAGTTTTTCACTTTATATATATTATTTTATTTTCACATGCATATATACTACAATCTTAATCTTTTCAAAAGTGTTATTTCTTTCAGTCAAATTCAAACATAAAAGATAATTAAATGATGACTTATATTCTAGAATTCAGATCCTCTCCAGTACCGTAATAGGGAATCTTTTACAATTACTTGATCTGGACCGTTCTTTTTAACTTGGCACGAATCTCAAAGCCCAATAATACTGCCCCTCCATCAGCCTGAATCTCAAAGCGGCTGAGAGTTAATCTCAAACCGTAAAGTGAAGGGATCTTTTACAGTAATGGAGAGGAGACTTGTCCTATATTCTAAGCTATAATTAAGCTACAAGAATACTGAAAAACGCTTTTCACTGGCAATCCGGGTGCTGCTTACAGTTCAGTTCGAGGTGTCCACCCAAATCGCAATCTTATATAATATTACTTAAATCGCAATCTCAAAAAAGGATTTGATTCGTTTGTATTGTCTATCCAAAATAGCAACCTTTAATCAATGTTATCAGAACCGGACCGGAGGTTGACCCGGTAAAGCTTCGGCTCAACGGTTCACTGGTTAGACCAGTGGGTCAACCGGTTCAACCGTTGATTTTTTATATGTATATATTTCTGAGATATATGTATAATAATAAAAAAAACATGTTATCATATAGTGAAAATTCACACATACATATTAAATAATATAATATAAAAATAAATTTATGAATTAATCAAAAGTTTCTCCCACAAATATAATAAAACTACTCATTTTATTGACAAATGACAAAATGATTTTTTTTAGGAAGAGAAACATATAGCATTCTGATATTTTAAATTTTTGTACGATAAGTTTACTAAAATATTAAAGATATATAAATTTAGTGCTTTCAATACCAAGTATCGCAAAAATATAAATATATAAATAAGTTCAAGTTCAAGTTCTTGAATAAACAAATTGGACTTTCAGTGACAAATTTCATAAAAATGTTAATAATAAGATAATAGCAAATATTGTTTCAAGGTACACATTATTATTTGTATATAAATAATTGTGGTGTATATAATTCTTAAGTGACTTTGTTATAATATCTAAAATAATAGGGTCTTCTATAAAAAATATATTAGATGAGAGAAAAGTATGCATTTTTTTTTTCCTGACATGTGACTAAAAGTCACGCATCTAGACTACAGTCTAGTTTCCTACTACAGAGCACATGTGACCTAGTGTTTTTCTTTTTTGTTGACACATTTAAACTGAACCGTAGGTTCTGTGGTTCACTGGGCCTGGTTTTTAGATAAAAACGGCCGGTTCAATTAAAAATATCCGGTTTCATTGCACATCCGGTCTTAACAACAAACCAAACCGGAAATAAGTCCGGTTCCGGTTTATTCCGGCCGGACCGCCCGGTCCGGTCCGGTTTTGATAACAGTGCCTTTAATTGTCGTGTAATTAATACGAATGGCCAATGGGGTGCTGCTTGTTGAAGTACGTAGCAACACCAAAAGGCTCAAACCCATTAATTATCTCGTTTTAAATTATTCTTATTACTAAACCGACTTGTACAAGGTCAGTAAAGAAAAATATTAGAAATAAGTATTGTAATATTTTTTAGTTAGAAGCCTCTACGTATATATGTGCATTATTTAAAATCTAGAAAATTTAATGACCGACATTTAGCTAGTAACCTAGTATAATTAAATAGAAGATAGGAGCTCATGAATGAGTGATAGTGAGAGAAAATATAAATTAAATTGTTGTACTCTCCTTTATAATAAAAGAAAGTTTACTCCTCTCTATAACATCATCCAAAAGTTCAATTTCTAATATTTGATATAAGTGCTCTAAGTTTGAGTAAAAAGTTAGCGAAGTAAACTAGGGTGTTCGTGAAATATAAGAAGCATTATAAATTGATGTTTTCAGATATAGGTGCAATTATGGCACAATTGATGGTTCCCATATTTAAGGAAGAGAATTATGACATTTGGCAGATCAAGATGCGGACCCTAGCTGCTGCTTTTGCAGGGATTGTGGGATGTTGTCGACCAAGGTTTTACATCGCTAACTACGAGAGTGCTGATGTCGGAGCAAAAACAACAATAGATGAAAGATGCGAAGGTCCTGTTTCTAATTCAACATGGTGTTGCTGAATGTCTATTTCCGTGAACAAGTAGAGCCACTTCATTGAAGAAAACATGAGAGATTCTAAGAGAGGAGTTTAAAGGCTTGACGAAGGTGATTGCCATGAAGTTGCAGACACTATCTTGATGTCAAATAAGCATTCCCAGATGGCTACCTTGATAAAGAAATTTATGTGAAGCAGCCACAAGGAATTTTAATTCAATGAGGAGAGAATAAAGTATACAAAAAATCGATCGACAAATCAAAATTTAGATAGAATCAAGTCGGTGTTGATGGGGAGTGTTGAAGTAGCAACACCGAAAGGCCCAAACCCATTATCTCTTTCTAGATTATTCTTGTACTAAAACGACTTGTACAAGGTCGGTAAAGGAAAGTACTAAAAATTAGTATTGTAATATTTTATAGTTAGAAGCCTCTTTGTATGTGTATCATGTAAAATCTATAAAACACAATGACCGACATTTGGCTAGTATAAATAGAAGGTAGGAGATCATGCATGAGTGAATGTGAGAGAAAATATAAATCAAATTCTTGTATTGTCCTTTATAATAAAAATAAAGTTTACTTCTTTCTTTAACATCTACAATCTAAGTTCAATTTCCAACACTGTTGACATGCAGCTCACTAAAAACTAACTTATATAAGCCTTTAGAAGTTGCTAATTAACGAAGAGAGATGCTAACGCAACAATAACATGAACTTCACTATTAAGAGATACGCTAATGGAAGAAATATATACCTATCAAAGTGTGTGTCAATGGAGATAATGTACTTTTTTTTTTTTGAAGGTTAGTGGAGAGCTTCCACTAAGGTAGTTACATCGAACCTCTAGTCAATATAACAAGTTTACATAGTGAAATTGAAACATCAAATAGAAAAAAGTTCTGCTAATAGTATGAGGAATGCCCCTAATGGGTCGAGACCTCCCCCCCTCCTTTTTAACTTAGCAAAAAAAAGGACCAGTTGTGTACATCGATTACCGCTGCATTGATTAAGATGCTCACTGGCTTGCTCTGTTGGAAGAAAGTTCTCTTATTCCTTGTTAATTAACGGATAGAACTTACAAATTACTCCGTTAATATTCGTGCGGAAGCGGATCTTGCGAGCGTAGCAGTATCACTGGTTCTGCAAGGAATCACAAGCCGAAGCCGGAAGCCCTGCGTTTTCCACGACCTAAGACCTTCAAGTGTTAACAGAGTTTCTTGGTGCGTTTTTCTCTCTTTCTTTTCAGTCACTATTCTGTTATGATATATATTCGAGAGACAGAGGGACATGATCTAGTATATATAATACTAACACACCTCTTCATGAAGGGTCTGCATCTCTTCATAAAGGGTCTGCACCTCTTCATAACGGGTCGGGTTTTGGATTCAGGTTTCCCATAACGGGCGTACCATTTAATAAATCCAACATCTCCCACTCGCACAAAATGGAATACCCGCTATAAACTAAGAGAACGTAATCTCTTAACTCTGTTAAAATTCATACAAGGAAATAGGCCGTGACCAGCATATTTTAATTTGAGAGCATATGTTGTTATCCAACTGTTAGGTATGTATAACAACATCTAAGTAGAGTAAATATGCAGTACCCCAGATCATCAAGTTACATTTTTTAAGTATTACATGATCTCTTTTATGTATTGATACAACCATACTTATATATTCACAATTATGTTACATAAACATAATTGGTGCACCAGTGAATATAACCTAATGTAACACTCAAATGATCTTTTTCTTTTATTTAGAATCTCTTCATTCCAAATCAATTGCTATTCAGATATGTTCTATTAGATCGCATCATACATGATCATTGGCAACCTTCCAAAATAACTAATTGAAAAGAAACTTCAAGTATTTAGTAAAAAATCGAAGAGTACTATGAGATCCTTTTTATCTCTCGGGTCTCACACAACAAAGAAGAAGAGATCATATCTTCTGTTACCCTGTTGGTCAATTGCACATATGGTATGAAACATATGTTACGGTATTATTCTCCATTTCTTATGGAGCGTATGTCTAAACTAAAATTTAATACCGTACAAGTGATAGTTCAGATATACACAATATCTAACTTGAGTCCACATCTCTACTTATCATATAAATCCAATAACAGGACTCCCACTTGGCATAAGACAGTTAAGGTAAATAGTGGGTATTTCACATTCGGTCATAATAGTATATTCATATGACCTCATCTTGATTCTCTATCAAGGTGATATATATTTTAAGCACTTGCTCTCACATTTTGTATCATGTCTAGCTTAAAATCAATCTCATTTCTATGTCCTACTAAGACATAGAAGCGATTGTCTGTGTGAGAAGGCCAATCAACTGTCTGACGTACCTTTCATTTTATATCTTATGTGTTATGCTAAATATATTGGTATCAAATAATTTGTAACAATTATAACATAAATGAATAAGAAAATAGCATTCATTGCATTTATCCCACAAATACAAATACACATAATATACTGTTCAATCAAAAAGTATAATTACAATCTACGTAACCCTAGAGACTTAACATGGCCAATAAACACATCTCTAGGTATTGCCTTTGTAAAAGGATCTGCCACCATTTTGTGTGTAGATATGTACTGCATGCAAACTTGCTTTTTCGCCACCATGTCTCTAACGAAGTTATACTTAGTATCAATGTGTTTGGTCTTTGAGTGATACTTGGGATCTTTTGTATAAGCGATTGCTGCTTGGCTATCGCTGTATACCAACACTGAGTTAGTTTCATTCTCATCGAAACCCAAGTGATTCAAAAATCTTTTAAGCCAAACTGCTTCTTGTATTGCTGCTGAAAATGCTACAAATTCAGCTTCCATTGTGGATAAGGATATGCAACTCTGTTTCTTACTACTCCAAGAGATAGCTCCATTACTAAGTAAGAAAACATAGCCTGAGGTAGATTTTCTTTCATCTAAATCTCCTCCCCAATCAGCATCTGCGTAACCCATGAGTTGCAGATTTTCTCCTTGAAAACACAATGAATAATCTGCAGTACCTTTCAGATATCTAAGTATTCTTTTTACTGCTTTCCAATGGGACTGTCCTGGATTGGCTTGATATCTACTCACTATCCCAACGGCGAAACTGATATCCGGCCTAGTACACATCATAGCATACATGAGGCTGCCAACAGCACTTGAGTAAGGAACTTTTTCCATTTGTGCTTTTTCATCTGGAGTCTTTGGACACATTCTTAAACTAAGACCTTCGCCTTTTGCTATCGGGGTATCAATGGGTTTACAGTCTTGCATATGGAACTTTTCAAGTACTTTCTTGATGTAATGCTCTTACGATAGAGCTAATATCTTCTTGAAACGATCTCTTTCAATCTTCACTCCAAGAATGTATGCTGCTTCACCCATATCCTTCATATCAAAATTGGAGGATAACCATTCTTTAATGATTTTCACATACTCTTTATTGTTACTAGCCAACAGTATGTCATCCACATAAAGCGATAGAATCACAAATTTTTCTTTGGATCTTTTGACATACACACAATGGTCTTCATCAATCATTTCGAAATCAAATGATATGATTACTTGATGAAACCGAATGTACCACTATCTGGAAGATTGTTTGAGACCATAAATAGATCTCAA